>JARWLC010000003.1:46554810-47160001 GCA_033318265.1 Phyllotis vaccarum
AATAAATGTTTCCTTGGTGTCTGAGTCAAAACTCTGCAAGTAGCAGAGACCCATTCGTTCCAGCACAGCAAAGAAAGACTGCAGATGGAGGTGTGTTTCACCAGGTGGGGAATGTCCCATGGAACTTCTAGAAGACTAGGGCCTCTACAAAGCTGGACTCTCCATAGATACCCCAGAGAGCCCCTCATTTGTACTCCTACCCTGGACTCATGGCAGCTTCTCTCTGTGTGTTTCTTCTTCACCTGGTTGTTTTTCCTTGTAGGTAAGGATTGTAATTGACCTGGTAGGACCAGATATGTTGGAGAGACGTTTACCTATCAGACTGTCAAAACTCAGGACCTCAAGATTCCCCAAGGAATCTCATGCAAAAATCTCAAGCCTGGGACAGCCACAGCTTTTCTCTAAAATCCTTGTCTGAAGGAAAGAAATTTATAGCCTTACAAAAAAATCATTAGACAATCATGGTGCTGAGACCACAGCTTGACCAAGACTGCTTGGGCATGCACTTCCTTCATCTCGCTTGGGACTCTTAAGATAAATTAGGAGAGTCACTGGATCTCTTTGTCCCCCTTCTCACTGTGGCCAAGTTAAATTAATCTCCTCCCTTTTGTAAAAAAAAAATCTGACTGTTGTCTGAGACTGGTAACCAAATCTGGTTTCTCAGGGTACAGACTATGATTTTGTTAGATGACAGAATGAGAGACTCCCCTCCTTTGCACTCACACATTCTCGGGTCAAGGGCCACAGTGATGTGGGATGTCTTTGTGTATACTGTGAGTATCGTTAGATTATAAAAGAATTGTTTTTGGCCTATGGCAGAGCAGCTTAGAAGCTGGTGGGAAATCGAGGCATAGATACAGGAGATGGAGGGCGGAGTCAAGAGAGACATGATCCAACTGCCCAAAGAGCAAGATGTAAAGGAACTCAGGTAAACCACGAGCCACATGACAAGACATAGATTAATAGAAATGGAATAAGTTAAGGTGAAAGATAGATAGCAATAATCCTGAACTATAGCCCAAACAGAATGTAATAAATATAAGCATACGAGTCTTATATTTAAGATTATTTGGGTCTAAGTGGCAATCAGGGCTGTGGATGAATCTGAACCTCAGGCTAGGCCAGACCACAGGCAGGAGAAATTCATTTGGACTGAGGGGCTAGCCTTGCCAGAAACTTATTAATACAAAAGGTACTCCAACACTGGGCATATCCATCCACATAAAGCCTGAGAAAGCTTTAAAAGGGTTCTAGATCACAGAAAACAGAACCAAAAACAGGTTCTAAGTTGTGTCTCTCCGTGGGCCATGGTATAGAGTGGTCTGCAGGCTTGAGCTACCAAATGTCAGACTTTTAGAGTTCAGTTTAAGCTTCAACAAGGCCAAAGTCTCACAAGAGCCTTGGTGTAAGCATCAGATACATATGATGGATTTGAGGTTTCTGTTGTTATAGGCAAAAAGGGAACAGAGTCAGACAGATTCTTGGTAGCAGTCTTTTCTGGTAGAGCTCTGTTTGCTGGTGGCAAGCAGAGGCATGGCTCCTTTAAGAGATGTCTCCTAACAGTTTTAGTGGAAAAAACTGTGTGACTCTTTTAAGAGGCTCTGCTGCCAAAGCCACAGTGCTCTACTTGGTGGCAGTGTGAAAACTAAAATTCCCCAGAATTGGGAAAGTAGGTGTGGCTCTGGTAGCTCCGCCATGTTGAAAAGCAGTGCTTCACAGTTTAGCATTTTAAAAACAATTCTGGTTAGAAAATGATTAAGGATATGCAATAAAACAGATTCAGATAGAGAAAACCTCTAAATGTGTTACAATGTGTGTGAAAAATGTAGGCTGGGAGAGAAAAGTGAAAGGGTAAGAAAATCCTTAAGAAACAGAAATAGAGTAATAAAAAAGAGTCTGGATTATGTTTATTATTGTGTTTTATTTTAATTTTTTAACTGTTAGTGAGCTAATTGCAGAAAGACATTTGATTGCTAAGGCTGATAAATTAAACCAACATATATTTTAAAGGTTTGTTGGCTTTAAAGTTTGTGTCTAAGGATATGTTACTTTGGAAAAGAGGTCCTGACTTTGTTTCCACAGAAGATAAGAACCAGTGGATTGCTTACAGCCTAATTTGTTTGTTCAAGGAAGACTCCCTGAAAAATCTCTGATGGGAAGAGATGGTTGCATCAGCTTCAAGGCTGCCGACTAAGATGATCCAGGCTCAGGACCCCCATAAGATTGCCAGTGTCCTCAATCAGCTGAAAGTAGTAATGTAAAGCTACACCTAAATTCCCAAAATATTGTTTGTAAATGTTTGGTTTTTTATAAATGGTTAATAGTCATAGTCAATCTCTTTCTAGGGAAAAAAGAGGAATATGATATATAAATGATTTTTAAAAAAGATTATTGAATCTACTTTGATTCAAAAAATAATTGTTCTATTTTACATTGGTATAGATTTTGGTTTATTGATACAAATTTAAGGTCAGTTTTGCTATACTGCATATATATTTCTACTCTTGTTTAAGGTATTATGTTTATGGAACTCATTTAAAATTGCAGTGTATAATTAAGAAATGCAGATTAATAGTCATCTATGATAACCAAATTTATAGTCATATTAGTTAGGTTTTTTTTAGGTATATAAAGTTACATTTCAATTAGATAGGTAATCTTCAAACACTTCAAAGACCTACAGAATATTGCATTTAAAATATTTTAAGAACTTAGACATTTCTGGACAGTGAGACAGGTTTGCTCCTGGCAGCATGAATCTACATCAAGAGGATGGTGGGCATCAAAGAAACTTCATGTGGAGTTTACTTTCTTTGTGGTAAAAGTTAGTCATTGGACAAGAAACTGTTCTTGTCTCAACTGCCCAACAGTATACTGTATATGCTGAACATGCAGGATCCATAGGAAAATGACCTCTGAATTTTAGCAGAACAGAGATGATCCTTCAGTTTCCTGTTTCACAGAGAAAACTGCCAGACATTCCTCAGGACACAAAGAGAAGCAACTGACAAACTATGTCAGAATGGAGAGCAGTCCTTCAGATTTCCTGCTTCACTGGAAGGTATGCCAGAGACTATAGGCTGAAGATGGGTGCTCCAATGTTACAAAGGAAATTTAGGTGACTGTCCAGGCAGTCAGATATCATCTCTGTCATTTCTAAATTTGGGAAGTTGTTTGTACTTCCTGCTTATTCCAGTTATATTATATCCTTCTGTGGTCTTTGATATAGTTGAAGATTAGATAGCTATAATTATAGTTTTCCTTAGTTATAAGAAGAGGTAAATTAGATGTGAAACTTTGGACTCACGTGGATAAGATAAATGATGGATTATTTTCTTTAATTTTGCTAAATACAAATAGACTAGAAATTGAAGCTGTAATTCTTGCTTGATAACTGTTATATTATATGTAATGTTGCTATATTAAAATTCAAACCTTCCTTTTTGATTAGACAGAAAAGGGAAAGTGATGTGGAATGTCTTTTGTGTATGCTGTGAATACCATTGGATAATAATGGAATTGTTTTGGCCTATGGCAGAGCAGCTTAGAAGCAGGCAGGAAATCCAAGCATAGATACAAGGGAAGAAGGGCAGAGTTAGGGGAGATGCAATCCAGCTGTCCAAGGAGCAAGCTGTGAAGGAACTCAGATAAGCCATGATCCACATGGCAAGACATAGATTAATAAAAATGGGTTGAGTTAAAAAGCAAGAGTTAGCTATAAATAAACCTGAGCCATAGGCCAAACAGCATGTAATTTATATAAGTGTCTGAATCATTATTTGGGGCTAAGCAGGAGCAGGGCTGGTGGCAGGTCTGAACCTCAGGATAAGCCAGGCAGAGAGCAGGTGAGATTCATTTGGACTGAGGGGCTAGCCTAGCCAGAAACTTATAAATACACAACAGGGACAGTGTTGCTTTATGACACTGTTCTTTGACCCCTCATTAGCCTGGCAAATCCTTTACTTCCCAGATCTCTGCCTGTCACAGAGGCTGAGTTCTCTCTGGAAATTGTTGTGTTCAGGTGATGTCACAGATAGAGCCCCTAGCTCTTGGACTGCAGAGAATCTGCGAGACAAGACAGGGTATTGGGGTTGCTCTGCTCTCCCAGAGGGTCCCTCATGGGCCACCTCTTGCTTTCTTTTCTTGTTTTTAGCTTAGTCACCCCACATAGATGACTTTCCCAACATCTGTTTCATCAGTCTGACATCTGGGAATCAAATGCATCTCTCCCGATAACCTTAGAAAGGACTGGTTCCATCCCTGTCCCTGCAAGCTGCAACCACACAGGGTAAATAGATGCCTGCCCTGACTTAGCTTTGAGGATGAGGGTTGCCGTGGTGATAAGACCATACCCACATTTCCCAATGTCACTCACTGATGAGCTAGTAGGACAGGATGTATTGTCGCTTTCCACAAGGGTGGGATTTGAGCCGAGAATCAGGGCAGGGTGTCCCTGACCCCAGACCCAGGTGTCATTGCTTGGTCCAACAACACTTCTCGGGGACATACCTGGGACTCTAGTGCCAAGAACAACCAATGACCTAATCACTACCACGGCCCTGCCACTAACTATGATTATTCACGCTCCACACCAAGGCGTGAGAAGCATTTAAGACTTGGAGGCTCTTTCTCCCATTATCTCCCTAGAGACAGTCCTAACAAAATAGAATCCTAGAGAACAGTTAAAGAACAAAATAGTAATTGTGCTATTACAATAGTAAAATAATGAAACAATCTGAATTATATCAATAGGACATACATTAAACAAACTATAACCCATTAATAAAAATGGGTAATTCCAAAAGTATGTCAGGATACCAAGCTGGTCCCAATAGAGAGTGAGGTTGATAATCTCAAATCTGAATCTGCACAGGTGAGGTCACCAGGGTCCATTCTCCTTCAGGCACACACGAGAACATGCCCCCCCCCCCGGGCCTTTGTCTCAGGGGTTCCAGGAGCTCTATTTTGGCCAATGAAATGGAGGTGAGTGGAGGAGGGGTGTCTCTTCAAGGTGGGAGCACCTTGGGAGTCAGAGCACCTTGAAAGAGACTGAAGATTTGCATACTGATATGATGATACCCAAAGTAACTCCCCCAGGGAAGAGTCCCTGCTGAGGAAGCACCTCCCCCTTCCCTGTGACTCCTGGGAGTGTTTGGGGACAGGCTATGCTTCCTCCTGGGAACTGTTTGTTACTGCAGCATCTCCACCCCCTTACTGACTGCCACATCTACCTGAAATCCACAGGGAGGCTATGAGCTTGTCCCGAATGGAAAGAAACAGAGGAGAGTTGGATACAAACAGAGCTCCTGTCTGGGGACCAGTGGACCAGGAGCTGTTTTACTATCTGTTTCCGTTATGTGGTCACTTCCTGATCTAGATCCATCACTCACTTGAAGAGATAGCGGCTTGACTCCCATCCTCCTATCGAGGTCAGCCATCCTTCCAGCCGCATCATCCCCCTCCTGCCTGGCTCCTGGGACACCCCCCCTCTGTCCTGCCCCATTAGCTCTTTATTATACATCGTTTCTTCCCTAATGGTCTGTCCTGCGTAATTTAGCACTGCCGTGAATTATCTCATTCCCAAATGCCTTGTGTAATAACATCTTTGGCCTGTTTCTTCATTTCCAAGGGAGGTGGTGGCAGGAAGGGTGACTCCAGAGGCCCCTCTGTGCAGTGAACCACTCAGGTAGGAATCATAAATGCTGGGTCTCTCTGAGCTTTTATATGTGCTGGACGCCATGCTAAGAATATTACACATGGAGTGTCCTTCTATATACATACACATCACATAGAGAGAGCTTTCAACCTTCCCACCATGTACCAGCAAAGAAATGGAAGAACCAAAGCTGGAAACAGGTTATTTCAACAGCCTTGGGAAGCAGGTGCTGTAGCTGCCACCGGGATCCCCCATGTTACAGATGATGCTGAAGTTCAGAGAGGTTTGTACACTCATTCAAAGTCACACAGCTCAGAAGTGGTGGTCTCAAATGCAAGCAATGTGTTGCTAAGTCGTTTCTATTTTGACTCAACCCAGTGTCAGTTCTCCACCATGCCTGGACCCTGTGCTGAAGACTCAATCCTCCAGCAGGACACAGTGTTTTCCTCCAGCAGAAAAACAGCAATAGTGAGCATGCCCGCTTTTCGTTCCTGTGTGCCCATAGCTCACTATGGTCAGATGGCTCAAACTCAGTAGATCTAGAGTCCACACAGCGTCCTGTAGAGACTGTCACAGCCTCTCTAAACCCTGGCCCCATCATGGTGGAAGAGCCGAGACACATGGTAGCCATGCTCTGTAAAGTTTTTCCTATACAAGTTCATCAGATTTTAGAATTCACCTCCAGTTGGCCCACATAATCAGGAGTACTGTAACCATTTTGCAGAGAAAATGGGGAGGCTCATGAAGACACCACCTTCTCATGTTACAAGGCAGCTGGCTGTAGATCCTGAACTATTCTTGACTCACAGTTCTACCAGTGAGAAGCCTGGAGGAGGAGCTACCCACCCAGCTACTCCTTAGTCAGAGAACCACTGGCCCAACACAAAATAACAACTAAATCCCTCTTCCGATTTACAACACCCACAGACAGCTTCCCACCCTGGCCCTACCCCATAGCAGTCTTCAACTCACACATAAGAGACTGAGCTCAGAGAAGTTAAGCAACCTTCTCAAAGTGTCCCAGCAAAGAAGTGAAAGAATCCGATCCAGAAACAGGTCTACCCAGGCCTGTGGTCTAACCATTGGATCGCGTTGCCTTCCTCCACTATGCCTAGAACTTAGAGACCATAAGCGGGGGCTGTGAATCCTCTGCTCAGATTTAAAATCAGATTGTAAAACAAGGTAGGAGAACCTCAGAGAGATGATTCAGTGGTTAAGAGCACTGGCTTCTCTTCCAGATGTCCTGAGTTCAATTCCCAGCAACCGCATGGTGGCTCACAACTATCTGTAATGAGATCCGGTGACTTCTTCTGGCATGCAAGATACATGCAGACAAAACACTAATAAATAAATGAATAAAATTTTAAAAACAAGATAAGAGAGGCTCGAGAGTATGAACAGTGGAGAGCTAGGGGCTTGTGGTAGTCAGGGGATGGAATCTTGATACCCGGACAGCCGATTTCTCAAGATCTGAGGAGCGCAGGCCAGCAGCTACAAAGAAGCAGTGTCCCCTGCCCAGGAAGTCCATGTTGAGTCACTTCGTAGCTGTGACCAGTACTGTCTGCTGGACAAAAGCCCCCAGGGCCAGCTACAGGACAGCAGCCTCCTCACTGGGCAGGGCCCTACTTCACCACGTTAAGCAGGAGTTCATCACCCACATAATTGTTACACCTTTCACCATCATGGCTGATATCACTATAATGGCCACCATCTCGGAGGATCCAAAACAAGCCCTGGAGTAGGCCTTCAGGGTATCCTAGCTACGGTTTCAAAAAGAAATTTTGGGAGAAGTGACCCACAGTCTTGGGGACACACAGAGTGTGGACCTGGATGTCCAACATGGGGGAATATGATTTTCATGGGAGTGATGGTCACAGGAGACCTCCCAGCTTTAATCCGGGTGGTTAAAACAAAGCTGGGTATCAGATGCTGCCACCCTGGGTGTTAGAAATGCCAGCCAGAAAGATGGTCTGTGGTCTAGATAAACTTTTATCCCCTTGAGTTATTTTACCAGTACCTAGTCACATAGAATATCCTGCTTCACAGAGAAGTCTGTCAGATATGCTAGGCCTGTAGGCTGAAGATGGATGCTTCAAAAATGCAGAGGAACCTTGGGTGACTGTCCTGACAGTCAGCTGTTTCATTTTTTACAGTTTTGGAAGTTTCTTGCTTGCACATTCTGTTTGCTTAGTTAATATTATTTCCTTCTTGGGTCTCTGAGGGAGTTAAAGGTGAGATAGTTATAGTTACAGTTTTCTAGTGACAGTTTTAGAAAAGAAACTCACTAAGAGGTTAAACATAAAAAGATAGTTTTCAGTTGGTAATACAAGTTAGGTAGAAAGTGAATATAGGTACAATCCTTTGAACTCGCCAAAACAGGATAAATAACAAAAAATGTTTTTAATTTGTCAGTTGTTAATGAGCTGGACATGACTTAGGTGATTTTTGCTTGTATATATTGTATTTAACCATTATACCTATTGTATATAGTTTTTCTCATGTTATTTATAACCTTTTTTAATTTTGACATAAAAGGGGATATGTGGTGATATGTTGTATATTTAATAAATATACTAACAAACAGGAAGTCTGTAACAGGAGTGGGGGTTGCTGAGAGCAAACCAGACTATGGGGTTCATAAGCCTTTGGAACTTTTTCTGAGAGGAATTTGGAACAGGTTAGATGCTCAGGTTAGAGAAATCTCAGAATGCTATAGCATTATAAGAAAAACTCAGCAGGTAAGTCTGTTGGTCTCTCAGAAGACCAGAAGGCTATGGGGGGGGGGGTCAATCATGAGACCTGTGTCTTGAGGTTTCAGATGGAAATGCATTGGATCAGAGGCCTTTCGTGTTACATTATGGCAAAGAACCCATCTGACACTGGATTTGCCCTAAGATTTTATATGGAGCTGAGTTTAAAGGTGAAAGTTTTATTTATTTAGTAGAAAAAGAGTCAAGCCCAGGATTCTGATTTTGGTATGCATATTTCTGGCTAGTTCTAGACAAGTTTACAGTGAGAATTAGAAGAAAAAAGTAGAACAGAAATATTTGGGGAAAGTAAAATTTAGTCAGAAAAAGATGTATTAAAGTTGTGGCCAGTAGGCCACGATTGTTAAAGATATTAGGTAGCTCCAAGCACAGTGGTGCACACTAGAGGCTGAGACTGAAGCAGCTAGCCTGGGCTATCATAGAGACTAGCCAAAAAAAAAATAAGCCAAAAAAAATTGCAGAAAAACAGTAAAAATTATGTCTTGAGGGCACCTCAGTAATCTGTGGCACCCACTCGTTGCAGCCTGAGGGGCAAAGGATGAAATGTGTAAACCCGTTTTAAAGACCTTCCTTTGAAAAGAATCTCATTGGAGCCCTCAGAATCTTCTGGATTCACTTCCCTGTGCTCACTGACTCCTCTGGCCAGGCTTTTGGAGGCTGCTTCACCCACGGTCCCAGGAGCTTCAACTTCTGCTCAAGCCAGCAACAGACCTTTGGTTTTGCAAGCATGCAATATAGCAAGAGTTGCTGGGTCATGGGGGCTTCCACGCAGATTTCAAAGCACAGCCAGGGGATACAGGCAGTGTTTCAAGGACCAGATTCTCTGTGGGAATCATCCAAAGAGGAATTTCCTTAAGGCTATGAGAATGAAATAAAAAATATGGAGATCCTAGGAAGTAGAAGATCTCAGGAACATGGACCATCAGAAAAACCTCAGACGATAGTTGAAACCAAAGGATATCCCATGTAGGCAAACACACACACACACACACACACACACACACACACACACACACACACACGAATTTACATGCAGACTTGTAAAGCTATAAGTGTAGGACTGACCAAGTCTTTTGGAATTCACACAATGCCATCACTTTCCTTGAGTGCTTTTCCTGTTGGATTTCAATCTCACTTTGGTCCCATCCCTGCTTATGCATCCCTACTGCTTGCTTTTGTAATGTGAATGCTTAATCCATGCTATTGGATAAGTGGACACGTGAAACTTCCTTTTATACTTCATAGGTCTCACAACTAAGAGATGTCCTTGAGTCCAAGAGGAGATTTGGGACTTGAAGTTTGGAACAATATTCAAAGTATTAAGACTGTGGGAAATCTGAGAGAAGAACAGAAAAAAATTTCAGCTATAAGATGGACAGGAGCCGTTAGGGAGGCAAGGTGGACCGGTATGGTTTTAGATGTGTTTGGAGTCAAGTTGACAGAGGGGACTTGCTGTGGTTAGTCTTGAATGTTAACTTGATTAGACTGAGAAGTGCTGAGGGGGAGGAGTCACTGTGAGGATAAGCTAAGACAGAATGGCTCAGGTAAAGCCTACCAATGCTCTCTCCCCACCCTTTCCCTGCCTCCCTTCCTCCCTCTTCCCCTCCCTTGCCCCTCCCCCCTCCCTGCTTCCCAGCCATCCTGAGCTGAATTGCTGTGCTCTGCCACACCATCTTCACAATGACTGACTGACAGAAGTCTGGAGACCCTACACCAGACCATAATTCCCCTATGTTGTCATGTTGTTTTGCCAGGGTACCTAGTCATCAATGTAAAACTGGCTAACACAGGTACCTCACCATGAGTCAAGCATGTGGATCAGACACTCGTCTGTAATGAGCCTCTCCCACCAATCTTTGAACCCTAGAGGACAGTTATAATGTGAGATGGGCATGAGCCAACTCATCATGGGCTGTATTGGGAGCTCGCACATGGCACAGCCAGACACACTGTACACACTGTAGAGTAGATAATGAGAATGTGCACAAAGGACTGGGTAAGTAGACAGACTACAGGCAGGTGGAGAAAGGGGCCTTGAAAGCTGAAGAACAGCGGGCTGAGGTGCAACACTGAACTCTGGCATGTGGGCATCTGTGAGTGCAGCAGTGCAGGTAAAGACCAGGGGGTGAGGATGTGAACAAGAAGCTCCCGTCTCCCTCCCCCCTCCCCCCGCATCCAGCTCTATCTGACACCCTCCAGAACCCATCTCTGAGGTTTGACAGGAACAAGGACCCTCTTCTTCCCAGACATCCCTCCTGTCATACAGATGTGGGGTCTGCACTGATCCCCCTCCTGTGCCGTCAGCCAGCACCTTTCTCTTCCCCAGACACTGAAAGGCGAGGCTACAGGCTCTGTCATTTTCCTTTAAAAAAAATTGTGAGGAGCCAAATGCTTATCATTCTGCTGGCCATGATTCTCCATGGAGTATTTTGTAAGTAGCAGGGAATGAGAAGCCAGGAGAAGGGCAGTGGAGGAGGGGGATGTGGAGTGAGCCCAGTGTCGTGGGAGATCAGATTAAGAATGGCTGCCATCAGACTCCGAGCTGTGTGGCCAGAAAGCACATCCCCCTGACAGCTGGCTTCAGAGAGTTTGACATATTCATTCTATAAGGGGATGTAGGGAAGGAATGAAACCCAACCAGAGCTGTGAGAACTCAGCCAGCCCCTTGACAGAGCTCTAGTGTAATCATACTCAGTTGTTTATGAAAACTACAGGGCCCTCCGCTTCCCACAGATGTGTCACACACTTGTGGACTCTGAGAAAAACAAGTGACGGTGTTGGCCTGCAGAGGTGGAGGTGACTTGGGCCCTGGTCCTGTCCTTCCTCCACTGGCCTCCTACCCTTGGAGTCCCCAAGGGAAGGTGACCATGGAGATCCCTGGGGCCTGTCTAGCTGCCAACAACCCATGTATCTCTACCATCCATCTCTGGACCACAAGGGAAATCTGTGGCTTCTGAGGGTCCCCAGCTCCAGCCCTGCTTTTCTGACGATAGCTCATGCTTCTCCTCAACCATTCATGGTTTCCCAGCTCAAGCTTGATAAAATTCAGACTAAGTCTGTCATGTTCTGGCTCCATCCACCATCCCTGGAAGGCTCCCTCCATTGGGTCCCACGGTCCTCAAGCTTCAGGGTCACCCTCAGCCAGACAATCCCAGCTCTCCCACACAGCCATGCTCTTCCTCCTGTAATTTCTTCTCCTGGAACATCACCCCAGACTCTGGAGCTCACCTTCCCCTAAGGCTCAACTCAGGCCTCACCTTCTCCCTAAGCACCTTGAATCCCTCATGAAACTGGCTTTCTCCACTCCTGACCTTGTAAACACAACAGCATCCTCCTATAGAGCTAGCTCTAATTTCTCCAGAGGCCACCATCTGTTTAGAATAAAGGCAAGATTGTTCTCTGTTGCTTCGTGAGTATACACACAAGTACTCAAACGAGAGCAGACGACAAATGTCAATAGAGGAGTGACTGTCATAGTCTGCCTCCTCGGGACCTATGTGTGCCAAGAACCCAATTGAGCATTTTCTAGGTATCATTTCATTTAATACTCCGACAAACTTGCAGATAGGGAAACTGAGGCCCTGGGAGCCTGGGTCCCTTGCCTCATGTTACCAGGGAGGAAGCTAAGCCTCCTCAGAACCCTCCTGGCCTAGCTTTGTTTCTTCAGCCCTTCTAAGCCAACCCACACATGCCCAGGATCACTGGAAACTGCTAGAGCCAGTGATCAGGCAAGTGTAGCCACAGCTAGCATGGAGGACACACCCTAGGGTGCATTCGTCGGTGAGCCCACCTCCTCCTCCCCCCTCCCCGTACCTGCAGGAGGTCTATCCATCCCTAACTCTCTTTCATCCAAGGAGATACCTCCTAGATACTCTCAGAGGCTGGCCATTTGCTGGTCCTGAAGGTGAGGCCTAGCTGCCAGAGGGTCAGGCTGTGTAGTGGGGAGCACATGTGTTTCTGCTGATCAGAGGCTGGGTGCCCATTCAGAACCTCAGAATCAGGGGAGGGAGGGCCAGTCTCAGAAGTTCCCCTCAAAGGAAGGAGGGGTATAACTGAAGATAAGAGAAATCTGCTCAATTATTCTTTGTTGCATTTTGCTCAAACATGCGTGTGGATTCAATCACCTGCAAGCCTCAGATTACAAGAGAGAAATCCCAACAAGAGGCAAGAGAATGAAAACCTCCTTAAATGGGAAGCTCTGAGAGACAGAGACAAGCTTGGGACAAAAGGGGCCCACTGGCACTGAGGCTGGCCCAGCACCGATGCCAGGCTCTAGCTATGCTGCAACCTAGCACATGCTACCTGACAGCCCAGCTGTCCTGGAGACCCAGGTCCAGGGAGAGGTCCAGACCAGGACTCCACTGTGCCCCAAAAGTCACCCACTTGTGCAGAAAGAAGAACCCAGCCAGTAGAAGTGTCGTGAAGCAGGGCAACAGCAGACTGAGGCGGCCTCAGACATCCTGCAGCCTGGCAAGCACACCTAGTCAAAGGTGTCAATGAACAACTCAGCCCCTCCCTTAAGAACCTTCTCCCACCCAACCCCCTGCTCCTACAGCTTCTCTGGGAAAACTCTGGAAGACTTGCTCACTGCAACTAAGTGCTTGTGGAGAAGGGACCTTACAGGGAATAGGGCTTCTCAGAGGAACCTCCAGTTAAAGCCAGGGAAGACACACAAGGCAGAGAGTGGGAAGGTATCTCTACCAGTTCCAAGCTTAGGGGTATGATTGTGTGTGTGTGTGTGTGTGTGTGTGTGTGTGTGTGTGTGTGTGTGTGTGTGTGTGTCTGTGTGTCTGTGTGTCTGTGTGTGTGTGTGTGTCTGTGTGTCTGTGTGTCTGTGTGTCTGTGTGTCTGTGTGTGTTTGGACATGTGTATATGTATGTGTATGCACACGTGTGTTTAAGGTTCAGAGCCTCAGAAACGATGCACAGTGTGAGATAACTGGACACTACTTTCACAGTCTGGTACAAGAGCCCATGTCAGAAGATGCTGGAGCTGACACAGGCCCTATTCAAGCTCTGAGTGGGCATTTAAACAGCACACTGCACACCACACACTTCCATATGTCATATATACCATACATACACACATACATACAACATACTCCACAGTCCCTACACAGCACAGAATATCATCCAACACATCACACACACACACACACACACACACACACACACACACACACACACACACACACACACACACCATATTACAACCTAATTATAGCAATGAGTTTAGGCCAGAAACTGGGCCTTGCTCTGCAGAAGCCATTCAGTCCCATCCAGCCTAGATTCAAGTCCTACAGTCCCCATAGACATGCTGAGTCCCTGACTGAGGCAGGATCCCTTGAGAGCTTGGAATCTGCCTCTGGATAGAGTGAGGTGGGGGATTTGGGAGCGCATGCCTGTGGGCCACTGCCCTGTTCCCTGGAGCTCAGAAGCTCATCCACAGAGCCCACGCAGCTCACAGGGGCGAGTCTCCCCTCAGTGAGCCAGCTTGGCCATCAGCAGCTCAAAGGAGATTGGAAGGCTCACAAAACTGATAACTACAGAGCTTGGCTCATCTCTGGAGCCAGGGATGGGCTGGGAAGCCTGTCCTTCCCTATCAACCCCAAGCATCTCAGTCGGTTTTTCCACAGTCTCTGGGGACAAGGAGGGAGGGACCCACATAGTTGCAGATGGGAGCACACAGTTCTAGGTTTTATTCTATGTGTTTCTTTTTTTTCTCCTGGAGATGGAGACCTTGGGAGGGCCCAGGACCACTATGAGCCTCAGTATCTTTGCCTACCACTTAGGAGATGAAGATTTCCCTCCAGGGACTCCTGGGGATTTTGATAAGGTGGGTGCAGAACAGGACATGTACCATTCAGTATGTGATTAGGAGCATGGGGCCTAGACAGGCAATGAGCTGTGATTCACAAAGTCGTCTATAGGATTCTGGGCACTGGCTTCTGTCCCCTTAAGCTCTAGGTTGCACTTGCTGAAGTGAGAATGAGCTGTCCTGCATCCGCCCCATGAGGACAAGACTAGTCTCACTGCATGCTGTTCCATCTCCCCAGGGAAGATGTCGCCTAGGCAGAGGCTGTGGGCCTCCCCTGAACCTAAGGGTTGTGAGCCAGGGACCCCAGGTTCCTCACACCCATGCACCTCAGTGGGGAGACAAAGCAAGACCCCACAGTTGTGCTGCAGAACGGGAGCCACAGCACATTCTGGAAAGGGGGTGGAAGATGCCTAGCTCTGCCATGGCTAAGGGATTTCTTCACACTGGCCTTTATTCTTCCTAATGGGGATATCATCAGTCCTATTTTACAGGTAGGGAAAATGAGGCACACAGAGAAAATATCAACTAGAAAACAGTAGAAGTGGGATTCAATCCTGAACCCTAGCCTCTGCTCCTTGGGTGGCTCTGGGGAATCTCCTGACGCCATACAGAGTGCAGACCCCTGTCACATGCTATAGGAGAAAGAAAAGAAATCTAGCAGGCCAGACTGATCAGTTAGATGTTGGCTACATCCTTCTAAGGCCGGTGCTGTCTTGGAAGAGTCCTGAGGTCAGAGTCCTGGAGCTGTGGGGTCTGGGTGAAGCGGGACACCTCCTGGGGCTAGTGGACCTGGAACCGGAGGGTGGAAAGCATGAGCTGCACCGATGCTCTGAGCTGGGAAACATGCTGGGGAAGCCATGTGAGGGTCCAGCTCAGGGCTCACTAGGAACACAGTTGGAACCTCCAGAGCAATCTGTGAGTCATGGGTCCTTTTGGGGGATTGAATGTCCCTTTCACTGGAGTCAATTAAAAGCATCGGAAAACACAGAGATTTACATTACAATTCATAGCAAGATTACAGTTATGAAGTAGCAACAAAATAATGTGGTTTGGGGTCACCACAACATGAGGAACTGTATTAAAGGGTCTCAGCATTGGGAAGGTTGAGAAAAGCTTGCCCAGAGTCACTCGCGTGACTAAAATGTACAGCCCAGGAAGCGTGTCTGTCATCACCTCGGCTGGCTCCCGCGTCTCGTTAAGAAGTCGTGTGTTTTTTCACAGTTCAGCATCACTGTGTTATTTCCTCGGTGTCTCAGTTCCTGTAATAAGGGGTGAGCTGTGGAGACTTCTCCACAGTTCACTTGGCTCTATCGACCTGTCCGCCCTCACTATTTAGCTGGTCATTCTTTCCATGGACTTCCATCGATTGCCTCGTGGACCTTTCTTCCCACACGCTGTGTGTTGAGAGCCCTGCTCTGCAAGAATGAGAACCAGGTTAGCGATCTCCTTGGCATCCATGAAAACAGCATCCGTGCCACTTCAGAGACATCTGTGTACCTGCCTTTGATACTCCCTGGGGACACCTGTGCACATCCTCCTGGCCCTCAGCGAAGGCATGTGAGCTGACCTGTGAGAAGCCCTCCAGCACCCACAGCGGCAGTCTTATAGACTCTATTCCATCCTACATAGGGAATGAGCCCATGTCTTGTGTCTGACTCTCCATTCTCTCACAAGACATCATTATTAGCTAGCATTTGCTGAACACCAACTGTATGCCAGACATTGTGCTAAGCAGTCTGTACTCATAGAATGTTCTGGTAATATTCCTCCCTTCCTGACTCTTCTGTGGCTTCTCCTTGAACCATGAAGTCATATAGTGTCCTCTCTGTGACCACAGACCAGTATGAGATAGGCTTTGTCCACCTCTGCCCATTCACCATCCCCTGTTCCTCTGTGTTCTTCTGCTTTTCCATCTGGTCTTATCAAGATCCTTCCTGCTTCAGAGTTTTGTGTGTATTCCATAGAGCTACAAAGGCTCCTTCTTCCCCCCAACTCCACCCACTCAAATGTTCCCCAACCTGCTAAGGTTGGAACCTGTGTTCTACACAGACTCCTATTTTGGATACTTGTTTCCCAGGAGGTGACACTGTTCAGGGACTGTGAAGCCTTTAGGATTCATCTGGAAAAGGTGAGTCCTAGAGGTAGGACTTTAAGGGCTACAGTCCAGCTTCAAGCTGCAGCCATTCTCTGCTTCATAGCCTGCCCAGATGTGATGGGAACCCAGCTGGGTACCCAGCACATGCTTCCTACTGCCAACTAGCACCAAGTCCTGGCGGGAGCTTCAGGGACAAGGCTTTTCATGCTGGGCACATTCTGTGCTGCAGCTGCCTTTGAGCCTGCCAGATCGACCCTCACCGGTGCTCTGTAAATCACCCCCAAACCTCACTAGTTCTCTGAGTTGGATTGTGATGGGGTCCTAATTTTTTTCTGTCACTGATGCTCTATCTGGGGAAACAAATGTCTGATCGCATCCGCACCCCTCCTCCCGAAAATGTTGTCACAGCACAGCCAGAGAGTTCTTAAGTGAGGAACACAAGTGGCCGGCAAATATGATTAAGGTGTTAAATATCAAGAGCATTCAAATGAAAAATGCATTGAGTTTGTACCTCACTCCCATCAGAATGGTTATCAAGAAAATAAAGAATAGAAAATGCTGGCAAGGGTGTGGAGAGAGAAGAACTCATGGGCCTGAAAAGAGAAGTTGATGAGGGAATGTCTTTCTGTATCCTGTGAATCTCAATCTTTGAATAAAGGAGCTGTTTTGGCCCTTGACAGGCACCATAGAAAAAGTAGGCAGAGGAATCAGAATAGGTAGGAAAGGAAGGGCAGAGTCAGGGACAGATCAAACAAGCCGCCCAAGGAGCAACATGTAAGGAACACAGGTGAGCCATGGGCCACGTGGCAGACAAATTAATAGAAATGGGTTGATTTAAGATGTAAGAGCTAGCTAGCAATGTGCCTGAGCCATAGCCCAAACAGCATGAAGTTAATATAAGCTTCTGAGTAATTTCTGGGGGCCTGAGCAGCAGCAGCAGCGGGCAGCTAATGGGTCTGGCATGCAGGTCTGTGGGTCTGGGCTTCTGGCCGCCCGGGACCAAGAAACACTATTGAAACAGATGGTACCCAATGTGGGGCAATTATCCACTTAAAGCCTGACAAAGATTAGGAAGGGTTCTAGATCACAGAAACTGAGCCAAGGCAGCTTCCAAATTGTGTATACGAAATGGGTCATTGTACAAAGAAAGTGTGGCATCTGGGTCACATTCAAAATGGTGCTGGCAGACTGGTGGCAGGCAGTATAAGCTGCAATCAGGCCGGTTCCTAAAATCTCACAGAAGACTCAGTAGCATGAGATTGATTTTATATTTCTGTTTATTTTGAACAAAAAAGAAACAAAGATGGTTTCTTAGTATTTTCTTGGGTCTTCTCTGTTCATTGGCCACAAACAGATGCGGTCCCTTTAAGAGAACTTACTGATTCAGCTTGTTTGCAAAAACTATGTAGCTCTTTAAGAGAGTGTGTTTTAAAAGCTCTTCTGGTTGAAAGATGATTAAGGATTCACAATAAAACAGATTCAAATTAAAAAAAACCTGTAAAGAGTTACAATGTATATAAAAGGTACATAGGCTTCAGAGAGAAAAGAAAGAGGATAGAGAAAGTCTTTAAAAAGAGAAATAGAGTAATAAAATATAATAAGCCATGTAAAGATGGAAAATAGACACAAAATCTGGATTTTGGTTGTTATTGTGTTTTCTTTTAATTTTTTAACTGTTAATGAGCTAACTGCAGAAAGACAATGGATTGCAAATGCAAAGGCTACTAAGTTAAACAAAAATAATATATTTTAAAGGTATTTTGATTTTGAAATTTGTGTCTAAGGATTTATTGCTTTGGAAGAGTTCTGCTTTCGTTTCCACAGAAGATGAGAACCTGTGGATTGCTTCCAGGCAAATATGGTTTCATCAACCAAGACCCACTATTGCAACAAGAAGTCAGAGAGTAAAGTGTGTGAGGACCTGAGTTTGGATCCCCAGAACCTACATCAACACTGGGCACACCAGGGATGAAGAGATGGCTCTGTGGTAGCTGTTCATGCAGAGATCCTGGGTCTGGTTCCCAGCACCCACAATAGCTGGCTCAAAACCATGTATGACTCTAGTTCCAGGATATGTAATGTCTTCTTCTGGTTTCCAAAAGCACCTGCATTTATGTGGTGCACATGCATACACCTAGGTCCACATGCCCACATAATATAATAGCATAACTGTAGCATGAAGTTTCTCAGCCTTGCCTAGGCCCAAGGTCCAGACCTGCAGTTCTGCAGCCGCTCAGTCCCAAATAATCACAATCACACAAAGGCTTATATTAATTACAAACTGTTTGGCTTATGGCCTAAGCTCATTATCAGCTAGCTCTTACAACTTACCTCAACCCATTTCTATTAATTTATGTCTTGCCACATGACTAGTAGTTTTACCTGTGTTCCATTACATCTTGCTCTGGTTGGTGGAAGTTCGAAGCACCTCTGTCTGACTCCGCCCTTCTTCCCTTTTACCTATGCTCAGATTCTCTGCCTACCTCTAAGATGCCTTGGCATAGGACAAAACAGCATTTTATTAATCAATGATAATTCATGGCATACAGAAAGACATCCAACATCACATAATATTTAAAGGAAAAAAGTGAATATAGCAGAACATACTTGTGTGCAACCCCAGAGACAGGGAGGGGGACACAGCAGAGACAAGAGGTGGTGTAGGTTTCAGTTCAGGGAGAGAGATATTAGGACACACACAATTCGGAGGGTGGAGAGCAATCGAGAGAGAGGTACATGACACTAACATTTGTCTTCTACACACATGAGCACACACATGCACCCACACACATGTGCACATACCTATGTGTATGCATACACACATACAATACAGACATACACACAGAGGGAGCCTTTTTCACTCTTTGTGACAATGTAATTTCCCATGCAGAGAAACCCTTATTCATCATTGGTGGATGTGCAAATTAGGATAGACTTGGGAACAGGTATGAAAGTCTCTTAAAAAGGTATCGGATGACCCACTACTGGACATGTGCCCAAAGTACACTATATCCTGCTGCAGAAACACTTGCTCGTTTATATTGTCTCTAGGCACAGAATCTGTCTAGATGTCCACCAACAGACAAACGGGCAATGAAGATCTGGTACACGTACAAAAAGGAATTTTATTCATCCGTAAGGAGAACTGACATTTTCAGGAAGGTGAATAGAAGTGGAAAGCATTATGTGAAATGAGATATCCCAGACTCAGAAAGACAAGCTCTCCACATCCCCTCTCACAGGCAGATCTCAAGTTCTAACTTTTATACACGCATATTCCTTTACGGGAGGAAGGAAGCGTAGGTCCCGGGAAACTAGATAGGGTCCTGTGAGAGAAAGAACAGTAGGGAGAGTAATGGAAACACGAAATGGGCCAATGAGAGATGGAGAATACAGTGGAGGGCTTAGATGGGGGCCAGGGATGAGAGGCAAGGGCAAGAATAGGGTCACCGAAACTGAGACGCCATGAAAATCCTCAAGACACACACTGTACTTTGTATGAACTGAGATGGAAGTTCGGGGATGGGGGGTGTGTAAACAAAAGGATGAGCTGGGAAGGGGGGGGCAGGATCCAAAAAAGAACACCTGAGGTTCCACAGAGTGCTGCCCAGGGTGGAGCAAGCTGACCCTCCGGCACAGACCCTCTAAGAAAGTCACAGTAGGGACCGTGGTCACAAAACACCTTACACTGTATGATCTCGCAGCAATAGGAACCCTGCCCTGATGGCTCTGGAGGTCAGGTAGCACTGGTGTCTAGAGGGATGTGATCTTCAGGTGACACCGTCCTGCTGTGTTCTCACAGGACAGAGAGGACACAGCCCCCACTTCTCGCAGGCTAAATGTCAGCATGAGGGGGTGCACACACTATAGTGAAGCTGGCATTCAGCAGCCACAACCTGGGGAGTGGGGTTCATTTCCATCTCTCAGGGGTCTTCAAGCTGGTGACCAGGATGGCCCAACCTTAGTCAGGCCCCAAAGTTAAGCCAAATAGCAATTATCAGTAAAGGAGATGTGGACAAATGGGATTTGAGAAAGAGGGATCACTACTGTCCTGCCCAAGGTCAAGGATATGGAAGATTATGGTCTCCATTTCACAGATGCAGAAACTGGGGCCCCAGAGATTGTGAACAGTGATAAGCCTGGGTTACAGTGCTCTGAGTCCCTGCTCTAACCACTGGGTCATGGAACCTGAGTCCTCAGATGGAGGTCAGAAGGGCAAGAGGGCTCAGAGTCCTGAGCCCTGGCTCTCTGACCAAGCACCCAGCTGTGTGAACACACCCAGAGTGTGTAGGCTGAAGTAGAGACCCATCTGGGAGCTTCCAGTCCACACAACCAAAGCCAGTGCCAGTAAATTACTCTAGATAATGAGTGTGTTTGCTCAGGAAATCGAGGAGGCAGAGACAGTTGCCAGAGTCATTAAACACGAGGATGGACGTGCCAGGCCTTGTGATGCCGCCAAGCTGCTCATCAGTGCAGCCCCTCCCCTAGGCTGTGCCTACGGAGCTGAGCAAATGGGTGACAGAAAAATCAAAGAAACCCAGGAAAGGTGTGGGACCCAAGAAACCAATGGACGTACCTATTAGTTTACAGATACGGAAATCGAGGCCCGGAGAAGCTGACACACCTGCCCAAGAACACACAGCAAGTAAGAGATAAGGGCAGCTCAGGGTGTCCTCAGCTCATCTTCGTACAATTGAATATCAGGGGAGGAGGGCAGGCCTGTGGGAAACTGGGCTCAGAGGGGAAGGTAGCCTGCCCAAGGACTCCTGGGAGGGTTAACCATCGAGTTCAAGATCTTCATCTATGACTCCTGTCTTGGTCTCCTCATCTTCTGGGCCAAAATCAATACAAAAGATGCAGAGGTGAGAGAGAGGAGACACCCAGGGGGAAGGGGAGCACTCTGGTTACCAAAAAGGATAAACAGGACAGAGTGGGCCTCTGCCTCGGGCCTGTCAGCCAATCCTGTATGTGACAGGTAATAAAGACCCCTCTCACAGCCCCCACCTCCTGAGGGAGATGCTGAGTGCTGCGGATGAATGGTGTGATTGACCCTGGGTACCTCCCATTATTCATTCAGCTCTAAGGCTCTTATTCCACAGATGGATCCCACTAACAACTCCTCTGACTCAGACCTGAGACACCAAGGAGTCTCTGGAGGGAGAGAGGTTGGCCAGGGTATTGGTCACCTCTCTCCCAGCAGGAACTGTGGCCTTCTTATGGACCCATAGGAAGGTCTGCCTTCTATGTACCTCTCTCTCTCCATGGGAAGGCAGGCCCTCTGCATACCTGTCACTTCAGGTCCTGTCAACTTCTCCCTCCCCTCACCCTCTCCAGGCTGCCAGAGGAAGTAAAGCATCTCTGTCACCTGTCCTGGAACACCTTTTCTACAATGACCTCTTCCCAGTGTCCTCTTCTTTTATCTGAGCCGCTGTCTAAAAAGTAACTTAAGAAAGGTAAGTTTCTTAGGAAAGCTACTGAAGTCCATGGGTTTATTGTGGGTCACAGTTCAAGACCATAATTTGAGGTCACAATCCATCATGGAAGGGAAGTCGAGGAACCTGGGGCATCAGGTCACATTACAGCCACAGTCAAAAAGCAGGGAGTGAGAGCTTCTGCTCATCTCCCTGTCTCCTTCTCACATAGTCCAGGATCCCAGCCCAGGGAATGGCACTGCCCGCAGTGGGCAGATCCTTACACCTTAAATAATCTAATGAAGATAATCTCCCACAGGCATGCCCAGCATGCTAGTGCTTTACAAATTGAAAATTGAGATTAACCGATACATCTTTGTAAATTTTCATAACTCTCCTCTATTTTCTAGGCTTCCTTCTAATTTAGATGCACAGAGCTCACCAGATAGATGGTAGATGTCACCTAATCCATTGAGTCAGATGACAAGAACAGAGTCATGGGCACTCCTCTGTTCTGTTCTGCATTCTGTGATACCTGTTTCAACACTTTCCATACCCACCTCTCTGTGAAACTCTGCTCTCACCTCCAATGGCCCACAATGTCCAAGTCCCACCTCACCACATCCTTAGATGTAGATCCCATGGCTCCACATCTCATCAAGCTGGCTCAAGGACATGCCTGACCCAACCAGTCATATTACAGGCATCACACTGCTCAGGCTGTCGGGATACACTGTGGACCCATGATAGGTTCCTGGCCCAGACCAGGTGACTGAAAATGGGGGAAAAAATAATAGTGGAAGGCTAGAGATCTGGAAGGGATGGCGCAGCCACCAGGGGCTGAACACTATCAGGGTTGTGCACTGAGAAACTGAAGAAAGGCTTGGCAGTGAGGTACAGACACCACCTCCTAGTTTCTAAGGGCCAAGAGGAGGAGATAAATTAAAGTTGATACTTTAACCCACATGGTTCAGGACCTACCTCAGGCCTTCCCAGACCCTGTTGTTGTATAAACAGCAGCTGCAAGGAAGCACACAGCCATAGTCCAGCAGCCACCCACACCACAGGCCCAGCCAGCCAGGGAGACCAGGCCACAGATGGAATAAAAATGAGACACAGATGGTCCCAAAACTGAGAATGAGTCTGTAGAGAAAAAAGGCCAGCAGTTGTGTAGCATAGAGCTGAGGATTGGACCCAGGTCCAAATCCAGACCCCATCGTGCTCACAATATGAAGCTCCAGGCAAATTCCTTGTCTCTTTGAGCCTGGAGTTCCTCATTGGTCCAAAGGGATTTGACAAGATAAACCCCAGGAACCATGAGAGTGGATGGTAGCTCAAAGACTGAACCCCAAGGCTGGAAAGAAGCCTCCTTCCAGTCTAGAACCCAAACCATGCTCACAAGGAAGCAGACACTTTCAGCAACTGACTGGGTACTGGAAACAATAGATTGAACCCTACATGTTCATTGAATGGATCTACGGAAAGCACTAGGGATCTGATCAACAGGTGTCCAGAGAGGTATCCCAGCAGGATTCCCAGGCAACCCATCCCTCTGTTTACTGTTGACTATAACCTCTGGTCAGGGAGACAATCCCTATCCAGCCTACCTACCGCACTCACGTGGGAAATAGACTCTAATGCTAGGGGATTCTGTGAATGTAGAGCATCCCATGGCTCTCAGAAAACCCTCACCCTTTGTCCTGAACTTTCTCAGAAGCACCAAGTGGCACCAGGCACGCTAGGTGCCTCTTGAACTGTCTTATGGCTTCATATCTGGTCAGGTCCATGGCCAATGGTCAACTACCTTGTTACTTTGGTGTCTGGAGCTCTGAAAAGTCATCACTGCAGCATAGCAGGATGCTGAGAAACCACATGTACTATGCTCACAGAAGAGCACATGAGACAGGCAACATAGACCAGTATTTGGATCATCATCTGATGGTCACTGCCACTGCCCTTCTGCTACTGTAACCCAATGGAGTGCAAGCTTGGGGTTCTGCCTAAATGCCCAAGAATGATAGTGGCTCCTGACAGCAGAGGCTCCCTGCTTCTAGCAGGAGGGGACCTACCTTCCTTGGTGTCTGATATAACGCGTGCTGCTTCCTAGGTGTGGAGGTTTGAATAGGTATGAACCCCCATAGAATCATGTGCTTGAATGCTTGACACATAGGGAATGGCACTATTAGGAGGTGTGGCCTTTTTGGAGTAGGTGAGGTCTTGTCAGAGGAAGAATGTCACTATGAGGACAGACTTTAAGGCTTCATGTGCTCAAGCTACACCCAGTGCAGACACAGTTCACTTCCTGCTGCCTGTGGATCCAGATGTAGAACTCTCAGCTCCTTCTCCAGCACCATGTCTGCCTGTGTTCCACCATGCTTCCTGTCTTGATGATAATCAGCTAGACCTCTGAAACTTTAAGCCAGCCCCAATTAAATGTTTTCCTTCCTTTATAAGAGTTGCTGTGTGATCACAGTGTTTCTTCACAACAATAAAACCCTGACTAAGACACAAGGGAATAGGAACACTCAGGCCTGATTCCTCTCTTATGCCACAGCCATTGCTTGTGAGGTATTCTGAGTCTGCCCCCTGGGATGGGATAGGGAATGAGTGATTTGTGTGGAATAGGCTCTGGGGACTTAACAGGTCTACTTTGGGCATCAAATGCACATCAGAGTCATACCCTGTCACCTGACATCCCCCATGACTAAGAAGGAACAAGTGATTTGGACACAGAAAATCTATGGGAACTGCACTATGAGCTCCTCAAGGAATTCTCTTCATCCACCATCCATTTCTGCCACCCGTCCCTCCTTTCCACAAAGGGATCTTGTTCCCTGCCAACACCCCAGTGACAGAGAAGGTGGTCCCCAACATTAGCTCTCTGATCAAAGAGCCCAAAGCCAAGGGTGTCTATTAGCTTCAGCAGTGTTGAGAAAGAATTGTGGTTGACTCATCTCTGAGCCTATCCATGTGTTCCAGGATGTTAAAGCAGTGCTCTGGTTGGTCAAGCCTTGGCCTACTGGCTGGCAAAGAGATAGTAATAATTAATAAATAATATTAATGAATATTAATATTCATTAATGAAGTAAGTTCTCAGAATTAAACAGCTTTAGGTAGTCATCACAAAGGGGGAAATGCTGTCAGTAAAAGGAAGTGGATGGTCTTAAAGGTTTGTTTTATTTGTGTGGTGTGTGTGTGTGTCTGTCTGTCTGTCCATCTGTCTGTCTGTGTGTCTACATATGTGTGGGTAGGTGCCCACAAACACCAGTAAGAGGCCTTCAACACCGCATAGCTGTGTTGTGGAGTGTGTGTGTGTATGTGTGTGTGTTTCCTGATGTGAATGTTGGAATTCAAACTTAAGCAGTAAGTTCTCTTAATAAATAAGACACCTTTCTTGAGCTAGACTGGAGGACTAAGCACTTGTTGCTCTTGGAAAGTACCCAGGTTATGGTTTCTAGCAGTCACATAGTGACTTAAGGCCACCTATAACTCCAGTTCTAGGGGATCCAATGCCTCACATGGTACACATCCATATATGCAAGCAAAACACGTATACAGTAAAATAAAATGAATCTCAAAAACCTCTTAAATAAACAAGCATTTGGCCTCCACTACCCTTCCCCAAGCTCAAACTCACAAGGTCTATTTCATACCATTGCTCCCTATAAGTCCTCAAAGAATCAGCCCAGGCTGAATGAAGAAGCCCTGTCAACTCCCCTCTTTGACATCCCTCAGCCCCTGCCCTGGTATGCATGGCACCTACCACTGTCACAGACCTAATCAGCTGATGCCAGACAGCCTGTGTCTCCACAGGGCTGTATATGAAGTACATCCACCTGGTTCTGGGGGGGTTACAGGGTAGGGTGGGGGGCTAAAACCATTCTCCAGAGCATCTACTGCTGGGGCTCACCACCAATCTGGATTGGACATGATCAGTTAGCACAAAGTCATGGCCACACTAACACACACACACACACACACACACACACACACACACAGCTGTGATAAGACGACATTCTTTTCTATCTCGGTTCATGAGGGCTTTTGTGCAGTGTAGGGTCTGAAGCCCCTGTCTACCCATCCTATCTTCTGTGACTACCAACAAGACCCCATCTAAAAACCTTCTCCCTGAAGCTCTGCTTCTGGAAACAGGTTTGAGAAAACACGGGGGTGTGAGTGGGGATCCTACGGCTGGAGTTTCACAGAGAGATAAACGAAGCAACTTAGGCCAGGCAGTGATAGCCCAGCCTGTCATCCCAGCACTCAGGAGGCAGAGGCAGGTGAGTCACCGTGAGTCTAATGCTAGCCTGGTCTACGGAGAAAGTTCCAGGACAACCAGTCTACACAGAGAAACCCTGCTTCATAAAACAAAAAATAAACAAATAAAAAAGAGGCTACCTAAATATCCTGTAGTAGAAAAGAGAGAGAGAGAAGCAACCGAATGTGGTGTGGCCTCATAAACAACAGCATGCTGGTTCCACACACACTGCAAATATGGTAGTAGTAGAGGTTTTAGATAATAATCCATGTGTAAGCTTGACACTATCAGCGTTCACCTACAATCCCAGCACCTGAGAGGTAGAGATAGAGATCAGAAGTCCAAGGCCAGCCTCAGTTACATCGTAATTTTTGAGGTCAGCCTGAAAAACAAAACTCAGGTTTAAAAATGTTTTTAAATGTATGTGCTTTTTAAAAAGGGTACAAAACAATGCCCATATCCAATGCTTGCTTTTAAACCAACTCAATATTGCTTGGGTGTGTATGTGACATAGTCTCTAAGGATTCGCCAGACTGATAGTTGTGTTCTGTGGGAGGAGCCCTAGCTTAGTGAGGCTGTGGTGCAGGAGAGACATTCTCCTGTTATCTCAGTTCTTGCATATTAAATGACCTGAGTGCCTACATGAAGTGAGAGTGTCATTAAAAATCACCCTGAATGAACAAGGGATGGAAGTCAGGCTTATCATTAAAACATTGTTCTAACCCCACACACACAAAAAAAAAAACAAACAAAAAACAAAAAAACCCAAGTGTCCATCTACAGAGAACTCCCTACATAAGCCATGGTGCCCATGGCAACAGAGACCCAGACAACCAGTGTAAGAGAGACTAGAGAGGGAAGAATGAGGGAGAAACTTGAACACAAAAGTGGGGTGGGGGTGTGACCCCACTTTTGTACAAAAAAGAGAATTTGGAATACAAACGAAAGTGTGTGTTCTACTGTGGAGTATGGACGTGGGGGAAGGGGTGTCACAGAGTTGGGTTTGAATCTGTGTTCCTAATGGGGTGGCCTTCAGTGGCTCGTTTCACACCCCCAAGCTTCATTGCCCCATCTTTTAAAATACAGCATAGATAGTACCTACTCCTTGGGCTCTGGAGGATAGATCAATCTAAACTTGTGGAAGTTAATTTTCTAGTCATTTGTGGTGTTTCCTCTGGGAAGTGGTTCGGGAGCAGAGCATACATATGCTGGCTCTCTTGTCCCTTTTAAGGCTCCTTCTGAGGTATAATTGAAATGCAATCAACCGAACATACTCAAAGTGTAAAATTGAGTAAGTTCTAACTTAGGTCCACACCCACTGTCTTAGTTGCTTTTCCATCGCTGTGAGAACATACCCTGATATAAGCAATTTAAAGGAGAAAGGTGTATTTAGGTTTAAGGTTCCAGTAAAAAACATCCCATCATATCACGAAAGCCATGACAGCAGATGCAAGAGGCAGAGCGAGAACAGGAAGTGAGGCTGGGCCGTAAAACCTCAAGGCCCACCCACAGTGACATACTTCCTGCAGAAAGACTCCACCTTGTAAAGGTCCCACAACTTTCCCAAACAGTGCTACCAGCTGGGGATTGGGTGTTCAAACATGTGATCCTATGGGAGACATTTTGTTAATCCCACTGGGCAAGAATAAGAAGACCACTACCATAACTTTTAAACCAAATCTGAAGAAAGCATTATTACATCCTAGCCAGGATGATGGACACTGGCCAAATCCATACCCAGGATACGCAGAGAATGACCACGAATTACAATAATCATGTGCTTATAAAGGCAAAACCCAATAGGCTATTGTGATGGCTTTAAAGAAAATGGTCCCCAAATGGAGTGTCACTATTATGAGGTGTGGCCTTATTGGAAGAAGTGTGTCACAGGGGGTGGGATTTGAGGTTTCAGAAGCTAAAGCCAAGCCCAATGTCACTCTCTCTTCCTGCCACCTGCTGATACAGATGTAGGACTCTCAGGTCTTTCTCCAGCACCATGTCTGCCTGCATGTCACCATGTTTCCCGCCATGACAATGAACAAAACCTGGGAACTCATGAGCCATCCCCAATTAAATGTTTTTCTGTATAAGAGTTGCCATGGTCATGGTATTTATTCACAGCAATAAAACCCTATATAAGACACCTTGGGTCCCTGCATTGGTTCTCAGCTCTGTCAGCACCCTACAGGCATGTCAACTCACTGGTATCAGGAACTGAA
Source organism: Phyllotis vaccarum (assembly GCA_033318265.1). Lineage (NCBI taxonomy): Eukaryota > Metazoa > Chordata > Mammalia > Rodentia > Cricetidae > Phyllotis > Phyllotis vaccarum. Next base: position 46,583,035 of record JARWLC010000003.1, read on the forward strand.
GGAAAGTGAAAGATCCTAGGAAAAATAAGCAATGAATTCAAAGCCAGCTCATTTGAGAGTCACATGGTTCTGCTGCTGTCATTTTTGTCAAGGGAACAATGAGCATGTTCTCAAAGACCTCACCCAGATCTGGAGAGGACACTCTCAGACCCCAACAAAATAGATAGCATGGGCCTGGCCAGCAGGGTGTCATTCATACACAGTAAACCTGAAACAGTTACAATGCGGACCTCAGCTGGGAGGCCACAGGCCAGTTCCTTATAAAAGAAAAGATCAGCTCATTCAGCTGTGAGGAGGCATCTGAGTTCACACTCCAGGTACCTCCTAAGTGTCCAGGGCAGGCTCAGGGCACAGTAATGCACAGTAATGAAGAAAAGGCCTTGCCCTTACTTACGGTCATAATCATCATCCCTGTCCTGTGCTACCTCTAATGTAACCAGTACTTCACATACTCTTTTCATAGACTTAGACTATCTCCAAGGTAGGATTCTGCAAAAGAGGAAACTGAGTCACAGAAGAGCATCACTCGCCATCAGCCATTTTATTAAAGACAGCACTGGAGTGTGGGCTCAGACTTTCTGACTCCCTAATGCCCTACACACTGTACCATTCCTCCTCAAGACCCACTCAGTGTGGCACCAGGTGAGTTCTTAAGTCTCATGCAATTAGCTAATAGCCCCTTCCCTGAGCACATGCTGTGTGGTTTCCCACAGCTCATCAACTCAAGAGCAGAGTTTCTGCTTCTTGCTTCCCAGATTTCTGTTTATCTATAAACCTGGCCTTTTCCTCTCCTCATATTTCTCTGCCAGCACCACTTCACATGTCTCAGACTCTGGTCTAATCACCTGGGCCAGGGGCTCTTGACCTTTGTACAGGGAATGGGTTAGGGAAGGAATAGGTTCAGGGAAGCAGGGACATCTCTACAGACCACCTCACCAGCTTTGTTATCTGACTCCCAAAGACCAGGAACTAAGCTGAGGGGATGAAGTCAGGGAGGAAATCTATGGGGAGAGAAGCTTTTCCAGCTCCAAGTGAGGGACTAAGGCCTCAGTATCCTTATCTGTCAAATTGAGAAAATAGCCTGAAGGTCTGTGTGCTAGTGGAGAGTGAATTAATGATATAGAACGAAGCATGAAATCTGCAATCAGCCTCCTCCTGTAAGAATAAAGTACCTTGGAGAAACAGTTGGGTGGTTTTCCTGCTGAAGATAGAAATCCAAATCTGAGTTATCAAAGAAAAGGGAAATACTTAGATATGGGGTGCAATGGGGTGAGTGATCTGCCTCTCCCTGGGAACCTGAGCAAGCACTGAACATTACAAAATGCTTAAAGTCAACATTCATGTTACTAATAAGTTCTTACTAGAATTGGATGCCATGGCAGTTTGAATGAGAATGTCCCACATAGGCTCAGATGTTTGAAGCTTGGTCCCCAATTGGAGCTGTTTGGATAGGGTTAGTAACTGTTGCTTTGCTGGATAAAGTATGTCACTGGGGAGGGTCATGTTTTGAGGTTTCAAAACCTCATGCCATTCCCAGTGTGCTTTCTCTCCTTCCTGCTTGTAGTTTGAGATGGGTAGACCAGAAGGACCTCAGCCTACTGATCAGTGGCAAAGGCATTCACAGCAAAGTCCATAGAAGATAAGTTTTGGCCAGACGCCTTATCCAATGCAACACTATGATGTCCTCAGGACCTGATTTTTTTTCTCTATTTTTGGCTTCCAGATTTTTTAATTTAGCCATGTCTATAGACTAGTAGAGTCAATATGGGTGCCTAGCAACGGCTATGCTCTGGGAGTCAGTAGCATCCCTGGATGATCCAGCCCAGTCCAGAGCATCACTGTGTTGTTTTTTCTACTCTTTATTACTACATGCCTTCACCTTTCCTTGGATCAGTTCTGAAGGTCACAATCATGGCTATTGGTTTAAGATCTTCTTTTTAAAAACAATTTTTTCTTTGAGTGCTACTGTAGTGCCATCCACAAATTTATTTTCTGTGCCTTCAAACTATATTCAAATTAAATGGCTTTATAGTTTTTCTTTACAAATTTTGACTAATCTATAACTTAGAAACATGTTGTTGGTTCCTAAGCAAAGTTTTCCAACAAATATCCTCATTTTAAGATGTAATTCCATTGTTGTCAGAACAGGTTTATTTTTGTTTTTGTTTCTTTTTAAAAATCTAAATCCTTCTAAACCCATTAAGACTCTTTTCTGGTCCACAACAAGCTCTGTTTTGGTAAATGTCCAAAGTATACTGAGAACAATGTACTGGACTCTGCTGTCAGGTAGTGTTCTGAGTATCCATGGGAACGTTGGTTAAAAACACCTTCCAAGATGTGAGCAGTCCCACAAATTCCCCCATTTTCTTGTTTTAATCAGTCATTGGGAAAAGTTACAACACCCTGTCTGCCATTGTGTCTGCTTCCCCAAATATTTCTGTTCCTTTTTGCTTCATATGACCTGAAACTCTGTCATCATAAAAGCTAAAGCTCTGTGCATCATTTTGGAGAATTGTGACCACTTAACCACAATAAAGTATCCTTTTCCCTTGGTTACAGTCTATGCTCAAAGATTTGTTTTATCTGAAATTAACATGACCACACCAGTTTTATTTTGGCTAGCATTATCAGGAAATATCCGTTAGATCCCTCCCTTTTTAAAAATTATTTATGGCTCACATATTTTTTAATTTTTTATTTTGTTCGCATGAGGATGGCACTGCCATGCCACATGTAGATGTTAAAGAATTACATGAAATACATGGAAACGGTACCCATGGAGACCAGAAGAGGACACTAAATATCCTGAAACTGAAGTTGCGGGTTGTGAAGCAACCTGTAGGTGTTGGGACCAAACCTGGCTTCCATTGCTGTTCCCTTGCAAGAACTTACTCTTGACTCATAAGATATCTCTCTGGTCTTTTTGTTAGTTTTTAATCTCATAGTATGTTGCTGGATCCTAACAGTTTCCTCAGGGGAGGGGCAAGAAGGTGCAGAGTCAATGACACAGACCTCAGGAGTAAGTTAAAAAGAACTAACTCATTTATTCAACCATGGGAAGAGCCTTATATACCCTCCTCCCAGCACCCAGGCTTTGTCACAAACTGGTGATATTGCATGGCTGTCCCTCATTGGCTGGGCACGATGAGGAGATATGATAGCATCTATTGCTAGGCAGATTTTCAATGGTCAGAAACTCTGAGCAGAGCCTGTTGTTAGGCAGATTCTGAGCAATCAGGAACGTTGGACAGCAGCTATTGCTAGGCCCTCAGGCCAACTCCAGGTTGGCTCATAAGGAAGTATATTATGTGCATACCTTAGCAACCGGTTTGAACCAATTTCCTTAGCCCTATGGGGCCAATAGTATTTTTGTGTTGTTTCCGTTTCTCATAGTGTTGTTTCTTATAGTGGAGATCCGCTACTTACACATTTATCTAAAACCTGGTCCCCAAGGTTACTGTACCCAGAAGCCTATTCCCACAATTGCCCAGGAATGGTGTCCTCCTAAAATTCAAAGTGAACCCACACTTCCTGGCAACCTGGTAGAGAGATAGAAGGAAGTCAGAGTAAAGTCCAAGATTCTTTGCATTGATATTCAAGTCTCTCCAGATCTGACCCTGACCCGTACCCACCTTCTCTCACCCCTCTTACACTTTTCACCACTGGAACCATTTCCATCTGTTAACAGACTGTACATTTTATTCCAAATATTCCTTTCATCACCTTTGTCCAATGGACAGATTCCTTTTCATTAATGAATGCTTGCACAGAAGAAGCCCCATCATCTGAAAATCCCTGCCGTGGGCTTCCTAACTCTGTATAGTAACTCAGCTCTCCTCCATGACTTCATAATGTATGACTTCCTACACAGCTACCCATATCATATATAACCACATAGATTGTGGTGTATCTATTCACATGAATGTCTTTCCCAAGTAAGGTGTGGAAAGCCACAAATAGTCCAGTGCATGTATGTCAAGACGCAAAGCATTGGCACATACCGGAGCTCTCTCACCCTGATTTGAGGACTAACTGAGCTCCTCCATAACTCCTTTCTCTTATAACAATGTTCTGTCTTTGCCCCCTTCTGGGCCTTGGTATAATTTTCTGGTATATTCTATTTATGCACATTCAAATCTTACTATACGTTGTCAGTACTTTTGCTTTATAATGAGTCAATTATCTTGTAAAGAGATTTAAATAAAGAAAATGTATTTTTCATATGTATCCATGCACTTGCAAATTGCTGTGATTTTCTTTCTTTGTAGAAGTCCACGTTCTCATCTGGTGGTGTTTTCCAGATACTGGAAGAATGCCATTTAGCACACCTCTACCTCACTCTGGGCTTGAAATCCATGCTTCTAAGAGATGTGGCCCTCCCCATTTTCTCTCCCTGTAGGCGGGAGAGTGAGTATCATACAAACTTTAGATGGATTTCCTTGAGTGTGCGAAGGTTCAGGAGCCAGAGCAGGGAGGTGGATGCAGAGCTGAGTAGGAGCTTTCTCCTTGTGGGGCTCAGTCTTACTCTGCTAATGAAGGAATGGTATGCATGGGGCATGCAAACCAAGCACCTTGCCACTTCACTGGGGCCTGTCCCATGGTGTTCTCTAGGCCCCTCTGAAGTTACTTCCAAATGAAAATGAGTGACATTCAGGAAGGAGAGCTTGCAGCCTCTGTCTGATGACTGTAGGTAGCTAAGTTGTGATTTGTGACTTTTTATGAAATGGCACAGAAATCCTTAGCCAGGAAATTTTTCAAGGGAAATCTGTCTCTGGTGCCAGAGGTCTTCAGTCACAGAGAACAAATCTAAACTGCTGGTCCCCCATCTTCGCATGCCCTCCCACGAGCCCCTGCAGACCAAAGTTGGACAGGAAGAAGTTCTACCCATTTGGGTTGAGAGGCCTCATTCCCTCTGCAATCCTGAGGCCATCAGAGCCATAGTTTGAGCAGCAATGGCAGGCAGGGTTGGGCACCCACAGAGCCCACTGCCCTAAGCACCGCAGATCTGTGCCGGAGACATGGAGCACTCACCACACTTTATCTGTGTCTTTTAATGAATCTGGGTGTTTCTGCTGAAACAGCAGCATGAGGAGGACACTGTTTATAGGCATCTGACCTTTGACTCTGAAGGATTATTGGTCCCTTTGGGTTCCTCGCGTCCCAGCCTAGAGTTCCCAGAGACTGGCTGGCACTCTCGAAGCTGTAGGCATCTATTTCCAGCCCAGACTGTAAAAGTTTATTGCTATTTTCTGTTCTCAACCTCTCTCTCCATTATCCTTTGTCCTCCCTGACTGCCTGTCACTTCTTTAAGTAGAGATGTAGACACCAGAATAGCACCACCTTCCTTTAATCAGGATTGAATTCCTCTGTCCCAGAATGCAGTGAAGAAACCTCTGAAGGACAGACCGCTGGCTAAAATGCATATTGAGTATGAAACCCAAGTTCATTACTACAGACTCATTCTACACAGTTCCCATTCTTCCAGTGCCCATCGAACACCTACACAGGAATGAGCTATGGCAGTAAAAGCTGTACCGGGCGTCACTTCTTATGGCACTAAGTGTTCTTACATATGCATTTAAAACTGCCTTTGCCCAACATGATGAAAAAGAAAGCCATTCATGCTGGCAATTCAAAAGCCTCATTTCAAACAGTATTAATAGCAAAAATACAGCATTTTATGATAAGACTTTTCAGCCTAGAGGAGTACACTTTATGTGGTAGTGTGCTCAATGGCACTTCCCATCCCACCTTCTACAACATAGGTTCCATGGATTTATTTTTCACCTGGCTAATAGATTCTGAAGTTGGTTCTTCAGATCAGGATGTGTCTAAGCTAAGGAACCCCCAGCTCAAGGAAGTACTAATTAAGAGAGAAACTTCAGGAAACATAAGCCTGAAGGAAGTATTAATTAACTCTCCTTTGAAGGTAAAGAAGGTAGTGGCAGGGCACTGAGGGGCAGGGTACATGTGATTCCTTGTATCCTCGAAGGTGGAGGTAGGGGTAAAATATTGTGGAGAGTGGGCAGGGTGAGGTGAGGTCGTCCCAGCACATATTGTCCTCTGTGTTTACAGCTCTCTACCTATGCTTCACACCACAGCCAGCCTGGGAGATGTGGATTGTCACCCCTGTTTATCAGAGAGAACTAGGAAGATGGGACCAGCTCCTGAAACCCATGGAGGTGAAGCGACTCCTAACAGTACTGACAGAGGTTTGTCCCAAGGCCATGGCAGGGACCAAGATTCCATCACTGCACCCCAGATCAGTGGGAGGCAGAGGATACCAACACAGTACCTTCTCACAAAAAAGCACAGCCTATTCAAAAGTCAGAAGGGTGGGGGGCCTGACCCATCCACTTGAAAGAGCTAGAAGCATCCCTAAGAGGTGCTGTCTGCATTAGGTTTAAGGGCAAACAGAAGCTAATTCTTCCTAGAAAAGGACAGAAGAAAGAGAGGAATGGAAGTGGGCAGTACACAATGGCAGTCACAGTCCAGAACCTGAGGATGACGAGAATGCTTCTTCTGAGAGCAATAAACTGGCTAGGTGGACTGGGTCTAAGAGGGAGATGTATAAGGAGAAAGGTATTGTGTTAGCAGCCATCTTAGGGTCAGGAGGAAACAGGGGTTTGCAGAGGATGATTCTGGCTCGCTTGTTGAGAGACTTTGGGCATACCATTGGCTCTTTACAGGCCAGGCACACCCAATACAAAGAGGAATCAGTGATAGCCAAGCTGTTGCTGGGTCCTAACAGTTCCCTTGGGGGAGGGGCAAGAAGGTGCAGAGTCAATGACACAGACCCTGTAAGTCAGTTGAAAAGGACTAACTCATTTATTCAACAGTGGGGAGAGCCTTATATGTCCTCCTCCCAGCACCCAGGCTGTGTCACACTTTGGTGATATCGTGTGGCCGTCCCTCATTAGCTGGGCACAATCAGGAGGTCTAACAGTATCTGTTGCTAGACAGATTCTGAGTAATCAGGAACATTGGACAGTAGCTGTTGCTAGGCCCTAAGGCAGACTTCAGGTTGGCTCATAAGGAAGTATGTGTATGCCTCAGCAACTGGTTTGAACCAATTTCCTTGTCCCTATGGGCCTGTAATACTATACCAGCTACCCATATCTATGGATGAAAAGAATAATTTCCAGTGCTGAGGACAGGGATGAGACCACTGAGGGCTGAGCCTATGCTCTCTGGGTGGGCTTGACTTATCCTTGTGAAGAATATCTCAGCAGCTCTACCACTGTCTTTCATGGGACAGTGACCTAGGCTCAGAGGGTGATTGTTCCCTCCCACACCTACCCACTTCTGCTTGTGGGTAACAATACAAAAATAGATCACCCATGTGTGGTGATATATATTTAATAAAATTAGTCTGGAATATCAGATAGTCAACCACAGAGACAAACCATGAAGATAAGGGAGTGGGGACCGATGCCTTTAATCCTAGCTTTAAGAATGTGGAAAGAGGAAGTTAAATAACTAGGTGGAGACAGAGAAGAGGGGTTTTTAAGCTTTCCCTGAACACTTCCTTGGTGGGCTAAGGAGTGAGAAGTTGAAATCAGATAATTTCACCAGCCTGATGATTTCACCAGCCTGAGGTGAAATATGGCTGTGGTTTGTTTCTCTATCTCTCTGATATTCCAGCTTTTCTCCAGTATCTGGCTGTGAGTTTTTATCATAACGTCAAATAGAATTTGTGTAGTACCCATGGCCCTGAAAAGAGGCTGTCTTCTCTTTCTTCCCCCACTGAGGAAATCTCTTCAGTTCAATTGTCACACAAAGACCCATGGCTCCCCTCCCCCTCTATTATGCATCCCCCTTCTCCAAGTGCAAGACCCATGTCCAAGAGAGTTGCTTGTTCTCTTTGAGCCTTGATTTCTCTGTATGTAGAATGTGGAGATTTGGGCAGAGGCAGACAATTCCCATCAAACAAGTCATATGGTTTACTGAGCCCCTTCTCCAGAGCCTGGAGGCTGAATTATTGTTCTCAGTAAGGACTTTGACTTATAGGCACCTGCTCCTACCCCTACTCTTCCCCTGTGACATCAGCAGTCAATAGAACAGTTGTTCTTCTCACATGTATAAAAGCTCAATAAACTGCTGTGGGACTATCTGCTGCTATCTCTAGACACTCAGTGGACCTGCCACCCCACCCTATCCCATCCTGGCACAGCTACCTCTTCAATAAAGTCTAGGCTCAGAGAGTCTGTACTGTTCTAACCCTGCCTTCAACCACCATGACTTTACCCTGCTATATCCCTTTCTCTCTCCCCTCCCCCCTGCTGAGAAACACCTATGTAACCTTCAAAGCCTTGATTCCATCCTCCCTTTGATGAAGCCTTTTCCATGAAAAACTAATTGATCCCTCAGCTCTGCCCGTGAGCAGCCAACAGAGAACATAACCTGAGCACAGGGCAGGAGTCAGGCTCTAACTTCAGAATGATCCTCATAGTCTCTCTTATTCCTCAGCCCCCACCCTTATGAAAGAGACAGGCTGGGCTCAGGGAGGTAACAAACTTCTCTGGGCCACATAGCCAGAAGTATTGGAGCACCCAAAATCCCACTTTTTGTAATCACCCATCTCTCAGCTTGCCTCTTTAGCTAGATGAAGGAAGTGGGTTTAGCATCCTTCCCACTGTTCTCCATTATCTCCAGAACTAGAAAAGGCTGGATTTGGCCCCAGAGCCCTTCCCCAACTGTCTGCCTGCCTAAACTCTCTGGGGTACCAAGAGCCCAGGACTGGCCTCATTTGGGCCTTTCTCAAAGGCCCTGGTCTCATATATTCTACAGACAGAAATAGCCAATACTAAGTTGAATAAAGTATGGACTCAATGCCATCCAGATCCAGTGCAGGCTACAACAGCCAAGTCTGCAGGCCAAGCTCTCCTGTGTGTTGCTAGGCAAGACCAGGGATCAGAGGCAAACAGACTTGAGTTCAAATCTCTACCTGTCAACTAATATACCAAGTGAGCAGATGACCAGATGCCCAGTTTCCCACTGCCCAGCTATGCCCTTTGGCTGGCCATAGTTGCTGGCCCAGCTCAGCCCATCTTCCTACAAGGGTGAAGACACAAAGGTGACAGTGCCAGAAACATCTTCCCATTAGCTCTCACAACATCCTATTCCAGGCTATCCAAAAGACACTAAGTCTCTAGTCCTTACAAACGTAAAGACACCTTGGATGGTGGTGATAGCAGTGCCTAGCAGGGCAGACCAAATGCCAAATTGTGGTAATTCTTTAACCCCTAAATCAGTGGTTCTCAATATGTGGATCACAACATCTTAGGTGACTCTTTCACAGGGCTCACCTAAGACCACCAGAAAACACAATTATTTATAGCAGTAGCAAGATTACAGTTGTGAAGTGGTAACTTTGAAGTAGTAGTTATGGTTGGGGCCGCCATGTGAGCTACCATATTAAAGTTTACAGTATTAGGAGGGTTGAGTATCATCACTCTATGACAAGGCTGCACCTTGGGCAGAAATAGCTATTCTCCTGGGAGATAAACGATAAGGACTTGACTAGACCAACTTACAGGACCGAAACTGAGACAACGATAAGCCAAGAGCTGTGAGGGTCAAAACCCTAACAAACTAGGCTCTGTCACCTGTTCCCCACAGGTCAATTAAAGAGACAGGTCATAGAGAGAGGCAGAGACAGAGGTTCAGACGATGTGCCACAATGAGAATCAGAACGAAGAGGTTCAGCAACAGCCCCAACCCATCTCAGGGTCCTGAGTTGAAGTTAAGTGTTGTTATTTGAGAGAGGTTCTCATGTAACCTCTCAAGCTGATTCTGAACTCAGTTTGTAGCCCCAAATGACCTGGGCTTTCGATCCTTCCGACTCTACCTCCAAAGTGCTGGGATTATAGGCGTGAGCCACTGTTGTATTTTAGAGAGAGAGAGACCCCAGTGGGTAGAAGCCACAGGTCTATGATGGGTGAGAGCCTGAGGCGACATGTGAGCAGCATTCACGTAGTGGCAGATGGGAGTCAAGAGAACGACACACTTGCAGGCAGCACATGTAAAAAAAAAAAAAATATATATATATATATATATATATATATATATATATATATATATATATATATACACATATATATTAAAGGAGGGGATAGAAAGGAAGGGAAGAGGGAAAGAGAGCAAAGGGCAGAGGTGCACACTATCTCATGAAGGGAGGGAAGAGAGAGAACAAAGGGGTAGGAATCTTCTCTTAAAGGGAACCTCAGGTCAGTAGGCTGAGCAGGCCAGAGTATTACTTGCTTATCAGAACTCCAGGAAGAGGGTCAGAATGCTAACATTCTTCCCTTTATTATTTATTATTTTTAAGGGAGTTTTGTACAGCAATTGGGGGGGATGAGAGCATGGAATTGTTGAGATTGCTTCTTGTTGATTTGGGATGAAGTAGAAAGAAGTTGTGAGTCGGGGTCTGTGATGATGTATATTTAATAAAATTAGTCTGGACTATCAGAAGAGAGTCAACCACGGAGTCAAGCCTCAAAGGTCAGGGAGAGGTGACTCATGCCTTTAATCCTAGCCTTAGAAATGCTAAAAGAGGAAGCTAAGAGAACTGAACGAGGGAGATAGGGGAGGTTTTCAGATTTCCCAGGTACTTCCTTAGGGAGCTAGGAGAGGGAGGTTGGGAACCTGAGGATTTCCTGGAGACAGGCCTGAGGAGTTGTCTGGGTGAGAAGTGGCTGTGGTGTATTTCTCTTTCTCTCTGATATTCCAGCTTTTCCTCGATATCCAACTCCAGGTTTTTATTATAATACTAAATAGGGGTCACAAACAGCAGGAGGTGAGGGAAGAAGCATTTGGTTAGCTGTCATCCTGAAGACCTTCTTGAGGGAACTGAGAAGGCAGGTTGGTAGGAGGAAAGAAAATAAGTTATTATCAGCCGTCAGGGCTAGCCATGAGAAAAGCTGAACAGAGAAGTGCCCTGGTGATAGAGAAGAGGCAAGGGTGAATGAGCGAGACATGAGAGCAGATATGCCCTTCATTGGCATATCTTGGAGAACCAGGTTCTACTTGCTGGGTAGGTGCCCACTTGAGCTTGGAAAGGTGCTACCAGCAGTAAAGTCCCAGGAGTTTGGCAAGATGGCTCACCAAGTTGAAGGGTGTGATGTATTCTTCAGGAGTACCTGAACCATCACATCCACTGTTTCCTTCTCTGGAGGTGGGAAATGCCTCTATCCATCCTGTAAGAGTGTCAACAGATTAAGAGATAACGAAGTTTTTATGAGTAGTCATGTGGGCAAAGTTAACATGTTGGGATTAGTCTGGTTGATTTCCTTGGTTGGTGCAGTGGCTAGCGGTGTGTCTGAAGAGCCTCTGAGGGTTTGGCCTTGGCCTTGGCACAAGTCTGGCATGAGGGACAAGCCTATGCAGGAATCTGTAGGTGTTTGTAAAATAACTGGAATAGATTTACATCTTGATGTGTCATAGAAAAAACTATGGCTCTGGGTTAAAAGGTATAAACACTTTTTCTATGGCCTGGTTTAGTCCAATGAAATATGTATTTAAGTCTATAGCCAGAGGAAATTTACTGGGTGGAAGTGGCTGAGTCTCTAAAAGCTGGAACCAGTAAAGCCACAGAAATTCAAGGACTCCCAAGACTGTTTGTAGTCAGTGCTCTATATGTAAACAGAGATTTTCTATATTTTCATAAACAAACCTTAAAGCCCCTTTTAAATCTAATTTACCCAGAGATACTGAGAGCTGTCTTTGCAAGGTAAGTGACTTTGCCCTCATTTTTGAGTCTGGCAGCAAGGTGAACTGTGTCTGTACTTACTATTCATTCTCAGACAAGACCTGTGAATTTTACAGAGAAGCCTTGGTTGCTGCTGTTGAGTTGATAAAGCCTGGCCATCAAACGGCATCAGAGAGCTGAGAAGGATAAACTATGCCTGCGTCATCAATTGAAAGTGACAGAGGCTTTCCTGCTGGCGACCTGGGCAACCACCCCAGGGTCTTCCATGGTCATTGAGGGTATAGGTCTCAGGGCCATAATATCAGCCTTCAGCTTCTAAGCCTCAGAAAGTCTGACAGTTGTGGGGTAGGAATTTGTGAGGAGAACCAACCTACCTTGTCTAGACAAGAGTGAGGCAATAGGTTTCCCAGAGTTCTGTTGTCCACAGTCCGAGGAAGGCCTTGGCAGCAGCTGAGGTGAAAGACAGTCTTTGTACAGTGGCTGGTGGGGCCACTCTGGAACAAGTTCCAGGTGAAGGTTCTTCTGTGCCCATTGATCTTCATATTCTCTTCTGTAATAGCTTCAAGCTAAAACGAGTCATTGTTTCCAGGCCCCCAAAACGCTGAAAGTCTAGTTAAAGGCAAGGAGAGAATTTATGTGTGTCAGAAGCATGTGGTTATCTGACCTCGCTATCGAGACAGGAAACAATCACCTTGGCTGAACTCGTCCGCATTAGCTTTCAGCAAGTCCAGAGCTCATGATCAGGAGCATGTTGCAGCAGTAACTGATGCTTGATGTGTCTGCCAGCCAAGTAGACACCTGCTGAGACACGTGCCAACAGAAGTTAAAATATATGAACTTATGGAGTTCAAGACCAGGAGAAAGGAAAACACCATCTTCGGACATAGACAGGTGAGGAAATTTTGCTGTCCTTGTCTGGAGTTCATTTGGCCTCTGAGAGCTAAATTGAAGCTGATTTCCTGAAGCTTTATGAGATTTTTTAAAGCTTATTAAAAGAGGCCAAATTTTAGACATGTTAGCATTGCCAGTGTTTGTGACCTGTACTGAAATCCACATTGTAGAAAGACAACAAATTCAAAACACTCCTTCCTCTACCCAGGAGACTGGGTACATATCGATTAGAAAGATGTTTTTAGCATCTAGGCTGCAAGGAAAACTTTCACAACCTACCAAGAATTTAAGTGTTAACTACCTAACCCTGCATGGGAGAAACCCTGTCTACCATTATGGGAGGGGGTGGCTGGAGCAGCGGAGCCAGGAAGGTAGCTAGAGGACTATGCTGCCTGCCCATGGTGCTGGTGGTACCCAAGAACCCTAGAGGGCAAGTGAGGCAAGCTTCTAGGAGCGTGTATGTGCCACGCAGAAGAAGAGTGTCAGGCCAACCATCTGGGAGGCAAGCCACGTTTGAGGCCTAACAGAGTCTCCAGACCCTGCCCATAGGAGTTCTCACTTGCAGAGCACCAAGCCACAGTGTGTGACGTGTAGCAGTGGAGCTCTCCTACCTGGGGCTGTAGGGACTGAACCTACTTGAGCCTGTGCTGGTGACCATTCTCTGCCCAGATCAGGCAATCTAGCCAGTGCATGGAGTCCTGGCCCCAGCTTGAGCAATGGACAGGAAGTGAAGAAAAGGCTTGAATGTAGGAAAAGGGATCCTCTTTACAATACCTCAATTGCTCAGTGATCATAAGTGTCAAAATAAAATAAAATAAAATCACAGTTCCCATGGATGAGAGCGCCCTACAGACGGTGGCCATGGATGTCCTCAGGACCAGAGAGAGGACCAAGACAAAGGGATCATCACTACACTCAGCGGCGGTCAAGCTTAGCCGGGCCAAGCCTGAGGAGACCCGGATGCCTAGTACTAGGTCTTTCCAGAGAGGCCAGAAGGCAAGATAAAAGCTCAGCTCCAAGAAATACCTCAGTACACAGAAAAGTTCCTAAAGGTGGTGCGGGCAGCTTCAGAGGGGACGTGAAAACAATTGAAACTTGAGCAATTGCAGCTACTGGATGGGGAGGTGAGAGACTGGGTGAGCCAGAGCCTATTGTAGGTAGACTGAATCCAGGATCCTGGCATGAGAGAGATTGCCAGCAGAGCCTATCCGAGTCACAGAACCAAATGTATTTTAGAAATGGCGGAAGAGAGGGAGAGACCTGGATGGGTGGAAGACAGGAGACCCCATGATGGGTGAGAGGCAGAGATGCCATGCAGGCAACACCACATGAAAAAAAGATGTTTTATTATTAAAGGAGGGAACAGCAAGGAAGGTCAGGGAGAAAGAGAGAAAGAACAGAGGCGCACACTGTGTGAAGGGAGAGGAGTCTTTTCCTAAAGGGAACTTGAGGTCAGGATGCTGGGCAGGCCAGGATGCTATTGCTTATTGGACAGAACTCCAAGGAAGCGAGTGTAGTATTGGGTTTCTGGCCCAGACTTTTGGGCCTAACCTCAAGGTTTGGACCTGCAGACCCGCAGTCCCACAGAGACACACAGATGCTTACATTAATTTTAGGCTGATTGGCCTAAGGCCCAGGCATATTAATTACTAATTTTTATGCTTAAACTAACCCATGATTCTTATCCTGTTCAGTCATGCAGCCCAGTACCTTTTCTCAGAGTGCATAGTTGTCCTCTGCATCTTCTGCCTTCTCTATGGCATTCTGCTCTGTTCTTCCTGTTCCGAGAGTTTTCTTAGTCTGGTAGCCCCACCCACACATCATGTCTGCCTTTGGTCAATCAGCGTTTTTTATTAAACCAGTGGGTGGGACAATTATTTACAATGGAACAACATAATCCCCTACCAGTGGGTCAGGATGCTAACAGCCACCACAACCTGTTTATGTGGTTCTGAGCTACACCCCCCAGAGGTCTGTGTCTAAGCAGAAGCAGAGAAGTGTTCACAACAAACAATCCTGGTCAAGGTGTGGCTTCACCTACCACTGCTCCATCATTATCTCAGTTCCCAGTTACCCAGAAAGCCAAGTGATCACCACTTGGATTCACTGTCTCAGCAGTCTGATGGCCAAAGAGGGGCACAGTGACTCTCCATCAGGGATGCTGATGGTATGGCCCAGGCTTAGCATAGATTTGCTCCTGTCTCCAGCTGACATTTGATATAAACATAATAAACCCCTTCTTTGTATCAGAATAAAACCTCACCAAATTCTCATACTGGCTTTCAGATCAAAACTCTCCTGATGTTGTGGACCAGACTTCATACGATTCTCTGGGGTGTTTTGACATCTCCCATGCTCCTGCTCCTCCTTAGGAGAGGGGTCTCCAGAGTCAGAGGGCTGTGCTCTGCCCATAGGTGGACGGTAGAAGGGGTCTCTGCAGGAGATCTCCTGTGCCTGCCATGACTCCTGGCACCCTCACTCATCCCACTGCCTCTTCCATATATACAGCAGCACCTCATATCTACACACACCAGGGGATGGCTGCTCTCCTAACCCTCCCTATCACCAGCCTCAGAGGGAGGAAAGGAGGGCAGAGAGAAGAGATAACTTCTTGGTGTCCTATGACAGTGGGGCAGGACTGAGCTTGCAGCCCACACTCTGGCAATCTCCTCAATGTGTCCCTCTTGCCTTATTGGTACAGGCTGTTCTCTTCACCTGGAGCACCCTTCCCTCCTCTTTGACCGGAGAAGCCCCGCCTCCTCCAAGGACCCCTGGGAAGGAAAAGGAGAGGAAAAGCCAGAGCCAACCCAGGCAGGTGTGGTCTTTCTTTCTTTTCTTATTGCTATGATAAAAGAATTTGACAAATCTAACTTAGAAGTAAATCAATAGAGTTGAGGTTACAGTGCAAAGGTACAGGCCACCATAGTGGGGCCTTCAAGATGGTGGAGGCATGAAGGAGCTAGAAGCATAATGCAGCCACAATCAGAAAGCAGGAGGAGATAATGCATGCTCCCTTTCTATGCTTATCTAGTTCAAGATCCCAGCCAGGAAATGGTGCCACCTATAGCCAGTGACTCTTTTTACTTCAATGAACACAATCAAGGTAATCCCCAGAGGCCCATCTTCCCAGTGATTCTAGAGTCTGTCAAGTTGACAGTTGCCACCACACATATGCCAAAGCCATGCTGGACAAAATGGCTTCTCCAGCCCATTTTACAAACGGATGAACTTGGGCTCTAGACATGGAGCAAGCTTTCCAAAGTCATCCCAAGGTCAGTAACAGGGTTGGGGAAACCCACTGCCTGACTGACAGCTTTGTGTCTCTTCCCCTGTGCCCTGGGCCTCCTCTCAACCCCCCAAAGGAGCATTTCTCCTTCCTTCTTGGCCTCATGATGGAACCTCCTGTCTCCAGGGCCATCTCTCATCTACCTGCCTCTCTGGATGTCCCCTCCCCCAGGAGAATAACAGAAAGAACTATTGTACACTTTAGTGAATAAAGAGCACCCAGGAAAACCAGTGGCCCATGCATTTTCATGTCCCAGCTCTGCTCCCAAGGAGTTCAGACCCCTCTGGCCAAATGATCAAACTGTGCTTGGCCAGGCTTGGGCTCTGCACTAAGGCCCTGGAACGCCTGGGAAAGGACCAGGACAAAACCATGAGTGGTCACATGAGGCCAATTTAGGCTTGGTATCAGCAGCAATGGGACAGTGGCCTTCTAGTTGGTTTTTTGCTCTTTAGGGACATCACCACCCAGCTTCCAAATAAATACACAGAGACTTATTCTTACTTCTAAATGCCCAGCCTTCGCTTGGCTTGTTTCTAGCCAGCTTTTCTAACTTGAAATAATCCATTTCTCTTCTATGCTTTGCCCCTGGGCTTTTTATTTTATTCTATATATCTTCCCTTCTTACTCTGTGGCTGGCTGTGTGGTTGTGTGGTTCTGTGACTGCGTGACTGGGTGCCTGCGTGACTGTGTGGTTGTGTGGCTGGCTGTGTGACTGTGCGGTTCAGTATCTCTGTAGCTGGCTGTGTGCCTGGATGGCTGTGTGGCTAGCTGTGTGGTTCTGTGGCTGGCTCTGTGGTTCTATGGCTCAGTGGCTCTGTGGTTTAGTGGCTCTATGACTGTGTGGCTGGCTGTGTGGTTGTGTGGCTTGCTCTGTGGCTGTGTGTTTCTGTGACTCAGTAGCTCTGTGGCTGGCTGTGTAGCTGGGTAGCTGTGTGGCTGGCTAGGTGGCTGGGTAGCTGTGTGGCTTTGTCATGGTTGTGAGTGACTGGATAGCAGGGTAGCTGTGTGACTGGGTGGCTGGCCCCGGTGTCCTCCTCTCCTCCTAGTTCTCTTCAATAGCCTAGATTTTTCCTCCTATTTATTCTCTCCACCTGCCACCTTCGCTTATTTCTCCCTCCTGCCTTCCTATTGGCTGTTCAGCTCTTTATAAAACCAAGCAGGTGTTTTAGACAGGCAAAGTAACAGAGCTTAACAAAAGTAACATAAAAGAACGCAACACATCTTTGCATCATCAAACAAATGTTCTGCAGCATAAACAAATGTAACATATCTTAAACTCATATTCCATAAGAGGCCCTTCATGCCGACATCCTGCCCCCGAGTTCTGATCGTCATCCACAGGACTGCTCAGCGGAGGCTTTTCTATCCCTGTGGGGAGGCGATGAAAGCCCACTCCTGGGACATCTCTATTCTTGAGATGTTTGTTTGAATTCCACATTTCTCAAGTTTACCCTGAGACCCTGGAGTGGCTGTGGAGTCTAACAAGCTATGGTGAGTTTATCATAGAACTTCCTCAATTCTGGGGTCTGGGGATCCATAAACGACTCTGAAATTCCTGTTTCCCAGGCAGTATCACTGTGCCTTAGAGTCCTCAAGAGGAGTTCAGGCTGCAAGAGTCCAGATCTTAAAAGATGTCGTGGGAAAGACAATGAGTTCTGAACCCTCCACCCATGTGAGAGAAGGTTTCAGGTTTCCCTCCACCTCAGTGTTTGCAGGGGGAGGTTGGACTGGGGGGCTGAGTTTTTAATCCATATTAAAATGCAGGGCCTGGGGCTGGTGAGATAGCTCAGTGGGAAAAGGCACTTGCTTCCAAGCCTGATGAACAGAGAGGGAGGGAGAGAGGGAGGGAGGAGGGGGAGAGGGAGAGAGAGAGAGCCTCAGCAGCCTCTAGCAGAGGTCTGTGACTTGACTCTGGGGATGGACAACCTTCTCATTATCGTGAAAGACAACCCTGGGGTCTCGGTCTACAATCAAAGCTTCAGCTTTTGCCCCTCTCCTACTGAGCAGGGCACACTCACCCAGGCCCTCCTGGCTCAGAGCCAGCCTCTCCCCACCTCACTGCTGTCCCAACCACAACTGGAGATGGAAGCCACTAAGAGCTCTTCAGGAGATGAGGGAAGAGCACCAAGCTGCTTCTTCAAAGAAAACCATGCCTCTCACACCCAAAGAAGGCCCCATGAGCTGACAGCAATCCCTCAGCTAATAACCGGTCACATTCACCCTCTCACAGACCTTCAACATTCTCCATAAACTTCTGCCACTCAACCCCATGTGACAGAGGAGGAAACTGAGGCTCCACTCAGTCAGAATCAAGCAGGACTCTGGGTACTGTATGCCTCTTCAGTGTCTCTTCAAAAGTTCCCAATCTCTCTCCCTGTGCCTCCCCCACCCACAGAGCATCTCTCCCTGGTCCCTTTAAACAGAAATGACCATGTTTTCCAATTGGCCTCAACCTGAGCAGTAATGTCCATGAAATAAACCTTTGATGTGCTAATTGCTTGTGAGTTAGTTTTTCCCCCTCTGATGCCCATTAAAATAAATACATAGCTGGCAAAATACAAAATGTTTGCCCATGTTTGACCCAGAGCCTCCTTGCTCTCTCTAGTGAGCAGCCTGGGAGGCTCTGGAGGAAGAGGAAGGAACTGGGGGAGGAGACAGGAGCAAAGGGGAGGGAAACAAGGTGGAGGCATGGGAAGAGACCAAGGACCCAACCCGGTACTGAGAGGGTGATGTGACCAGAAATCCATTGGTTTATTCCATGGCAGAGGCTGCTGGGAGGAAGAGAGAAAGGCATCAGGCATAATGTACTCCAGCATGGCCACTACTAAACCAGTTGTGTGGTCAGATCTGAGCCAACTTGATGCTGAGACCAGAAAAGCCTGTCTCCTGGACACAGGAAGCCCCACTTTCCTGCACCCTCGAAACAGCCCTACACTCCCCTATCAAGGAGTTTATCACACACTTTATCACACACCTCAGCTAACGTAGTTGTACCGGTTTCCTTGGCACAAAGCGGAGTCACTGGAGAGGAGAGAGAGACTCAATTAAGGAAATGCTTCTGTAAGATCTGACTGTAAGGCATTCTCTTAATTAGTGATCAGTGGGGGAGGGTCCAACCCACTGTGGGTTCTATAAGAGACATCACGTGACCATAGCTAAGGCAGCACGCCTGAGATCTCTCCAGTTATACCAGGACTAGGCGCTTTCAACTGTGGTCCACTACGGCACCTATATTGGGGTCTCACTACCACCTTTGCTTGGATGTCCCTAACACACCACCATGGCCAATAACACATGACCATGGCGGTCCTGGGTTCTATAAGAATGAAAGCTGAGCAAGCCACAGAGGAGCAAGCTAACAAGCAGCGCTCCTCCACGGTCTCTGCATCAGCTCCTGGCTCTAGGTTCCTGGCCTGTTTGGGTTCCTGTCCTTGCTTCCTTCGGTGGAAGTGTAAGCCAATGAACCCTTTCCTCCCCAGCTTGCTTCTTGGCCATGGTGTTTCATCAAAGCAATAGACACCTTAACCAATAGCAATCTTATGCTCATGATGTTTGGGATCTGGGCCCATTACACAGCTAAGGCAACTGAGGCCCAGAAAGAGCCAGCAGGGGGCAGCAAAGAGATAGAAATGATAGAAACTTCTGAGACCATAGGCCTGATGTCACATTTAAGCTGAGGAACTTCTAATGACACACACATATACATGTACACACACACACACACATGCACACTGTCCATAGCTGCATAGTATTCAGTATCTACCATCTTCCTCTAGTTTGGGACCCTTGCACACAGTTGTTTGCTTCAACTCTTCTGTCTGTAAAATGGGTCTAAAAACAGATCCCAGTGAAGGTGAATCTAGAACACGCTCAGAGGTGTCTAACCTCTGAACATTACAGCATGATGATGTCATCTACAGAGGACACATTCATAGCCATCCAGGAATGAGAGTGGCCCTTGGGGTGAGACACACCTGCTTGCACCTAGAAGGTGTCCAAGAAATGGTAGCTCTAGAGACCCCGGACTTTCCTGACCCAAGTCCCCAGATACTGAGTGGAGTGGTCAGAGCAGCTCCTCCAATGCTGGCACATCTGAGAGCCCTGTAGCTCAGTCACAAGCTTCCAAGCCAACAGCAGCCAGAGAGGAGGCTCGTGGTCTGGGGAGGTGGGAGGCCCCAGTACAGCACCTGTCTTCCTCCATGTTAACCGCACCAATGCCCAGAACAGATGGGATGTTAGAACTCCCCCATCCCCATTTTTCACAGAGCTTTGGTCTGGGAGATAACTGTGTAATTAAAATGAGAAATGCAAACAATCCTCTTAGTGAGACTTAGCCACCTTTCCTCCCTTGTAAATCTATTAATGAACAGTAATTGCAAAAACAGATCCTTTATTGGAACATGGTAACCAATTCACTGTGGGGTGATGAGGGCCCCAAGAACTGCAGAAAGAAAGAAGCATATATTAATGAGCTTAAGTCTTTATCGATATAAAATCAAGAAAACAAAAACATTGGTTACAAAGCAATTTTCCATCTGCCGAAAGACGGCGGCTGCTCAGGGGAGACACCAGGTTTCTTCATTTCTGGGATTTGTTTATAACCTTTGGTTAATCAAACCTGGAGCAGAGAGAGACGTGCTAATTATATAGAGGGGGTAGATGTCATGGGAACCTGCAGCAGATGTGGGAAGAATCGGAACGAGTTAGCACAGAGGTTAGGGGCTCGTCGACACACAGAAACCAGCCCTGCATTCCTCAGGCTGTGTTCTTTCAGGATAGTCTCCATGGGGTCACGGAGAGCCAGTTGTGGAAACAGCTTATCCAAGCAGAGATTCAGTGTGGGATGGGTTGCCTAGGAGCCAAGTCCAAAGTAAAAATTCACAGGTGACACGGGTCAGTAGGAGAAGAGAGCAAGAGGACAACAGAGGAGACAAGACCCAGACTCAGCTGGGGTGTACCACACCCATGGAGCACTCTGGTACCTACTGGCCATCCCGTGGTAGAGATGGGTCTTTCACATCCATCCGCTTAGTCAGTCATTAGCTAAATGTCATCATGTGGTGTGAACTCTCAGGCTGGCAATCAGCTCTCTGCCTGAGGGTCACACTGTAGCTTGAGGGTGGGCTCACTGGGCCTTTCCAGGGGACCTAGGTAGATACCTCCACCTATAGGGACAATAGAGACAATGCAACAGTTAGTTAAAGTATTGATTATAGCCATGGAAATTTGCGGGGGGGGGGGGGGGGGTTTGAAGTAGCTTTTTCCTCACAGCCCTCAGGAGGAACCGGAACTTTGCGAACCATGCTGTAGGTGACGCTCTGTCAAGCAGCTCATCTCAGGTCCCTGCTGTCATTTGGTGTTCTGCATCCTACATTTGGGCCTGACTTCTAACATCTGCCCTTTTTTCCTGAGGGAACCATGGAGGAACCTTGTCAGGCTTTGCCAGGGGTCTTGCAGGAATCATGTCCCGGGTAGGAAGGTACCTACTACTCCAGGACTGGTCAACCTTAGCCTTGTGTCTCCCTGCCTAGGTGGCTGGTACAGACATGAGCCCAATCTAAGCCATGATGACTGTGAGCATTTGAGAGCAGAGAATTATGGGCAATAAGGTGAACGGCCGTGGTAGAGAATAGAGCCAAAAGCAGAATGGCAGCTGAGCCATGGATCCCACCATAAGGCTTACATTGTGGCCAGCTTTTTAACTTCTACACAGGCTCACTGCATCAAATGTGCAGGTCAACTCTGGAGTGTGGACATTTAAAACCTACAAAATACAAATAGGTTAAGTGAGGCTTTGGTCCAGAGTGGCAATTAATTAGGAAGCAAGGCTGTTAAATAAAAGTTAAAGCCATCATTGATTAAAGGCAACATGTACTAGACATCAAAGTGTTTGTCGCATATGCATGACTTTGAACTCACAGTCCTCTTGTTGTAGAGACCACTATACTATTTCCTTTTTTTTTTTTTTTTTTTTTTTTTTTTAGCTGAAAACACTTGGGTTCATTTTAAACCAGCATCTATCCAGTGAGAATTAGAAAACACTCTAGGCATTTTGTTATGCATAATAATCCCTCGTCTGGGATTTCAATTTTCACAATCCCCTGAAGTCCAAAAATATTAAATGAAAAAAATCCAGAATAATTAATATTTTAAACCATAGGCCATTCTGAATAGTATGGTGAAGTTTGTGTTTCTATTCCTAACCCACCAAGGACATGCTGCACCTCTGTCCACAGTATCTATGCTGTATATCCTACCCACCCATTCGTTACTTACCATCCTCTCTGTTATCAGATCAGTCATTTCAGTACCACAGTGTAATGCAGGGTTCAGCATTACCCAGAGTCAACTTGCTACACTGACAGTTTGCATTGTCTAATTTGTACTTTACCCTGCCACGATGTGATGACAAATATGATTTAAGTGATTTGTGTGTGGGGGGGAGAGGCCACAAAGGAAGGTCTAGTCTCTTTTTACCTCTCCCATTCTGTTCCTTCTCCAACTCCCAGAATTCCAAGCCTTCTTCTGTAGCTGGATAATAATCACAGATAGCAGATTGATATGTTAATATTTATTCAAAGCAACTCCTGACAATTAATGAAGGGAAGGCTGGACTGATCCACTCATCCAGATGGAGCAGGTCTTCCTTCCAGGAAGTGGGAGAGCAGAGAGCTGTGATCGTGAACCTGATTGTTAAACTGTTCCTGCCCACATCTCAAGGCTACAGCTTCAAAGGTCATAGGTGAATCCCATGTCTATGCTGGCCAAGAGGCCACGCCCTTAGGTCAGGGAGGTGTGCTTGAATTCCACTACATTTTCTGCCATCAACTTTTCCTTTGGAGAGTGTCCATTATTTGAGCATGTATTTCTACTAACAAATTCCATCTTAGAGTAGCTTCATTTTCCTTTTATTCTGGAAGGTTCTTTTTACCATCTAGAGAATTTGAAGTCGGCAGATCCTCTCTGTGTGCGCTTGAAAACTGATGTGCCACTTCCCAGGAGCCTCCTTGGTTTCCAGAGATACCTGCAGGCGGTCAAGTTGTGGCTTCCAAACACCACACTGCTTCTCTCTGACAAGCCGTCTCCACAGTCTTGAGTCTTTGTCTCTTCTTTCCAGGGTTTAACTCCAGTGTGATTTGACATGAATTCCTCTGCGGCTGTGTTGAGCTTCCTGACTCTATAGGTTTATGTCTTCAATGGAATAAGAATTGTTGGCCCTTCTGAGACGCCAGTAATGTGACCATTAGTTCTTTTGCTATCATCTCATGGGTCTACTAGTCTGATGTTCTTTTCAATCTGTTTTCTCCCCATTGAGCCAGTTCTACTGGTTTGCCTTAGCTGAGTGTATCCTACACACACACACACACACACACACACACACACACACACACACACACACACACACACACACACATTGTTGAACCAGTCACAGAAGTCAAGATTCTTACCCAAAGCCGCATACCTGTGTCTTGGAATACCCAGAGAGGCCCCTTCTCTGGCCAGGAGCCCTACCAAGCCAGCCCCCTCTCCTCCTTTTGTCTCTGACAGAGGTGGATGTCTGGAAAAGGACATTCTGCAGTGGTTTAAACACCTCGCCCCCAGGCTGCGCTTGGTTTTGAAAGGCTTGGAAAGCCTGGCTTTGCTGAAGGAACTATGTCATGGGGGCAGGCTTTGAGAGTCTAAAGACTCTTACCATTTCTAGCTCACTCTGTCTCATGCTGGCCATTCAAGGTGTGAGTGTTCGGCCTTCTACTGTTGACACCACGCCTGCTGTTGCTGCCATCATGGGCTCTCACATCCCCTGGAACCGAAAGTTGTCTTAACCATAGTGTTTTATCACAGAAAAAGAAGTCTTCTACTAAGACACATCCTAAGGAGGTAGGAAGCTGGCATCCGCCTTCCTCTCTGAGGACACAGGTCTCTGATCACAATAACACTGGAATGTCCATCTGAGAGAGTTGACTGGCAAAGCTTGCCGAGCAGATGACTACCCAGACACTTGTGGAAACGGGAAGTTTCTGTACCACTGTAGAGTGTGTTGCCCAGGGAGACACAAGCCCACATGGAAGACCAGACCAGTAGCCAGGGGAACCCTCACTCTAGAATGGCCAAGTACCCCCCTCCATCCCTCTCATCTATTTCCTATAGCTGCTGATAGAATTATGGGGGCTGCCAATGCCAGAGAGACAGGAGGGTAGAGAAGAGCCCCCATGTTCCCAAAGAGGTTCATGGGAGTCATGTATGTCTGAGTGTATGTGAGCACTTGTGTGATCATGTGGGCTGAGCGCCTTTGTCTGTTCCTGCTGCTATGACAAATACCATAGTCTGGGTCAACATTTGTTTTTCAATTCCAAGATCAAGTTTGCAGGAGCTTGCTTGTAGGGGCTACCTTCTTGCTGTGTCTTCACGAGACAAAAAGAGATTATCCCTCTTGTACCTTTTCTATGAAGGTACTAATCTTACTATACAGCTTCTCCCACATGACTTTATTGCTTCCCAAAGCACCCCCTAACACACCATACACACACAAACACACACACACACCATCAACAGGGGAACTCATTTATTCATAAGCATTCAGACCACCACAGTGTGTGAGAAAGACTGTGTGTGTGTGTGTGTGTGTGTGTGTGTGTGTGTGTGTGTGTGTGTGTGTGATAGCATGTTTGTGTGAAACTGGGTGTAAGATGTGTATACATGATTGTGTAGGGGATATTGTGAGCACATGCTTGTGATGATGTACTATGTGCTTGCATGTGAGGCTGAATGTGATTATGCACAGGGTGACATTTATATAATTGAATGGGGGTATGTATAAAATTGGGTGTCTGTGTGACATTTTGTACGTGAGTAATTGTGTGGGGCCTATGAAAACAAAGAGTCAGGAAACATCACTGCTCTGATGCTCAGGGACCCCCATGAGTGGAAGAAGGGCCCTGGTGGGAGAGGCAGTGACTTCAGTGGCAGAGGGGCTTGTGTGACTTAGCATGTCTCCAGAACTTCCATTTTCTTTATTAACAGACATCATTCCACCTTATGGCTAGTGTGAATTATTGTCGTCTCCAGAAGGGACTTTGGACTCCGAGAAGCCAGGCTGAGAGGGGCTAGGAATAAAGACTTGCAGAGAAGACAAAGGCCCTGTTTCCCTGAGCAGAAGCAGCTTGTGCTAAGCCGTGGCTGTGTGTGAAGCTGACGTGGAAATACTTCAGTTCATCAGCCTTTAGGCACTCTGCTGCTGATTTGAGGGAACCCTCAGCAAAAGCCCCTTCAGTGAAAGGCTAACATAGGCAGAACCGAACAGTCAAGAGCAGAAATACAGTCAGAGTGGCCTATCCTACCCAACATGTATGTGGGTTCTTGGGGATTAGAACTCAGGTCCTTCTGTTTTTGCAGTAAGTGCTTTGAGCTATCTCCGTAGCACTAGGGTCTCAGTTAGGGTTTCTTTTGTTGTGAAGGGACACCATGTCCATGGCAACTCTTATGAAGGTAAACATTTAATTGGGGTTGGTTTGAGCATTTTAAACCTTAAAGCCCACCCACAATGATACACTTCTTCCAACAATGCTACACCTACATTTACAAAGCCACATGTCCTAAGAATGCCACTTTCGGGTGACCAAGTATTCAAATATGAGTCTATGATGGCCATTTCTGCTCAAATCACCACAACTAGGGTTCATGTCTTTAACACTGGATGATGTTTCTCTTCCCAGACTGAGTGCTCTTCAACATGAAGAGGTCTGGAGTCTTCATGGGTGCACAAGACAACACAAGCCTGAAATCACTGCTGTGGAGATATGTAACAAATATAATAAAAAATATCAGACAGTGGTAACACACACCTTTAATCCCAGCACAGGGAATATCTGGGAGTGGTGACCTATGCCCTTAATCCAATCTGAGTTTGAGGTCATCTTAGTTTACAGAAGGAGTTCCAGGCTCCCAGGTAAGCAGTGGTGGTGCCATGCCTTAACTGAGCAAAGAAAGTATTTAAGGCAGGCGTAGAAAGACAAAGCAGACAAAAGAAGTCATGGCTCACACTGTTAGTCCTAGCACTTGGGAAGCAGAGATAAGAGAATCTCTGTGAGTTCAAAGCCAGCCTGGTCTTCAAATTCCAGGATAGCCAGGACTGTTACACAGAAAACTCAGTCTGAAAAAGACAAAACAAAAAAACAAAGAAAGACTGGAAGAGGTGGAGCTGTCCTCTGATATCTCTGACTGTTTTTATTATATTTGTTACATATCCCAACACACGGCTTTCAGATCCACAGCAGGTGGCATAAATATGAACCCTTAAGAAGAAACCCAGATGGCACATGCCTTTAATCCCAGCACCCAGGAGGCAGAGGCAGGCAAAAGTCTATAGTTTGAAGCCAGCCTGGTCTACAGAGTAAGCTTTAGGGCAGCCAGGGCAATACACAAAGAAACTCTGTCTCAAAAAAAATTTTATTTGTTAATTAATTTTTTTAAAAGAAAAGAAAATCCATGGTGAGTCCCAGAGTCACCTAAATAAGTATTTAAGATAGAAAGGACAGAAGCCACTTCCTCAGCCTCAGACCAGATCCCAAAAAAATATATCAGGATGTCCTTGGGGTGCTGTGATCACTCCAGGGTCAGGAGAAGGTAGATCGGCTGTGATCCTCCCCTTGCCTGGGCGGAGGAGAGCAATAGTGGAGAGGCTGACGATGCAGGAGACGCTTCTGTTCAGGTGTCCTGTGTGTTTCTGTGCAGAGGCGGCTGCAGCAGCTAATCATAATTCACTGTCTCTGAATGGGAGTAATTGCTGGGAGTTTCCACTATAACACATATTCCATATTATTCTCTGGAAGACAGGGAGGAAGAGAGGGATGTCAGGTACTATCCCTTGATGCTTGGTGAGGTGTGAGAATGTCACAGAGCCATCAAGTGACAAGGCCACTGAGTCCCCAGAGGTGACCTGGTCAGCTTTTCTCTTATTTATTTTGTCTCACTCATAATAATCGAAGCTACTTCTGAGGACAGCTTAGATCTTTACTACACGTCTACATGTCAGAATCCGCTTGAGGCTGTTAACATATCCATCACCTCTAAACACTTATCAGTGCTTTGTTCTGGGAACAATTAAACCCCTCTAGTCTGGTAAGTGTGAAATATTAACTATTGCAGCCATGGTCATCCCACTGGTCTGGGGGGTATGCATCTAAAGCCCTTCCTCCTATCTAAATGCACCCCTGAACTCACTAATCATCCTTCCCGCTCCATTTTTTCCAGCCTGGGTAACCATATGTAATAGTGTGAATGAGAATGGCCTCCACAGGCTCACATATATGAATGTTTGGTCCCTGTTGGTGGGATTGTTTGAGGATGGATTAGGAGGTGTGGCTTTGGGGGGGGTGTGTCACTGGGGGTAAGCTTTGAGATTTCATTATTAAACATCATGAAACACCAAAGTCAATGGCATTCCCAGTTAGCTTTGCTGCTTTGTGCTTGTGACACATAATTAAGATATAAGCTCTCAGCTAGTCTTCCAGTGCCATGTCTACCTGCTTCCTCCATGTTCCCCCACATGGACTTACCTTCTGAAACTGTAATCCCCCAATAAACTCTTTCATCTGTAAATACTTAGGTCATGGTATCTTATCTCGGCAATAAAACCATGACTACGACACCATCACTCTACCACATTCCATCTCCCTTAGATCAACTTTTGAAGCTTCCACATGTGACACAGAGCAAATTTGCTGTCCCGTGACTAACTGACTGAACTTGCCACTTTGACCATCAGGCTCATGCATGTGACCATGAATAACAAATGTCCATTTTTTTTCCCATGGCTCAATACGATTCCACTGTGTATCAGTACCATGCTGTGATCCGTATCCCTACCGTCTTTTTAATTTTGTATCTTTTGATACAGCATCTCACTAAGTTTCCTAGTGGGACACTATTGGGAGGCATTCTGGTTGCTTTTACTCTTTGATCCTTTTTTTCTTTAGCTTTTGGGGTGGGGCCATCACCCAGCTCCCAAATAAATCACACACAGAAGCTTATTATTTCTTATAAATGTCTGGCCTTAGCTTGGCTTGTTTCTAGCTAGCTTTGCTTACATTATCACATCTACCTTTTGTCTCTGAGGTTTTTCTTTCTTTTATTTTTTAACTTCTGTGTATCATACTTTCACTCCTAATCTGTGGCTGGGTTGCTGACCCCCAGAGTCCTTCTTCTCTTATTGTGAGATCTTCTCCTCCCAGATTTTACCTCCTTTTTTATTCTCTCTGCCCACCAACCCCTCCTCTCTTTTTTTCTTTTCTCCTGCCTTGCTATTGGCTGCTCAGATCTTTATTAGACCAATCGGATGGTCTAGACGGGCAAAATAACACAGCTTCACAGAGTTAAACAAAGAAAACATGAAAGAATGTAACACATCTTTGCATCATTAAAATAAATGTTCTTTAGGATAAACAAATGTAACAATTTAAAATAATATCTACCACAGGGGAGTCATAGAAACTTTAGGGGGCAAAGCTCAACCAGCAGGGTTGGGTCACTAGGACTGAGTCTTTGAATGTCATAGCCTTGATGCCTGTTTGATCTCTCTGCTTCCTGGGATCTGTGATGTGAGGCCCTTCTGCCACATGCTCCCCTACCATATTGGACAGAGACTCTCTGAAACCATGAACTTCTAATTGGAGAAATCCATGGATGTGTCTGAGAAGAAGACTTATTTATTAAGGGATGAAATGCAAATCACACTCACACATACAAAATGAAGCAACACCATTGCCTCTTCATCTCCCCTGGAAAGATGGGGAAAGCTCCAGAACAAGTTCCTGAACCGCACATCAGGAAGCCTTCCATGTCCAAGGGAGAGAGCATAACCCCCTCCCTCTTCCCTTTTTAAAGGTCATGTAGGCAGGCAAGACACACTGCCTCTATCCACTGGAGAGCCCAAGGTCGTCATCAAGGAGCAAATACCCACTGCAGACTTCCTTTAATTTGTTTTGTCTGATTTTCTGTCCATGAGGATTCATCTAAGTCTTCTTTCTTTGTCTGCCATCCATGGTGACACATAACTTCTACCCGAAGCTTACCTCATGATTACATGGTAGCTGCTGAGGATCCAGCCCATGACCAGCATGTTTTGAAGCAGGGATGAGGGGGCTGGAGATTCCAGTTGAACCCCCATCCTTAGAGGCTGCCCCTCTCTCCTCCATTCATGTTCCACTGACCGTCAACATCTACAAGGAAGGACTGGGACCCATGACCATACACAACAATATTACCTTTTTCTTACTAAAGAACAAAGAAACACTGGATTCTGTGCAGACCTCATATTGCCTCTCCTACCAGCAACCAGGAGTGGGGTGGGGGAGTAGTTGTGTACAGAAAGAACTTGACAGTAGGGGCTCTCCAGCAGGGGGTCCCTTCTGTGTTTAAATCCCTGTCAGAACAGTATATCTTAGAAAAACAATAGCTGATGCTTGTTTCCAGAGTGGGGGGTAACACAAAAATAGAAAAATCAAAATCCCTTTAATCCCATCATCCAGAGACTCAGAAACTGCTGACATTTTTTGCAGACCTGCTTCAAGATTTCTCTTCCTAAGACTATCAGAATTAGTTCATAACCAAACAGTAGCGTTTGATGTAAAATCCCCCCTACGGCTCTTGCGTTTGAAATGCTTTGCCTCCAGCTAGTGGCATGCTACTGGGGAGACTGTGAAACCTTTAGGAGATGGGACCTGGAGAAGTGGTCTGTGGGTTGGGCATACAGTGAGGTTTACAGACTGCCCTGCTTCCAGCTCTTCCGAAATGTGCTCAAGCAGCCTTGTGTGTCTGTGGTCACAGCCATGAGTCACACACACAGCCATGCCTCTCCCTCACCATGGACTGTGCCCTCAAACAGTGAGACAAAAGAAACCCTCCCAAGCTCTAGCTGCTTCTTGTCAGGGATTTGGGCAATGAGAAAAGGAACCACCTCACCAGATATTTATGTTGTTGGTGTTTTTTCTCACTCCTGTCAGCAATTTCCCAGAGTGATCTACTTTGTAAACTGTCTTCTTCACAGCCGCATAGCATTTCATCATGTGGCTGGTGGCGGCTATAGTTAACCCCCAATGTTAGGCACTTAGACAGCTACCAGCTACCTTTGGTCATTATTGATGATGTGCAGACAGCTGACTCCATCTTTGTCTCCATCTCTGACTGTTCCTTCCAATAGATTTGTGGACTCAGGAAACTAGGTACAGACATTTCTAAAGAACTAGATTGCTGGCTAGAATATGTGTCTTGTGTTTCCATTCTCCACAAAAGGCAAGGAACATCTTTCCACTCAACCTTCAGCTACAAGGAGTATTGATTTCTGCTTCAGCCTCCCCTCCCTCACTCCTAAATAAAACACAATGGAAAAGTTGATATTCGGAAATAGCTAAGCATGTATTTATCTCTAGGCAGTTTAAAAAGCCAACATAATTACTTGATTCCCATTACATTTAATTTGTAGCCAATCTTGCACTTAGCAATAGTTGGGGTACCATGTGGGATGGAGCTGCTTAGAGCCAAAGCAGCAACAGCTCTGGCCTTTTCAGTACAGGGCTGCTGCCTCTTTCAGATGGGAATCTGCTGCTGTGGATCCCACTGTTTTCCCTACACTGTGCAAGCCACTGTCTATGCACTAACCACCTCTTTGTCTGCCCCTTCCCCCTTCTTCACCATGGGGTGCTGTCCAGAACCCAGAGGATGGTCATGAGTGGATCAGAATGTGATCCCATGGACCCCAAAATAGCCCTAGCAATGCTGAGCCTGTAGGGGCCTCATCTGTGGGATTTGGCCTTCTGAGCCTTTGGTGCTACCGCTTTGCTCTTCCTTCTTCTGGAGTCAAGAAGACCCCACGAGCTATAGAGCTGCCCACCACAGAAAACTGTATCACTCAAGACTAGCAGCAAGGAACCCTCAAAGCAGACGATCACAAGAACACACATGTCTGGGTGAATTTGCATGGAGGAAGGGGTAGATAGGTAGATGACTGCCAACTCCAGCTGCCCTGTGCGGACATCTAGTGCGTGTCTGTTCCTTCCTCACCTTTGGGGGCTGTTCCGGTAAGTCCTGATGGTAATCCTCCCCACAGGTCTTTTTGTTTGTTTGTTTGATTGATTGATTGATTGACTGATCAATTGATTTAATAAAGACAGATGGCAAAGTTCAGGTCCTAGGGTTGCTCTTCCCCAACCCCAATCCCAATGAATGTGGCCAGACCTATCATTATCATAGTTGTCAGGGGAGGGATAATGGATGTAAGTGGCTGTCACTGTCACAGTAGCACCATAGCCTGTGGGGAGGGCCACAAGGAACTATGGCATGATGACAAGCCAGCAAGAGCCACCTCCTTCACCCCCATAGTGCATGGCTCTAGGAAGGGAAGCCTTGCCATTGGCCCAAGGAGCTCAGAGCCTCCAAAGGTGCTGCCACCAATCTAAACCCTAATCAGTGGCTGGCCTGCACACACAAACCACTTGGTAACAAAAGCCTGTTTTTGTAAACCAAAGAACTTAAATATTTTTCTGATATTAGAAGCTAATAAAATGAAAGGAAGCACTTTGAGTGGGTTCAGGAGTCCCTGTCTCACAGCATAGTATTAATCAAGTCCGATAGAGAAAGAGAACCAGTAGAATGATTGTATATTAAAATGGGTGGGGCATCAGATTGGCTGACAGTGTCAGCCTTGCACGCGATCCTGTCTGAAATGTCCAATAGTGGCTGTCTGCATCCTGGAGTAATGAACAACCCATAACTGCTCAGTCCGTGAAGGTAGAGGCCCCAGCCATCCTAGTCTGGTGTTTAGAGCTTAGAGGACTCCTTAGTAACCCCAGAAGCTGAGCCTGTGTGGCAGTGGTGGGGAACAGAGCAACTCGCCAGAGAGATGAGATGCAAGCAGGGTTTTCTCTCATAGTTCCTGGTCTCTGGGTCTCTGCCACAAGGTGATGCTCACACTCAGGGTGGACCATCTACACCAGTTAACCTAGCCAAGAAGTCCCCACAGGTTTGGCCAGAGGCTTGCCTCTTGGCTGGTTATAATTTAATCAAGCACATGTGACAGCTTAAAATGGATCACATACCTAAATCATAAGAACAGAAACTTCCAAGTTTTAAAAGGAAATATTATGTTAGGATTTCAAAGATATGACACTAAAATCATGACTTATAAAAGAAAAGTAATAATTGGCTGAACTCTAAGACATGATTAAAAATGATGAAACTAGAGACAGAGCAGTGGGGTAGCACATCTGATGCTCAGGGCTGTTACAAAAAAATTTTAAAAAAGGGGGGGTGAGGAAGAGAGGGTAAGAAGAAGGGGAAGAAAAGGGGAGAAGAGAATGGAAGGGAAGGGAGGGGGAGAGGAGAATCCATAGCTGAGAGAGAATATTTGCAAATTACAGATCACTGAACTAGTACCAGAATATATAAAGAGTTCCCACAATTCAACAAGAAACTATATTACAGTTTAAAATAAGCCAAAGATTTGAATAGACATTTTGCCAAAGAAGATGGCAGCCACACAGAAAGATCCTCAGCATTTTTGACCCTTAGAGAAGAAAAGTCAATGCTATAATAGTATCTGCAACCACCACTTCACATGCTAGAATAGCTACCCTCAAAATGACAAGCACTGCAAGAATGGGGAGAAGCAAAGCCTTGTAGACTTCTAGAGGTAACATCAAATGCTATTGCCAGTTAGGAAATAAGTATGACAGTCCCTTAAAGATGCTGAACAAACCCACCAAAGAACTGAACGGGCGTTCAAGCCCCAGGAAGGTCAGGAAAAGAACAAGATTCATAAACCCCTCCCTGAGGTTACAAAAGCAGTAAATATCTGCCTGGAGAAGAGACTCTTCGACCAGTCAGTGCCTGGGGAAGACTCTCCAAGCTGTCAAGTTGCCTGCATGGTGTGCAGAGAGGTCCTGAGCTGTAGCCTTTTCCAGTCATCTCTTGTGCTGAGGTGGGGCTCAACTGGATGCAGCTGACTTTGACTCATCCATGTTCCTGCAAGTGACCTGAATAAATTCATGGGCTCACCAAGTTGGACTCTGGTGGAGCCATCATTTTGGTGTGTCATTGTTTCCCTGTTTCCCTAAGGTGAGCAGATAAATATGAACAATCTTCCTAGAAAAAGTCAGAAACACACACACACATCACACCACACACACATACACACACACCATACACATATACACACACCGCACATACACACACACCACACACACACAGCACACCACACCACACAACCTTTACACAGAGATTCATAGTGTCAACATGCATACTAGTCCCAATTCAGCAATGGACTGACAAAATGTGGCATTCAGTGGAATACTACTCAGTCATAGAAATGAGGTAAGTCCCAGACATACCACCTCAGAAACACTATGATAGGTTTTTGTTTTTTTTTAAGCCAGACAGAAAAGACAACTGTCTTAGTTACTTTTCTGTTGGTGCAAAGACACACTATGGCCAAGGTAACCTATAAGAGAAATCATTTAATTGGGAGCTTGCTCATAGTTTGAGAGCATGAGTCCATGACCATCAAAGTAGGAACCATGTCCTCGGGAAGGCAGACATGGCGCTAGAGCAGTAGCTGAGATATCATATCTTGAAACAAGCTAGATGGAGAGCCAACTGGGAATGGTATGAGCTTTTCAACCTCAGACACACCCCCAGTGACACATCTTCTCCGGCAAGACCACACCTCCTAATCCTTCCCAAAAAGTTCCTCAAGCATTCAAGTCTATCAGCCAATAGGAGCCATTCTCATCCAGACCATCACAGCCACCTATGATGTCATTCTGTTTATAAGAAATGTTGAGAAGAGACATAGAGATGGAAAACAGAGAAGGGACTGCCTAGAGGTGGACATGGGACAGGGAGGGATGTAAACAGACCTACAGGCTCTCTTTGAAACAGATGGATGTGATAGTTGCCTACTCTGTAACGACAGCAAACATCTGAGTTGAGTTGCACTATAGATATGGTAAACTGTATGATGGCTTCCATCTGTGGTAGGCTGCTGTACTGCCAGTGTATGAGTGGCTGTGGAGGGACCCACCACGAAGCAAGTCTTACAAGGAAAGCAAAGCCCACAGAGCATGGCAGGATCATATAGGGGAGATCAAAGAACCTGGACCCAGCCAGCTCTGACCTATGGCTTGAGAGGTGTCTGTTGGCTTCTTTTCATCTCCAGACACTTTGGGATTCTTCCATTTGTGACCTGAGAGTTCCCAAAAATCACTCTCCCTCCTGTCATCCTTGGGGCAGGAAAAGCAGCCAGCATTAGGCCACCAGAAATAATATCATAGTTATTGGTTACTATACAAGGAAGCCACGGTGGGAGGCAGAATCATTAATTCCCTGAAAACTTCAGGCTTCCAAACACATTGGCAGGAGATTGAAAAGTAAACACCAGATTTTTTTTTCATGTCTGCTGTTGGTGTCCCTGACCAAGGATTGGCTTCCATGGTATAGACAGGACTCTCACAATCCTTTAAAAGTTGTTTAAATAGATAAAAGTCTCCTGTAGGTGCCTGGGCCAAGAAAGAGCGTGGAAAGAAATGGATGGACAGCTTTCACTATTATCAAAGCACAGATGAGTCCACAAAAGGTCCCTACACACCTGTCCCAGTGAAAGAGGCTGAGAGCATTTGAGGGTTTTGTCACTGAGACAAATACCTGAGAGAGTAACTTGGCAAGAAGAGGCTTAGGGGGCTCCTGGCTTCAGCGGTCATGCCCTCTGGCCAATTATCTGTGCTGCTTCTGTGCTGTGCGTTGTCTGGCAGAGCTCCACAATGGAAGGGCATGGTCAGGCAGAGCTGCTGACCTCATTCCAGCCAGGGAGCAGAGAAGAGTAACAGAAAGAGGCTAGGGCCTCCTTGTGACCTCCTTCCTCAGTTTCCCACAATCTAATAAGATTCGTATTCCATTGATAAATTAAGCCATTCATTATGACACACCCTCAGATGCACCCAGATATGCACTTCACTGATCCTTTGGCCACCTATATATTTTGTAGTAATTGCAGACCTTGAGGAGGGTGTGGTATAGCAATGCTTACATACAATGTAGGGAAGCCCTACCTGTCATATGCCAAAATTTGAAGGGAGCAATGTGAATATTTTAAAAGATGTAAGCCATGCAGAACAACACATGACCACCCCTCTATACCTATGTATTTTTTCTAAGAAATGAATAGCTAAAAGTCTGCAAGAAGTGATGTCCATAGCACCCCTATTTATAATATTAAAAAGCAGAGAATAGATCTGGGAAGGCAGCTCAGATGATTAATGCTTCCATAAAACCCTGGGCTAGATCTCCAGACATAAACTCAGTGTGGTACTGCATGCCTGTAATCCCAGCACTCAGAGCTGGAGATGGAGGGATCAGGTCATCCTTGGCTACATAGCAAGTTCGAAGCCACCCCAAGCTATTTGAGACCTTGCTCAAATAATCAATAAAGTAACTGGGAACAACCCGAATATCCACCAGCAGCAGAATGAACTAACAAATAATGTCTCTGAAATCATTTACCCCTCAGCCGATAAAAACCTAAGTGTTGCTGTAGAGAGTAACGTGGATGAAAATTAAAACAGGTGAAGTGGAAAAACAAAAAACAGACAAAGGGTGCACGCTTCATAATTCTGATTATATAAAATTCTAAAAATGAAAATTAGTCCTTTAAAGCAGAAAGCAGATCTGTGACTACCTGGAAGAAAGAGAAGATGGGGAAGGGGTGGAGGTACGAAGATAATCCTGCACTCTAGGTACACTGCTGTCGACTTGTGGTCCTCTGGGACCAAGAAGTCACTAATGGTGAGCAGAACATCCTTGTCTCAGGATCTTTCCAATCTGTCCCCTCTGAGTGTCAGAGGGACCAGGGCACGATTTGCTGATGACAGGGACGAGAGGACCCTTCCTTCCCGCAAGCAGTCCTGGGAAAGTTATTCCAGCTGCCAGGCCAGACAATTCTGGATAATGGATGGCTGTTCTTTAATGCTGCTGTGGAAGCGCGCCCCTCCTTAATCTACTGCAGTGTCATTAGGAGAGGAAACGTTTGCTTGGGGAGCCCCCATGGCCTTTGGAAACTGCAAAATCAACACTAACTACCAGAAAAGTTCTGGCTTTAACCCTCCCCTGCCCAGGTCAGGCCAGTGCCTTCATTAAGGAGGTGAATCTATGGTGTGCTGGCTTAGGTACTTGGAGGCCTGGGCCCTGTTTTAAGGTACTTCCTGGTGGAGAGCCACTGGATTTGAGGGAAGAAAGGCAGAAGAACTGGGGGGGGGGGGCATGCCTACCAGAGCAGGGGGAAGATGTTCATGCTGTGTCCACAGTCAGGAAGAGGGAGAGAGGGGTGCTGGTACGGATGGCCTTCCCATTTTTATTCAGCATGAAACCCTGAGTCCTTGGGATGGAGTCAGACAGGGACCCCCACCCTGAGGTGTGTCTCCTAGGTGATTCAAAATGCATTCAAATTGGCAGTGATGATTAGCCATTATACTTACATTTCCCTTGAGCTGCACACGTCTTCGGTCCCTACCTGTCCCTTGGCTACACTCCATGAGTGATTTGATGGGTTATGAGAGAGGCAGACAGACAAGAGTACAGAGAGAGATTATATTGGGAGGGGAGGTGAACATGTTGAGAGGAAGAAGGAACCCTGGGTGGATATAATGGAGATACCTTGTATGAATGCATGAAAGTATTAGAATAATAAACTTAAAAGTTTATCATCTTTTGCTCCTACAGACACATAATGGCTTAATTTAGTTAATTTAGTTATCAGACCTTAATCCTCCCCACCATCATTCTTAAGCATGTATTATCAAGTTGGCATCTTTGGATTATATGGCATTAGGATGTTGAATTTTAAAATTATCATTTGAGTTGCTGACTTGATCTCACACACGCACACGCGCGCACGCACGCGCGCACGCACGCACGCACACACACATACACACACACACACACACACACACACACACACACACCATTCTATGAATTTTGGGTTAAGACTGAGACAGAATTTTCAGTAACTTCTGAAATGGCCCTCAGCATTCTTTTACCACTGTGTACTATGAGTGTCTGTGATGCTGTGTTCTCGGTGTTGACAGGAGATGGAGGTTATAAAATCAAAATAGCATCAACTCTGAAAAAAACGTTAGAGATGCTTGGTATCCTGTAGTCTCAAGTGTTCATCTGAGGCTGAATTCTTTATGTAAAAATAAACCAGCAGTCTGCCTTATTAGTATGCAAATTTCCTTTTGTCTTTTAATAAAAGATACAGTTGTATCCATAGTGAAGAATTGTTTTTAACATAAATGTCTTTATAATTTATTAGCAATAAATGTTTGATTTGTAAACCCCTTTTATATGCCTGTATATCCAGGATGGTATAAAAATTTCTTGAATAAGAAGGAGTTGTGAGAGGGAAAAGTTTAAGAAGCTTCAGACTGGAGCTGGCAATATGGCGGGGAGTGGTGATGGATAAAGCACTTCAAGAACTTTGGTAAAGACGGAGGGACAGAACCGACCACAGAATTGTCTCCTGGATTCCAGGTACACACAGCATGCAGGGTCCCTTCCACCCAGTAAACACACAATCGTAATAAAGATACCCAGGACTACTGGGTTTCAGCATGCTGGACAGCTCCCAGGGCACTCAATGGCTTTTCCCTTCAGGCTCCGGGCAAGACTCACTTCCTGTGGTCTTTAAAATGGAATTCTCAGTTGATATCTGTAAATCATGCCTGTGACTTGGAATGAAAGCAGGCACTGAGCCCAGGAAGTCTGAATTTGAATCCCTGGTCCAGCACTGGCTAGTTATGCAATTTGTCACCTTTCTCCACCTCCCTCTGTGTTTGGAGCCAAGAGAGTGCAGACAGACTTTTAGAAAGTGAATTATGGCTGTCGTTGTCTCCAGACCTCTCTATAAGACGTGGGGATTTTTTGGATTACATCTCTAGTCTCTATAATTAAACCATTTGTTTTATTAATATTATTAGGCTTTTTTTAAAAGCTGTGATGGTGTGCTTTATAGGACTTCAATTATTTAAAATATAATAAAGTGAAGATATTAGGCTAAGTGTTGCTTGTACCTCCATAGCTATGTCATTGTGTGCTGTAATTACACCAGTGTCTGTGATTTATGCTGTGTCGTGAGGGGGTGGGGAGTCCATATGAGGCATAAAGGGGGAGGGGAGCTTGAACAAGACATGAGATGTGCAAACTGCCCAGTCTCTTCTTTCCCTCATGTATTAAGTTTCTTGGCAGGCACACTCACCTCTGTCCCTCACAAACTATACTCCATTCCTGCTATTTTTCTGTGAGCTTCTAGAATAGATCTCAGACTTTGTCTCCTCAGGGACGTTTTCTATCCTGTGTCCTTTGCCAGACATGCAGGGTATCATCTAGAATTCTTTCCCACTGCAAGTGGGGGGGGGGGTCTAATGATTCAGTGTAGTTTAAACAAACCATTGCCATGAAATTAATTGGTATGTTTACCTGGAAAAGCCAAGAATTGATTGATGGCTTCAGCCATAGCAGAACCCATGAACTTAGCATTGCTATGTCCTCTGTCCTGGCATCATTCACTGTCATGCTGGGCATTTGGAGGGCGGGGCGGGCAGCAGTATGTGGCCAGCATCAGGCTCCATAACACTGGCTTAGCATCTATCTTCACTGATCGCACTACAGAAGTTACTTGTAGGACTCTGTAGCATGGATTAAGTCATCTATCAATGGCAGAACTGATTCCTGTGGCCAGGACCTAACATTTGGGGGTGGCCAGGAATTAGGGGGACAAGTCTGAAGTCAGTCCCACCTGCTGGCTGGAGAGTTTTGTTTTATTGGGTTCATTGTTGCCTTGGTTTATGTTTCAGGGGTGTATGTGTGTTGTATGTTTGTATGTGTGTTGTGTGTGTGTGTCTGTCATATGCATGTGTGTGATGCTCGTTATCATAACAATTAAGATCACAGAAGGAAACAAAGAACGAAAATTCAAACTGACCTCAATGGCAAGAGCAGACCTCATTTACCTCAATAAAGTAGCTGTGTCTTCCTCCAAGGAAGATGTTGACCTTATTTTTTATGCTTTACTTTTGAGATTAGGATGTGGTATACAATTGAATTTTTTAATGCAAGAGAAGCTCCTCAGAGTGTTTTAAATAGATTTATGATTTTGTGCCGGGCCACGTTCATAACTATTTTTGATTGACACGCCATGGGTTGGACATACCTGGAGAAGATTAAGCCCCAGATGGCTTATTCGTCTTTTACCAAATCTCCCACCTCTGTCCTATATCTCCTTCTCCCTGTCTCCTCCCCCAACTAATTGAATGGACCCTATGGAATATGCTTCATTGACAAGAGTCTCAGAGGCCAAAGGGCCTATGTAGCAAGCTATCAGACAACTATGTATTCTCTTTGGGAATAAAACAACCTCTGGACATACCTGGGAACTGGGGGTAGACTTGGGAAGGACCCTTCTCTGAACCATGAAGGGCTGAATGCTAAAAGTCTTTCCAGAATGTGAAAGAGTAGTGAAGCTATACCCCAACACCCCAGGAATGCCTGTCTTTGATGACCTGGCAGACCACACAGGTGGGAAGTCCCCACTGGCTTTGGTTGGGCCAGTGGCCAGCTCTTAGGCTCCTGGGAGCAGTGATTGCAATGTCTGGTCACCATCTGCTGGCTTCCAAAGGCCTGAGAGCACCCAGCATAGCCCAGAGGTGGAATAATTGGCTTTTATACTGCACAACACTATTTTTGTATGAACGAGCCTTTGCAAACATCATCAGAGAATTCTCTTAAAGGCCTTCTAGATTCCTGATTATTGTTATTCAATAGTAATAGTTACCACCTTTCTGGTGTGATGACTATCACCACCATCTATTGCGTACAGCTAGCCACCATCTCCTGTGCACTCCCACTGGGCCACCATCTAGAACCCAGACTCTGAGCATTAGACTAGTCCAGGAGACAGAGTCTTCCCGACTTCACAACAGTCATGATCTGAGTGGGGAGAGGACTCTTCGCTTTCACGGGTGAAGAAACTTAAGCTCCAGAGTAAAGACCCAAGATGCTGAACATTCGACAGTGGAGGACAGTGACTCCTGAGAGGCGAGGGCTGAAAAGAGAGGAGCCATGTTTAGTCTCGGGAAATTCCAGTCTGAGAGAGATGAGAAGCAATGAGGCAGCTGGAGCTCACAGGGGAAATGCCATAATGAGAAGACAAGCATACCAACCAATCCAGCTCAGAACAAAAACAGATGAGCAGGCATGGTGGCTCACACCTTTAATCCCAGCGCTTGGGAGGCAGAGGCAGGTGGATCTCTGCAGCTGGCTTTGGTTTTTGGGGGGTGGTTGTCTTGTTTTAACTTCTGCTCTTTGAGGGCTCGCCGGCCCTACCTATTTCTCTCTCCTGTCTACTTATCAGCTTGTTCAGCTGTTTATCAGAACAATCAGGGGTTTTAGACAAAGTAACAGCTTCACAGAGTTAAACAATTGCAACACAAAAGAAATCAACACGTCTCTGCATCATTAAACAAATATTCCACAGCATAAAAGAATGTAATACATTTTTGACTATATTCCACAAAAGATCTCTTTGAGTTCAAGGTTAACTTGGTCCACATGGTAAGTTCTGGGCTGGCTTAGAGCTTCAAGAGGGCAGGGGTTGTATCCCATGCTCCTGGAGTGCCTCCCAAGTCCTTCTCCCTCACCACCACCAATTTAAATGAGTTCACTTCACTGGGTGGGTCCCCAAGACTCCCTTCACCTCTATCACCTCGCCAACCCAGCTGTCCAGGAAGACTCAGTAAAGCTCAGTTACAGCAATCAGGTGGGATCAGTCCCCAGAGTGCAGGGTCCCAAAGCCTCTGTCCCTAAAGTATGTGCATCAGATCCCAGTCTTGAACTTACAATCTGTAGGGGATGTATGGTAGGAGCAGGTGGAGACACAGGAGAGTAACATCCCACATGAGGACCTGAGGTCATTTGGGATGGAAGAGAGTGACATTAAGGCTATGGAGGGACCTCAGCCCCCACCTGCCCTTAGAGAAGCTTGCCAAACTATTTCTGGGGTCCCTACCTGTCCCAACATTCTGTCTCCCTGGTCTGTGTCTGGGGAAGCTGACCAAAGGCCTGAGGCCCAGGGGCTGGAGTGGAGGAGAGTTGGGGGTCAGTGGTAACTAGAAACCCAGCCCTGGGTAGAAATGATTGGGAGGCAGAGGGGCTAGTGGTGACAGACTAGGCCCCAAGTAAAAGTGCCTAATAGGACCCCGTGTCAGGGCAACTGAAGGAAGGAGAAAAGAGCATATCACACCTTGGGCAGGAATCAGAGCCAGGCTAGTTGCTGAGATGCTGGGTGCCCTTGGGAAAGCCACATCCCCTCTCTGAGCTTCAGTTGTTTCAACCTCAAAATAAAGATGATTATCCTTGTCCTTGATCTAAGGAATGGAGCAGATCTAGATAGATCTAGGGGTAGCACCTTGTCCCACTCACCTCCTTCTCCCAGCCTCTGGTCATTGGCCAGGCCTCAGTAGCTTTGTCACTGAATCCACTTGATTGGGAGAGGCAAGTTCTTTATGCAAATGAGGCCACTCCCCCCCCTCCTCTCCTCCACAAGGTCCCACACTCCTGGCTGGTGTTCCCTGGCTGGGCCTGGAGCCTGTGACACGCTGACTTGTCATTTCAATGCAAGCAGGTATGACCTTTATCCCAGAGCCATGCTGCCTAGCCCCGTCCGTAGCTGGTCCTCCCACCTCATCATGGTGAGTCACTCCACCTCTCTGAGCCTCAGCTTGTCCCTCTGTTAAATGGGGAGACAGCTGCCCATGGATGGATTCTGCTCCTTTCTACAGACAGCATCATGATCTTGCATAGACATTTGCCAGCAGCACCTTTGATGCCAGACCAGCTATGGATGCTAAGGCTGCTCTGCCTCTGCCTGTGGGAATCTCCCTCTTCTTGTCTCCATCCACCTTACCCCTTCCCAACTCCCCTTGAACCTGTTCCTCACCTCAGTTCTTGACCCTGCAATCATCTTGATCCAACATCGACTTAGCTAATTTCTTGAGCCAATGGGGAGGCTGGGAGGGTGGTCGCTTCCGCTCCATCACCCGCCCTAATGCATCGTCTGAGACTTTCAATTTATTTTTCAATTCCTTCCCCATCAGAAATGACGATTAAATTCCCAGCGTAAATGCTGCTTTACCAAACTGAATTAACCACAGTGAGGAGGGGCCGGCTGTGCAGCTCAGCTGAGGGGCAGGCAATAACCATGTGTCCTCACGGGGTGCCCCTCGTCCTCACAGAGGTGGGAGACAGGATCCCCGTCTTCTCTGGATGCCTCGCCCCTTATGGAACTTCAGTGGAGTTCACTTGCCCCACAGCCTTCTGCCCTCTGGAGCCTCACCCTTGCCCAGGGTCTAAGGAAAGAGGCAGCCTAGGATCACTGCCTGCTAGAGCAAAATCAGGGGCACATCCTCTGATTTGGCAGAGTGCCTAACCCAAAGTTTGGCAGTTTCTGGGTCTACATGCAGGGCCAAAGTTCCTGCTGGCTTGAGGCTTCGAGCCTAGTGGACAGGGACCCTGGATCCATTCCCAGAAAGATCACCAAGAAACTAGGGCCCTACAACAACCAAGGTCACTTCTCTGTTCTTCCTCTCCACTCCCTACCCGACCACACCCAGCCCCTCACCCTGACCCTCACAGCTGCTCTATACCCTGTCCGTACCCATGCCTCCCAGCCCTCACACCAAAGCTCAGATAGAAACACAGGGCCACCCTGCTCTCGGACCTAAAACCACTAGGCCTGGAGTGACAGACAGCTGCTGTGAATCCTCATGCTGTCTCACATACTTGAAATCAAATTAGATGTTACTTCCTTAGAGAACCTTCTCTGGCCTCTGGCCTTCAGCCCAAGTTACCTTCTTTCCCACAGGGTTCTTTCTCCAGCCTTTCTCTTTCCATCAGAGCATTAATAGGAGTTAAAATTATGTGTTTTATTTGTGGTTTTTATTACTGAATAGACTAATAAACAGTAAAGGGATTATTGACTTAGGTCTGGGATGTGATACCTCGGTGCTACAGACAATGAATGGGTGAATGAATGAATGAATGAATGAATGAATGAATGAATGATGAGTAAATAAACAAAAAATTCTTTTTGCTACCAGGCTAGATTCTAGAGCCAGGAAAAATAAATGGACACAGCCTGGGCTCTAGCAGGCTGGCAACCACAGAGTGACAGATGAGCTGGGAGGGCGGAGGACACGGAGATCTGGCCAAAATTTCAAGGAGAACATAAAACCTTAGGTAGAAGAAACTTTGCAAAGGCCAGAATTCAAGCAGGAATGATGGGCTGAGGGAGGCAAAGCTGTGGCCTCTACCGTGCTAGAAAGGTTGGCAGAGGCCAGTGAACAGCTTGGGGAGGAAGGGAGGAGGGACTCAGTACTAAGCCTGATGACCTGAGTTCAATACCTAGAATCCACATGATGGCAGAACTGACTCCTGCAAGCTAGCTGATTTCCACACATGCACTATGGTACCCTGTGTACACACACACACATTCACACACACATACACACACTCACACACTCACACTCACACACACATACACACTCACACACACTCACACACTCATTCACACACATTCACACTTATACTCACACACTCACACGCACACTTACACTCACACACTCTCTCTCACACACACACTCACACACACACTCACACACATTCACAAACACTCATACACACTCACATACACAAATAAATGTAATTTAAATAATTTAATAAAAGAAACATTGGCAGGGCCAGA
The DNA here is from genome assembly GCA_033318265.1 of Phyllotis vaccarum. Classification (NCBI taxonomy): domain Eukaryota; kingdom Metazoa; phylum Chordata; class Mammalia; order Rodentia; family Cricetidae; genus Phyllotis; species Phyllotis vaccarum. The sequence goes on from JARWLC010000003.1 coordinate 46,626,760, forward strand.
CCTAGAAGTCCCTAGAACCCTGGGCTGAGGCTTTCAGATGCTGCTGCTGCTGATGATGATGATAATGATGATGATGGTGATGATGACAAGGAAGGGAGGATCTTGGGAGAATTTTACGCAGGAGAATTTTGGGTGACAGAGAAATAGTCAAGATGGAAAGATAAGAGAGAGATCACGCCAGTGCTCTAAACAGTGATGTGGTTGGGTTCCAGGCAGGGAGAAGACACATGAGTCAAATTCAAATGCCACTTGAAACTAGGCAGCACCGTCCCAGCCACAGTGGGGAGCCTCCCCTCCCCCACCACCATCTTCTCTCTTAGCAGCTTGGGTGGATCTGTTCTAGAGACTTCAGAAGTCCAGGCCTTAAGCCTGGGGGAGGGGGACATACTGCAAAGCCTGATCCTTTATTCATACTGTGGCCTTGTGCTGACCACTGTGGTCCAGCCTGGAGTAACTCACGTGAACATTCCTGGGCACATGGTACCAAACACATCTATTCACAGAAATGTCCCAGGAGAGAGGCAGAGGGGAAAACCCTGGAGCTTATGGGTCAGGCACAAGGACTCTAAAGACGACATTCAGATCCTTGGGAGCAAGGAGGAAGGTTCCTCAGGTGAGGATTGAGAGTTAACCCATGTCTCTGCCTGAAGACCAAGAACCTGGCAAGATGGACACAGACCCTACTCAGCCACTGTTGTATGTCAGGGAGACTTCTGGAAGGAGGCGATGACTCTCCATCTCTGTCCCTGTGCCCGGCATGGGGAATTAATTATGGCGGAAGCAGGATTGGAGATGGGACAACACATGCGGGTCCCTTTCCTTGCTCAACAGCGGAATCAGCCATTAACTCACCACCACATCACAGACTAAGTTCCAAAGCACCTACTGTGTGTTGTGCTTCGTAAATTATAACAAATGGGACCTGGAGAGATGGCTCGTGGCTAAGAGCACTGATTATTTTTCCAGAGGATCCAAATTTGGTTCCCAACATCCAGTTTGTCACAACCTTCTGTAACTCCAATTCTAGGGGATCCCATGGCATCTTCTGACCTCCTTGGGCCCTGCACACACATGGTACAGGCAGACCACACATTCACATAAAATTAAAAGTGAAAAAATTCTAACAGCCAATGCTTGGTCCCTATTGTGTGCTGGGCACAGGCTGAGCATCTTCCAGGCAAAATCTCATGTGTCTTCCATATTGTCCCCAGGAACAGAAGCTCCCACCAAACCTGCTTCAGGACCTAAGGTGTGGATAGAGGAGGGGCCCATTCGACACCCTCCTCAGCTTCCGGGGGACACAGAGCCTCTATGCTCTGTGAACACACCAACCTCAGAACCTATCTGCTATAGATAGAGGACCAGGTGGAAAGGAGAAAGACCACTGGATTCATGATGAAACACCCCATGCCACCCCATGACCGGAAATGAAGTAGACATCAGCACCAGTGACAAGTTAGGGACCTCTCCACCCTCCAAGGTCAGAGCCAGCCCTTCTTGGCATCTAGACTACCAAGGACAGCAGCTGTTCTCACATAATAAAAACATTCGGAAATATCATTTTATTATGTTTGAAAATATCCCCATAATTCTTAACCTTCATGACTCTTGTGAGAAACATGAGCACTAGCTGGAGCCATTCTACAGGAGAGAAACTGAAGGCAAAGCAGGGGGGAAAAAAACCATGGACATCCTGTAAAATGGAACCAAAACTTGGCATGCCAACAAGCTCTCCAGTTAACTCTGTGTCCCAGGGGTAGGGAGCCCTGTAAGGACCAGAATGTCCCAGGTACCATTCATGATGGGTTATGACCTTAAAAAATAGCTCCATGCCTCTGAGCCTCAGTTTACTCCTTGGTGCAATGAATGGCTTAGGCTTTTCCAGACACATATGAGAAGGGTTGAGGGATGATTTTATGGATGTCTCTCCCCTTGCTAGACTCTGATGTCCAGAGGCTGTGACCAGGCCACAGTTCATGGGAACATAGTTTCCAGCATAGTGCAAAGAACGTAGCAGGTGTCAGAAGTCAGTTGAATGAATAAAGTAGATGTTGAGACAAATAAATACACCCCTTATAGAAGACGAGAGAGTGACTACCTCTGCTGGTGCTACATTTGGGTCCCTGTGTACCTCATCTGCTCCTGCTGAGCCATTTGCCATGGTGCAAGAGTTAACTGCCCAGCTGTAGCTCGGGGCTTCTCAAGGCCTCTCTGTTGACCGAACTCCAAAATGAAGCCCTGTACAGATGCACAGGTTGGCAAAGGAGAGATGGGATACATGTGTGGGGGACCCCTTTGCCTCCTGGGGCACCAGACTAGTTTAACACACTACACCTATCTTCATTCCCATCATCTTCAAAGTGACACAGGGCAGGCTGCTGTCTGCTATGAGATTTGGGGCTCAGCAAGGAGAGGCAATGGGCCCAAGACCACAGAGAAGCTTGGTGACAGAGCTGAATAAGGACTGTTGGGGGTCGTGGTTCCATATTTTATAGCCCCAGCATTTCCCGCTCTCACATCACCCCCTCCAGCCCAGGGGACTGCTGCCTGAGCACAAACCACCTCAGACTCAGCAGTGAGCCCAGGCACCACTGCAGTCTCCTCTCAGGACTGTGAATGACAATGCTCTTGGACGTGTCCACAGAAGACACGTCACTCGGCCTGCAGGGAGGAAGTATGGACAGGTGTTTGAGGTCCTGCAGTTGTCAATTCTCTGTTGACTACTTCCCCTGACGCCCGACTTCACACCATCACCTGGATGCAGCAATGGACAGAAGAAACACTGTCCCCTGTGCAGAGTCCAACACAGTGAGGGGGGTGATGACAGTGACATAAACAACTGGTCCTTAGAGCACAGCTTCTTTGACTTCTTCGATCAACACCTTTCTCTGCCCAAGAAACTCTCTAATGACCTGGGTGTGTAAGTCTATTAATATAAGAAAGCAATTGCAGGAAAGAGGGAGAATGGATTGTAGGCGCCAGAGGGGTGGGGACACCTGAACATGGCCCACAGAATCAACTAGGCAGGGCATACAGAGGCTCACAGAGACAGAAGCAGCCTCATGGAGCGTGCGTGGGTCTGCACTGGGTGCATATACATTCTGGGTGCTAGCTTTGGCATTCTCGTGGGACTCCTAACAGTAGGGGTGGGGTATCTCTGACTCTTTCATCTGCCCTTAGACCCCTTTCCTCCTACTGAGTTGCCCTGCGCAGCCTTGATATGAAGGCTTGTAACTCATTATGCCATGTTTAGTTGATATTCCTAGGAAGCTTGCTCTTTTCTGAAGGGAAACTGAGGAGCAGTATATATGGTGGGGGGGGTGCTAGAAGGAGAGGAGGAAAGGGAATTTGTGCTTGAGACGTATTGTATGAAAAAGTATAAAAAATAGGCAATCAAATTAAACATTTGCTGATAATAAGTCAAAAGGAAATATAATTCTTATGATAAAAGTGTTCTTGGTGCACCTATAATTTTACCATTTACTGAAGACAAAAGCAGGTTTGCATGATAGTGATATGGGCATGCACATTTGTTATGTAAAGAATTATATCTTGGCTGAATATGTGATGCTGAAGAACACAGAGCATGTTCTTAGTCAATCGATGTTTTGATATAATCATGATCAATGCTGGGAACATTTTCTATCAAAAATTCATAACACAAAATGGCAGGCGTATATTTAGGGCCTTTTCAGAAATCATTAGAAATTTTGTCCTCATCTCAAACCAAAATTTATTTGATGATTAATTTATTTGAATGTAATTGGTCCCCATAATCACATAGGGAGTGGCACTATTAGGAGGCGTGGCTTTGTTGGAGGAAGTGTGTCACTATGGGGGCGGGCTTTGAGGTTTTCTATGCTCAAGATACAGCCCAGTGTGTCTGTCTTCCTGTTGCTCTCCCGGTGCAGCACTACATTTGGCTGCACACAACCATGCTCCCTGTCATGATGATAACAGACTGAACCTGAAAGACAGCCCAATTAAATGGTTTTTTAAAGTTATTGTTGTGGTGGTTATGGTGTCTTTTCACAGTGATAGAAAATCTAACTAAGACAATGACATTTTTTAAACATAAGTCAGCCCCTCAAACAGCAGTTATCAGCATCAGCATTCTAGTACAATCCAATCCAAAATACACTAATGTGATGCTTGTGGGCTGAGAAATGATGGTAGGAAAATATTGTCTTTGTTTTCTGGAATTGAACAATATGTTTCTGTAAGGGCAGATGGCTTTTATGTGAATGGTAGGACACACCGCCATTAATAAGAGAATAGTTTCAGATTTGTGCTGGAGGCCCATGGATGTTGCACAGTAAGATGGCATGTGTAGCCCAACATGCCCATGTTATGTGTTCAACAAGGCTGGAGTGAAGTCACACAATCCAACATGGGAAAGTGTAACCAAAATGTCTCAGACTCATTATGTGCTTGAACTTGAATTAATGTTTCATGTTCAGAAACTCTTGTCCCTTGCTAAACCTTTCACACCCTCACACTCATTTAACTAACCTTATGTGGAGCTGTGGCCTATGTTGCACAGTGGACAGTGATGAATGGGGAGGAACATTGGAAGAGGTGATGTCTGGACTGAGGTGATGAAGCCAAACTGTCAAAGCCCTGGGTAGGGTCATAGCAACATCACCCTCCAAAGGATCTAGGTAGAATAGCAGTCATAGGTCATCTGCGTTGGTGTTGTTATCTGAGTTGTGTTAACAGAATCTTAACTCAGACACTCAGCACATTAGAGGTTCCACCACCACCAATAACACCAGCATTATTATCACCATTGCCATCATTATCACGATCACCATTGCCTAGTTAGCCTTAATAGTCAACTTGACGCAGCCTAGAGTCACCCAAGAGGAAAGCCTCAAGTGAGTAATTGCCCAGATCAGACTGGCCCATGGGCATGTAGTAGGGACTGTCTTAACTGTTAATTGATGTAGGAGGACCCAGCCCACTAAGGCAACACCATTCCCTAGGTAAGTAACCGTGGGCTTTATAGGAAGGCTAAGTAAGCTTGAGTCTGGGAGTCATGCAGCAATCATTCCTTCATGGCTTCGGCTCTACTTCCTTGGCTATGAATATGTTCTCTGATTGGTGGTAATGCTTCATGGAATAGCAAGTGGTCCTGCCTTCAACTTCCTGCTTGAGTTCCTGCCCTAACTTTCCCTGATGATGGGCTGCAACCTGTATTCTTAAATAAATCTTTTCTTCTTCTAGATTTCTTTTGATCAGTGTTTTATTCCAGCAACAGAAATTAAACTACAACTGTCACCATTGTCACCATCAGCACATCATCATCATCACCACCACCTTCCCCATCAGCAACTATCACCATCATGAGCTTCACCATCATCATCACCATCACCACTTTATCATCATCACCATCATCATCATCACCACCACCTTCACCATCAGCACCTTCATCATCATCTCCTTCACAATCATCTTCACTATTACCGCATTCACCACCATCATTACTGTCACTGACATTATCACCATCATATCACCACCATCAGCACTATTACCATGACCACCATCATTATTATTTCCAGCAGCAGCAGCTCTACACTGACAGTTGTCATTCTGAACACAAGAGCCTCCCACTCACCTGTTTCCAGGCTTCAGAACCTTCACCCAAGAGGTATAGAGATGGACAATGCTCCCCCAGTGAAGCCTCCCACAGCAGGATTCCAGGACCAAGAAGCACTTGAGCTTCCAGTGGAAAGGGTTGTACAATGTGAGGTCCATCCATTTCACTGACCTTCCCCCATCCCTTTACAAAATCTCCACATGTGCCCCTGAAAGGACTTGGCAGCTCCTGCTGCCAGACCATGTGTTAGGAACCTAAGGAAGATCTAATTATTTATAATTGCCCCCTTTGCATATGTCTGCCATATGACACCAACTCTGGTGACAAAAAAGGTCCAGTAATTCTGTTTGAACAGCTCTTTCCAAGCATATGCTTGTCATTTGAACCACTGGGAAAACAGTTCATTTCTGAGGCCACCATGGGACTGGGCTGGCCAGGCTCAGAGGGAGCCAGAGTGAGGGCCACAATATAGAATCAGATCTTTGGAGCTAGAGTAAGGAACACAGCCTTGGATCAGGTCTGTCTCCACCAAAGTGTCTACCCCAGAGCCAGCTTTCAGAGCCTGGGGAAGTTCACCTCAAAGCCCTCGTACCTCTACCCTCATGTCCTCAGGCTCTATGAATTCACCTTCATGGAGAGGAACCTCACCAGATCACAACCCCACTCACTCTTTTCTACCCCATGCCTCAATAACTCATGGCTCTTGGGTGACTTTGGTCCTGATGCAACCCAACCTGAGCCCTTCACAGGATGAAACTCAGTCAGAGCTAATACCAGCTAAGCTGTTCTCCAACATACCCAAGTGGGATCAATTCACTCTTCACACAGCCCAGAGAGGCAGATGCTGGTCCTAACCTCTATCTTTCAGATGATTAAAGTCCCTGACCAAGGTCACTTGAAAAGCTGTAGATCTGAACCTGGTGCCAGGTGGCATTGTTTGGGCCTGCTGGAGGTTGTCCCATAGAGCACAGCTTGTGTCTCCACGTCGTGCTTGCTTGCATCAGTGACTGGCAGGACTACAGACAGCAGGTGGACAACCTCAGTTCCCATTTTCTCCTGGATCCTCAGCTCTTTCCTATTACCCCTCCAGAGCTCCAGTGTCCAAGGAGCTCCCTCCACTCACATGGAGGCACCTGAGCTGCCAGGGCTTGGGTTGGTGACCATCTCACCAACTGAGAAGTATCTCTGGTGGTCCTTAGGTTTCTTCACAGCTGGAAACCCTAGAACTGGCCCAGAATGAGTGTCCCCGGAGACAGGTAAGAGCACGCCCTGCTTTGTACCATGTTGCTATGATAAGTGACAAGACCAGAAGCAATTTGGGAAGGAGTTTATTTTATCTTACAGCTCCCGGGTCATTGTTCATCATGAGGGTGGGAACCCAAACAGGACCGGAAGCTGGAAGTGGGAACAGAGCAGAGGCCATGGAGGATGCTGCTTTCTGACTCACTTGCTGTAGCTTGCTCAGCTTGCTTTCTTATACACCCCAGGACCGCCCGCCCAAGGCAGCACTGCCCATATCTGTCATTAACAAAGGAGATGCTCCCCACAGACTTGCCTGCTGCTCCATCTGATGGTGGAATTTTCTCAATCGGATAAGCTTGTGTCAAGCTGACCAAAAAAAAAAAAAAAAAAAATCTCACCAGACCAAGGAGGCAGATTGAGAAAGAGAAAGCTTTAGTGACATCACTCCTGGCACACTCTACTGGAAGAGTAGCCACAGACCCTTCCCCTCTGGCCTGAGGGGGTCCATCACACTGAATGATCCCCTATAGTGATTACATCACTATAAAGCATGAATTAAACATTATCCAGAAATCAGTTTCCTCACCTGTCCCATCCTGCTTTCTTGGTAATAGTCTGTTATCTCTATTTAGTGCTCTCCCATCCCCATACCTTGACCATCTCCCCCTGGAAACTTGGCCCATGGTGTCCTTCAGCTTCAGCCTTCACTAGTCCCCGCTTGCTGAGATCCTGAGACGCCACTGCAAGGTTCCCAAAGTGGGGTCAGCAGCCATATGTAACTTCTCTCTTTCTCTATCTCTCCAGACCCTGACTTAGGGTCTCTGGTCTCTCAAAGTCCTGGACTGCACCCTCATATAAGCTGGATTTGAAGCCCTCAGAGCCATGCGTGGGAAGTGGGTGAGACGTTAGGGCTCTGCTCTGGGTTCCACGCATGGCTCCATATCCTTGCCCTGGACCCCAAACAGAGCCACAGACACAGACAGTACAGTCCATGGAGGGTCCCGTGACCCTGCCAAATCTCTCACATGGCTGCTTAGAAGCATGTAGAAACTGGGGCATTGAGTCCCTAGCCTCAGCTTTGGGAAGATTTCTCAGTTCTGATGTTTGCTGACCACATCAGGCATCCATCACTCTGTCCACAGCCTCTCCATCCCCAGCAGGCTTTGATTTGAGTCACAGAATTCATGCTGTGTGAGTCCCAGCCAATCAGTGACTCTTTACTACTGATCTGTTACTGTAGGTACAGATAGGTCCCATGTGTGGTTCTATGAGAGGTAAAATATTGCTAATTTGTGTCTTAATTTTCCATTGCCAGAACCCCTGAGCCCAAGGTCTCTGAAAAAAGTTGAGGTTTGTTGAAATCTGACTTTGGGCCAGGCACATGCCCATCATTTCCCTCACCCGGCTGAACCCCCAAAGTAGTCACATAGGTGTGCTATTCTCCTTATCCATTAATAAGGAAACTGAGGCAGAAGCTTAGCTTTACCCACAAGGCAGGAGATCGGCCCTAATCCTCCTCTCCTACTTTTGGTCCTACCCAGCTCCATAGCCGCAGGCTTCTGGGCAGCAGCCTTGGCTGGGGCTGAGGTAAGGGTGACCCCGAGAAGGGAAATCAGCTTGTGTCAGACACACACCCGCCTTAGCGAGGGTCCTGCTCTGTAGAAGCCCAGCCCCGGAGAAGCCACTAATCAGTCACATGTCCCATGGGAACCCTGCAGTGCACTCTAAGGAGCTTCTAGTACCTGTTCTCTGCTCTGTAAATCTTCAAGGGGCCTTTGGCCAAAGCAATAACATTCCGACCTGAAAAGTTAAAAGGACTTTGAAATTATGAGCCCCGAGCCTGGCTCGAGCCCTGAGTGAGGACAAGACGACCATGGCCACAGAGAGGACAATACAGAGAGGGAGCCAAGTAATTTCCCTTCCACCACAGCCTCGGGATTCCATTAACCTCTCTGCCCAGAGCCACTCTGCGAGGGAGCGGGGGGGGGGGGGGGGGGGGCGCGGGGCTGGGATCTATAGTCACCATGCCCTTGCCAAGTCCCAGCTTCCTCCCATGGTGTCCTTTGTAGTGTAGAAACACAGGGGTGGCCCCCAGCCCTGCCAAAGTCAAAATGACTTTTATTCTTTGGGGTTCCCAGTACAGTACAGTTTTTGACAGCACACTCAAAGATATTCAGACACAGCATCTGATCCATGCTTTCAAGGCTCAGGTCTCAAAGGGCAAAGCCATCTTGTTCCAGGTAAGTTTCAATAGAGGGTCACCTGTGCCCAGCTACAGGAGGAAGGAGAAAGAGCAATAAGTGAGATGGCATCCCAGAGCCCAGCTGACCCAGCCAGAAGGTTGTGGGGTGAGGTGGGAAAGAGGAGGAGGATTCTTGCCTGCATCTCTAAAGCAACCACTATATGGCAGTGTATCGAATAGGGTGTGTCAGCTTGACCCAAGAGGAGGAAACCTCCATAAGATCAGGCTGTATGAAGCCTATAGGACATTTTCTTAATTAGTGATTAAGTTCTGGGGGAGGGAGAGGAGGTTGGGGAAGAGCATTATGGGTGGTGTTGGTTCTGGGCTCTAAGAAAGTAGGCTGAGCAAGCCATGGGGAGCAAGGCAGTAAGCAGTGCTCCTCGGCAGCCTCTGCACCTGCTTTTGCCTCCAGGTTCCTGCCCTGCTGAGTCCTGTCCTGACTTCCTTCAGTGATGAGCAGTGATGTGAACGTGTAAGCCAAATCAACCCTATCCTCCACACCATGCTTTTTGGTCCTGGTGGGTTTTGGGGGTTTTTTTGTTTGTTTGTTTGTTTTGTTTTTGGTGTTTTTTTTTTTTTTTGCAACAATAGAAACCCTAGCTAAGACAGGAAGTAGAAGAGAAGGACTGTGTGGTGCTTTGTGGGACTGTGGTCTCAGAATACAGTGACACTGTCTATCACCCATGGGGCCTCACATCCATTGATCCTCTCCTGGAAGTAAAAATAAGGCATGATGGAAAGGAAAAAAGGAGATTCCCCCCTGTTAATCATATACAACCACAGATCCATCTGCACCTCTCAACACTCTCTGTCCTATACCCACTTGCCCGTGATCCCCCAACAACCCCCCTTGAGCTACTCTAACCTGCCAGCCAGAAAAAACAGGCAAGTCAGGCTGGTACAGATGAGGCCCACAGGACGCCAGTCCACTGATAGACAACTGTTTTCCAGTGCTACCTAGCTGCCCACATTTGCAGCCTATCCTGAAGTGGGGTTTGCAGTGAGACCTGGGCCTTTTTTGCTAGGTAGTTTCAGGTATCCCTACCTAGCAGCTGACAACCAACAGGGAAAGCATGTGGTGGAAGATCCAAAGGCTCAGACCCACCATCTGTTGTTATTCTTGGCTCAACTGTACCCACTGTTAATGGCAAGCTTGGTCTAAGTCAACCTCTGCTATTCCCAGAGCCTTGGAGGAGACCATGGCTGTTATAGTAGATGCCATTTATCAATGAGACCTAGCATTTCAGGAAGTGCCTGAGCCATGGACCACAGAGAGTGGGGATGATAATGAGAGAGACAGACAGCACAGGTCTCAGAACCATGACTGACCACCTGGCCAGAACAGCAAGCCCGAGCCCCAGAATGACTGAGTGCTTCTGTCCCCACCTCTTATGTGACCTGTAAGCTGAAGATAAGATGTTAGATGGAGCTTCAGGGTGTCGGTCCATTGTCTTCACAGACTGAAACTTTCTGAACAGAGTGCTATTTAAACATTCAACCCTTTGTTGGCCGTTGGCATCTGTGAGTGATACGTTCTGATACTCCAGCTGCATGGGTCCTGGTGGCCAGACTCACACACACCTTCAGCATTGAATAGCAGCTGCTAGCACCCAGAACACCTCATCTCAACCCTTTCTCCCTGGGGCTATCTCTTAGTTCCTTTTCTACTGCTGTGAAGAGACAACATGGCCAAGTCAGGGTATAGAAGATTTTAATGGGCTTAGAGTTTCAAAGAGTGAGTTCATGACCACTATGGTGGGGAGCAGGCAGGCAGGCATGGTGCTGGAGCAGTATCTGAGATCTCACATCTTTAGACAACAACCACAAGCTGAAGAAAGAGTTAACTTGGAATGGCATGGACTTCTGTTAACTCAAAGTCCACTTCCAGTGACACACCTTCTCTAGCAAAGCCATGCCTTCTAATCCTTCCCAAACAGTTCCACTAACTGGGAACCAAGACTTGAAATATAAGAACCCTTCTCATTTGGACCACCACATATTCTTTACCTTTCTATATCATTTTTGTTACAATTTTGTTTGTTTATTACATGTGTATTTGAATGAGGGGTGTGTGTGTGTGTGTGTGTGTGTGTGTGTGTGTGTGTGTGTGTGTGTGTGTGTGTTTGTGTGCACGCGTGCTTCACAGCAAGCACCTTCACCCACTAAGACACCTTTCTGGGCCTTCTCTTGTATCACAGGCAAAGCTATCTATCTCCCAGGACCTCACTTTGTCAAACACCGACTTTGATTTTCCTGAACAATAAACAATCTGACCAAAATTTTTAAAAAATAATAAATTTTGACATCAAAATTCAGAAGCATAGAGTGAAATATTCAAACAGTAATAATTATTCCAAAAGGCACTCTGCAGGCGTATGTGAAGCAATAGATAAGAAAAAAATGAAATTACACATGTCATTCTTCATTTTAAACTACTAGATATAATTTACTCCACTTGACATAACAATGAAAATCGAGGTGAAACAAATAAATATGAATTTCAGATAAATGATACTTCATAGATTTTTTTTCTAAAAATACCTTTACAATGAGAAAGAAAATAAGCCATGTAGCCATGGTAGCACAGATCTATAATCCTAGCGTCTTGGGGTCTGAGACAAGGGGTTTCATGAGAAATTACAGGACAGCCTTGGCTATACAGACAGCCTGAGGCCAGCCTGGGATACCTAGACAACACTGTCAAATGTACTTGGCATATCTAGTCTTAGATCTGAAATCGAGTAAGAGGCAAGCCACGGAGCAGACCCATGAGGGACTTCCCCATCAAGTAAACTGAAGTGGAGAGACCCGCCCTGAATGAGGGCACCACCTTCCAGTGGCAGGCAGTAGAGTGAAGTCTGAGGGGAAAGTGTTCACATTGTGTCCACTTGCCTTGGAATCTCTGGAGAGTTCAGGGTGACACCATTTGCTACTGCACCCAAAACCAGATTCTTCAGCCTTCCAATGTGAACTGAAGACCAGGAATCCTCCAGACCTTCAGTAACAGACTGGGACAGCTGGAGCATCCAGCCTCCTGGTCTGAGCAAGCTACAGGTCCTCAGCTTCTCCAGTATGAAGATAGCCCAGTGGTTGGCCACCCACACGGTGTTGTGTAATCCAATCTAAGGAATCCCTCCTTTATTTTACATGCATGAGTGCTTTGCCTGCATGTGTATATGTTTGTGGCCTGGTCGCTGAGGAGATCAGAAGAAGGAAGGGGTCAGACTCCCTAGGAACTGGAGTTACAGATGGTTGCAAGCTGCCATTGGGTGCTGAGAACTGAACCTGGATCCTCTGAAGATAAAACCCTGACAGTTCAGTACAAACTCCCCAGAAGTACAGCCCGCAAGGCTAGAAAGTGCTGCCTCTTAGAGCCTTGTTACCACTGTGTCAGGGTTGGGGGCTTTACACAGTGTCCTGGAAGGGCAACTCAGGACAGACGGCACAGTTAGAGAACTGTTTTCAGCCCAGTCTCTCGTGCCCTCTGTATCTCCCTCCTTCTTTACTTCCTTCTGCTAAGACACAAAGATGTTTGGATGCACCTAACTTTCCCCCACATAGTGGCTTGATTGTGTATGTGAGTGTGTGTGTGTGTGTGTGTGTGTGTGTGTGTGTGTGTGTGTGTGTGTGTGTGTGTGTAACTCATAAGTCCATGTCTGTGCTGGGCATAAAGGCTAAAATTCAACCTTGAATGTCATTTTTAAGGAGCCATCCACCTTGGGTTTTTGTTTTTCTCTTAATAGTGACTTAACTAACCTTGTGACTGTGGTTCTGTTTTTTATTTATTTGTATGAGTGTGTGCATGCCTACACACGTGGGTACACATAGCATAGCACACGTGTGAAGGGCAGACACTTGTGGGCATTGGAACCCTCCTTCTCTGGGGACTGAATTCAGGCCATCAGGCTTGGTGACAAGCCCTTTTACCCAATGAGCCATCTCACTAGCCACTATCTTACATTGAGACAGGGTCTTTCCTTGGGCTGGAACCTACCAAGAAGACTATCCTGGCTAGAATCGGTCTGCCTACACCACACAACCAGGCATTACAAGTACCACCATGCCTGGCTTTTTTTTTTTTTTTTTTTTTTTGAGGGATTAAACTTAAGTCTTACAAAGCAAGCATTTAACCAACTGAGCTCTGTGGCACGAATTTCTTTAGACTATTACCTGTGGCCTTGTGAATGTTAAGGCACTAAGCTATGGTTCTAAACATAGTTTTATGTTTAAATTTCTTCCAACTCTGTCTTGGGCATTTTTTCCCATTTGTGTGCACTTTTGGTTCATAGATCCATGTCTTACTTCAGATTTTTTCTTTTAGTATGTATTTCAGTATTTTTGCATATCTGGTCTCACAGGATGTTTATCTATTGAATGACTTTGGCTACCTTTTGTGCCTCTCATCTCTGTCATCTTTGTCATCTTTAGCGAAATGCTCAAAGAGTAACATTCTTTCTCATTTAATATTAGATAATATAATCACCTATAGCTTTCCCACTGTTGCTCATTATACAGCAGCTGTGTTCATTTTGTTTTCTGGGATTTTTTTTGTTCCTGTTCTGTTGTGTTTTTAAGCCTTGCGGGTTGAATCTGGGCCTCAAACACGCTAGACAAACACCCTACCCATGACTTCAGTCCCCAACCTTCTTCTTAGGGTTTTTATTTTGATGAGGGTTTTCACTAAATTCCCCAGGCTGGCTCTCAACTTGCTCCACAGTCCATGCACTTTCAATCCACCCTCCACCCTCCTGAGCAGCTAAGATTACAGGCCTGTGCCACTCAGGCCCACTCAGTGGTGGCTCAAATGTGTGTGGTTTAAATTGCTTCTCTTGCCTCTTCCTCCCCCAGCCTGCCTCATCTCCTTTCGACTCCTTCCTAAGAACAACTCCTGAGCACCCACCTTGTGATTTCATAGTCACTTTCTATTCCCATATTCCTGGTCCTCTTTGTTCCCATTCTTCTTGATTTGGGATTTCTTGAGACATCTCACATATATCTATAGGCTAGCCTCAAACTCCGAACCCCCTGCCTCAGCCCATGTCCACTGGGACAACAGACACAAACCACGTACTTTTTTTCCCCCTCTTGGGTCTTTTTAAAGAGTTTTTGTATGGGCCAATATTAATAGGGCCTGTGAACATACTATTTCCCCTGTGTCCTCAGGAACTTCCAGTCTTGGCCATGTTTTGTCCTGCCAGAGTCCCTGCATGCTGCCTTTGGATACCTTTGTCAACCAAGATGCTCCTTGTGGTAAAACCATAGGGAGAGAGCAGGGATGGACAATGGCCTTAGGCAGTAAGCAGTTCACACGTGGCTTTGTCATCTTGGACCTTCTCTCAAAGTACAAGACTTGCTGTCTCTGCGCCAGCAAGCCCAGAAACGCCTGTGATGAGGCTTCCTGTCCCTGCAGCCAGCAAGTCCAGCAATGCCTCTGGGAAGGACAGGTGGGTCCTAGAGTTCTGAGCAGAGGAGTATCAGCCTAAGTCTTTAGGTCTGAGGTAACTCTTTCAGGGTGTGTCTGTGAAACCTCAGTTTTCCTATATGGAAATCATCTTGGGAGTGTCTGCATGAATTAATTTCCTCTGGTTCTGGTCTACATTCCATGGTTTGGAGAGGAAGCCTTCTGGGTCTGTGGTTTGGAGTTGGGATCATTTCTGTTTTCAATAAAAAATAAAGGAAAACAAAATAAAACAAACCTCCCTGCTATTTCCTATTTCTTGTCTTTTTCACCGTCGGTTAATTTCAGAGAACAGAATTCAAGCATCCAATATCATCATTCTTAATCTGGAAATAAATGCCCTCTCACCCCCTGCCTCGAACAAACTCCTGATAAGTGATCTAAACTGTCACAGAGGACAGGACAATGGTGGTAGCATGGCTGACGAGGTTCAGCACCTACGCCAATGCAGGCGGTCTTGCGAGCACCCTCCTTTACCTCAGAGACAGATCCTGATACATCACCAAAATTCTCTCTGACTTTGAGCTTCAGTGTACTCAGGATTTACCTGATAAATTCATAGCACAACAGTCATACCACTGTGTCTGTAGCACGACCAGTGGCAGACATTACTAATCAATCACTGTGTTGGCTTTTTCCCCTCCCTGCATCTTTCCACATTACATTACGAGATGACTTAACCAATGGAATTCAATTTATGTACCATTCAGCGTTAGAGATTCATTGGTCACATCAGAATTTCACAGAGGAGTGAGAAAGGCCTGGGTTGACATTTAGGTTTTCAATTAGAGGCAGGGTTACTTCAGCCAAGATTCCTCAAGGTCTCAACCTCACCTCTAAAAACATGGATTGTTGTTAATCTATAAAGTTATTAAAGGAAAACAAGTGGGATAGAGTGTGTTAGCCAGGCCTGTATATTGTTCTACAGCCAGTAGTATCAAGCACTAAGAAATTGCTTTAGAGTGTCCTGATCTGGACAGAATGTTGTCAGACAATCATGCTCTTCTTTCTCTGGTTAGTTGAAGCTGGCTGGTCTTGGCTGGGGTTGCTATTGCTGTAGAGATACACCATGGCTACAGCGATTCTTATAAAAGAAAATGTTAAATTGGGGCTGGCTTACAGTTTCAGTGGTTCTGTCCACTATCATCTGGTGGGAAGCATGGCAACAGGCAGGCAGATAGGGCACTGGGGAAATAGTTCAGAGTCTAGAAGTTGACTGAGACACTAGGCAGTATTCTGAGCATAGGAGACCTCAAAGCCCATCCCATCTCCACAGTGACACACTTCAGACAAAGCCACACCTCCTGACAGTGCCACTCCCTATGAGATTATGGGGCCAATTACATGCAGATCACCACAGTGTTTAGTTTCATTTCTGACGCTGCCATAAGATAACCTGGAAACAAAGCAGGTTAGAAGAGACAGAACTTCAGCTCATATTTCCAAATTCATTGTCTATCATTGTGGAAAAGACACAGCATCAGGAGCTCAAGATGGCTGCTCACAGTCACAACTACAGTCATGAGCAGAGAGAAGTGAACTCATGCATGCTCGCTTGCTTACTTGCTCCATTTCTACAGTCTTATACAGTTCAGCACCCCCTGCCTAAGGAATGACGCCACCCACAGTGGTGAGTCTTCCCACATCAATTGACTTAAGACACTCTACCATAGACATGCCTCACAAGCCACAATGTAGGCAATGCCTCATTGAGATTCTCTTCCCAGGGGGTTCTAGGCTGTATCAAGTTAAAGTTAATCATCACAGATGGCCTTAGGCAGTAGATGAATGGCTACTTGGTTATCATCTGCGGCAAGAGGATCTTCTTATTTCCAACATGTTACTCCAAGGACTTATGTCCAGGACAATAGTAGAATTCAAAGAAATGGAATGGGAGAATGCATGATCTCTGGGGACTCCTGGCTAAAATGAGTCACTAGCTGGCCAGTGAGGTAGGAGAAGAGACTGGGGAGATGATGAAAAGGCCTCCAAAGAGCTAGTCTTTGGAGAAGTAAAGAATGGTGCTTTGAGCTGAGAGTCTACCATGGTATGTCACATACTAATAGCTATGGTGGAAATGCAAGAGAAGGTCTTAGAAAAACAGAAAATTCCCAACAGCCTTCTTTTCCTTTTGTGGATAGAGTTGAAAATTTTGTTTCGATTTTTTGTGCGTGCGTGTGTACATGCAATGCATGCATGTGTGTGTGTGTGTGTGTGTGTGTGTGTGTGTGTATGTGTGTGCATGTGTGCATGTGTGCTGTGTGTGATGTGTGTGGTGTGTGTATGTGTGTCTATGTGTCTGTGTGTGTCTGTGTGTGTCTGTGTGTATCTGTGTGTGTGTGTGTCTGTGTGTGTGTGTAAATGCACTTGAGGGTAGGCCACCGTGGAAGCCTGAAAAGAGAGTTAGAACCCTTGCAGCTGGAGTTATAAACAGTGTGAGCTGCCCAGTATAGGTGCTGGGAACCAAACCTGAATCCTTTGCAGTACCCACTCTCATTCACGTAGACATCCCTCCAGCCTTGTGGATACAGTTTATACAGTCCGGGTGGGGAGAGGTTTCTATCTGTGCATTAACTGAAGTACTAAGCAAAGGTGTGAGGCCCAGGGTACCTGGATCAGCCCTGGCAGCCACTGCATGGGTCAGAGGCAGTCTGAGCAGATGCATGAGGATCTGTGCACATTGCTGCCCGTGCTGTCCCTGATGTTTCTTGGGGGTCACACAGTTATCGAGGAAGAAGTCTCTTCTCTGACATTTTCCATCCACTTGATGACAGTTTGGTGGCCCACATTTTATCACCAAATCTGACAGAAACAGGATTAAATGGCCCACTGTGAAGGCCACTGGACATAGCAGTCATGTGACCTTGGACAGATGTCTTGCTTTCCTCAAGATGGAGAGATGAAGGGAGATTGTGTCTAAGTTGGGGTTGGTCTATGAAAGTCACTGCACTGACACTTCCCACACTGTCCACCCTTCCCAGTCCCCACAGCCAACTCTCCTGAAGGTCACTGGCTCCATGAGCTTCACAGACGCCTCTGCAGCTAATTTATGCAGATATAACTGTCTTATTGTTCAGGGAGTTTCTGTTTCTTTGAACTTCTGAACGGCACAGTAATCCTTGTCCCCAGTCTTATTTCTAATCCTGCGATTTCCATGGTACCAACAGTTAATGACGACAGAATGAAGCACAGGTATTCTGTGTCCTGCCTGTGAATTACACACAGCAGAAGAACCTTTTAGATGTATCTTGTGGGTACTGAGAATGAAAGACCAGCTGCAGCTCCAGATGAAAGCACGGGGTGGGTAGGAGAGTCCCCAGGTAGCAGGACTGTACCAAAGGTTCAATTAGAGGCTCCAGGGGTCAGGGTAGTTCCAGGCCTGCTGGGGTGAATTGCAGGGTATGAGCAAGAAATGTGGGAGTTCAGGTGAACCAGAAGGAGGATTCAAGGGGGAAAGATGAGTTCTAATTGCCTGTTTCCCCTAGATAGGAAGATGATCACCACACATTGCCCAGTTGCTCTTTTGTTATTTAGAGCTGAGGGAAGGCTCTCCAATTCCTAGCTTCCCTAGGGGAGTCTCCAGACACCCCTTTTCCACAGCGGTGCCAGTCTGAAGAACATCAGGACACTCTGCCACTGTCTCCATCATAATCCATAGCCTGGGTACACACACAGCTGTCCTCTACCCAACTCTTCTCCCCTGGAGTCCACAACTGCCTCCACACCTGCTCTAGGCACTCCTGGGGGTTCAGCAAGCCTCTGAGGAGTCCTCTCTATCTAGTCCTGAGGTCCACAGGCTCCACATTCTCCCAGGCATAAGCACATCTGTCCAAGAAACTCAGTTCTATCAGTGAGGAGGGGGTGTGTGGCCCCTGTCCCTGCGTATACATCCTACCATTTGGACTTGGGAATAGAGAGCAGTGGGTATGTTAATCCCAAGGCATCAATATCCTTTTTTTTAAGAGTTTGACTAGTGGCCCATGGTGGGGGCAGAGGGAATTCCAGGTCTGTGGTATGAAATGAGAAATAACATAAACAGCCTCCCAGGCTCTTGCTAATGTCCTTGGGGTCAGGTGGATGATGTCTGTTAAGGGATAGCGCTGCCCCAGAAGAAGAGTTCAAGGGGGAAAGATGAGAAGCAACGGTAATGAAGATGGTACAGCTTGGATGTGGACACAATAGAGGCACACAACCTCAGCATCACTCAGATCCAGGTGCCATCCTGGATCTGCCCCTCACAAGCTACCAGCCTGGAGCAAGTCCCATGGCTTTCCAAACTCCACTGCTCATGTCTGGAGAGTGGTACAGCAAGGCTGTGTGTGCTGTGGGGCTCAGGTGGTACATCTCGACCATGGTACTCAAAAATGTAAGCTACCACCTGTTCACAACCGAGTAGATAGATACCTGTGGACACAGGTTCGGTTTTGACCTTAGCGCTCAGTTTGGGTCCTACCTGCCCACATATCCATAGTGCTGCCTCCTGTCAGTTACAATCACGTGTCTGCTCACACCTCTGAGGAAGCAAGAATATGGTCTTCTCTCTTCTCCCCCCAGTTTCCCAATGCCTGGTGTATCACTGTCCTTTGATATTCCAGACTGATTTTTATTAAATATACAATATATCACCACAGTGTAGGGTAGGTGTTTGATAAATATTGCACTGTGGAAGAAATTTTATCACCAAATCTTATGACAGATGTCATGACATGAATTGTGTCTCTCCTCCAAATGCACACATTTAAGTCCTAATGACCAGTATACCTGGAATATTCTCACATTCAGAGAAAAGAGCTTAAAATCAGAAGTCCTGGGAAAAGGCCTCCAAGGTCATGCCTGAAAGAGGGTGGTCTCCTAGCTCTTAATCCAAGATCTGAAACTATGCCCCCTGAACACAATCACTGTCTAAACTGGCTCATTTGGTCCATCAGGAAACTGGAAGGGAGATGGCATTAGCATCCAAATGACACTGAGGCCCACAGAGGTTAGGACAGAGGTTGTGGACCTGAGTGATGGGAGAGGGATTTGAACCACTGTTCTCAACTCCTGGTGACCATGTTCATAGTCACGGTTGCTATCAGGACACAGTCAGACTGGATTCTCCTCTAATGATCATCCTAGAAGATTAAATTGGGAACAAAGTTTGGTGACAAGTTCTTGGTGAGGACAGTACCACAGGACCATGACCAAGACTCTGAAGCCCCAATTCATCCAAAACAAAGATAGCCCTGGAAAGGATGCCACACCTCCATGAGCTACCTTCTCTGGCTGACAGATAGCTGGGTTCCCACCTTTCTCTGGTGATGACAGGAAGGGCAAATAGGGACAAACTAAAGGGGGGAGTTGGAGTCCTGAAGCAGCTTCATTAGTGGGAAGGAGCCAGGTGTGAGCGTTGAGGGAGGTGATGGATGACAGGGACAGTGGGGCCAGGCTGGGAGCCTGCATTCAATGTGACAGCAGAGAAGCCTTGTGTCTCCTCTCCTGAGGGATGTCATGTCTCAGGGTGAACAAGGCCACCTTCCCCAGAAGCTTCAGATGCTAGGAGACCAAAAACAGAATCATGAGCCAAGAAAGGACCCTGTGGGGAGCACCTTGGTTCCTACTTAACCAGCCTGGTTTCCCAGTCCTGTGTCTCCATGCTGCTCAGGCCCTGTGTATGCTGGGATGGGGAAGGAAGACCTCGGTGTCCTGTGTGTGTGAGAAAACCCAGCCACAGAGAAGATAATGTCTGTCTGAGGTCACACAGCTTGGGGGGGGGGGGGGGGACTCACCAGCTTTCTTTTCTCTGCCCCTCACCAGACACCAAGGAAAAAAGGACAGGGACACTGAATGCAGTCAGTGACAGCAGCCACTCCACCCTCAAGAGACACTATTTGGCAGCAACACCCACGGTTTCTCCAACCTGGTCACTATGTTGAGTGGCAAGGCCAGCAGCCACCCCATCAGCTCTTCGTCATTCAGACTTAAGTCCACTGGGTTCAGGAGAGGCTCAAGCTGTGTACTCTGCTGTGAGGACCCAAGAATGATGTGGCCACTCTCCAACACCTTTGCTGTCCCTACAGTGGGTGAACAGAGCACTGTGTGGTCTCAGAGCAGACAATGCTCCAGCACAGCAATGACAAGCAGGAAGTTCACCTTGCCTTGGCAAGGACAGAAATGGGACCAGCAGCCCTCAGGCTCCCTCAGGACACCCACAGAACAACAGGTCACAAAGTCCAGGTGGGAAGCACAATTGGCAGGCAGGAAAGGAATGAGAGCTTTCACTGAGACATACACTCTTGAGCTTCCTCCCCAGCAGCATTAGGGTCAGTAACACACATTCCGGGATCTGCGTGCCTGTGTGTATATGGCACACATCTATGAATATAGAACCTACAACACATACAGTGCATTACACATACATACGGAGTATGCATGTGTATGCTGTCTAATTTAATCATTACAACAAATGTCTGTAGTGGATATTGCTGTCTATCTCCAGTTGGATTTGTGGAGCACCTCTGTCCATAGGACACTGAGGAAAAACTTCACCACAGAGAAGATGACAACTGGGAACAAAATACACAGAGACACAGTCAGAGCAGCATACACACAACAGAGAGTCAGTACAGTAAAGGAATCCTTAAGCAGGCAGCAGGCTACCAGGTCCTCAGGAACTGGCCACACTGGCCATCCAGGTCCTGAGAGCCCAAAGCTGTGCCTCTAAGTCTCCCTCACTAACGCCTAAATCCCACCACAAACGGCCCTTTGTGGGGGCCTCTGAGCAGACATTGTGGAACAGAATATTTGTCTAACTATGTAAAGATGTATTTTACCTTGCCTGCCTAAGGTGCCTGATTGATCTACTAAGAAGCTGAATGGCCAATAGCTAAGTAGAGGATGGATAGGCGGGGCTGGTGGGCAGAGGGAAAAAAAAAAAAGGAAGCCAGTCAGCCAGCCAAGGGCCAGACACACAGCCATGGAGAAAGCAGGAAAACAGGATGGACGGTACATAGATGAGGTGAATGAGCCTCGGGGCAGCACATAGATTAACAGAAATGGGTTAATTTAAGTTTAGAAGGTGAAGAAGAAGAGGAGGAGGAGGAGGCAAGCCTAAGCTGAGGCCGAGTACTCCTAATTAATGTCTCATTTGAGGGCCTGCTGCAATCCTGAGTGGGGAGCCTGCAGAGCTGAGATGCACAGGCCTGCGGGACAGATGAGAGCAAAGTCCTGGGTCAGAAGAGATGGTCACCGCTGAGCAAAAGCCAGTGTGATAGACACAGTGTGAGGAGAATGGCAAAGGGGAGGCCATAGAAATGGGGAACAGGCCACGCCAAGGCCTTGAAGCCCTTCGAGGGGCTTGGTGTTTATCTGGGAGGAAGGTGACCTGGGGGGCTGACCTCAACAGTATGTTGTTGGCTTCAGGAAGTTTTCCTCATACACAGCTCTGCCCCTCAGTAGGTCCACTTGAACAAAGGAGACTTCTACTCTCAGAATCCAGTGTCTCATCATCGGGGGGTGACAGCTGCACCTTCCATATGACATTCAGTCACAGACAAAGAGGTCAGGTGTAGGAGGAGGTTTCTGGCCCAGACTTTCGGGCCTAGCCTCATGGTTTAGACCCATAGACCCGCAGAGACACACAGATGCATACGATAGTTTTAGGCTGATCGACCTAAGGCCCAGGCATATCACTTGCTAACTCTGTACCGTTAATCTAACCCATGACTCTACCTGTTCATCCATGCAGCTCGGTACCTTTTCTCAGAGCAGCATGGTTGTCCTCTGCTTCTTCCAGCTTCTCTCTGGCATTCTGCCCTGTGCTTCCTGTTCTCAAGAGTTTTCTTAGTCTGGTAGCCCCGCCCACACTCCCTGCCTGCCTGTGGCCAATCAGCGCTTTTTATTAAACCAGTGGGTGGGACAATTATTTACAATGTAACAACATAATCTCCCACAGTAAGGTGCTCAGTCCAGGCCCAGCACACACACAGTAGTTTCTCAGGGTAGGGCACCACTAGGCAACCTCTCCCGAAGCCGCTGTGCATGTCCTGGCCTTGTCTTCTCAATCCTGCCTGAAGAATGACCCCTTTCACATGGACTCTGGCAGGTGACAGTCCCTGGCAGTGTTCAGCCTGGTACAGATCAAAAAGCTCGAGGCCTGAGGCTGTCTAAAGCAACAGCCCAGACAGCAGGTGAACAAGCCTATATATTCGCCACTATCTTACTGTGCTCCCTCACAGTGAGCAGCCTATAATGACCAGGCTGCTCTGAAGAACAGCACGTGTCTGCTCACAAAATATTAGAGAAAATGAGACAAGCCTGAGTCTATTGCTAATGCTGTGTACACGTGGACCCAGGAAGCAAGCACTGGTCTGCACACAGCAGCAGTGCCAGGGAACATTCTCCAGGACTTTCTGGGACAGGTAGAGGAGATAAACCATATAACAGACATTCAGCAGCTATGTGAATTGCACACTGAGCCACATGCCCCTCTCCCAGAACCATGCCTACCTCTACACAGCCCAGAATGTAAAAGGTTAGTAATTTCCCAACCACATCCCTGCCCCACGATCTCCCTTTTTATTCCTCGGTATGCTTGGTCTGTTGCTGATAAATATTTTGAATCTTACTCTTACTATTTTGTGTAGGCATACACTGTGTTTTCAGGTATGTATACATGCCTACGTGTGTGTGTGTGTGTGTGTGTGTGTGTGTGTGTGTGTGTGTGTGTGTGTGTCTTACTGAACTATAGCTTGCCCGGTGACCTGTCCAGCAAGCCCTAGAAATCACCTGTCTCTTCCTGCTCTCTGCTTGAATTACAAGTGTGCACCACCATGTGTAGCGGGGTTTACATGAACCCAGGGGATCAAACTCGGATCTTCACACTTGCAGGGCAAACACTCCAGACTAAACTGAACCCAGTGCCCTCTAGTGGTCTGTGAGGAAAACTGCAAGAGACGCTCATAGGCCTCCATCCAGATGCGATTGGCAGATTATTAACTAACTTGCAGGGCCAAGCTAATTCGAGGTGCCCAAATTGCCAAAATTTCTGCAGTTTCCTGGAATCCTCACCCATTTACCTCCCAGGAAAGTCCTGTTCTCAGACTTGGCAGGTCACAGTCTGTGGCTGCCACCTCAAGCAGGAGGCAAAGTACAGAAGGTCATTTTCATCTCTCTTGCTTCCGAGAGTACATCCCCCACCAGGGCAGCCAGGTGGGGCGTGGGGGTCCACAGCTCGAATCAACCCTGACAAGTCATCTTCCTCAGAGTGAAGGAGAGTGTGATTGGCTCCACTGTTCCCTGGGACTCAAGCCTGGACATTGCTGGAACCTGCAAAGGTTTGGCAAGGCCTATCCACGCTGTGGAATTCTCTGTCAGTGACAGCCATGCCCCACCCTGTGAGTACCCTTTCAGAGTCAGGTCGTGAGTGAGGGTCAAAGTTTCAAATGAAGAAGAGAATGTGCCCCTAACCAATACCATTATCTATCAACCCTTCCTCACAGTGAGCTCCTTAAAGGCAGGACATAGGTGTCAAGACAGGTAGCCAGGAAAGGCTTTCTATGTACATGTTCAAAGACTAAATAAACGAAAAGTAGCTAACCGATCTTAGGAATGCACACCTGTAATCCCAGCACTTGGTACAAAGAGGTAAGACCTCAATATAGTCATTTCAAGGCTAGCCTGAGCTACATGAGACCCTGTCCCCAAAAATAAAAATTATCAGAAAGTTTCGCTTCCCAAGTGTGGAAACTGAGGTAGACAGAGAACATAGTCCATGTATAGTCTGGATTTTGGGATAGCTTCTACTAATCAGAGAGTGGCTAAGCCAACATGTGTCCCAGTTTCGCAGGACAGACCAGTCAGAGCCTACTGCTCAGTCGGAGCCATTAATAGTGCTTCTTTTTGGTGTCCTCCTGGACAGTAATTCCAGGGTCACCTAGGAGGGTGGGTTCTGGAAAGAATCGATTAAATTAAATATTATTAAATACAGGAAGCTTGTTTGGATTTGCCCTGCATGATCACCTGCATCCTGAATGGTCTCCCCACTACACAGGCAATGAGGATGCTCCCAGGCGCTCTACACCAGTGGTTCTCAACCTTCCTGATGTTATGACCCTTTAATATGGTTCCTCATGTCGGGGTGAACCCCTCCCAAACAAAAAAAAACCAATTTTTGTTGCTACTTCATAACTGTAATTTTTCTGTTATAAATCATAATGTAAATATCTGATATTCAGGACATCTGTTATGACACCCCTGTGAAAGGTCACTCCACCCCCACACCCCACCCCCATCTCCAGGTTAAGAATCACTGCTGTAGAAGACAGACACACAAAATGGCGGGGGAAGAACCTACTGGTGTGGGATAGATCTTCAAACCACTTATCTGAAGTCCGTTCTTCTTATATCATTTATGAGCATTACTGAGTAAGTGTTGGGGGTGGGGTGGGGACTCCACACAGAATTTTATAATACCACAGCATAGAGGAAGCTCAGAATAGATGGCTTCTGCTCAGTCAAGCAAGGCAGATGTTTTGATTATGTAAACACAAATCCAAAACTCAGTGTGGGGGTGGCTGGAGCTAGGGAGAAAAGCAGAGACATAAGGAGGTGATGGGTAAAACTGAACTGGAAATAAAAACCACAGGAAGCAGCCATCGGGAGCGTCCATCCCCACCCTCAAACCTGGGGAATCTCTGGACCTGGTGGGTGAGATGAAACTCAATCTGGTTTCCAGGGCATTAAAGAAGACCTCGAGGCTGAAGTTTCGGGGGCCTGGGTGTTCGGACACCACTTCTGAGTCTGCAGCGTGTTCCCTGCTTCTCACTCTCTGTCTGCTCTACCGCGTGACCTTGCAGAGCACAGAGCACGGAATAGCCAGGTTCCTTCCCTGCAGACTGGACTTAGCCACACACTTTAACCAACACAAGGTGGGTAGAAGAGCAATGGTTGTTCCTAATTGAGGCTTGTGGCAGCAAACGAGGCCTTGGGAGCCAGGCAGTGTTGGAAAGAACGGAGCAAGAGGAATCTGAGAAGCCTGTGAGAGAAGACCTGAGCCCTAGAGGCTCAGAGACACACTATTGACTCTGTAGTGATACCACCAAGATCCTGACAACTAAGAAGAAGCTAAAGCCACAGCCCACAGAGGCCGGGTGAGGGTTCACAGGGTGACATTATAGGTAAGGGGCTTGTTTGGAAAAAAAAAAAAAAAAAAAGAACATCTCCACAAAATATTAACAGAACTCAACAGTTCAAAATGTCCAGAGTATAATCCAAAATTGTTGACTATGCAAAGAACCAGGAAATGTCAACAATTTGTGATGGAAAAGATAACCAGATAACAGAGGCATTGAAATTGTCAAAAAATAAATAGATAAATAAGGTTCCAAGAGATAAAGGCAGAAACAAATGGAAATGTAGAAACTCTCAACAAAGCAGCACATGTCCTTAACAACAAAACAAGGGGAAGTTGGAGAAGAGAATTTAAAAAAAAAAAAAAATACTGAAATTTAAATTTTCACCACATAGACTCAGTAAAGAACCACACACAACAGAGAAATGAGTCAGAGAGCATTGGAATAAATATAAATTATCCAATCTGAACAAGAGAAGAAAAATAATACACAGAGCCACAGGAGACTGTGGGAACGAGTTGAAGAGCCTAGCATTGAACCTGACAAAATGGCTCAGAGTTAAGAACACTTGCTGGTCTTTCAGAGGTCCAGATTCCAGTTCCCACTACCCATATGGCAACTCAACAGCTACCAGTAGCTCCAGATCTGATGTCCCCTTCTGACCTCCATGGGCACCCTGAATGCACACACACAAACATGCACATAAAAACAAAATAAAATAATACTTTTTAACACACACCTCTTTTTTTGGTTTTTCCATACAGCCCTCGCCGTCCTGGAAATTATTCTGTAGACCAGGCTAGGCTAGCCTCTGAACTCACAGAGATCATCTGCCTCTGCCTCCTAAGTACTGGGATTAAAGTTGTGCGCCGCCACCACCACCTGGCTTCTTTTTAAAGAAAAGTCTCGCATTGCCTCACTCAAGGTGGTACATACCCATAGCCTCTCTTCCCCCTCAGGATACTGAGGTAGGAGGTTTTGTAACAAATTCAAACCCAGCCTAGGACTCAGACCACAATCTTATCTCAAACCCAAAGATAAAGCCTTGTATTTGTGTCTGGAGGACTCTCAGAAAATTAACTGGTTGATGCAAAACCTTGTTTGAAGACCTGATGAATACAAAAACTCCTCAGATTTGGAGAAAGATGTCATTTTAGGGATTAAAGGGTCTAAGCAACCCCAAACCAAATTAACTCAAAGATCAAAGTGTTAAAAATCAAACATAAAGCAACAGTCTTTAAAACAGCCCAGGGAAGGAATAGCATGTTCCATCATTCAATGGGGAAATGGTATGATTATTGCAAAATTCTAACCAGAACCCAAAATCCAGAACCCAGAGAGCCAGAAGACAGTGGAAGGTTTTTAAGGCATCAAAAAAAAAAAATCAGCCCAGGATACTATGTCTAGAATAAAATGTTCCTGAA
This sequence comes from Phyllotis vaccarum, assembly GCA_033318265.1. Classification (NCBI taxonomy): domain Eukaryota; kingdom Metazoa; phylum Chordata; class Mammalia; order Rodentia; family Cricetidae; genus Phyllotis; species Phyllotis vaccarum. Next base: position 46,653,836 of record JARWLC010000003.1, read on the forward strand.
GCGTGAAAAGCACTCTTCTTCAGGAAGCAAGGCAAAATGAACATAATCTCAGAAAGAGGATCTCTGAGGGAGCTTGTCACAGATCTCCTTAAAATCAGCTCTGGAGGGAATTCTTCATCTAGAAGGGGAAGTGGTAGCAGTGAGAAGCTCAGACCCTCAGAGAGTGTATGGTTCTCATCACGATAAGGAAATGCTTGAGGCAAGGTGACTTCATAAACAAAGTAGATACATTTAGCTCACATTTTTAGAAGTTAAAAGTTCAAGGAGTGTGGTAGAGGCTCTGGTAAAGGTCCCACCACCATGGCTGACAATTCATGGAAGATGGTGATATCAGGAACATGTAAACCATAGGGGACCAGGGATCAGCATTAAACATTGAAGAGTTTACTTAGGAGTCCAGTCTTCCCTGCCCCACAAGTCCCAAGACTGTGCCTCTTAAAGATCTCATCATCAGCTGGTCATAACAGCCATGCCTGTAAGCCCAGCATTCATGAAGCTGAGGCAGGAGGATTGTAAGATCAAGTACAGCCTGGACTACAAGGGAAGACCCTTCCCCAGAACAAGTAATCCCTTGACCTTCTATTTTGCCAATGGGACCAACACACCCACCTTTGGGTGATACTCAAAGCACTTCCAAACCACAGCAGGAAAAAAGAAAGACAGATATGGTCATGTGAAAAACGTAAGCATTTTAACAGAGACAAGAATCAAAAGTAAAAGTTATGATGATAGCTATCAGATTGTCAGTATGCATGTTTATACATCCTTTGACCCTCCCACAGAGGAGAAAGGGAAAAGTAATCACAGAATTGTACTTCAGCACCCACCTCTGCAACTGACGAGCAAGCAAATCAAATCATCAAAGATGAACATTTCCACCCATCAACATGTAAAATAGTACTCCGTCCAACAACCTCTGGAAATGTGCTTTAAATGCACATGGAACATCCACCAGAAGAGACTTTATTACAGGTCACAGTAAACTTAACACACACACTAATAAATATAAGAGGCTAGATAGATGGCCTCTTATGTTTACATAAAAAGTTAACAGCACTTACTGTTTTTACAGAGGTCTTAGTTTGGGTTCCTAGTATTCACATAACAACTAACAAGAGTATAATTCCAGTTACATGGAATCTGACTTTCTATTCTGACTTCCACAGGCACTGCACAGATGTGAGGCACATACATACACTTAGGTACATACACATACACATTAAATGAAATAAGTGGTTTTAAAAAATAAAAATAAAAAAGAGAGATCATGAGATGGCTCAGCAGCCACAGTGATTCAAATGAGAATGGTCCTCATTGGATCATATGTCTTAATATTTGGTCCCCAGGTAGTGGAACTGCTTGGGAAGAATTAGGAGGTGTGGCCATGTTGGAGGAGGTGTGTCACTGGGGTAGGCTTTGTGGTTTAAGAAGCCCATTCCAGGCCCAGTCTATCTGTCTTTTTATTCCCCACCATCTGAAATTTGAAGATCAGATATGACCTTTGTAATAACTGAAGAAGTAGTCCTGTCTCAGCTACTTCTCCAGCACCATACCTGCCTGTCTGCTACCATGGTGATCCATACCTGCCTACCTGCCTGCCTGCCTGCCTCCCCACCATGATGATCATGAACTAACCCTTTGAAACTGTATAAAATTCCTCACTTAAAAGTTGCCTTGGTTGTGGTGTCTTTTCACAGCAATAGAACAGTAACTAAAGCAGAAATTGGTCCTAGGAGTGGGGGTTTGCTACAACAAGCCTGACCATGCTGCTTGTTGAAAAAACGTAGGAAACTTAGGGACTACAAAAGTGGTTAAATGCTTTAAGTGGGACTTAGGGGCTATGCTAGTAGAAGCCTGGAAGCCAGTAGTCCTGACAGCAGTGTAGACTGACTCAAGATGTTTTGAAAAAGGAGAATGCTGGAGACTTTCCTTGAGATACTTTGGCAAAGAACGTGGCTGCTTTCTGCCCTTGTCCTAAAAATCTACCTGAGGCTAAATTGGAGAACTTTTAGCCACTGTTGTTAGCAGAAGAGATTTCAGGGCAGTCTGGTATTAACTATGTCATATGGTTACTGGGGAACACTGTTATGCAGATCCACTAAGAAGAAGAGCAGGCAGGAAAAAGAGAAATACAAAATGTACCATTTGAGAGAAGAACTCCAGGAAATGTCGTGTTAGAGCCAAGTCTTGTGCTCAAGGAGATGAGACATTTAAAGAAAAGTGTAATGCTCAGTGGAAGAAGAAAGTAGTGCCCTGGGCTAGAGAGATGGCTCAGTGATTAAGAGCACGGACTGCTCCTCCAGAGGACCTGGCTTCAACCCTCAGCCCAGACCTGTCAGCTCACAACTGTCTGTAAATCCGGTACCAGGGGACCCAACACCAGTGGCAGAACACCAATTCATATTAAATAAATAAATAAATAAATAAATAAATAAATAAATAAATGAATGAATGAATGAATGAATGAATGAATGAGTGAATGAGTGAGTGAATGAATGAATGAATGAATGAATGAATAAATAAATAAATAAATAAATAAATAAATAAATAAATAAATAAATAAATAAATAAATAAATAAATAAATAAGTTTGTTTGAGAGACAGGGTGGTACCCTTGGTGCAAAACCCGACCCAGCTAATCCTGCAACTTGTAGAAAGGAAAGCTCGTGCAGCAAAGGAAACCAAGTCCTGAAAGATATAAGATGCAGATGTAAGTCTTAGAAGGACCAGTTTACATCCTCATCAGGCAGCAGAACTTGGCAGCTTTGGCCATGTGGTTCTGGTGTTAGAGTCAAGAAGGATACAGGAAAGGAGTTGAAGAATTGTGGGGATATTTTCAAATACAGTAAAAACAGCCGGAGATCTCAGAGGACAGAACCACCTCTTCCTGTCCTTTTTTTTTTTTCCAGACAGAGTTTTCTGTGTAATAGTCCTGGCTGTCCTGGCACTTGCTTTGAAGACCAGGCTGGCTTTGAACTCACAGAGATTCTCTTGCCTCTGCTTCCCAAGTGCTGGGACTAACAACCATGAGCCAAGGCTTCTTCTGCCTACCATGTCTTTCTATATCTGCTTTAAATACTTTCTTATCTCAATTAAGGCGAGGCACCACCACTGCCTATCTGGAGCCTGGAACTCCTTCTATAAACTAAGATGACCTCCAACTCAGATTGGATTAAGGGCGTAGGTCACCACTCCCAGTATATTCCCTGTGCTGGGATTAAAAGTGTGAGTTACCACTGTTAGATCCTCCTAGACTGACTGTGGGTAGATCCCTCTGATATCTCTGAATGTTTATCAATGGCCTCTAACAAAAGAGAAATTGTAGGCCTTAGAGTTGCTGGTACAGGAACAGTTAAATGCCCAGCATTTAGAAGAATCAACCAGCCCTTGGAATTCTCCTGTATTTGTTATTAAAAAGAAATCTGGAAAGTGGAGAATGGTAACAGATCTAAGGGCGATAAACAAGGTGATCCAGTCAATGGGCTCTCTACAGTCTGGGATTCCTTTGCCTTTTCTGTTACCTAGAGAATGGCCTATTATAATTATTGATTCAAAAGACTGATTCTTTGCAATACATTTACAAGAACAAGACAAAGAAAAATTCGCCTTTACAGTGCCCACTTATAATAATTCTCAGCCTGTAAAGAGATACCAGTGGATGGTCCTCCCTCAAGGAATACTGAATAGCCCCATGTTGGGTGCCATTTGTAGTAAGAGGTTTCTGGCCCAGACTTTTGGGCCTAGACTCAAGGTTTGGACCCACAGACCCACTGAGACACACAGATGCTTGTAGAGGTATTGTGTTGTTTCATGGTAAATAATTGTCCCACCAACTGGTTTAATAAAAAGCGCTGATGGGCCAAAGGCAGGCAGGATGTGTGGGTGGGGCTACCAGACTAAAAGCTCTGAGAACAGAATGCCAAGAGAATGCTGGAGAGAAGCCAGAGGAAGCAGAGGACAACTATGCTGCTCTAAGGAAAGGTACCAAGCCGCATGGCTGAACAGAACAAGAGACATGGGTTAGATGAAGGGTAGAGAGCTAGCAAGTTATATGCCTGGGCCTGAGACTTATCAGCCAAAAACTATTGAAAGCATCTGTGTGTCTCTGTGGGACTGTAGGACTGCGGGTCTGCGGGTCTGCAGGTCTGCGGGTCTGCGAGTCTGCGGGTCTGCGGGTCTGCGGGTCTGCAGGCCTAAACCTTGAGGCTAGGCCTGAAAATTCGGAACAGAAACCTCATACTACAGATGCTTACATTAATTTTAGGCTGATAGGTCTAAGGCCCAGGCATATAACTTGCTAACTCTTTACCCTTAAACTAACCCATGATTCTTATCCTGTTCAGCCATGGGGCTCTGTATCTTTTCTCAGAGCAGTATAGTTGTCCTCTGCATCTTCTGGCTTGTCTGGCAACTCTGGAATCTCTGTGGCATTTCTGTTCTATTCTTCCTGTTCCCAGAGTTTTCTTAGTCTGATAGCCCCGCCCACACTTCCTGTCTGCCTTTGGTCAATCGGTGTTTTTTTATTTACAATGTAACATCATAAATCCACTACAAAAAATCTTCCTCCCTGGTTAAGGGGAGCCACTGAAGCCAGGTGTATGGCAGGAGGTCCTTGCATGGAGACCTGGAGAGGCCATTGTGTGAAGCTGTAAAGGTGAAGCCTAGTCTGTGATGGAGGCCCCCAGGATATTGGAGACACCAGGGGCTTGAGATACATAACTAAGGAGAATAACTAAGGATGCATGAAGGAAATGGAAATAGCCCAAGAGAAAACAAGTGGATTGTAGACAATAAAGCTGAAAGGAATGGGGGATTGGAGGACACATCTTAAGTTGGAATTTAGAGTTTGTTTCACTGGGTTTAAGTTTTGCATTGGCTCAATATTTCCTCAATATGTTTTTTTATCACTTTGGGAATGATAAAGTATATTCTGGACATATATTGGAAGTATGTGATCTGCTTTATTTATTTTATAGAGGGTTACAGTTAAGAGGTTGTCTTTGGTCATAGAAGAGACTTTGGTCTTTTAAACAGTGTTGAGACTGGGATAAACTATGGGGTCTTATGAAGCTGGACTAACTGCATTTTACATTGTGATGTGGCTACAAGCCTATGGGGGCCAGAGAGCAGAATGATGGTGGTTTAAAAGAGAAAGAACGCCATAGGTTCATATGCTTGAATGCTTGGTCCCAGTTAGTGGAACTCTTTGGGAAGAATTAGGAGGTGTGGCCTTGTTGGAGTGTGTCACTGGAAGGGGATTTTGAGATTTAAAAACCACACACCAGGCCCAGTCTCTCTCCCCCTGCAACTTATAGGTCAAATTTGAGCTCTCAGCTACATCTCTGGCACCTGCCTTTTAGCCACCACAGGCCACCACATTTCTTAACATGACAATAATAGACTAACCCTCTGAAACCCTAAGCAAACACCCAATAAAATGGTTTTTTTTTTTTTTTGTAAGTTTTCATGGTCATGGAATCTCCTCACAGCATAGAACAGCCGGTAAAGGTGCTTCCCACCAAGCCTAAGGACCTGAGTTCAGTCCCTGGGACCCATATGATGGAAGGAGCAAACTGACTCCCACAGGACATCGTATGACCTTCATAAGGGAGCCACAATGTGAACACACACACACACATACACACACACACACACACACACACACACACAAACAAACAAACAAATAAATAAATAAATAAATTCAATTTTTAATTAAAAAGAGATACAATGAGTTTCAAATATTGGAAAGGTAAGCATCATAGCTCTTAACCCACAGATTACCAAAGACTCTTGGCTGGCTGTGGTGGCACATGCTTGCAATCACAGCTCACAGGAAGCACGGGCAAGAAAGATCCATGAGCTCCAGCTTAAGCTAGGCTTCATAATGAGATCCTGTCTCAAAAAAAATTATCTAAAAATAAGTTTTTAAAACATTTTTAATTTGTCAAAAGCAAAATTAAGGCCAGCAGTAGTGACACGCACCTGTGGTCCCAGCACTCAGGAGGCTGAGGCAGGTGGATTGCAAGTTCAAGACCAGCCTGGTCTACATAGCAAGGCCCTGTCTTGGGGGGAAAAAGGAAAGTAAAATTAAGCACAGAATGTGGCTGTATAGAGTATTCTCTGTTATGGAAAGAAAAGTTTCTAATCAATTAGACAAACTTTTGCAGCAAGAAAGCCAAAAATGAAGAGCAAAATAAAGTTGGTGAGAACAGGGATGTGTTAACGGGATGAAATCAGAACACAAAAATCACAAGAAAAAAAAAAAAAAACCAAGTCTTTGCACACTGAAAGTATTAATAAAATTGATATACTTCCGCCCAGACTAACCAAGAAAAACAAGAGACAACAGAATTATCCACATCATCAATGAAATCATTCTTGGCCCCACAGATTCCAAATGAGACTAAATATACTATGAATAATTCCAAACCCATAAGTCTGACAACTTCAATGAAACGGACCAAGTCCTTCAAAGACACAAAGTACCCAAGCTCACTCAAGAAGAAATTGATGACCTGAGTAGCCCTATAGCTATTAAGAAATTAAATTTAGAGTCGAAAAAAAAAAAACCTTCCCAAACGGAAAGTTCCAGGAACAGATGGTTTTACTGGCAAATTCTACCAACATCAAAGGGACAGAATAATACCAATTACAGGATTTAGAAGGGAGTAAAGACTTCCTGGCATGATTTATGGGGTCAATATTAACATGAGCAAAAAAAAGCCACAAATATGCAAAAGCTACTCCAGGTATGGTGGTACACATCTCTAATTTCAGCACTGAAAAAGCTGAGGCAGGAGGCTGGTGAGTTCAAGACCAAGCTGAGCTGCATAGCAGTATGCTGTCTCAAAAAAGCAAAAGAAAAGAAATGAAAACCAAATATTAATATTCTTTATGAACATATGTGCGAAAACTCTCAACTAAATGGCTCTGAGCTAAATGCAATAATATTTAATCAGAATAATCTGTCATGGGAAAGTTTATTTCAGTAATATGAGAATTTACTGAAACTTAAGAATGAACCAGTGTAGTGTCCTAACAGCATCCTAAAGAAGAAAAATGAATGATCATAAATCTAAAGATACAGGAAAGACATTGGACAAACAACATTTTCCAGGACTGGGCTATAGATCAGTGGTAGAGTGCTTGCCTAGTATACAAAAAGCCCTATATTCAATACCCAGTCCTAAAAACATGGAACAATACTAATATTTTATTAAATATTCGCTCATAATCATTTTTTAGATTCTCAATAAACTGTGAATAGAGTGAACCTGATAGCAAGCACCTATAGGAAACTTAGAGCTGTGGTTGGTAAAACAATGCAGCAGGTATAGGTGTTTGCTGTCAGGGTTAGTAACCTGAGTTTGATCTTTAGGACCCACACTGTGCAATGAGAGAGCCAACTGCTTCAAGTTACACACACAAACACACACACACACAAACACACACACACACAAACACACACACACACACACACACACACACACACACACAAATGTGATTTTTTTTAAAAGAAAAATTAGCTGTGTGTGTTGGCACACCCCTTTACTCCCAGCATTCAGGAGACAGAGACAGGAGGATCTCTGTGAGTTCCAGGACAGCTAGGGCTACACAGAGAAACCTTGTCTCAAAATACTACAAAGAAAAGAAAAATGGAGCTAATATGACTGCTTATAAAAAAAACAAAAAAAAAACAAAAACAAAAAAAACCCAAAAACAAACAAACACTGAAGGCATGCTGCCAAGCTGGGGAATAACCTAAGATGGCCACCCTCATCATCTCCCTACTCTTACCCATAACTATACAAAAGTCCCATCTACTACATGTAGTTGTTTGTTTGTAACTCTTTGGGGACTCACCACCCAGCTCCCAAAGAAATATACAAAAATGTATTCTTACTTATGAATGCCAAGCCTTAGCTTGGTTTGATTCTAACCAGATTTTCTAACTTAACCCATTTCTCTTCATCTACCTTTTGCCTCTGGGCTCCTTACCTTTCTCTATTCTATGTACCGTTCTTCCTTCTCACTCCATGGCTGGCTGTGTGGCTGCATGGCTGCGTGGCTGTGTGGCTGTGTGGCTGTATGGCTGTGTGGCTGCGTGGCTGCGTGGCTGCGTGGCTGCGTGGCTGTGTGGCTGAGTGGCTGCGTGGCTGCGTGGCTGCGTGGCTGAGTGGCTATGTGGCTGTGTGGCTGGGTGGCTGGGTGGCTGGGTGGCTGGGTGGCTGTGTGGCTGAGTGGCTGCGTGGCTGCGTGGCTGTGTGGCTGGGTGGCTGGGTGGCTGGGTGGCTGTGTGGCTGAGTGGCTGCGTGGCTGTGTGGCTGTGTGGCTGGGTGGCTGGGTGGCTGGGTGGCTGTGTGGCTGTGTGACTGTGTGGCTGAGTGGCTGCGTGGCTGCGTGGCTGTGTGGCTGTGTGGCTGTGTGGCTGGGTGGCTGGGTGGCTGTGTGACTGTGTGACTGTGTGGCTGGGTGGCTGGGTGGCTGGGTGGCACCTAGGAAATGCCAGGTCATCTATAAAAAATAACCCCTATAACTAAGAATTTTTGGCAGAGCTGTGGGCAACAGGCTTCTCAAACAAAACCCACTGTGAACTACAATGACTACTTGGAAATTAGAAGTTTAAAAGAAAGACTGATTAGAATATCTCTAAAAGTTAGTAATCCTTAGGAATCAGTCTTTAAAAAAAAAATATGTACAGGATCTGCATACCAAACACAACAAAAGTGATCAAATAGATCCACAACCTGACCCAGAAGAAAGGCATACCATGTTCATGGATTAGGAGAGCCAATAATGATAAAGGGTAGGTAATTTCCCCATGGTGATCTACAGGTTTAATGCAGCCATGGAAGGGGGAATTAACAAGTACAAGAAATTTTAGCTGCTGTGGGTAGAAGAAATGGGAACAAGCCCTCCCATCCCTGTGCTTCCAGAGCTTTCTCTTACACTAATCCCTTCTTCTCCATGGGTGGATGGGGTCAATAGCAATAAGCCTGACACAGGTGAAAGGTCATTTGAACCTTAGCATTTATCTTTACAAGTCATATGATCCTGTAAGATGAAAAATTAATATGAAAGAGCTAAAAAATTATATGGATAAAGATGATAGAGATACTCCCATACATGTAGACAATATAAATTATAGATGATACAGATATAGAAATGGATAAGTATAAGTGATATAGACATATAGATATAAACATATCATGAATTAATAAAGATACTTTGTATTTGCCATGGAGGAGGGAAATTTTTTTCTAATAATTCATGCCCCTTTGTCATAATGTACATCCCAGGGATAAGTATGCCCTGGACTGAGAGTCCCGGAAGTACACATCCTTGCCACCTTTAGGGATGAGTAGAGAATGTGCCAGAGGGATGAGGTGAGGCTGATGAGCCTGCTATAGAGGTTCTGGAGAATTAAATGTGGGAGAGGAGAGGGTGTCAGCTTCCAGCACAAGTAGAAACCATAGAATTCAACCTAGAAATACAAAGAATGTGGGCTTTTGTAGATGGAGAAACTGAGGCACTGGAAAGAGAATGATATACCCAAAGTTATCCTGTAAGTGGAAGCTGAATCCAGGCAGGATTTAGCTTTCCTATATTGTCTGAGGATCATCCTTTCACGGAATCCTATATGCAGAGACTCCCCTCCTCCTTCTCCTCTCCTAGGCTAGGTCATGGTACCCTGGGTGGTGCTGGCCAAACGTAGTCAGTTAAGAAATCTGATCCCTAAGAACTCACAAGTCAGAGATGAGGACATTAGCAGTCCCCCGCCAAGCTCTGTCAGCCCCTCTCTCCTGTGTGACTTAGGCAATGCCAACCATTCTGAGCCTGGGTCTCATTATTGCATAAACAGACAGTGACGTGTAGTGGGCCAGCCAGGAGAGCCAAGTGTGGGCCACTCTGCATGGGTCACCCATATTGTTACATGTGGTTTTGTTTAGATCTGCTTGGAGCAATAGAACCCATGAGGCTACCTCTGGCCTGTACCCAATCTTTATGAAGGAAGCTGCTTCTGCTTTGGCTCTAAATACTCTAGGTGAGACTCTGCAATCTCTCAGGGCTGAGGGCATAGGGTGCCACAGGCAGGAAACACTTTACTCACAAGCGCAGCGGAGTGGGCAAGGCACCTCCAGGGAACCAGCCAGGGAGACCACCATGTCCCAAGGTTGGACCAGTCCTTGTCACGTGCAGACTGTGATCTCTGCTACTGACTGCCATGGGGAAACTGAGGTCCAGAGAGAAGAGAGCTCGATTTTATACAACTGAGAGCAAGTCTGCTTGCCTCTTGGTTGTGTTTCTCTGATGGGGAATCCTAAGTTTTCTACACTCTCAGAAACTGCAGGCAGGCAGCATGAAATGGAATCTTTCTTGTGTGCATTCTATTTGACACCTACAGAGTAATAAAAACTTAGAAATTTCATCAAAATACTTTTAATATCTATTTTTACAAATCTGAAAATTAGGGCTCTTCCTGATAAAAGTTCAACAAAACAATCGCCAGGAATTTCCTTCATCTTCAAGAGCAACACAGGCATTGGAAGCAGATGCCCGAATGACCTCAGCAAGCGACATCACCCCGCAGGTTCCTATCTCACAGGGTTTGCCTGAGGGCAAAAGGAGCTTAGTACTCTAAGGTCCTGATATGGTTGTATTTCTGCTGCTGTGACAAGATGCCCTGAAGAGAGAAAGAGGTTGAATTCAACTTTTAATACATCAGTGTTAAGAAGGAGCTTCCGCAGCTAGTCACATCACATCGGCAGCCAAGAGCAGAGAGAAATTAGCACATTTATACTCACTCATTTGCTGGCTTTCTTGTGCTTAGCTAAATGTTTCCTTCGACAGCTCAGGTCCTGCACCCTTCTGATACCCAGGTCCCTCCTCTTTCTTACATTTCACTCACGCATGAGAGCTGCTCATCCATCACCATCCTCAGCTACTACAGTGCTTCCTGTGTTTCCAGGGGCACTTCTTGGCCCTGTGTTCCCTCACACTTCTCAGATGTCAATCAGGCTAAAAATGGGAAGGAGAGCAGGCCTCAGAAAGGGACAGAGTGTGTGAGCCAGAAAAGGCCCCGTCCTGAGTTCTAAAACAGATTCTCATTAGGTCTATCTGAAACTGCACACCTACAAATCAATGTTTTCTATTTAAAGGTAGTAGGGAGAGACCCAGGCAGGGTCTCAGGGCAAAGAGAACCATGTGAGAAGGCAGAGATTCTGAGAGCACCCACTTACATCCCGAAGTGACACGGATGTACTCAAGAGCATCATCTCCTGCAGCCTTGCAAGGTCCGCGGCTGTTCTCCATGACGCCCCCCTTAGGCCTGGGGAAGAAGCCCCTAGCTGAGCTCACCTCCATCCCAGAAAGCATCCGTAAGCACCAACTGTGGGAACCGTTCATCAGCGCCCATGGACACTGTCAGCCCAGATGAGCAGTGAGGCTGGCCAACTTGGAGAAAGAGGAAGATTGATCTTCCGATTATCTCCCAATCTATACTTGTCAAGCAAGAAAAAAGACCTAAAGAATCATGAAATTAGAGCAAATGAGCTTCAGAAGGCTGATCATCTGTGGTGCCTTCCTCTCCCGCCCCTAGAGAGAGGGTGATGGAGGAGATCTACACATACAACCCCCTACTCCCTGGCCCGGCTTGCACATGTACACACAAAGCCCTCCCATCACCAAAGCAAAAAGACCAGAAGCCTGAGATCAACTTCTGCCTTGTCCTGAATCCCAAGATTCCACTCCCTGGTCAGGCCAATCCTGATAACAGAGGCAGAAGAGAGAGTTCAGAGGTGGGAGTTGCAGCCTCGCCTCAGCAGGGTAGCCTCAGCAATCAGGATAGCCTCTGCAAAACAGATCCTTTCTCCATCCTCACTTCACTCATTTGGGATGGTGACAGTTACCTGGAGAAAAGGAAGGAGGGAGGGAAGGAGACGGGGCAGGGAGGGAGGGAGGAACCAATGAGAGAGGAGAGCGATGTTCCTGGTTTATTTGTTCGTTCATCCAGTGTTCACAGAGCACCCGCCTAGAGCCAAAGACTGGAGAGACATAGTCCAGAGCAAGAGGAGCCTGGCAGACCTCAAATGCTAACCAAGGCATAAGGTGTCAGATGCTGTGACATGCTGATAGGACCTAGTCTACTGCATCCCCTCTACTCTGCTTTAGCGACCAAGTTACACTATGTATGCCTATTGGCCTAGAACTCATTACAAAGTACAGGCTTGCGTCTGTCCTCAACATCCCTCCCCGCTCCCCATGTGCTGGGATTACAGGTGTGAGCCACAACACCTGGCTAGAAGCTGACAGTTTAGACTGACTAGTCAGCTTTTTAAAGGCTCTGAGAATTGAACAAAGACCTGGAGTTCACCAACAAAATGTGTTCCTTCCCCTTGTGGCCTTAGTATCCAGTGCCTAGCTAGGCACTCCCAACCCTGACCCTAGTGCACCCCAGCAGACCCAGACTTACATCCTCCTTTTGATGCTGCCCAGGCAGTAGCCTCCCTTAGAGCATCCATGTTCTCATCTGTACACAGACTTCCCTGCCTTCCCTTCAGAGGCTCCCTAGCGAATCACTATGAGCCCATGCCCAGCCCAGCAATGGTGATGGGGGTCACAGAGATCCTCAGATCAAGCAGCCCTCAGGCAGCACATATTCAGGGCAATTCACCAGAGGAGGAATGTTCTGACTGCCCAGAAACAGAGTTATTTTGCCCTTTCCAGGAAAAGCCTCTCAAGATACAGGCTCTTAATACTGGAGTCAAACTGTCCCGCAAAGGCTTCATCAAATTATCCTCCCAACCTCCGGGAAAGTTTGAAACACCATAACAGCAGTCAGGAGGAAGCCCTCCAGAGGTCCGCTACACTGGGTGGCATTTGGGGCACAGAGGAGCCAGGAGCTAGCACATGCAGGCTGAGGCCTTCAAAGCTTGTAGTCAACATTCTTGACATTTGTAAAGAGGATACAGGCAGGTTTTTCAAGACTTACCCACCTCCCCTGAAGTCATTCTCCAGACTCTGCTCCGAGTGGCAGTTACAGCCCCATGTCTGGAAGCTTCTGGAACCAAGGATTCAGAGGTCAGGATATAGTCATTGTGTCCTTGAACTTGGAGGTAAGCACAAGGTGCTGACCACAGCTCTGCCTCTCTCTAGCTGAGTATTCCCAGGAACAGACTTTGTCTTATGTAGAGTATTTATTTTCCATTGAAGAGTAAAATTGACTTTTAGAGTGTCAAGTTCCAGGTATTTTGACATATGTATACATTTGTAATAACCAGCATAGTCAGGCTAAAGAATACTTCTGTAGGCCCCCAAAACCCCACCCTCTGTCCCTTTTATTCACAACCTCTTCCTCACCAGTGCCTCTAGACTGTAAGCCTACCTCAAGTCACTTTAGTTCTATCTTTTTACAAATGAGCTCTGAAGGGAGTCACGTGAGCCCCAGCCAGGCAAGTGCAATTCTCAGCCCTCACCGAAGAAGCCTCTTTTTGAAGCAAAAACACAAAAAGTCAGTGACTATGTACCAATTGACAATGCAGCCCCTACACCTAAGGCTCAATAAGTGACTATGTACCAATTGACAATGCAGCCCCTACACCTAAGGCTCAAGTAATGGCATGGAAGAGTGAGGCAGAGGACCAGGACACTTGCTGCTAGTCAGTATCTTCTAGACATGACAGAGAAGCTGCACCCATAAAAACGTAACATGACGACCATGGTGACCACATCAGGTGACTCATCTATATGGCTGAGGAGATTGTACAAGGACCCACCCCCCAGATGAAGAGCTATAGGCAATCAGTGGCTGCTGAGAGCAGTGAATCAGTCTCCATATGCCAGCTTCATAATAGTTTATCCAATCCTAAGAGGCCGGGGTTAAACTCATGTAAGCAATTCTAGATGGTCTCAGTAGTGGTGTGTGCGTGTGTGTGTGTCTGGGGGGGGGGGGTGTAACAATAATAAAGAATAAGAGGTTATGAATTTGAAGGAGTGCATAGGATGGGGGAAGGGTAGAAATGATGTAAATACATTACTCATGTACAAAATTATCAAAACAATAAAAATATCTTTAAGGAACCACATAGCAACACTCTGAAACCAGCTCCTGTCTTCAGCCTCACACCAGTGAGATTTATGTGCCTTGTCACTCAGCTAAACCCCACATCTCCAATGCTGAGAACTGCTCAGCTCGCCCTCATCAGTTCCTAGGCATGAGCCTTCCTAGCACCGTGTGCCATAACACATTTGGCCTCCTCCACATACATCAACAAGCAGAACTAACTGTGAACTGAGGGTCCCCTAAAAGGCCACCTCAGTGTTTAAGAATCTTCGGGCTGACTGCTTAGAAGTCATGACTACCGTATGGCCTCTTCCATAGGGAGTGTGTGGCTTGAGCCACCAATATTTGTTTCCAGCCCACGGAGAGTCATATTTAGCTCAGAACAAACTACATCTTACTTCCATTGTGGGGAAAATGCATCGATAGCCTGTTTCTTCTGATTACTGAGTAACAAGCCACTGTATTGATGCTTGTCGGTCTCTTCAGACAAGTATTTGAGTTCAAGGCACTTGAGTGAATTTTAACAATTACAAAAGAGTCTTAAGGTCCTGAGGTCAGGCACGGTGGCACACACCTTTACATCTAGCGCTCAGGAGGCAGAAGCAGGCAGATCTCTGTGAGTTTAAGGTCAGCCTGATCTATATAGCAAGTCTAGACCAGCCAGAGCTACACAAGCAGACCTGAGACTCTGTCTCAAAGTGAGTTAACTAATAAGCAAAATGGAACTTGAGTAGCATCTATTAACATGTGTTTAACATCGGAAGGAGTGACCGAAGCATGCTGCACTCGCTCTCCCCTTTTCCCGCCCCTCCCACAATGACTCAGAGCTGCTCCTACATCCTCAAGAGTTGCTCCCCCTCCTTGACAGCACATGTTACTGTCAGGGACTCTTATTTAGCCATTCCGACCAGCACACACTGTGCCCACTGCAGCTTCAACGCACATTTCCCTATTGGCAGTGGCGGGAGCAGCGTTTTACTCATCACCTGTTTACCAGCTCCTTTGTATTCCTGTGCGCCTCTTTGAGTTCATATTTCCTAGTTATTTCTTTTCCCTGCTGGTTTTTAAAAGCTCTTTGCATATTTTAAACAGAAATCCTCTACTGGATCTCAGATATTTTATCCCAGTCTGTGGCTTATCTCCGTGTTCTCTTAATAATGCTTTTTGTACAGAAAAAAAAAATTATCATTGTTTTATTCCATTGTGATTTATGGATCTTGGTTTTTGGTGGGGAGGTTTTCTCCTGCATGTGCTTTTGGAAGGTGGGGCGTCCATCTTACATCCCGATCTGTGAGATCTTCTGATTGCTGAGTAACAAGCCACTGTGTTGATTCTTGTCGGTCTCTTCAGACAAGTATTTGAGTTCAAGGCACTTGTAGCTTTCAGAATCATCTTGAGGCAAGCAGTACAGGTGAAAGTGACCGCACACACCTATAATCCCAGGGCTCAGGAGGCTGAGGCAGGAAGATCATGGGCTTATTCTTGGCATGTCATTTGCTGCCACACCCCTCAGCCTCACCATTACCAGGATTACCAGCTCCATTGTGACACCAAAGGAGTCAGGCCTCAGAGGGACTGTGATACCAACATCTCTGGCTCACATGACTAACAGCAGAACCTACATTCAGCCTCCAGTAAAAGTGACTCTGGTGCTCATTCTATCGCCAGCCTGAGCTACGTAGTAAATTTGAGGCCAGCCTGATCTACACTGAATTCTTTCACTAAGTCATGTGCTCCTCACCCTCTGGCAGCACCCGGAGTGACAGTGACTTGTCTCAACTCCTTGTCCTGTTGCCTTGGGCTTGGGAGAGGAGGACACCAGAGGTCACCTCTGAGTCCCAGTGCTGATGTCAGAATCATCTGAGGCTCTTCCAGGTCCTACAAAGACTCAGAAACTAGAACGGGGTAAAAATATAATAATTTAACCCTTCTTTTGGGACAGGTATCCATGGACCATATGGCATGACATTTGCTCCCTCCTGAAACTTCATTGTTACCAGGATTACCAGCTCCACCTTAACAACAACAGACCCAGGATGTGACACCATCATCCTGTGTCATATGGGTGGTAGCAGAGCTACTTTCAGCCTCCAGCCACAGTAACTTTAGTGCCCATCTTATTGCCAGAGGATGCCAGCAGCCAATGTCATGTTCTCAGCAGTCCTGGGAGATGGGACCCAGGCACGACCAGGCCTCAGGAGGTCCATGTTTGGTCCCCAAGCTTGTTGGCTTCCTGAATTGGATCCTCGGCATGGCATTCTTTCTGCAAAGCCATAAAATCAGAATGAAATGTATTCCTTTGTTTTCCCTAAGCTAGACTCAGGGTTCAGGCTGCAGAGGAATCCCATGAGGGTGAGAAGGTGTCTGTCTAAAGTAAAAATTTCCACCTCAAATCCTGACAGTTCTGACAGTATAACAGTTCTGACAGTATATCCGGGAGTGAAGCCTAGGAGCCTGCCATTTGTTTGGGGGATAGCAGACATTTTACAGCTTGTTTAAGATCAAAACTGAGTATCCATCTATTCTAGAGCCAAGGAGCAACTCTTCCATTCACTGACCAGGAAATGGACCTAGCTGCTCTATTCCCAGAGTCCTCATCCAAAAGAGTAAATTCTAACAGTCACTCCTCAGGTCTTCCCAAGGACCACCAACCCCAGTACTTAGGGTAAGGCCTGTGTGACGTAGAGTAAGGCTTGATAATGACAGTCCCCTAAACCAACCCTTAACCTAGAGACAGCACTCCACAGAGAAGGAACATGGCCCAGAAGTAAAGAAACTGCTTAAGGACATACAGCTAGTGAATGGCAAGGTAAAGATTCACACTCTTCTCTGTCCATGTAGAACTCAGTTCCCCTAACCAGAGTAACTCCTTGCCCCTGCAGAATTGTGTTACACTGAAGGGAGTCAAAAGAGGCCACCGGATGCTGGACATGTTTAACTACAAACTGATGTGGGAATGCCTTTCTGTACGCTGTGAATAGCAATATTTAAATAAAAGAGCTGTTTTAGCCCATGACAGGCACCATAGAAAAAGTAGGTGGGGAATCATAATAGGTAGGAAAGGAAGGGCGGAGTCAGAGACAGACCGAGCCAGTCACCTAAGAAGAAGCATGTAAGGAACACAGGTGAGCCATGGGCCACGTGGCAGACAGATTAATGGAAATGGGTTGAGTTAAGATGTAAGAGCAAACTAGCAATGTGCCTGAGCCATAGACCAAACAGCATGAACTTAATATAAGCATCTGAATCATTTCTGGGGGCCTGAGCAGCTGTGGACGGCTAAGAGGTCTGTGGCTGCAGGTCTGTGGGTCTGGACCTCTAGCCGCCTGGGACCAACAAACCTCACTGTAACAACAAACACTATACATCTTCACTGACTCTGCCACTGGGGCCAGCCTGTGGCTCCAAGCAACATCCCTTTTTTGCCCCAGACACTTTGAGCATCATTGGTTCCTACTGTATCCTAAGGCAGAGTCATTTGACTTCAGTCTAGAAGTGATAAACAGACTTTGCTTCTGGTCTCTGCTCAAATCTGGTGGTGGATATGCAGTTCCTGGATGGAAACAACATACTCAAAGGCACTGTGATGTCATCTCCAGTCCAAAATGCTTGCCAAGTATTCTCCATCTTTTATTGCTGCATTGTGAGATACAGCCAATAATCTTTCTACCTGAGGGGAACTTCTCCACAAATTGCTTACTATCAAAGCCCAGAAACTTCACTAAGGCAGTGGATTCAGATGTGCAGAGGGATTACCTCCCATCCCTTAGGCACCTATTTTCTTCTTTATTTTCTTCTTATCTAATCTGTACAAGGTCATCAGTACCATGGACCAGTTTTGCTTTCTGTACAAGGTCAAGACAGCAGAGATCTCAGGATTGTGTTTGTGCTATTCATGAGAGACAGTGGGAGACCTATCACTGAGCCTGAGGGGTGTGTGTGTGTGTGTGTGTGTGTGTGTGTGTGAAGGACAGAGGGCAAGTCAGCTGTGGTTCTTCAGATCTGATTTCTTTTTTTTGAAGCAAAGTCTCTCACTGACCCAGAACTTATTATATAGGCTGACTGGCTGGTGACCCCAGGAATCCACAGTACTGGATTGCAAGTACACACTATACGCACACACCCCATTTATTTTATGCAGATGCTGGGGATCAAGCTCGACTCCTTATGATTGCAATCTAGTACTTTATTGAGCCATCTCCTATAGCACAAATTTTGTTTAGTATTATAATAAAAACCTGGGGCCAAATACTGGGAGGAAACTGGAATATCAGAGAGAGGAAACAGACCACAACCAATTCTCACCCAGCCAACTTCTCAGGCTGAACAAGGTAAATGTTGTTCTCAAGGGTCCTCAGCCTGGCTGGTCACTCAGGCAGAATAGCTGAATTTCTGCCTTCTCCTGCCTTATATTTCTTTCCCCTCCTAGCTATTTACTTCCCGATTCAACTTTCCTAGAGCTAGGATTAAAGGTGTGAGCCACCACCTCCTGGCTCTGTTAGGCCTTGAACTCATAGAGATCCATATGGATTTTTGTCTGCCAAGGGGTGGGATTAAAGGTGTAAATCACCACTCCCTGACCTTCAGGGTTTGGCTGTTGGTGATTCTGTCTTCTGATAGTCCAGACAAATTTTATTAAATATACAGTATACCACCACAATCTCTCCAGGCCCACTAGATGACATTCTGACAATGCACTATCAGCCCCTCCAGACAGAAGCAAACTGCTTCCTGTCACAGTTACAAAACAGAATAAGAGAGTCACCAGCAAGTCAACCATTGTGTGAAGGATGCCAACAGCTAATGAGGTTGCCCTGTGAAGAGCATGTGTCATAGACAGGAACACTGGGAACAGCCATCTGCTCAAGTTCACAACAGTCATTTGAGACCCTTGAGCCCCTCGGTTGATCAGATTGGTAAGCACCCCTCTTTGAAAGCCCACAGCTTTGAATTTTGAAGTTAGCATCCATCTTTACAAACTCCTCTTGCTCAAGGAGTATTAGCTAATCTACTATGTTCTTGGGAACAGAAGGGAGTCTTGGGGATGCCTACTTAGTCTTCCTACCACCATGGTATCATCACCCCGTGGATCACCATGCTTCAGGGAAGCACCAGTTTTGTGTTTGTCTTTTACAGTGATATTTCAGAAAACCAGAGAATGGCTGCCTTGGCTTTCAGTCCAACCATTGCATCCCCATGTTGACTAGCAGCCATACAGTGCTGTGCTGGATGCTCCCATGGTTTATCAGGATCCCACAACCACATGCAGGAATCCCTGAGAAACCCAGTGCTCACTTCCTTCTCTCTGGCAGACCGGAATTGGCAAACTGTGGCTGGTGAGCCAAATCTGGCCTGTAGCTTTTATTTTTGCATGTCCTGTGAGCTGTTGAGAGGGATTTTTTTTTTAACTCTTTGTAGTCTGGTGGAACATGCCTATAATCCAAACTCTGAGGAGGCGAAAGCCAGAGGGTTGTTGAAGGCGAAGCCAACATGGGTAGCTTGCGAAGACCCTGTCTCAGCAATAACCACAACAAAACCAAGCCCACCTCTGCTGAGCTATTCCTTGGAACACTGCCAATTCAGTTCTGTATTATTGATAGGTTGGTCTCACAATGTAGCCCAGGCTGGACTCAAATTCCCCAGCCTCCTGAGTGCTAGATTACAGGTGTGCATACCTGGCCCCAATACAGATTTTTATCTGTCAGGATATAGTCAGAAGACAGGATGGCACAGTAATTTAATCAAGGAGAGTTTAATATAAAGGGTTATTTGCTACTAATGGGATTAATTACTGTAGTCTAAAGAGAATCCTAAATGAAACTGAAATGGGCAATACATGGAGTGGAGACAGAGTACCCAAGGGAAAACAAATTATAAAGATTCTCCCCACGTCCTAGGCTGGCAGCCCACTCTGTGGTCCAGGCCTCCCAGGGAAGTAGTAGGTACTTCCTGGGGAAACGGGTGCCTCACAGGTTGAGTTAGCCAGCAGGAAGCAGCCCCCTGCGGTGCAAACACGTTTTCTGCTTTCTGCTCCCAGGGGAACTAGGCACCTGCTGGGAGACCCCCCTCTGTGCTTGCTTGGAGAAAGCTTTGCAGAAGGGCAGTTATGAGATTTTAACAGTTCCTAAGGAAGAAAGGCTAAACAAATGGAGTTTTGCTATTGTGCTGATGTGGCGTTCAGGCTTCTGTTACTACTCTTTACTACATTATCTGCCAGTTCTTATGGGCGGGGGGGGGGGGGGGGGGGGGGGGGGGGGAGACACGACACAGAAAGAGTATAACTAAGGCTGACCCCAGAGCTCAGCCACACCCGGGTCCATGGCCCAGCATGTTGGGACCAAGATGCTCTTCCTATTGTACCAAGCAAGAAGCCACTCCCGTCTCCACATCAGATACACAGGGAAACACATCCAGAGATATGACCCGGGGCCACACAGCAAGAGGAACAAAAGCTAGCCTCGATCTCCCTGGCAAGCCTTCTCCAGGTAGAAGCCTGACAAGGGTAGTCACATAAAGCAATCCTGTGTGACACCATTGCCAGCAGCTCCCCCATCTCTGTCCCTTTACTCCTCCTTGTCTGAAGCTGGTGTGATCTGTGTTTTTATGGTTAATCATTTCACAGTAAATCTCCACTTACTCTCCCACTGGGTCACACAAGCTGGCTCTTTATTGTTAAGTAAATAATGCAGGCTCTTTGTGCCTCACCGTGGCCAGCCCTGAGGAGCCAGGCAGTGGGAGGAGCCACAGACTCTGTAGACAGAGAATAATCACAAGCCGACAGGTGTGTGGGCACAATTCCTGCAAGATGGAACGCTGTAATGAAATCGGCTTTTCCTCCAAAGCTCTAGCTGAGATTTTAAATGAAAGGGATAAACTCGGGGGCCGTGTCTGGGCTCAGGGACAAGAACTCAGCTGAATTTCTCTCTACACTGATGCTTGACAATGAGCCAGCCACAGCCCATCAGGCCCTCTCAGGGCCTCAGCATCCTTAATTTTGGCCCCGTCTAGGCTAGCTTACTGGGTTGATGAAGTCCCTCCCAAGGAAGTGTTGCTCAGAGACACACCAGGGGTGATAGCCCCAGAGGAGCAGGGCTTGCATTAACCTCCAGCTTCCTCCTTCTCTGGCTGTCTAAGAGGAAAGAGGTGGTGGACAAGAAACGGTCCTCAGCCCAGTGTGGACCGGGTTTTCTGTATGACCTTGGACCAAGGCCCTTCCCTTATGAGCTGTTGTCCATGGGGATGCTGGATGCCAGTGCTGGTTCCACTGTTCCTAGGCCTGGGATCTGTGCCATGGAAGCAGCATTTCTCAACCTTCCTAATGTTGTGAGCCTTTGATACAATTCCTTGTGTTCTGGTGACCCCCCTCCCACCATAAAATTATTTTTGCTGCCACTTTATAGCTGTAATTTTGCTACTGTTATGAACCTTGATGTAAATATCTGATATGTGGCTCCTGTGTAAGGGTAGTTCAACCCCAAAGGGGTCGGTACCCACAGGCTGAGAACCCATGCATGGGCAGCCGATGTAAGATTTGGAAGAGTTTTTCTGGCCTGATGCTCACCATGCCCCCTCTCCCCATTCCCCTGGACCACACCATCACTTCTCCTGTTATCCAGACACTTCTAGGCATTTCTGCAAGATGCAGATTCCTGAGTCACTGCCTCCAGATGGCCATGTCCCCTCCAGCACCAAGTTTTAAACTTAAGCATGACAGAGACAGGAAGCCCAAAAGCTCCAACCACTCCCCTCCCCTCCTGTCATCCTGCAACTTGGGGTTTGACAAAGCCAAAGAGTGACAGTGGCAGCCATGTGCTTGGTTTCTTAATCTTCCTCATCTATATCCCAGCCACTGACGCCCAGCTAAGTGCCAGACACCAAGTCCACATACATCATGCCCTGGACTGCTCATGGGGAGCCAAAGAAAAAGAAACCACTAGGAATCCTCAACTTACAGTGGGATCATTTCCTCATCCATGCATCGCACACTGAAAATACAAGACTATCACAAATTGGGGGTTACCTGCATCCTCCTCCTTTTACAATGAGGAAACTGAGGCAACAATAAGGTCAGATGGCCAGCAACAGCTGAGAGAGGATTAGACCTGGTACTTGAACTTGTATCCTCAAAATGGCCTACGTTTCCAGTTTCTTGTACCTCTCATGGGCTCATTCAGGAAAGCTTCAGTGAGCAGATCCTGGTTGCACAGAGGGGAAAGCTTGCTCCCATTGACTCTTTCCTGAAGTCTCCAGAGGGTCCCCAGACCTGTCCCCACAGAGAGAACCACAGAGAGTGAAGCCTCAGAAGGCCAGAGTGCTGCCACCCAAGGTAGGGTCTATGAGCAACCCATGTGTATAATGAGGGACCCAGAGCTGCTTGAGAACTTGAAGGTCTTGCAAAGAAAGCCACCAAGATTAATGGCTTGTAACAAAGGAGGCTGCCAAGGCTTTTGGCTTACCAGGTCAGAGAAAGTTCTGGAGTTTGGACTCTCTCCTGAGGGGAAGTCAGATGTCAGCCTCTTATCTTATTTCCCACAATTGTTGAAGTTTAGTGTGGGCCACCAGCTTCCTTCCAGTAACCTAGACTGTCAGTGTCTGACAGATAAAACACACAGCTGATTTTAGAGCCGCTGGGACCAAAAGCTAGCCCAGGAGCTGGTTCCCAGGTCAAGACTCATGGGAGGTGTCTTCTGGCCACAGAGAATTGGCCTCCAAGGTTTTCCTGGTTACCAGTGGCAACAGTGGCCAACTTCACAGGTATCTGAGGCATGCCCCACTGCTCATCACCTCTTGGCTCTCATTGCGGTGACCATTGGTGACCTGGGTGGAAGGGATTAGCAATCAGTAAGAAGAAACAAGAACCATTTCAAACATTCAGCAGGCCTTGGCTTGAAACCACCTCAGGTTCAGGTTCAGGTCAGGCAGCTCCTGCTGTGTCTGGGCTCTCCAAGTCTCTCTCCTCCTTTGAGGCTCCACCTTTAGTTCCTGAACCTGGGCCATGGCACAGCAGAAACCTGGATCCTGGCCAGTATACGTGCGTGCATGTGTGTGTGTGTGTGTGTGTGTGTGTGTGTGTGTTGTGTGTGTGTGTGTGTGTGTGTCTGTGTGTCTGTGTCTGTGTGTGTGTCTATGTGTGTGTCTGTGTCTGCGTGTGTGTGTCTGTGTGTGTGTATCTGTGTGTGTGTCTGTGTGTGTGTGCCACTCTTGTGTATTCATGGGGGCAGGGGAAGGAGCTACAGACAGACAAACACCTAGCTTGTCTTCTACCTCCATATATGACCTTAGCCACACCCTGGGCCCCCAGCTTCCTCCCCTGGAGATAGACATGAGTCCTGTTCTAAGGAATATAGAGGGTTGGGAGAGGAGGCCTGTGAAGGAATTTCTGGGTCTCTTGGCTTAAGCCAGCCTCCTTTTTTCCCTATTCCTACAGACATGCTGCAGCTTCATGTCATGGACCCCAGGTGACTCTGTCTTAGGGCACACTGACCCTTCCTCCGCTCTCACTGTTCTGGACCCAGCTGGTCCTTCATGTTCTTCATAGACTCCAGCAAGTATCCACCGCGTGTCTTGTCTCCACCAAAGGTGGGGTGAATGGGAAGACGCCCCTCCCCAGCTATTCAACATCACCTCAGAACCAGCCCTAGGGCCACCTGACAAGACTTTTAAGATCTAGACCAAAATTCCCTCAGGTCACTGCCATTATCACTGCTTACAATGCTCCTATGGTGGGATCTTCACCCAGGGACCTCTGGCTGCCTCCACCACATGGGGGCAGCGTGGGTCTTGGTTCATCCATCTATTTACTGTGACCCACATGGTACATTGAGCTTCATTTAGTCCTTACAACAGCCTCCCATGCTAGTGAGGAAACAGGTTCAGAGAGGTTAAAACAAGCTGACCAAGGTCACACAGAAAGCAGAAGAGGCAGGATTTGTGCTCCGCTGACCTACCATACCACTCCCTCTAATGTGTTTCCCATTATTACATCTAGACAAGGTGACTCGGGCTCCCTTTGAGTCTGCAGCATATTCCTTCCTGAAAACCAACTGGGTGCAGCTTGCTGCCCCCAAACTGGCATATGCTTCTTTGGAACCAGAGGCCCCAGTCTGAGTTGCCAGATGTCCATGTTGGTGCCAGCAGCAAAGAGCAGGAAGAGGGGCAGCAAGTGAGAGAAAGATTGATTAATTCACTGAGAAATGGAGACAGAGACTCTAGGAGGGGCCTGTGCATTCTTCCCTCAGCAGGAGATTCGTCTGCACACTTCCACACACACACACACACATTCTCACACAGAAGGAAAGAACACACAAATGTCGAGAGGTTTGGGGTGGTTTGGAAATGAACTACATAATAAAGAGAAAGAAAAAATGGTAGAAAAGAAAAAAATGAGACACACAGACAAGAAATACCTGGAGAGAGACAGAAATAGAAGATATGAACACAGATTGAGGGAGGGGAGGAGAGAGGAGAAGTTACAGGAGACAAAACTAGAGAAAAAAACAATCTGGATAAAGACTAGCAGCCCACCACCCCTGCCCCCTTCCAAGATGGAGTCAAGTACAGGGAGACACAGACACACAAGGCAGGCAGAAGCGTGGAGGAGCAGGACAGGGAGACGGTCTTGGGATGGAGAAGAAACAAGCGAGCTACTCGGAGACAAAGAGATACAAGGATAGGAGCTGCAGAAAGCTGGAGATAGGCAGGGAGCAGGCGAACCCTGCAGTACCCCAGGCCGCCCCTCTTTAACTCACAGCACCACCCAGAAGCGAATTCTACCACCCAGCTTCCAGACCTGCTCCATGTGTCACCTGAATTCCCACAAGGAAAAGATGATAGAAATCCATCTGCAGGCTATGGATGTTTGTCTTTGTTTACAATGCTGTCTACAAGTCATTACAGATAGTAGTGAGGAAAAAAGCAATGTAATGGGGAATAGATTTGGGGTTCCTGTGTTAAAAAGAAAAAAAGGGGGAAATGCTGTGGGATTATGCTTTTGTACATTGTAAATATTTGCCACTCCTATTGGTTTAATAAAATGCTGATTGGCCAGAAGGCAGACAGGAAATATAGATGGGGCTACCAGACCAAGGAAACTCTGGGAAGAGGAAGAGGAGAGACAGGTGCCAGCAGATGCAGAGGAAGTAAGATGAGAATGCTGCTCTGTGAAAAAGTATCAAGCCATGAGGCTAAACAAGATAAGAACCATGTGTTAGCTTAAGAGTAAGAGCTAGTAAGTAATAGGCCTGAGCCATAGGCCAAACAGCCTGTAATGGCTATATAAGCCTTTGTGTGATTATTTGGGACTGTAGGACAGGACCTTGGGGCTAGGCTGGGCCAGAAACATCTAACTACAGCAGGCAGCACAGGGCTCTTCTCCATCCTCTTCATCCATCACAAATAGGGAAACTGAGGCCCAGAAATGAAACAACTAATCCAAACTCACCCAGTTGGCAAGTGTCAAACCTTTGAATCATGTCTTGGTGCCCTGTGGAGTTTCTTTGCCCAGATGTAGGTCAGCACCTTGCAGGTAAAATCAGAGACTCGGGCAGAGAATCTTAGCTCATGAGGAGTTTACTTTCCTGACAGTTGAAGTCCCCAAAACAAAGCCCAGGCCAGAGAGTAAGGATCAGGGTCAGTGCAGGCACCAGGGTGGGTATCAGGGAGGACAGGAGGGTAAGGAGCAGGGTCAGTGTGGGCACCAAGGTGAGCAGAGGATAAGGAGCAGGGTCAGTGTGGGCACCAGGGTGGTCAAGGAGGACTCTGTGGGAGATTGTGTTGTTTAATTGTAAATAATTATCCCACCCACTGGTTTAATTAAAAGCGCTGATTGGCCAAAGGCAGGCAGGAAGTGTGGGCGGGGCTACCAGACTAAGAAAACTCTGAGAACAGGAAGAAGAGAGCAGAATGCCAGAGAGAAGCCAGAAGAAGCAGAGGACAACTATGCTGCTCTAAGAAAAGGTACCAAGCCCCATGGCTGAACAGAACAAGAGACATGGGTTAGATGAAGGGTAGAGAGCTAGCAAGTGATATGCCTGGGCCTGAGGCTGATCAGCCTAAAACTATTTAAAGCATCTGTGTGTCTCTGTGGGACTGTGGGACTGCGGGACTGCAGGTCTGTGGGTCTGTGGGTCCAAAACCTTGAAGCTAGGCCCAAAAGTCCGGGCCAGAAACCTACTACAGGACTCACTTTCAGAGTTCAAAGGTAGAGGTCTGGCCCCAAGTACAAAGTCCTTTACTGATGAGGTACAAGATAATTTTCTATGAATCTTCAAGAGTTAGAACTGAGATCACGTATCTGAGTTTTATGTAAAATAGGGTGAGGTTTGCTGTCCTAGTTAGGGCTACTACTGTTATGATGAAACACTGTGACCAAAGGCAAGTTGGGGAGGAAAAAGGTTTATTTCACTCACAGTTCTGTATAACAGTTCATCATCAAAGGCAGTCAGGGCAGGAATTCAAGCAGGGCAGGAACCTGGAGGCAGGAGCTGATGCAGAGGCCATGGAGGGTGCTTCTTACTGGCTTGTTCCCCATGACTTGCTCAGCCTGCTTTCTTATAGAACCCAGGACCACCAGCCCAGGAGTGACCCCACCTGCAAAGGGAAGGAGGGCCCTCCCACACCATTCACTAATTAAGAAAATTCCCTAGAGGCCTGCCTATAGTCGGATCTTACTGGGTCATTTTCTCAATTGAGATTCCTTCCCCTCCAGTGACTTTGTGTCAAGTTGGCATAAAGCTAGCTAGTACACTCAGAGACCATGTCCATAAAAGTGGGGGGTTGAATTTTACAGACATTAATGATAACTCAATTCTATCCCCACACACTTCGGAGGAGTGAGGACTGCCCAAGGAGGCCTTTAATCCACTTGGGCATGTGTATTTGTTTAGATATTCTAAGGTGGGAGCAAAGAGCTGGTGATGCCATTGGTGACCAGCAAAGGCAATCAGGAAAGAGAACTACCACCGTTACCATCAGTCAGGTCACAGAGTATGAAATCCACAATACTAACATCTACATTATTCCTAAACCAGAGAGAGGGAGGGGGGAGGAGAAAGAGAGACCAAGATAGCAGCCCAAATGTAATGGTTCTGTGCATTTTGTAAGGTTTTCTAAAAGGTCTATAGTATGAGCTAGCATTCTGCTGTAGTAACAAGCAGCCCCAAATCTCACTGGTTGTGACTTTCTGTCTCTGTCTCACAAACTGCACTCTGGGTCAGATGACTCTCCAAGGCTTCTGACCTCTGTGTGAGACCCAGTAATCCATGCTGCTTTGATTTTAGCCATGACTGTCCCAGCTCGTCACCTTCAAAATCAACAAGAAGCTGGGGAGATAGCTTGGTAAGTAAAATGATTGCTGCGCAAGCCTGAGTATCTGAATTCAGACACCCAGAACCCAAGTAAAGCTGTGCATAACACTGTGCGTCTATAACTCTGGTGATCCTGTAGCAAGTGCATGTATGCACACAAGCATGTGTGCGCACACACACACACACACACACACACACACACATACGCACGCACAAACACACACACAAATTCGTACAAGATATTAGATGATAGCTAGATAGATAAGACAAGCAGGCAGGCAGGCAGGCAGGCAGACAGACAGACAGATAGACACACAGACAGATCTCAAGCCAGACAATCCAAAAGAGACACATTAGTGTTCCTCTCAACAGCAACTCACATAGCTCTTCTCACCATCCGTTGGTCAGAACTAGTCACATGGTTCACCTAACTACAAGGCAAGCTAGAAAATTCAGACTTCCATGTCCCTAGGAAAGAGAGAACAGGATGTTGATAAACACTGCTCATGTCTACAACACTTCTCCAAAAAAGAGGTAGGAGCATTATCATTGCCGGAGTGAGCCCAGCCCTAATGCAAACCGGCTTTAACAGACTACCCTTGAGTCTCTGGGAAAATTCAGACACCCCAACCATCCACCTGGAGAGAGGTTATCTGCCGTCCCAGAAATCTGTAACCATGTGTCTCAAAATTGTTCTGAGCAAGTTTGGCTAGAGTAAAGAGCCCTGTCACAGAGCTTAAAGTTGCCTCAGAAATAGCCCTGCCTCTCCTACATTTGTCTTCACAGTGTCAGATATAATCACAGTGCTTCCATCAAGGTTTGATGGCAGTCATCACCCATTTTACTGAGGGAACAACTGAGGCACAGAAAGCCATACTGGATCTGGAATGAATAACAGCCACCCTAGGTAATGCATTATTATGGAAAAGACAATGCACTGCTTCAACACCCCCAAATGACACCCCAGGAAATCTGGATTCCACAGCTGTGAATCATTAAAACACAAGATATTAAAAAGTCCACCGAACACATCTGGGCATCTCTCTCTGCCACTGTTAATTCCTCCTGGGAAGCAAGATTGGAAAGACAATGCTAATTTAATTTGCCAGAATGAATAAGCATAAGACAGTAATGGAGGGTGATGAAGTGCTATGAACCCTTAATTCACATCCCAACATCCCAACATCCCAGCTCTTCCATCACTTAGTTCTTCCCCACCTCCAGCTGATTAAGCCCGAATGATGACAGTTAATTATCATCTTTTGTTGCCGAGGAAGCCTGAGAGAGGGCATGAGGGGGTGTAATGGACAGATCAAATTAAACAGAGGATGAAGAGGCTTGTGAGCCCTTTGGGGCTCTCAGGTCCTCTTCCCACCAGTGGGGCACATGGAGGGCATGCCCATGGGTGAGGAGATGTCAGTTGGCCATCACTAAATCACATACCTGAGATAGATCCACGTACAGAGAAGGAAGGTTCAGTTTGGCTCCCAGAGATGGAGATTTCAGTTCCCTGTTGTTCATCCCTTTGGGATGCTTTGGGCCAGAGGACCTCATAGTGGAAACAACAGAGAAAAAGGTAAGGGAGCCTGTCTTCCTACAAGGACACATTCCTGATGACCGCAGTCCGCCTACTAGGACTCACCACTTACAGGTGCTGCCCCACCCAGTCCTGTCCTAGGGAACAAGCCTATAACATGAATGCCTCTGGGGTGCATCCTAGGTCCAAACTGAACTTACAGAGGTTCAGCAACCAGCCTCGTTGTCTCTGGGATCCAGAAGTCCTGAGAGATGCTTATGGGTATTTCTAAGAGTAAGGTCCAATACCGCTAGGCCCACAGCAGGGGTTCTGGCTAGGAGAGCACAGAGAAGCATCTGGAATATGAACAGACCGCATTGCCAGCATTCATAGGCCACCCCTGTGTGTAAGGCTCTTACACAGGCATCATCAGAAAGTGAGAATTTTCCCGGAGCGTGTTGGGCCCTCACTGGTATAAGGGCCCTGATTCAGCACACACACACACACACACACACACACACACACACACACATGCACACACACACACACAGTATCCAACAGTTAGAAATACCCAGATTCCAATACTCTGGAGTCACTGCCACAGTGCAAACAAATGAATGAGTTTTCTCTATAGGATTGCAGTGGATCTACTTCATCAGTTCCACTGGAGATTAAAAGCCAGAGCAAAAACTTATTCAACTCTGCCCCACCCTGAGGAGTTGCTGAAGAAGGTGAACTAGGTTATCACATTGATCATGTGACTTCTCCTTCTCAGAAGAACATGTTGGGTGGTGCACATGGGCCAGGCCTCCCTAGTTGGCTCACACCACGTGGTGCATCTGCAGCCACAGGAAAGGACCTTCCTGTCACACTCAAGATGCCATTCGTCCTTCCTTTGTGGCTCAGACAATGAGCCGCGGCTCCTGGATGCCAGGGAGGGGAAGCCGTGACTCGCTGGTCCTCCAGCGCCAGAGCATCTGACTTTATGCAGAGCTCAAGACCTACTTCAGTGGAACTGGAAGCAATTTGCAGACAGACAAAGGATGCATTAGAGAGAGAGCCTGAGTGCAGCTCTAGGTGCAGTTGGAGGCTGAGGGAGAAAAAAGAGAAAGTGGCCTGTGGATGAACAATAAGAAGACAGCCAAAGCAGGGTTTCCCTTCATGAGGTGGCTGCCTGGCCCTGCTATTAAAGAGGGCCAGGTTCATGCCTGCAGGCACTGACTAGGTGGGCTGGCTTTTATGTCTGTTTTCTTGGTGAAGTCCGGAATGAGGCATGTGGTATTTGGACTCCGGAATGGAGAGGTGGGCTCAGGGCTGATGAGGCCCACTAGCAACTGAAGAAAATGCAAGAAGCTGCTTGCACAGGGTGGCATTTTATACAGTACTGAGAGGGCAATGGTTGCAGACGCAACCACACAGCATGTTCGGGACTGTAGTAGCTCGGGTGTGACTTATCCCCCAAAGGTTAAAAGGTATATGCAGAGGAAGTTAAGAGATCTGGGCAAAAGAAAAGAGATTTCAGCTTTCCCAAAGACTTTCCCATCCTTCCTTTTCAGCTGAGGACGTAGAGACGTTCAGTTGGAGGATTCCTGAGGAGTTGGCTGGGTGTCTGTGGTTTGTTTCTCTGTCTCTCTGATATTCCAGCTTTTCTCCAATATCTGGCTCCAGGTTTTTATTTATACTAACTAGAGTTCCCGTAGTACAAAAAGATTTGTTGCACAGCATGGCCTGCGTGATGGGGTTAATCAGAGTACGCCAACAATGGCTGTCTCATACCAGGCAGGAGTACGCCAACAATGGCTGTCTCATACCAGACAGGCCAAGAACTTGCTCACTCCACAAAGCCAGATACCTCAGCTGTCCCAGTCTAGAACTGAAGGCTCAAAGGGTTCCTGGAGATCATCTGGTCTTCAGCCCGTGTTGGAAGCCCAAAAGGCTGGTCCTAGTGCCAGTAGAGAAAGCCCCACAGCAACAAAGCAGAGTGCACTTGCCAGCAAGAGTGAAGGCAAGCAGGCAAAAAGCAAAAGGCTTTCTTCTTCCATCCTCTCCATTTGGGCTAATCACTGGAAGGTGGCATCCATACTTAGGGGGGGTCTTCTCACTTCAAGTAATCTGATGAAGAAAATTCCTCACAGATATGCCCCCCAGCCGACTTTCAGTTGGTTCCAGATCTCGTCAAGATGACATCCAAGATTAACCATCACAGCGGTGGTGGTAACAGGTGGTGGGATCTTTAGGAGATGGGACCTGCTGGGAAGAGTTTACAGCACTGGGCCCATCACCCTCCAAAAGAATTGAGGTCGTTCTCCTGAGTCAAGTTCAATTTGTTCTTTTAAATATTCTTACAAAAAAAAAAAGTAAGCCTGACCCTTGACCTATGTTCTGCCTTCCTGTCTGATCTCTTCATCCAGAACACACCCCCACCACTGTTAAGCCATTCAGCATCCTCGATGGAACAAAGCCTATCTAGTACCATGCTCTCCAACCTCTAGAACTGGGAGCCAACTAACACCTTTTTCTTCATATAAACTACCCAGCCTTGGGTATCTTGTTATGGTAATGGTAATTGAACTAAGCTAGATTCAGTCCCAGGCTAGCCACAGAGAATAAAAAAAGACTCTTTTCCTAGCACCAACTCTACCCAGCACCGCTCACACATGGGCAGCACATTTATGAACATTACAGTGGAAGTTCAACTCCTAAGAGTCTCTGCTAAGACAGTCTAGCAGGATACACTGTTCCTGGAAGGCCCTTGTTGAAGCTCACACCTCCTAGAAGGGATGTGCTGACCCCGGCTGTGGTGATATATTTTATAGTTAATAAAATCAGCCTGGAATATCAGAGAACAGAATCACCCACAGTCAAGCCACGAGATTCAGAGAGTGGTAACTCACACTTTTAACCCCAGCACGGGAGTGACAGAGTGGTGACCTACACCTTTAATCCCATCACTCAGGTGCCAGAGATCTTTCTGTATTTCTGTGAGTCCAAGGCCTAACAACCAAACAGTAAGTAGTATCTTACACCTTTAATCCTAACCCTAGGATTATGAGGCAAAGTTGAACCCGGAAGTGAAGCAGCTGGGTGTGGAAGATGTTTAAGGCAGGCGTAGGCAGAGATTCAGGCATTCTGTAAGAGCAACCAACCAGGCAGAGGATTCTTGAAGATAGCTTTTACCCTGTTCAGCCTGAGAAATTGGCTGGGTGAGAATTGAATTGTCCGCAGTGGTCAGTTTCCTCTCTCTGATATTCCAGGCTGAATTTATTAAATATCAAATATATCACCACGCTCAGCTCCATCTCAAGTTAGTCAGAAACACTGTAGTGGAGGTGGCAGGTAAGAAACCAGTACCAGCAGGGCCTGGGCAGCAGCATGAGACCAAGAGGAAGCGAACAGCAGCGTTAAGATCAGAGGCAGGTATGTGGTAAGTGATGCAACCCAAGGACCACTCTCTAGTAACAAGTGTGTGGCGAACAGTGAGCACTGAACCTGCTCCACACACATCATAGTGACCTTGGGCTTAGTTACCTCAGCGCTCTAAACCAAGGATCAGCACCACTCTCCTACGCTGCAGTGGGAGAGTACCATAAATGGGCAGCCCCTCCCCAGCTCCCACTGGCCAGGATAAACCAGAGGCCATGCATATGTGCCTCATTGTCACACACAGAAGATTTGTGCTCACTTTGCTGTGGACTATGGGGATAGGGTGGGGCTAGACACCCCTTCATCAGCAGAAGGAGGATAGAAAGAGCTCTTCGAGTTTTATTGAGGACTCTGAGCTCCTCATACAGTGCCTAGTACAGAGGGCATCCTCCATGCTGGGTCTGCATTCAGGAGCCACAGGAGAGCTCACTATTCCCACAGCCCTCACTTGGACTCTGGGTCCATCCCAGAATACTGTATGGAGTCCACAGCCACTCTCACCTAAGCCCAACACTTTGTCCCTCCTCCCCATCCATCTTTGACAGGGTTGAGCTGGTTCTGGATGGAAATGGATTTTCTGTCCCCATAAAAATCTCATAGAAAATGATCATATCTCCTATCGGATGAATGATGAAAGCAGAAATATATCCGCAGTCTACTGTTAGACTCTTCTGAGCAAGCAGGCTGCCTGCATACCTGAGAGGCTCATTAAGAACTGTTTGGGAAATGGGCTCTCCCCACCATTAAGCCACATTGTGTTAAAAGCAGTTTCTACTCCACAGCCCGCTAAGATGTCTCCCCTTTTCCTCCTCTCGTATGAGAGTGGCCCTGCTCGTCGCTATAGCCCCTCCAAATTGATATATTACAGCCAGGGCTGTAATTCCCTAGATAATTGTATTAGTTACTTTTCTTGTTGCTTTTGACAAAGTACCTGACAAAAGGCAACTGGGGGGGGGGGGGGGAGAAGGGTCTATTTGGGCTTAAGAAGAGCTTAAGGGATACAGCCCATCACGGCCTGGAAGGCAGGGCAGCAGGTCATTATGTCCGCAGGCAGGAGGCAGAGGGCAATAAATGTTGCTGCTTAGCTCACTTTCTCCTTTGTCCCCAGCTTGTGGGATGGTGCCCCCAGCATTCAGGTGCGTCTTTCCTACTCTGTTAAGTCTCTCTAGGCTTCATAGGCATGCTCAAGGGTCCATTCTAAATCCAGTTAAGCTGACAGTGAAGGTTAGCCATCATGGTTATCATGTTTGGAGAGGGGGCACATGACAGGGAGGTAGCAGGCCCCTTGCTGGCATCAGGGTCTTTAACTTCAAGCCTCCAACATTATAAGAAAATAACTTTTGGTCATGTAAGCTTTATATCAAACAATGGTCTTTTATTATGGCAAGACAAATGGGCTGTGACATTAATTCCTGGGAAAGGCCTGTTCAGGGAGAAGAATCCACAACCTCCTGAAAAGGTGTAATTCTTTTAAGAGCTTCAAATGCGGCTGAGTGTGAGTATGTGAGTGTGCACACTAGGTCTTAGGGAGGAGGTTGAACAAGATTTTTTTTTAATTTGGGTTGGTATGTGGTGTGTGTGTGTGTGTGTGTGTGTGTGTGTGTGTGTGTGTGTGTGTGTGTATGTGTGTGTGTGTAGACACATGTGCGCATGTGCACATGTGTGTAGAAGCCGAAGTCAACAGCAGGTCTCTTCCTTGGTAATTCATCATTTAATTTTTGAAGATAGGGACTCACTGACCTTGGAACTTCTGGCAGAAATCTCCATCTCTGCTTCCCCACAGTTAAATTTACAATCATCGGGGCTGGCTTTTTTACAAGGGTTCTGGGGGATCCAGCCCAGGTCCTTAGGACTGTGTGTCAGTAGTATTGCTGACAGCCATCTCCCCAGCCCCAGGTTAATCTGGATTACTGACAACCTGTCTGCAGTTACCTGCTCCTAACCAGCACCATGGCTGCCACTGCTTTCTTCCCAGCCATCAGGAAAATGGTGGCAGCCTGGTTAGTTCTCCGCTCTGGTCCAGCAGGTAGCTGCCCTTTCACCTACACAGCTCTGAGAGAACAGACTCCTTCTCTAGCCAGCTCCACCCTGGAGCCTCCACATCCTAAAGCTGATGCAACCTCCCAGGTCCTTTGATCTTGGCCTTGGTGTTGGGTCTGTGAGTCCTGATCTCTCTAAGAACTTGGTCTTTTTGCTCCTTGGGGCCTTCTCCCTTCATAACTGAGTATACAGGCTGGAGAATGGAGCAGGGCTGCATTTCACATCATCTTCATGTTACTAAAGACAGGATCTTTTGGCATGGCAAGGATAGAAAGACAGCAAGATAAAACTATACACATCTAAGCCAAGGCTTTCAGGGATTTCATATCAGCAGTCGAAAAGAGACACTTGTATTCAGTTTCTGGCCCAGATTTTCAGGCCTAGCCTTGAGGTTCTGATCCGCTGTCCCACAGAAACACACAGTCGCTTATATTAATTTCATGCTGATCAGCCTATAGCTCTGGCTGGCATATTGCTAGCTCTTGCTCTTAAACTAACCCATGACTCTTATCCTGTTCAGCCATGCAGCTCAGTACCTTTTCTCAGAGCAGCATAGTTGTCCTCTGCATCTGCTGGCTTCTCTGTCCTGTTCTTCCTGTTCCCAGAGTTTTCTTAGTCTTGTAGCCCTGTCTACACTTCCTGTCTGCCTTCGGCCAATCAGTATTTTTATATTTTTATTAGTCAGTAAGTGGGACAATGACTTACAATGTAACAACATAATGGGACAATGACTTACAATGTAACAACATAATCACACTACAAACACTGGCTAAGAGAAAACGTTGACGTGGGGTGGGCAGGTGAAGGCCTGATAATGTCCACTGCTGTGGGTGTTTTCCTTTTTGTGGCCTTGTAGCCTGTGACTAACAAGGTCCCGACCTGTCCCAGAAACTGCTGAGTGGCTCTCATAGTGGCAACGTTGTCCTGTGCAAACTCTCTGGTCTTGCAGCTCAATCTAGGCCCAGTGTGGGACTGAAGGGAGCTAGGTGCCTGGGGTGTCGATGATGCAGGGACCACAGGGGCAAGACAGTGGTCATGGCATAAATCCCAGCCCTTGGGAGGCAGAGCTAATGGATCTCTGTGAGTTCCAGGCCAGCTTGGTCTACATAGTGAGTTCCATACCAGCCAGGGATATACAGTGAGACTCTATCTCAAGAAAACAAAATTAAAGCGCAGAGCACATAGAAGAAAATGTCCCATGTCTACAGGCAGAGCTGAGCACTCTAACTCAAAGGTTAGAACAGCCAAGGGATTAAAACCGTGAAGAGGCCAACCCCTTTGTCCCTTTCTGGTCTCCCAGCAGACATCCCAGAAGAAAGGGCAGTAGGATTCCATCTCACCCCAGTCAGAAAACGGAAGAGAAACACATGCAAGTGTGGAGGTGGTCTAAGGGAGTGTTGCCAAGGTGAGAATAGACACTAATCCAGCCGCTATGGAAGTCAGTGCAGAGTTTCTCCAAAAAAAAAAAATGAAAACAATTTTCCAGGGCTGCAGAGACAGCTAAGTATGTAAATGCACTTGCTGCCCAACGATGAGGACTTAGGTTTGACACCAGCAGTGATGTAAAGAACTAGGCATGGCCACATACATGCCTGTAACTCCAGCACTGTGTCGGGACACAGGGATGTCTGCAACTTGCTGACTGCCAACCTAGCTCCAGGCTCAGTGAGAGAGCCTGTCTCAGGGAATAAGATGAGGAGAAGACACCTGACATCCTTCTCTGGCTTCTGCCTGTATGCATAGGCATGCCCATCCTCACACACATGTGCATACTACACACACACGCACACACACACAACATCCACATACACCCCACTAGATCTTCCATGACCAGGTATAGTGGTTTGAATAAAAATGGCCCCAATAGGAAACAGCACTATTAGGGGGTGTGCCCTTGTTGGAATAGGTGTGGCATAGAGGAAGTGTGTCAGTGGGGGCAGGCTTTGAGGCCTTAGATGCTCAAGCCAGACCAGTGTGTCATTGCCTCTTCCTGCTGCCTGTGGATCCAGACTTAGAACTCTCAGCTCCTTCACCAGCACCATGTCTGCCTGCATGCCACCATGTTTCCCACCATGACGATGCCTGCATGCCACCATATTTCCCACCATGATGATGATAAACTAAACCTCTGAACTGTAAGCCAGCCCAATTAAATGTTTTTCTTTATAAGAATTGCCGTGGCATGATATCTCTTTATGGCAATAAAAGCCTAACTAAGACACTAGGCTGGACTACTCTTGAGTATTCATCCTATGGTCTCCAAATCAACACACTACAATGACACTCATCAGTGTGTGCTGCAGTGTGCACTATACAGACAAGAAGCAATCCTAGTGTCCAACAGCACAGAAATAAAGAAATATAATATAGATATAGAGATGGATGGATGGATGGACAGACAGACAGACAGGTAGGTAGGTAGATAGATAGATAAAAAGATAGATATGGTAGAATTTTTAAGATTTTATTTTTGTGTGTGTGTGTATGGGTGTTATGCTTGCATGTACGTGTATGCACCATACGTGTGCCTGTGCTCAGAGAGAACAGAAGAGTTAGAATCTGTGAAGTTGAAGTTATAGGTGGTTGTGAACCACCACGTGGGTGCTGGACCATACCCTGGTCCCCTGCAATAGCAGTGAGTCCTCTTAACATCTGAGCCATCTCTCTAGCCCTGCACAGTGAAATTTTTGATGAAGTCATGTTATTTGTGAATTAAGTGAATTAAGCCGGTTTCAGAAAGACAAATGCCTATTTTCCCTCATGCGGTTCCTAGATTGTATGTAGATGCATAAAATCATGTGTGTATACATGACACAAATGTGGAGGTCTCTGGAGGACAGAGGGGACTCGTGGGAACAAGAAAGGGGAGAGAGGGAGGGTGGAGAGCCTGGGGGAAATAGACTCAACATGTAGTGAATACATGAGGGAAAACATAAAAATCATAGTAAACAGATACTTTTTAACAGGATAGTTCTGTCAGTGACAGCAGCCCTCGGGTTCCTATAAAGTAGCCTAGGCAGCCATTGTCAGAGTTATTGGTATCATTATCAGAGATGAGGATAATAACCATTATCAGAGATGTCTACACATAGCTGGTGGAAACCTATTGATGGGTTACCTAGCTGTGTAATTTCCAAATTTAGTGATCATTAAGTCAACTAAACGCGAGAGAAGCTGAAAGGCTTATTTCCTCTTTCCCTCAGTGATACTCAGACTTAGGTCCAAGACTTAAAGGATTCTACAAGGCTGCTCCTCTAGCCACACCCAACTATTCCATCAGGAAGTTGTGGCATGCACCCTTTGGAGACCAACTCTCAAGTTGCTTTTTATTGTATGTCAATGAAGGTTTTGTCGGCATGTTCGTATGTGCACCATACATAAGTATGCCGGGTGTCCATGGAGGTCAGATGAGGTATGAGATTCCCTAGAACTGGGGTTACAGATGATTGAGCAACCGTGTAGATTCTGGGAACCCAATCCAGGTCCTCGGCAAGAGCAACAAGTGCTCCTAACCACTGAGCCACCTCTCCTTCCCCAACTCACATTTCAACAATGGGACCCTAAACTTTCCTGCTCAGAAAACCAGAACCGCATTTTGGAAATCTAAGAGATCCTCTTCGATGGGTATAGCCCCCAAGGGTGGAGTATCCTGTGAGAGAGCACAGGCCTAGGGGGAGAAGGGGTGCCCAGGAACAGCTGCTCAGAGGCTGGATGTCCAGTCTGTGATGACTGTGTGCCTGCCAAGGTGAGCGATGGGGGCAAATCAGGGACTGCATCCGGGACTGGCCAAGGCTGACCGAGGCTGGCTGTCTCTCTAGGGTAGGGCACCATGAGACCTGAGGACATTAAAATAAAAACTGATTTCCTAGACTGTGGCAAAGTTGTTGTGGTAGAAAAGCTTAAACCAAAAAGAAAAAAAAAAAAAAAACCGGTGTGTGTATTTGTGTGTGAGAAAAGCTTAAACCAAAAAGAAAAAAACAAAAAAACCGGTGTGTGTATTTGTGTGTGAGAGAGTCTGTAGGGGGGGTGTGTATATGTCTTGATTTTACACATTTTGTAATATGAGTACCCACTGTGCTCTACAAATGTGGAGGTCATCCTGGCCCTGGGGTCAGCTGAGAGAAAGCCACTAGCCATTACTCCCTGGGTACCATTTGTCCCCTTTCGCATATTACTAGGAATGGGGGTGTCAGGGAACTCTATCTGGTCTGGCTTGGTCAGGTCATCACCTGTGGGATGAGCCATTGCCTACCCTGCTCCTGATGAATCAGTGTCCACCAGGGTATGCTTTGAGCACAGTCAGTGATGAATTTAGGAGAACAGAACCTTTAAGGGCATGTCTGGGGAAATGGTGGAGACTTGGGGCTCAGGCTCTAGGGTTCTGTCCTCTGCCTCTATTCTCCTCTGCCCCTCACACTGTGTCTTTCCACTTCTAGGTAAGAGCAGCTGTCCCAAGCCACACAATTGGTCGTGCACCTTTACCTTCTCAAGGTCACACCAGCACCCTGTTTGGAACCATTAGAACACAGAGAGGGCGTACCAAGGACAAGCTCAGCAGGCAGCCAAGCACTTCTGGGAGCTGAGGTAAGCGCTTTGCTCCCATTTCCATCCCATGGAGCTTTAACTCCAGTATAGGGTGTAGCACAGAGCAAACATTCCCCTAAGGGCATGGTGCTGGAATAACACGACCACGGGAGCAGAGTGGGGAGACTCCCCCAGCACCCCTCAGCCTGACCCTCCAACCTCCTTTGTTTTCCTCAGGCACTGGTTTCTCCACACTGTTCACTCTCTCAGCCTCCCACAATGCACCAACTCCCACCTATCACAGGACCCTTCTGTCTTCCCTCCTCTCTGCCTAGATCCATCCTTGGTGGGTGTGGCTCCTCCTAACCTCCTTGGAGCAAATCTAGTCTCCCTAAGACTGTCTCTACTTGATACTATGCTGTCAAAATGTCAGAGTCCCTGTCTGCACTGCCTCATCCCAGCTGTGATAAATTCATTGCCAACCTAGCAATTTGCTCTTCTGGTGGCTGCAAACTTCTCAAGGGAGTCTGTGGGACAGGCTTGGTCACCTTCCTCGAGTCCTATGGAAGCCACAGGAAACAAGATGGCACCCAGTAGCTGAGAAAGTGCCTTAATGAAGCTCAGTCCCTCTTCGTTGTCTCTAATACGGCAAGAAAAAGCATTGACAAACTAGGAACTACTCCCCAGTGATCAGACGACTGTAGCCTAGGTCGAATCTGAGAGGTTCTGGGAGAATAATGGCTTTTAGTGCAAGTCTTCCCCTGAGGTCTGACATCTTAAAATTCATAGACTCTCAGCATCTCAGGGCTGCAGGGATTTTCCTAGGCACTTACTGATAACCTGCCTGGCAGGAATGGATTTATGATCGTGCGTGTACTTGCAACCATACACACATACTCATTCACTCACTCACACAGAGGACTTTATCTTTCTCCACTCAGCTTCTCCCCTTCCCTGCTTTCTAAATGAGAATATTATCTTTGGTTTCTGATGTGTGTGTGCATACTCGCGATGCTGAACCCAGAGATTCGGCAGGAGAAAGAAAATCAGAGAAGAGACAAGACAGAAAAAGCTGATCTTTCCATGAGATGAAGATGGGGAGGGAGTCAGGAGAATGGTTCTACAGACTCAGTCTGGGAGATTGTGGAGCTCTCTGAGGGTGAGGAATACATTAGCATGCCTTATGAGGTGCAGTAAGCCACACCCCTATAGTTTGCCTTTGGAAGCAAATATACAAGATGCTGTTTCTGTGGCTATCTTGAGTTGAAATGGGACTTGTCGACCCTACTGTGACTTAAATTAATACCTTGAAGTCAGGATGGGGTTGTATGCCATATTCCCATGCCTAGTAACTGTGCAGAGGAGGCTCCTGGTTAACAACTGCCCAACAGATGAAGACAAAGAAACTTCTACACAAGACTCAGATCTCACCTCAAAGGGGATAAGAGATATTTTATTCTGGACCTAAATACAAGTGAGTATAGCCGAGGAACAGATTCAGGTTATTGTAAACACCACGTTTCTCTGTGGTAGCAGTTTCAGGGGAAAGCCATAAATGAAATTGCTCTTCAAATACATTTGTGGAAACATCAGGTCATTGGGTTGCAGCAGAGTGACGAAGACTTCGCTCCAGTCCTCAGATGCTATCTACCACTCTCTTGGCCTTTGGGATAAAAGAGGCTGGAGATCTATTTGTATGTTCCAAAAAGCATTTTTACGAGGATGTTAGGTCAGGCAGATGTAAGCAATAAATAGCTATTAAGGGGCTAAAGATAGCCCCAGATAATTTGGCTCTAGACCTGCACCATCCCAGCTCCTCACAATCAGGGATATTTGAATCGGTCCATAGAGCATGCAGGATCCTTACCAAAGGAATAGACTCTTCTGGAAACTTCAGCTCATAGAACAAAGCAGAGTCCTCACCACTGGGACCTCCTTCCACAGGGAGTTTGCATGCCATGAGGAGCGAGCCTGTCCACAGAGGGGTGATCAGGTCCACAGAGGGGTGATCAGGTCCACTGAGCCCCTCCTGAGAGCTGGGGCAGCAACCTGAGGCAGAGGGCACAGACACAGAGGTGGACTCCGAGAGGACATGAAATAGACCTCATTTTCACAGCCAGGCAAATCTCTCTGCTGACTTTCATCCCATGTTCTCTCCACTCACTGCTAGGAGCAAAGGAGGCATATGAGCACAGCTCTGGACTCAGGTAGGGGTCAGGGGTAAGTTATCCTTGATATGGGCTTTTAGTGGTACATGATATTTCAACATACAGGTGACAGGCCCAGGGCTGTAGGGAAAGACGTGAACTCCAGATTTTATTAGTCAGCTTTTGGTTACTAGAACAAAATGCCTAACGGTACTAACCTAAAAAAAAAAAAAAAAAAAAAAAAAAAAAAAAAAAAAAAGTTTATTAGAGCTGACAATTTTGAGGATATATCTCTTGAAGCTACTGCTTTGGGGCCTGTGGCAAGACACCCCCACTGTGGTTGAGAAAGCTGTCCATCTCATAGCAGTCAGAGAATGAAATAGAGAGAAGAGACTTGTTTCCCATAATCCTCTTTGAAGGCACTCTCTAGGCTCCACCTCATAAAGATTCTATTACCTCCCAATACTGCTTCACTTACGATCAAGCTTTTGACACATGGGCCTTTGGGGACATTCTAGGTCCATAGTATAGGTGACAGGGGCAGCTAGCTGCTTCCTCAGAGAAGAGCAAAAAAAAATAATTAATTAATTAATTAATTAAAATTTAAAAACAAACAAATAAGTAGATAAATAAGCCTGGGTGTCTGTGTCACAAGAGGTGGAATTCAGGGGTGTAAAAGGCAAAGTGGGGCTTGACCAGGAAACAAGGTCACAGCTTCCTGCGGCTTCCCAAACCAATGAAGTCAAGTGCATGAACTTGACATACGGTGAATTTCTAGACCTTTTGTTCAGTCCTTCACGCTCCAATTGCTTCTCTGCTCTAACAGCAGCCAGCTCCTAGTTGTCTTAAGGCCCATACAACTCCTCTGTGTTCTGGGCCTGCACACTGGGTTCCATGGACTCCTCAGACTCCATCTGGGCCTGGGCCCACCTCATACCCTCTCTCTTCTGGCCCATTGTGTTAGAGTAAGCATGGCAGGGTGAGCCCTGTCCTTAGCAATCATTTAGTCCTGTCCTTAGCAATCATTTAGTCATGGGAATAAAGGCCATAAATGAACCAATACAGCTCAAAACCAAGGCGCTTACTGTGAAAGGAGAAAGGATAAGATGAGAGAGAGAGGAGAGAGAGAGAGAGAGAGAGAGAGAGAGAGAGAGAGAGAGAGAGAGAGAGAGAGAGAGAACTCAGCCTGGGAAATGTAGGTCAGGCTTTTGATTTAACCTGAGACCAGAGTGTCAGAGCAGCCAATCAGGCGAAGGGGAAGGCCTTGAGACAGGAAGGAGCTTGGGCAAACTGGGAACGGAGGCTCTAGTGTGTCGGAACCTCCCAGCCCTGAGGACCTGGTCAGGCAGGACCACATAGGCTATAGTAGACTGAGTGGTGGTTTCAGCTGAGTCTGGTGTGTTCACAGCTCTCTGTCTCTGTGTAGAGAGTGGCCTAGGGGGTGGAGGCAGAAAGGCAGAGAGGAGCCAGCCACCAGGAAGTCAGGCCTAAGGTCAGAGCATGTCCATATCCCTCCAAGAGCAGGTAACTGGAGCAGAAAGCAAAAAGGTGGGTGTCAGATGGCCCAGGAGAGACCCCAAAGAAACCAAGCTTGCCAGCCCCTTGATTCAGACTCCAAGTCAACCCCAAGAAAATCAATTTCTGTTATTGAAGCACCTTTGTCTGTGACAGCCTGTGTAAACCAGGCACTTGCCAACCATCTTATGGTATATATAGCACTTGGCTCCTGACATGGACTCTGTATTCATTGGTATTTTTTCCCTGTTCAACATGTACTAGATTCTGAACTGTAACAATCAATCTCCTTGTTTCTCTGAGGTATCCCCAGACTCCAGGTCGGCACTTCCCCCATAGAAAGTCCTCCATAATGAAGACGTCTGAAACAAACATTTGTGGCACCGAGTTCTGCTTCTTCTGCCTGTGCTCCTGGGCTGCTCTCCCCTTCTCTAAATCCAGTGTACATCATCTGTAAAGTAGTCCTGACCACCTCCAACTCATGAGCCAGTGAGAGACAAACACAGTCAAACTATCCAGCTCTAAAATCAACTGATAGAGCCGTGTTCTCCTGGCGGGGGCAAGTCCCTTCGCTCACCTGTTCCCTCCACCAATGCATGCTGACAGTTCTTCTGACGCCAGCTGCTGGCAACACTGAAAAATCACTCTGCTTTCTCACCTAGATAGCCACCTGCTCACAGATCACTGAGGGAAACAAACCAAGAGGCCCAGGGTTCAGGGATGTATGCACACCAAAGCAGAATCCGTTTAGTGGGACTTCAAAGACAAGATGCTGAGAAGAACCAAACCAGCAGGAAAGGAACAGCTTTCAGGCAAGGTGAGGGGAAGGGTGGGGGCAAAATTGAGGGCAGGTTCTGGCAGGTGCCCATGCCTCCACGTGACTAGATGATAGTGACTTTATGTGTTGTGATCCTGAGGTATTGGGTACTGGGAAGTTGTTTTATTGGGTACTGGGAAGTTGTTTTTAGCTAGGGGTGGGGACCTAGACAGAGGCAGTGTGCTCCTAATAATTACTCTGGAGCAGATTGGAGGAAACGCGTTGAAGGCAGTGAGGCCATCGTTGTGTGGACCTGTGATAGGAAGGACAGTCAGCAAGGACCATAGGAGGCACAGGTGGTCAGGACAAGGCCCCAGGTCAGGAGAAGAAGCAACCAGACTGGCAGCTCATCATCGAAATATGTGTCTTAAGAGCATGTCTCCCCCAAATGCTTACTAATGTCTGAGTCTCCCTGCCAGGCAGAACTGGGCTGGCAAGTGGGGTGTAGGCTCTGTGAGGTCAGGGTTGAGCCAGCCAGGACATGGCCATCATAATTCACAAAGACGTCAGAAGGAACATTCTGTCAAGCCAAACCAAGCCAGGAAACCTGATCAGCCCAGTTTCCTCCCGCCCCACAGCCAAATGAAAACACATTTGTTTCCATGACATACTTGTGTTTGCCGAAGACAGCACAATTGTTTGTGGGTTTATTTTTTCCCCACTAAGGAGTCAAGAATAGAAAACTTCAAGACAGCCTTCCTCCCCAGGCACAAAGGACAGAGGAAGCGCCTGTCCCCAGCTTACTGATGCCTGAAATGCCAAGGCTTCTTCCCTAGACTCTGTGCTTTGTCATTTGTCAAAACGCAAACAACTTCCCAGAAGTTGTGTCTTGAAGACAGATTTAGTTTCTGAAATTTTACAAATATTTACTGAGTCGTTTCTTTAAGCCAGGCAACACCTAGACTCTGGGGATAGAGAGAGGGACTGAGATTTGCTTAAAACCAACCTGTCAAGGCACCATCAGGTTCTGTGTGGACAAGTGACAGGTCACTGGGTGCAGTAGGGAAGCCTGGCTCCAAAGCTGGGAAGGGATTGGCAGTGGGGCCAGGCAGTGGGAAGCCACAACAGAGATTTGTTCATTTTGTAGCTATGAAAGGTCAGGGTTGATCTAAGGACGGGCTGAGAATCTCAGGTTGAGGGATGGCAAGTCAAATGAATGCAGGCATAAACAATGAGGTAGGGCAGTGGTGCAGGGGAGGGTGTACCACTTAGCAGGCTTAGACAGAAGACAGGATAAGGAAGTTGGACCAAGCAAAAGGCAGTTCTCATTGACTGAGGTCACATAAATGACTCAAGGTGACATATGATTCA
This sequence comes from Phyllotis vaccarum, assembly GCA_033318265.1. Taxonomy (NCBI): domain Eukaryota; kingdom Metazoa; phylum Chordata; class Mammalia; order Rodentia; family Cricetidae; genus Phyllotis; species Phyllotis vaccarum. The sequence goes on from JARWLC010000003.1 coordinate 46,698,495, forward strand.
GTTTAGTGTCCCCCTCCAGTTCACCTCTTCTTCTTTTTCAGAACGTCCCTGTCCCCTCCCTCATCTCATAGACTAGATGGCCCACCCTTAGCTCCAAATATGGAGTCTCTTTGGATAAGCAGTCAGTCTATCCTGTTCTGATGGATACGGTGATTGGTTCAGGGAAAGGTGTGTAACTGTTCAAACCAACGAAAGGTATGTTTCGAAAGAGATGTTGGGGGTGGCTTGGGAGTTCTTAGAAAAAGGAGCTACTTTCCTCTTTGAAGAAAGTTTCTAGAAGTAACTCACTGTTTTCTCCTTCACTTAGACTGAGGTGTAGCCAGCCAGAGATCAAGGCAGCTAAGTGTAGCCAGAAGTTTCTGACCTCTCCGGGCCTATGGTCCGGAGGAATATTTCCCACCCAAAGTCTCATAGCCACTTTTAAAATAATTGCTCAGATGCTTATATTAATTACAAACTAATAGACATATGGCTCAGGCTTATTTCTAGCTAGCTCTTGCATCTTAACTCAACCCATTTCCATTAATCTGTGTATTGCCACATGTCTTGTAGCTTACAGTTTACCTGTGTTTCTTTACATCTTGATTGCTTGGGCAGAAGCCTGTAGCATCTCTCGACTCCACCCTCCTTCTCCTTTATCTATGCTTGGAATTCCCACCTGCCTCTAAACTGATTTGCCATAGGCCAGAACAGTTCCTTTATTATCCTGTGGTAATTCACAGCAAACAGAAAGACATCCCACATCACTTCCCCTTTTCTGTCTAATCAAGAAGGAAGGTTTCAGTTTCAACATAGCAAAATTACATATAACAGTTATCAAGTAAGAATTACAGTTACAATATCTAGTCTATTTGTATTTATCAAAATTTTAGAAATATTCTATCATCTACTATATCCTTGTGAGTCCACAGTTTTATATCTAATCTACTTCTTTTTTGTAACTAAGGAAAACTATACTTATAAATATCTAATCTTCAACTCCATCAAAGACCACAGAAGGATAAATATTAACTGAGTAAACTGAAGGGAATTGTAAGTAACCTCCAAATTCTAGAAATGACAGAGATCTGGTTACCTTAGACAGTTAACCAAAGTTCCTTTGTAATGTTAGAGCATCCAACTTTAGCCTATATGTCTAGAGTCTCTGGCAGACTTTTTAGTAAAACAGGAAATTTGAAGGATTGTTCCATCCATTTTGGCAAGGTTTGTCAGTCACTTCTCCCTGTATCCTGTAGAATTTCTGACATTTTTTTTCTGTAAAGCAAGAACCTAAAGGACCATCAAGTTCAGTCGCCATTTTACTGTGGGTCCTGCATATCCAGTTTATATAGCATCTTGTCAAGCAGTCGAGAAAAGAACTATCTCTTGTCCAGTGGCTAACTCTTGCCACAAAGAAAGTTAACTGCATATGGAGCTTCTTTAATGCCTATCAGCCTCTTGAAGTAGATTGGTGCTTCCAAAAGCAGACATGTCTCACTGTCCAGAAAAGTCTAAAGTCTTAAGATATTTTAAATGCCATATTCTGTAGGTCTTAGAAAAATTTTAAGATTACTTATCTAATTGAAATATATCTTTGTATGCCTAAAAAATTCTAGCTAACCTGATGATAACTTTGATTATTATAGATGAGTAATTGTTAATCTATATTTTTAATTATACATTACTATTATACAAATTCTAGTTACTACATAATGAAAACCCAGAGCCAAATATTGGGGAAAAGCTGAAATATCAAAGAGAGGAAAAAGACCAAAGTTGATTCTTACTCAGCCAACTTCTCAGGCTGATCAGGGTAAATGCTATCTTCAAGAGTCCTCTGCCTGGCTGGTTGCTTCTACAGAATGCCTGAATCTCTGCCTCCTCCTGCCTCAAATATCTTCTCCACCCAGTTGTTTCACTTCTGGGTTCAACCCTGCATCATAATCCTAGAGTTAGGATTAAAAGTATGAGCTACTACTGTTTGGTTATTAGTCCTTGAACTCACAGAAACACAGAAAGATCTCTGTCTCCAGGGTGATGGGATTAAAGACATAGGTCACCACTCTCTGATTCTCTTGTCTTGATTGTGGGTGATTCTGTTCTCTGGTATTCCAGGATTATTTTATTAAATGTACAATATTTTACCACATATTGTAAATTTAGATGAGTTACATAAACATAGTATCTTAAATAAGGGTGGAAATATATATACAGGTAACAAAATTGATCTTAAATTTGTATCAATAAGCCAAAATCTATACCAATGTAAAATATTTTGAGATTAACAAATAATTATTTTGGATCAAAATAGATTCAATAATCTATCTTTTTATCATTTCTATATCATATCCCCTTTTTTCTTAGGAAGAGATTGACTATGACATAACCATTTATAATGAAAATGAACATTTATAAACAATATTTTGGGAATTTGTGCATAGCTTTCCATAAACTACTTTCTACTGATTGGGGGTGCTGGAAATCTCATGGGAGTCCTGAGGCTGGATCATCTTAGTCAGCAGCCTTGAAGCTGATGTGACCATCTCTTCCCATCAGAGATTTTTGGGGGGGTTCTTCCTTGATCAAACCTGTTTTTTCTTAACCCAGAATGAATCCACAACTTCTCATTTTCTGTGGAAATAAAAATAAAACCTCTTCTTCAAAGTAACATATCTTTTGACTTCAATTTATATAGGTTGAATTAATCCAGCTGCATTTATAATCAAATGTTTCTCTGCAGCTCTTGCTCCTTCCTCATCAGTCAAACAATTGAAAGACAACACAATAACATACAGTGTCCAGACTCTCTGTGTATTTTCCATCTTCACATTGCTTATTTTTAGTTTTACTCTATTTCTTTTTTAGTGACTTTCTCTATCCTTTTCCTTTTTTCTCCAAGGTCTGTATATATTTATAAATACATTTTAAATGATTTTGAGGGGTTTTATGTGTCTGAACCTGTCTTCTCTCTCTCTCTCTCTCTCTCTCTCTCTCTCTCTCTCTCTCTCTCTCTCTCTCTCTCTCTCTCTCTTGTTTCTGACTGCACCTTTAATCTGCTAAGGCATGGCTAGGATTAAAGGACTGGCTATGGCAGTTTGACATAGGCACTGGCAGGAACCATGTTTACCACCGCAGCTCTGTGGAATTTTAGGGTCCACGCTATACCAAGTAGAGCACACCACCAGCTGCTCATAAACCTCATTTAAATGTTTGGCAGTAGGGTATCTTAAAAGGGTCTTGTGCAGGTTTTTGCCACTGAGTCGGGAAGCCTCTCTGAAAGGAGCCATGCCTCTGCTCACCACCAGCAAAAATAACTAACTTAAGAAAATGCTGCCTACTAAGAAACCATGCCTGTCTCTGATCTCTTTTAGTCTGTAAGAACAGAAACCTTAAATCTATCCTATGCAGCTCATGCTTGTATTGAGGCTCTTGTGAGACTTTGGGAATGTGCCATGTTGCAACTTAAGCTTCACACTTCGAGTTCAACATTTTGTAGCTCAAGCCTGCATGCCACAATGTCTCTGTACCATGGCCCATTTGAGAAACAATTCAGAAGCTGTTTTTGACTCCATTTCTGTGCTCTAGAACCCTTTTTAGGCTTCCTCAAGCTTTATGTGGATGTAAATGCCCCTCATTGGAATGCCATTTGTAGTCAGAAGTTTCTGACCTCTCCAGGTCCTTAGACTGGAGGAATCTTTCCCACCTGAAGTGTCATGACCATTTATAAAATAATTACTCAAATGTTTATATTAATTACAAATGGTTTGGCCTATTGCTCAGGCTTATTACGAGCTAGCTCTTGCATATTAACCCATTTCCATTGATCTGTGTATTACCACATGACTTGTAACTTGTGGCTTACCTGTGTTTCTTTACATCTTGTGTCCTTGGGCAGCAACTCACCATGTTTCTCTCATCTCTACTTTCCTCCTTTATCTATGTTTGGATTTCCACCTGCATCTACGCTGCTCTGCCATAGGCCAAAACAGTTCTTTATCATCTAATGGTATTCACAACGTACAGAAAGACATCCCACAACAGCTGAGGTCAGAAAGGAGCAAGAAGAGACAGGCAGTGTGGTACAAGTTTGTAGTCCTGAAGGTGGGAAGAACTTTCAAACCCTGGACTTCCAGACTAGTCAGGTCTGCATAGCAAGACACACAGAGACAAAGAGATATGATACTGAGGAATAGGATGGAAATGGTTAGTTTTTGATCAACTTGACACAAGCAAGCTAGAATCATCTGGGAGGAAGGAATATCAGTTGAAAAGAAGTTACCACTAGATTGGCTCATAGACAAGTCTTTGACAAATTTTCTTCATTAATGATTGATGTAGAAGGACACAGTTCACTGTAGATGGTGCCATTCCCAGCTAGGTAGTCCTGGGCATATAAGAAAGCAGACAAAGAAAACCAGTAAGCAGCATTTTTTTCTTGATCTCTGCTTCGGTTCCTGCCTTGAGTTGCTGCCCTGACTTGGCTACATGATAGAGGATGATGGGAATATGCAAGTAAACCATCTCCTCACCAAGTTGCTTTGGTCAAAGTGTTTTATCAAAGACAATGGTGATGGTAGCAGTGATTGTGATGATGGTGATGAAGGCAATGATGGTGGTGATGATGACAATAATGATGATTGTGATGATTATGGTGATGATGTGACAATGGTGGTGGTGAAATGATAATGTGATGATAGTAACAACAGTAGTGATGGTGGTAATGGAGATGATGATGGCAATGCTGCTGATGGTGGTGTTAGTGGTGGTGATAACGATGATGCTGATGATGGTGATGATGGTAATGATGGTGGTGATGACAACAATGATGACTGTGATGATTATGGTGTTGATGTGACAATGGTGGTGGTGATGATAATAATGATGGTGATTTTGAAGGTGGGATTACAAAAGTAAACCACTCTATCCAGATTTTTTTTAATATTTGTATCCATTTTTTAAAGAATTTCTTATATATATATACGATACATTTTGATCATATAAGCTGTATTTGGCTTATTATATGGGCTCAGGTCCACTGAACGATCTCACTAGCCTCCTCTGAGATTCTTGAGAAAGAAAAAACGGGATTAGTGAGTTGGCTTAGTGATGAAGACACTTGCAGCCAAGCCTGAGGACCCAAATTTGATCCTGGAATCCACATAGTGGAAGAAAGAAAACCAACTTGTACTTACTGTCCTCTGACTCACATGAGCACACCCTTCCCGCCCCACACTTCAAACAATGTAAAGGAAGAGTCCTCAGAGACCTCCTGTTTAGGGATATGCCATATATAAATGTTCACATGTGTGTCTGTGTGTAGTTTTCTACTCAAATGTCTGCGCATGGCTGTTTGACTACGTGTAACCATCTCTGTGAGATGATATATATTTTATACTAAAACAGCTTGGCATGTTAGAATTAACACTATTCAAACCCAAGACAAATATTTAGCTCCTATTTTCTCCCACATGGTAAATGCAAACATCCTGAGTTGTTTCATCTCTACCCACAACCCTGTGGTCACAGCCACCCAGGTAGCATCTGCTAAGAACAGAAAACTCTCATATCCACGTGGTGAGGATGCTGCCAAGCTTGGAGGAAACTGTGAGCATTTTGAGGTTCCAGAGAGATGGAAAGCTTCCAAACCTATGGCCAGCTTTCCATGGCCATGGTCCTCAGTTATATTTCCTGTCTGGCCCATCAGAACTAATGGGAAGTGCCCTTCACCCATAATATCTATATTTGCATTGGTTTGCTCTGTCACCAGGTTTCTGGGTTCTGGAAGCCTCTTGGACACAGACATAAGATGAGTCAACTGTGAAGCTTGATCAGGGCTCAGCCACAGGTAGAGCTGGGCTAGAATCCAGATTCTATCTTTCTTTTATTTTGGGTGATGTGTGTGTGTGCGCGCGTGCGTGCATGCTTGTGCGTGTGTGTGCTGTGTGTGTACAGTGCAGTGATGCATATGTGATGTGTATATATGTATAGTCTATGCATATATGGTGGTGTGCAAATGTAATATAGTGTATCTGCTTGGGGTGTGTGTGTGTATCTGTGTGTGTGTAGTATATGTGTATATCTGCATATGTTGTATATGTGTGCACATGTCTATGTAGTAAATGCACCAGTGTGTGCACATGTAGAAGCCAAAGGTCAACTTTAAGTATCTTCTCTATTGCCCTCCTTTTGTGAGAGAGGGTCTCACTATGTAGCTCTGGCTAGTCTGGAGCTGTGGAGACCAGGTTAGCCTTGAACACACAGAGATCCACCTGTCTGTTTCCCAAGTACTGAGATTAACGATGTTTACCACAACACCAGGCTCCACCTTTAGGGAGATAGGATCTCTCACTGAACCTCCCGACCACCTGGCTAGCCTGGCTGGGGTTCAGGTGCACACTGACATACCCAGCTTTTTAAGTGAATGCTGAGGATCTGAATTCGGGTCCTCACACTTGTTCAGCCAGTACTTTCCACACTTATTAAGCCATCTACATAGCCTAAGTCCAGGCTCTACCTCTCATGCTATGGAACTGGGGGTGCTGTTTAACCTGCTATGCCTAGTGAGATCTTGAATGCACATCCTAATGAGCACCCCAGGGTAGCTGCTCTACAATAGGTAGTCACTCGCTGTGATCCCTTATGAAGGACAACATGAACAATTATCTGCTCAGACTCCCCATTTGTGTTTCTTCCTGGCTAATCAGCTGGTGTGACACTTGCCTTCAGTTTCTTATGTGTTAATGGGTTCAGCCATTGTTCACATATGACCCTTTGTCCTCATCAGCAGAGTTGATGTTCATTAAAGAAGAATTTCTGATACCATCAGAAGCTGTACAACCTGCCTCCTTCCCCAGTGCCTGTGATCTGGGTTTCTATAGCCCTTCAAGCTTTCTCCCTGTGAACGGATTCACCTGCTTCCTGTCATGAGTGGCTCTCTTATCTGCCTGTATCCAGTCAGCGGTGTAGAATCCACAGCTCTTCCCTGAAACATGCCAACTCAAGCCACCCAAGAAACTCCACACTGGGCACCTGCCCTGGACCACTCATGGTGATGAGATATTTACAAGATGATCCCTAAGGAAGAGGATTCCCCAGTTTAGCAGATGTGGAAAAGTCTAGATGACAGCAACATTCATCCAAATGAGTGGGGCCAGGGCAGTTGCTTCAGACCCTTCTAAGGCTACAGCCCACTGTCCCCATTGCATTTGACACTGCAGTCGAGAAGCAATTCTCCTGAGGGGGTCCCTTGGCCTTCTTTCCTCTTCCTCTTTCTCATTTCCCTCCCAATCCTCTTGGAAACCTTTTCTCTCATCTCCCCTCACTCCCCTCAACCCCTCCACACACACACACTCCTACCCCCCCCCCACACACACCAGCTCTTAGCCCACAGCCCAGCACTGTCAAGATCATGTGAGCAGGCACCCTAGGATCTGGCATGCCCTGTCCCTCACTGAGGCCAGGAAGGGAATCTGACTTCAGAGCATTCCACATTATAGAAACAAAGCTCTGGGCTGCCCAACTTACCACCCACCAGAGGTGTCTCCAGCCCAAGCTGCTTGGCTGGGAAATGGGGACATGGTTTCTCCTTTGGTCTTTCTGACAGCACTGATGTGGACCTTGGCTTCCTCTAGACCTCACGTGATTCCCATAAGGAAATGGGGCTCACTGTGAACCTTGAATGGGAAAAATGAGATCTCAAAACAAGTGAGGGACAGACTCAGACCCTACGATCCCTAATTCTCCAGACAGTATCTCTAACAAAATGGGTACAGCCCAGGACTTGATCCGTGATGTTATTGATATTTGCTTGTTTTGATTTGGATTTTGGGTTTGTTTTTTGGTTTTTTTTTTTTTTAATTTTACAAAGTGATTTTCTGTGTAACTAAGACTGACCTAGAATTCCTCATGTAGCCCAGGCTATCCCCCCCCACTCTTGATACCGCAGCGTCCCCCTCCCCAAGTGCTGGGAGTGCGAGCATGCACCACCACACACGGCTTGGATTTCTGTTTGTTTGCTTGCTTTTATTTCACATGAGCTTCATCCTTCCAACTCCTCAGAGCACTAGGGAAAGAGCAGAACTCCTGGATTCAGGGTTCTGAGCCCAGGGCTGCTTCTGACCCAGTGTGTATGAACTTGAAAGGCCATTTGTTTGCCACCCCTGGCTTCCAATCCTTCGTCTATATGCCCAGAGTGTCCTGTGCCCCATGGGGCTTGAAGTTAGAGGTGACACACAGACCATGTGTCTGCCCAGCCTCTCAGCTGCTCTTCCACATCTCAGAAAGACATGCTGGTTGCTGGGCCCAGGTGCTGGGCTAAATGAGTCTGCAGAAATCATCCTTCCCTTTGGTTTTTCGGGAGCAGCAGGGATCTGTTCTGAGCACTTCAGAGCAAGTCCCAGAGTCCATTGAGGACAAATCTATTCCCCCCAAAGTAGACTCTGCTAGAAGGCAATGATGCGTTATGTTGCATGATAACACATTTTATCCCATGCCATAACCTTTATTTAGCTAAAACTGGAATCTCCTGCAGAGACCACTTCCCTGTTTGGGGATGTTTCCTGGCAGGAGACATCCTGGGCAGGCAGCATCCCAAAGGACAGAGATACATTAAGGGCAGAGTTCCGGGGCTCTGGGCCAGGCAGGGCAGCAGTGATGGGTTTCCTGGTGGGGAAGAGAAAACAGAGCTGAGAAGACCAGATTGCAAGGCCCATATGCCCAGCATAGGTGCCCGAGATAGGTCAGGAGCATCTTAGGGCCCTGAGACAAGAGCTCTGGAGGCAGCAGCGCATCTGAGGAGAGTCGCGGGAGCACAGGGAAAGGACAAGCCAGCACTACATGGATTAATGAGTGGGCACTGATTCCCAGTTCCTCTGGACCCCTCGAGTCACCCTCCTAAGGTACATTTGACTACTAGCTTAAGGCATTAACTCTTCCTACCCCTGCACTGGCATCTGCCACACAAATAAGCAGGTTCCCTGGTGTCAGAGACAGAGGGAAAGAAATACAGGCATTTGGGATAGGAAGCATCGAAACACTGGGCACTGTCCTTAACTACAGGACTCAGAAAGAAGGAGACACCAGATGGGACATGGGACAGCATTGACATCTGCAATTGAGTCCTGCGGTTTGAGCTGACACGGTGCTAATTCAGCACCGAGTGCCAGGGTGAGGTTGGGGATGAAAGTTCACCATCGGTCAAAGGGTTTAAAGAAAATAATTATAATTAAGTGTGGGGGAGACTTGGGCAGCCTTTACGCAGGAAGCATAAAGTATAGGGGAGCTAACAAGCTGGGGAGAGGCAGAGGAAGGGAGTAAAAGGGGGTGAGAGTGAAAAAAAAATACACATAACAGGGTCAGACTCCTGAAGAGGCAGCTAAGAACTTATCCAGGGGATAGGGACAAATTGGCCTCAGCCAAGGAAGCAGAACCATTGTCAGGGTGGTGGCTGAGCTGTCTGCTCCCAGGTGGGCTATGTGTGCTGGAGAGGAGGGCACTCTGGAAGAAGTAAGCGTACCCCGGTAGTAGAAGGTGATGCTGGCATGGAGGGGGGCCTTAATAAGGGTGGGGATTCGAATTGTCCTGGAAGGTGAGAGAAGCCAGCAGCGTGCAAGAGGGTTGGAAGAAAGGAAGGTGATGCTGGAGCCAGCTGGCCTTAGCTCCTGCTCCTGGGCTATGCCATCAGTGCAGTTCTCCCAGTGACTTCTCAGAAACTCAGAAGTTAACTGGCAGACAATTACAGTGTGAAATGGCTGGGACTTAATAAGACCATGTCCCACCAAGGTTTCATGCTCTGAAATTTAATCTCCATTGGATGGTGTGAAGAGGCTGGAAATAATTCAACCCTAGAGTTTAGCAATGGACCTTTGCAGAGGTGTGACGGAGATTAAACATCAGGGTAAAGCCCCAGGATAGGATCCCCCGTGGCTATATAAGGGGGAGAACAGGCTGAACACATCTGTCTCGAGGAAACATGAGGATCAGGAGTTAAAGACCACCCTCAGCTACATACAGCTGTTTCAAGGCCAGCCTGGACTACATGAGATCCTAACTCAAAAGGGGAGGGGGGAGGTTGAGGAGGCAGAGGAGGAGGAAGAAGAAAAAGAGGAGGAAGATGCCAGAAGACACCTGTAGGCATCCAAGTTCCCTGTCTCTCCCCTCTTTTGTTACCTAGGAGACAAACCTCCGTGCACCATTATCTAGATCAAGTTTAGCCTCTAGGCATGCATTGCTTGCAGGGGCCTATCTTGACTGAGTTAATTGGTGGCACCATTCCCTTGGCTGAGATCTTGAATGTATAAAAAGGAGGAAATGAGCTAAACACAAGCATTCATTGCTCCAAACTTCCTGATCAGGGCTGCAGTGGCCATCAGCCTTAGGCAACTGTGAATTCTCCAGCATGAAAGACTAAAAACTGAACTAGTGATCTTGAGCTGTAACCTTGGACTGTGATATAAAATAAATCATTTCTTCCTTAACTTTCTCTTTCTTTTGAGATGGTGACCTTACTGTATAAAGCCGTGGCTGGCCTAGAATCGATGGTGTGTCCCATCTAGGTCCTGACGAATGTCTTCCACCACAGCTGCTTGATTCAAAGGCTTAATTTTATACTAAATGTTAGGCCAGTAGTTCAGACATATAACTGACTAACTTTTATGCTTAAATTAACCCACAGTTCTTATTTATGCTTAGCCGTGTGACTTGGTACCTGTTCAGTCCAGCATTCTCATCTTCCTTCCTCTGTGTCTTGGCTGCTCTTCCCAGAATTCTCCGAGTCTGGTTGCTCCGCCTCTACTGGCCAATTGAAATGTTATTAAACCAATACAAGTAAAAAAAAAAAAATCTTTACAGTGTACAAAAGCATTATCCCACAGCAATGATGTAGAGCAAGCCGGCCTTGAACTCACAGAGCTCTGCCTCCCAAATGCTGGGGTGAAGAACACGCACCACATGCCCAGCTCCTTAAGTTGCTTGTGCCAGGATATTTTATCACTGCTATAAGAGAAGGAAGGTAAGACATCTGGGCTGCTTAAGGCCTCAGCCAGCAAGAAAACTGGGACTTACGGAACCGTGAGCCTAAATGACCCTCTTTCCTTCACAACTTCCTATGCCATGATATATCATCAGCAACAGAAAAGAAAAAAAACCCAACAAATGCAAGATGGTTAGAGAATGTCAGCCACCTGCAGGAGTGCCATCTTCCCGCACAGGGTGGAGAAGGCCATCGCCGTAAGTCTGGAGACCTGGACTCCCAGCAAGTGGCTTCCTCTTTGGGGATGTCTATTTTTTTCTTCTTTCTTTCTCTCTCTCTTTCTTTCTTTCTTACTTTTTTTTTTAAAAGATTTATTTGGTTTTGTATACACACACCAGAAGAAGGCACTAGATCTCATTATAAATGTTTGAAAGCCACCATGTGGTTGCGGGGGAATTGAACTCAGGACCTCTGGAAGAGCAGATAGCGCCCTTACTCTCTGAGCCATCTCTCTACCCTGGGAAATGGCTTGTAAATTTGAGGTTTTCTGTCCCCAGTGCTGCAGTGCTGCTGACATCAGGCTGTGGAAGCCTTGTAGGGCTGGATGTTGGGTGCCTTGCCAGGTCTCCCTGGCCTCAAACCATCAGATGTAGTATGATCGGGCACTGGATCCGCCTCATTCCAGAGCACTCTGCTTCTTGCTAGCTCTGCATCATCAGGGCACAAGCAGGATCCTTCATAGAGCAACTCCCTAGATAACAGCAGTGGCTCTTTATCAGGCTTCCAAAGCAAGATCAAGAGGGGTCTCAACTCACTTCCATTTGCCCTCAGTCTGACCACTTCCTGTCCTCCCACCTCTGATGTGCCGAGAACCTTCTCAGCAGCCCAAGCGGCTTCCCAGAGTTTCGACCACTGTACCCACAGGCAGCTTACAGTTTCATCAGACAGTAACTGTGCTCATGGATCATGGCCCACTGAGCCATTTCTAGATTGTACTCATTTCTAGCCAATGGACTATGGTGGTCTGGATCCCCTCCATGGTTAAGACTCCCCCTCCTTTCAAGTCTTAGCCCCTGAAAACTCTTAATATTAGTGGTACTCTTTAGAATTTTCTTTATTCCCCTGCTATAGCATGCAGCAAAAGAGCTGTCATCGTCACTGGGTCACAGAAGGGAGTAGCAGGGAGCCATAGACTCTCCTGAGAGGCTAGCCACACTTCTTAGCCACAACTGCACACGGCCTCTGGGTCTTGAGTTCGAAAGCACACAAGCTTGGAGAGCTTCACTGACAGGGGTTCCATTTGTGCATCTATAGCAGTGGATCTCAGCCTGCAGGTTGCAATTCATTTAGCAAACCTGTCCCCAAAAACATTCACATTACAATTCATAATGAAGGCAAGATTACAGTTATGAAATAGCAAAAGAAAATCTTATAGTTGAGGATCACCACCACATGAAGAATTGTATTAAAGGATCTCAGCATTTGGAAGGTTGAGAAGCACTGATCTATCGGGAAGCTATCATCCATGCTGTATGAAAACTTTCCAGCTATTCTGGGGTAACCCAGGCTCCTGTCAGTAGCCCTTCACCCATCCTCTATAAGTAAGCCTAATAGACTCAGTGGATTACCCAGGGTGAACTATGGTGAAATTGTTTGTTTAGTTTGTAATTGGGTCCTTAGGAGGAGATTGTTGGCATCTCTCCCGAGAGGGGACTCTCAAAACACCGCTTTAACCAATGTTTCTATCTCCTGGTTGGGACTGACTGTATAAGGAATAAATTATTTGGATCCATGTTTAATGTAAGTTACTCTTAGAATTCATCAGAGTTGAGGATGAGTGTGGTGATATTTTGTTTGTGTTCTAACAAATAAAAGTTGCCTGAAGATCAGAAGGCAGAGCTAGCCACTAGTTAACCATAGAGGTCAGGCAGTGGTGGCACACACATTTAATCCCAGCCCTTGGGAGGAGGAAGCAGGAAGATCAGGAGTTCAAGGTCACCCTGGGCTACACAAGATTGAATTTGTCTAAAAGAAAAACAGAGTCAGGAGATGCTAGTGGCTCATATCTTTAATTTCAGAACTAGAGAGGTAGAGATAGGAATATAAGGCAAGTGCAGACAGGCTCTCAGCCCATCCAGTCTGAGAATTCATAGAGACAGGATCTCCCCTTGTTTGGCTGAGGAGCTGGAGAGGTAAGAGGTATATGTGGCTTGCTCCTTTGTCTTACTGATCGTTCAGCACTTACTCTGATATCTGGCTCTGGGTTTTATTATTAAAACAAATTAGAATTCGAGCTACAGATGAGTGGGAGGCACTAGGCCTTCCTCTAACTGGCAGCTGGAACTTGTTTGTCTCAGAACTCTGGGACTTAGAAAGCACAGGTAGTCAGACTGTGACTGAGCCTACCATAAGAAAATAGGGTGATCCCAAGCCCCAAATTAGATACGGCTTTATACTCTCAACCAAAAGGAAAGGAAATTTAACAAATGGGCAAATCCTGGCCAATGGGAATAGAGGACAGGAATTTCACACTATCCAAAGACTTCAAAAGCCACTGTCTGGCATCCAATCAGCATGCAGCCTCGTTTGCCTTCTTTCTGTGCTGGCATATATTAAACACTGCTTCGTTTTCACTCGTCTCTTGAATTTATTATTATCTTCTTATGGGCATGGAATCACTCCCAATGCCTCTCCTTTATCAGAGAACCGGTGCATTCTGAGAAGGGAAACATCACTCTTCAGAGGAGTCTGCTTCAAAGCATACTCCCCAACTGGCGGCCCCCTGAGCCCTCAGAAAGCCTTCCACCTTTTAATTAGGTCATCTACTTGCAGGTGATGAGCTATGTGGTATGACTGGTTAATTCCATGGATAAACCCACTATTCATTTTTCTCTGTTGTGAAGTCGGTTCTTTGTGTACATTGCCATGGTGCTGTGAGAGGATTCCAGGTCCATTCATAGTGGTGTGGACATAAACATCGCCATCAGGAACAGCAAATCCATATCCAGAAAATTATTTTATCCCAGAAAGAAAGAACTTTTGTCCCCATGTGATGGATAAGCACAATGGAATCAGCCTGACACCAGGCAGCTGCTGGGCCATCCAAGGAACGGGTCAAACTCTGGGCTCCCATTATCTTTTCTGTTGGGGGATTGAGCCCCTAATAAAATGTTACCTAGGGCAGCCCCTGATAAAGGGTGGTTTGTGGTTTGGAGACCATGCATATATATACTTCAATCACAAGAGTCCTTTGATTCTTGGGACTCCTGGCCAAGAACAGGGACATCTGGGTAAATAAGTTTGGTTGACAAATATGGAGCCTATCATCATACCAGTAGATGCCCTTCAGTGAACATTCACTTGGGGAGTCCATCTGTGTATCTCTTCTCCAGAATTCCTTGCCAATGACCTTGTCCTCTCCAGCTTCCAAGTTCCTAACCAGATGTCATTTATCATTAACTGCTGTTGAACCAGTGGAGAAATCTATGTTCAAGCATTCTACCTCAATTCTATTACCAAAAAGAGTTTCCTTCACACTGTACCTTAGAGTCCTCTCAGCGGGGCCATATCCCATCTTATCTCTTGGATGGTTTACAGAGGCGAACCACACTTGGGGTTTCATTCTTCAGTCAGCTGAAGGAACTGCCCACCAAGGTGAATTTGCGGGGGCTGGGAGGAGGGCAGAAGTGGATGAGTTTAAGCCGCTAGCTCACAGATAAACTTCAAGACTCAGCGAGTGAAGTCTCTTCATGATTCTCAGTAGATGATAAACTGCTGTTGCTCAGAGCTAACCTTATAACTAGTTGTTAAAGAGAATCCAAAAGGAGGGCCTGGGACAGATGGCTCAGTGGTTAAGAGTGGTTTCTGTTCTTGCTAAGGACCAGAGTTCAATTCACAGGCCTTCATGGGCTTTGGTCTCTAGTCTCTACTGCATCAAGTAGCAAGCTTGAAGTTACATAGAAGACAATGGATTCTAAGTAAGGAAGGAAGCTTACTTTGGAAGCCTAGTGGCTTGTCCCGGGATTCAGCTTTGGAGACTTTCCAGGGACTCCACACAGCATCCTTACTTTCTGTGGGCACTTGGACCATCAGTGACTCCTTTCATTCATTAAAATCAAGTGATAAGGACTGGACTAGATCCTTTTGCTATAGTCTCCCCTCAAAACATAAAGCCTAACAGAGGCTTTATTATTAACTCAAGTAGCAAATACTGGGCTGGGTATGTAGCACAATGGTAGAGCCATTGCCCAGCATGCCCAAAGCCTGGGGTTCTATCTCAGCACCACACAAAATATTAACACATTCTCACAGATCATAGTTTTCCTATAAAACACAAAAGCCTACCAATGGTTGTGTCTTTGTGTGTGTGTGATTAGAAGCGTCATTTGTAACAACTTGACTTTCACCTCAGAGGAGAGACATCACCATGTCTTCTACACTACTCAATCCTCAGACTCTTCCAAGACAGTGAAGCCCCTGAGACTCTGTGGAAAATGATTCCCAACCTCTTGTTCACCTATTCTGCCTGATACTTTCTGAGAATGGCCAACTTGTCGTTGGTTTAGTTTGCTGGTGTAAGACGCTTTTAGACTCTCCAGTTGAACCTATTACCTGTAGACTGTTTAATGAAAAGAAAAGGTCAAGAGATTGGAGGTAGTGCCGAGCAAGATTGGTAATGTAGATTGTTGGCCCTTCCAGGGAAAATATAACTGTTTCTCCTAGTGGTTGGGAATTAATGTAGAGAAATAAGGCAGTAGAAAGATCAATGGCTACACTGTTTTGGGCTTGCAAAGACACCGTAAGCCTGGCTAACAACCCAGATCTGGGGAGGTAGTTAGTAGTCCCACACAGTGAATATATCTCTGATGGTTAGTTAAACTGTCATAACAGCAAACTACTTTCTAAATAACTATGGTTAGAGGGCTCAACAGACCACTATCTGATTTTGCAGAAGACCTAGGCTTGGTTTCCAGCACCCACTTGGTGGCCTACAATCATCTGTAACTCAGGTTCTAGGTTGGATACCTGCTTCTGTCCTCCATGGGTACCATGAATGCACATATATCCATGCCGACAAAGACAAAATGACAACCTACAGAATGGGAAAAGATCTTCACCAACCCTACATCTGAGTGAGGGCTGAGCTCTAAAATATATAAAGAACTCAAGAAACTAGAGATAAAATAAAGCTGAATAATCTAATTAAAATGAGATACAGAGCTAAATATAGAATTCTAAACAGGAGAATCTCAAATGGCTGAAAAACACAGAACTGTTCAATAACCATAGCCATCAGGGAAATGCAAATCAAAACAACTCTAAGATACCATCTTACATTTGTCAGAATAGCTAAGACCAAAAATACTGATGACAGCCTATGCTGAAGGATATGTGGAGCAAAAAGTACACTCCTCCATTGCTGGTGAGAATATAAATGTATACAGCCACTTTGGAAATCAGTATGGTCGTTTCTCAGAAAACTGGGGATCAGTCTACATAAGGATCCAGCAATACCACTCTTGGGCATAGGCCCAAAGAATGCACTTCTTACCACAAAGACAACTGTTCAACTATGTTCATAGTAGCATCATTTGTAATAGCCAGAACCTGAAAACCTCCTAGATACCCCTCACCTGAGGAATGAATTTTTAAAATGTGGTACATTTACATAGTGGAGTCAACTCAGCAGAAAGAAAGAAAAAATGGCATCCTGAAATTTGAAGGCAAAGGGATGGAATCAGGAAAAAAATCACCCTGAATGAGGTAACACAGACCCAGAAAGACAAACATAGTATGTACTCACTCATAATTTTAATTTTAGATATAAAGCAAAGGATAACCAGGCTACAATCCATGATCCCTGAGCAGCTAGATAACAGGAGAAATCTAAGAGAGACATCCAGGGATCCCCCTGAGAAAGAGATAGAGAAGAGTTCCTGAGTACATTGGGAGCATGGGGGAAGGGGTAGAGGGAGGTAGGAAGAGACCATGAGAGAATGGGATGGTTGAGTTGGGGGAGGAACAGAGAGGAAGAGGAGTAAAAGAAGTATCTGATAGAGGGAGCCATTGTGGGGTTAGAGAGAATCCTGGTGCTAGGGAAATACCCAAGAACCCACAAAGATGACCCAACTTAGACTCCCAACAATAGTGGAGGGGTACCTGAACTGACCTTACCCTATAATCAAACTGATGACCACCCTAATTGTCATTATAGAACCTTCATCCAGCAACTGATGGAAGCAGATGCAGAGATCCACAGCTAAGCATTGGATCAAGCTCCCAGTTCAGTCAAAGAGAGGAAGGAGGGATTATATGAGCAAAGGAGCCAAGATCATGATGAGGAAACCCACAGAGACAGCTGACCAGGGCTACTGGGAGCTCACTGACTCTGGACTGACAGCTGGGGAACCTGCATGGAACTGGATGAGGCCCTCTGAATGTGGATGACAATTGAATGGCATAGGCAGTTTGTGGGGCCTCTGGCAGTGGGACCAGAATTTATTCCTGGTTTATGAACCCATTCTTGGAGCCCATTCCCTACCGACGAAAACCTTGCTCAGCCTTGATATTGAGGGGAGAGGCTTGGTCCTACCTCAACTGAATATACCAGCCTGCATTGACTCACCCTGGGAATCTTTACCCTTTCTGAGGAATGGATGGGGGATGAGATGGGGGAATCTAGGAGGTGACTAGGAAGCGGGGAGAGAGGGAGAACTGGTGGATATGTGAAAAAAAAAACTTTTAAATACAAAACGTGTATGTGTGTGTGTGTGTGTGTGTGTGTGTGTGTGTGTGTGTGTGTGTGTGTGTGTTAAAGAAAAGAGGTCACTACTTCTGAGCGTCAAACGTTCATTAATCTCTGTGGATCTCTGAGAGAAAAAGTGAGGGAGTGAGGGAGAGAGGGAGAGAGGGAGGGAAAGAGGGAGGGAAGGAGGGAGGGAAGGAGGGAGGGAGGGAGATCCAGTTCACTAGCATGACAGAGAAAGACCCAGAACTTCTGTTTGGTTCTTCCTTTCCTAATGGGTTTCACTTCATGAGTCAGAGGCCCAAACTAGGGTTTCTTCCAGTGGCCAAGCATACCCATTTCAATTATTCACTTAGAAACAGGAAATGACTAACTGCGCACTTACGCTGAGCATCTATTGCCGGACTACCCAAATCACCACCTTAATGGGGGCTAGAGCAGCATTTTGTACCCTAGGCATTACCACTGCTGTTCCATAATCAGTGCCTAGCAACCAAAGGTAGAGGTACCGACTTTCCCTGAGTGCAGCCAGTCTAGTAAAGGACTACAGGATCCTATAAGGGTTGGTTGAGGAGATAGATGGAGCATACTTATGGCACTTCTACAGGAAGCTTCCCCAGAGGCCTGGCATCCTCTCCAACCAAGAGTCTCTGGTTGGTAAACTAGTTTAGGTCTGGGACCTGGAGAGAGGCCTTAATCCACAGGTCTGTGATCCACGTCAGATGTTGGCCATTGAACCACTAGTACATTGGTTGGTTTTTCTGTATATAAACCAAAGAATAATCCAGCAAAAGGACCATCTATTTCTTTCCTGAGACATGATCATACAGTTATCACCAAAGACCCCAGTGAACTAACACTTTTGAGTTCTGGGATATCCATGCTGCCTTTCATAGGAATGCTCCCATTTGCCCTTTGACTATTAAGAAAAAGCATTCAGCCTCTGCTGATACAAGGCCCTGTCCTTTCCATGAAATCAGGAAGCCCAGACAAATAAGAGCATGATAGGGTATTAGTGTACTGCAAAGGTGAACATCCACAGAATTCCACTAGGACATAGTGTGTGGTTTGAAAGAAAATAGTCCCCAAAGGGAGGGCAATATTAGGAGGTGTGGCCTTGTTAGGCTAGGTGTAGTCTTGTGTCACTGTCGCGGCAGGCTTTGAGATCTCATATATGCTCAGGATACGGCCCAGAGTCTCATTCCACTTCCTGTGGCATTCTGATCAAGATGCAGCCAGCACCGTGTCTGCCTGAACACCGACATGGTTCCCATCATGATGATAATGGGCTAAACCTCTGAAACTATAAGCCACCACTTCAGTTAAATATTTTCCCTGGTAAGAGTTACGGTGGTCATGGTGTCTCTTCACAGCGATAAAAACCCGAACTAAGACACATGCATTCTCCCTGCCTTTATATATTTACCAGTCCCATAGTTATGAGTCTATCTTCTGGGAAACTTTATTATGTACGATGCTTTGGAGGGGTTGTGCGTGTCACCTGTTAAATGTCTCTCCAGTACCTGTCTCCTTAAGCTTCTGGGGCTTTTGCACCACATTATGTCATGGGGCATTAGAACATCTCAATTAATGAAATCCAAGCCACCTCCATGGCCAAGATTGAGCTAAGCAACCAAGTAGGCTGTCAGGGCCAACTTCAGCTATAGAGTCATGTAAAATCCCTGATCTACCTCCATGGATTCAGAATGACAATGTAATCTCTTCCATCCTTAAGATCGCCTCCCACATACATGCCACACTCGAGGATTATGCCAAGCCTCACAATTAACAAACTGGTGCATCACTTTTGCTGTGTAAACTGTCTGCTCTCCCATCCCAGTATATACCTGACCCACTGAAGAACAAACAACAGGGTTTGGCTTTGTTTATGGATATAGTGGGAACCAAGTGTCTTTGTGACCTGCCTTTAAAAGGGCTGTCATCCCCTTTCAAGACATCTGCCCTGTGTAAGGTCATTACTGAGTTTTAAACAAAGGAAAATCAGGTACACAAACTACACACACACACAAAAGTTATTTTTGTTGACAGGGGAGGTTCCTCTGTGTGACTCCAGGATCCAAGAGTCTCCATTCCACTGAATCCAATCACATGTCCCTATTCCAAATGTGAGGACTGAAATCTTCCATGAGTCATCCCCAAATTTCCCCATAAGACACTTGCTGTTGTTGTAAATTTTAATGATGCAATCCACACAATCAATTTTTATGTTTCATTTTCCAACGGTCCCATCCCAGTGGCTACAAAAAATCAAAGATTTTTTCAGAAGGCATGGAAACACTAGGGCTCTCCAACTATCATCTAAGCTGAGAATTGAATGACCCGGTCTTGTCACTTGCTTTCTAGGGAGCGTGTTCCAGTACATTCAAGGATCTATCTCCCACCACATACACGGCCCACAGACACCATAACTAAGGTAACTGCCAAGTGCAGAAGTTACCAGGGCACCCAAGGCATGTGCTTCAGTTGGTAATAAATCAAAGTCCATCATAGGTGACAGCGTAATGACAGTGCCACCATGCTGTAGATTATGAGTCTCTGGTTTCCTGTTGGCAAGAAGCTCAACACTTTGTTCAAGGCCAAGGGCACAATGAAATCAATCAACCTGTCTCTTGGGGACACCTGCACCCCAGTCAGTATCAATTAAGACCCAGTCAGGAAACAGAGCTCATGTCCCTAATAATATGAATATGAACTTGAAGATTTAACATCAAGAATAATAATCCAGCAAATGACAGTTAATCACTAAAGCAGCCAAAGAGAGCCCTAAAGACCCAGAAGCAGCAAATGAGAAAATCAGTTAAGTCTCTGCATGGGGCAAGGTAAATAAGAAACAGACAGAGGAGCTGGTAAGATGACTCAGAGGATAAAGGCAATTGTTATAAAGCCTGACAGTCTAGGTGTGATCCCTGAGACCCGTATGGTAAAACGTGAGCACTGACTATCTCACACTGGCCACACACATGCCATGGCAACACACACATAGATAAGTAGGTAGGTAGATAGATAGATACAGACCTGCATACATATATAGATACATAGATAAGTAGATAGGTAGATATCTAGAAATAGATAAAATGAATGAATAATAAATGTTTTAAAAATATTGTTTATCTATTTATTTATTTGGTTTTCCAAGACAGAGTTTCTCTGTATAATAGCCCTGGCTGCCCTGGAACTCTCTCTGTAAACCAAGTTGGCCTGAAACTCAGAGATCTGCCTCCTCTGCCTCCCAAGCGCTGGTATTAAAAGTGAGTGCCACCACCAGGCAGTGTTGACAGAATTTTAAAGGATGGAGGCATTAGGAGATTATCCTCTCCCATTCAGCCAATTCATACATCTACATGAAGGAGACATGACAACCAGAGTATGCAGCCTACAGCCGCTGAGAAATTGGCCAGGCCACATGGGATAGCTAGCCTGGCCTATACTGATGGCCCTTGGCATGGGAGCATGATCCAGGCATGCATGTTCTGTCTATAAAAGTGACTTCCAAGTGAAGACAGGTTCACAGAGGAGACAGGAACTGGGAAACAAAAAAGGAAGAAAGAAGAACCCACCCCTGGAAGGGAAGGAATTTCCTGCTACAAATCACCCTGGTATTGGTCTAGCACCTCTACTGGCTGATTCAGGTATTGCTCCTCCTCTCATGAAACTGTCAAGGCATCCAATATCAAAGCAAAGAAGGGTGTGTTCAGAGTTCAGGGATTATGAATTAGGAGAGACACCGCCTATGGGGTTAGAGAGGTGTGGAAGGAATGGGGAAGGAGTTGGGGAGAGGCAGGTGTGGAGGTTGGGGAAGCAAACAAGATATCAAGGAAGAGGAAGAAAAATGAGTTCCTAAGCCTTTTGGAAGAGAGGCTTGCCTGGGCTGGGGCCCGAAGGAATCGATACCTTCTCCATCCTGCTTTTTAAAAAAAGAAAATGCAGTCATATCCTAAACACAGCTCAAGAAAGCCACATTGTTCCACTTTCAAATGAACAGAAAATAAAATTCCTGGACAGATTCCTTCTTCCCACTCCTGGGAATAAGTGGGAAGTGAGTTGAGATACATTTTATTTTTCTTGAAAAGACTCAGCTCCTTGGCTCCTGCTGAGTCAGGCTGCCCCCGCCATCTGCAGATTCGAGGCCTTCAATCATTCATTCAGCAACATTTTCTACAGGTCTACAGGGATGCAAACACGGAGCCCAGGGGGAAATCTTTGCTTGTAAGCCTCAGTTAAACATGCTGCCAGCTTCTGTGGCTTCCACTGAGTATGAAGAAGGCTGGGTCCTGCATGAGAGAAATGTCCAGCAGCTGATGTGGTTTGGATCCAAATATCCAGGAAATTCTGGAACAATTTCGATAGCCATAGCTTTGAAGTCATATGACATGGGCTCTAATCCTCCTTAATTCTTTTTTTATGTGACCTAAAGCATTCGTGTGCATGCACACATTCACAGAGAGAGATAGAGACAGGGAGACAGAGAGGGTTGGAGAGAGAGATTTTTTTTTTTTAAGGAAAATAGTTACTGTTTTATTCACCGGGGCCTCAGCCTCTTAATTTCCACTGTGTTAGACCCCATCATAAACTGAAACTCTCCTAAGTCAAAACCACCTTTTAACCCACCTAACCTACCTGTATCACAGCGACACAGTACCCAGAGAGTACAGGTGGCTTGTCCTCTGGTCACATAATCACCACCCGGCATCACTAGAGAATGCATGCTAATATATTAAAGGCTAGTTTATGGGATGAGGATGTTTACTTCCAAGCCTGACCACCCCACTTCCATCTCTAGGATCCATGTGGTAGAGAACTGACTCCTACAAATGGTCCTCTGACCTACACACACACACACACACACACACACACACACACACACACACACCCAAAAAACCACGAAGTTGAAAAAGGCAATGCCAGCACCTACAACATACATGCATCAGTAAGCTTTTGGTGTGTCACAAATGATCCCCATACTACATGCATAAGATGGACATGTTTAAAATCACGCCAGGTAGTAGAGGTTGGTCAGTCAGCCTCTTCTAATTAATTATATTTACCCAGCAGATCATGTGTGTTAAAAGGCTCAGGCTTCATTAGCAGGCCTGGCACCCAGTACTGATTGTTGGGGTTGGGGGGGTTGCATTATGTCCCCTCCAGGCATTCCCAATCACCCAGTAGGCTGTACATGCTTCTTTAGAGGGAAGAATTCCAAGACAAAATGAGTGCCTCGGGTCTAGGACCTGAATTCCACACTCTGCCATTTCTACCACATTCTAACCATCTAAGCAAGTCATATTCCATATCTTGACCCATCAGTCTGTCTCTCTGACACATATTTGAGACCAGCAGGTAAGGCTTACAGGTCAGCTCAGAATGAGGAGGTGGGGGGGGCAGCCTATAGCAAGACAGGTCAACCCTAAATGCCCAATTTTTTAAATTTATTTAATAAAAAAAAATCTATTGAGGTATCAAAGAGTAAACACCACAGCTGTCTTCCAGCTTCCTCAACCTCATTCCTTCCTCAGCCTCACTCCTCCTGGCTTCTTCTGCCTGCTCTGTCTTTCTATGCCCACCTTAAATACCTTCTTCCTCAGTTGTTTCACATTCGGGTTAAGATTAAAGGCGTGGCACCACCACTGTCTCCCTGGGAGCCTGGAACTCCTTCTGTAAACTAAAATGACCTCACACTCAGATTTGATGGGATTAAGGTCACCACTCCCGGATATTCCCTGTGCTGGGATTAAAGGTGTGAGTTACCATTGTCTGATCTTCCTAGACTGACTGTAGGTAGATCCCTCTTTTATCTCAGACTGCTTTTATTAAATTTGAACCATATCCCCACACGTGTGCCTGGGCACATGAGTGCAGGTGCCCTCAGAGACAAGAGATATTGGATGCCTAGAGCTGAAGTGACAGGTGCTCTACAAGAGCAGTGTATGCCCTTAAGTGATGAGCTATCTCTCCCCCTAATACATTTTATTTTTTAGCTCAGACTAGAGGAAACAGAAATGGGCATCATTAGAAGTGGCCCTATGTTGACTCACAGTAGGTCAGATAGTGTGAGGATAGAATCCATGTATCATAAGGTCAGTTTTCATGTGAAGGGAGAGACACACAACATCCAAGGGCACACACACAAACAGCAAGCTTGTGACAGAGCCAGGGGCAACCTGTGTCCCCTCAGGAAGCCTGAGGCTGGGAGTGAGCTGATCCACGGGTATCTTTCCCTGTCCTGTGTCTATCATACATTTAGCAAATATGCCCTTTCAGCCCTTTCAAAAAAAACTCCATCATCATCGCCATCTCATCAGGTCCTAACAAGATTGTTCTCATTTACAGATGAGAAACTGAAGTCCAGAGAGAGCTGCCGACTCACATTGGACCCCCGATGACTCCCCCGGGATCTGTCTGTCTCATGCCAAAGGCTGAAACTCTCTAGTAATGATAGAGCTGACCTTGGCCCAGCTCCACCCAGAAATAACAAGCACCTTGAGACCTCAAGATGGAGCCCATTGCCTGAGGAACAGCTTAAGAAGCCTGGTGGTTAACAATGTCAACCCTCTAGGCACACCTCCATTGGGTTTACTGTGAGGGGAAGACCCATGTTAACTGTTAAGAATTCCGTGAACTGGAGTCTTGAACCAAAGAAAAGGTGGGAAGGGAACTGAGGGTCAATATCCATCATTGTCTGCTCCTTTATTTTGGGGGTGACACATGTCTATGTGTACATATACAGAGGCCAGAGGATGACATCTGGTGCCTTCCTCTGTTGCTGACCACATTATTCTCTCCTCTGACGTGAAGCTTGCCATTTTGGCTAGCTGGGTGTCCAGTGAACTCCCAGGATGCCTCTTAATGTTGGAGTTCTAGACATGTGCAGCCATGCCCAACATCTCTGTGGATGCTGAGGACTCAGGTCTTCATGCTTGTCCAGCAAGTACTCTTATTCATTAAGGCATTTCCTCGGTCCATGTCCCCTGCTTCTTGACTGCAAATGCAATGTAACCAGCTGATTGGAGTCCCTCCTCCACTGTGACACCTAATCCTGGCTGTCAACCTGACACACCTGGGAAAAGGTGAAGAATCACCTCCACCCCATTGGCCTGTGATCACGTGTCTGTGATGAACTGGTTTTTTTCTTAATGGTTGATGTAGGAGAGTCCAGCCCACTGTGGGCAGTACTATCCCTAGGCAGGTGAGTCCGAGCTATGTAAGAAAGGTAGCAGAACAGGAGTCTGGAAGCAAGCCAATAAACAGCGTTCCTCCTTGGTTCCTGCCTCAAGCTTCTTCCTCGAGTTCCTGCCTTGGCTTCTCTCAATGATAGACAGCAACCTGAAGGTGACAGAAACCCTTTTCTCTCCAAGTTGCTTTTGGTTATAACCCAGAATGGCCCCTTTCATCCCTTAACCTTCTTTGACAGGTACTGTTTTGCAGGGATGAGGTGAATGCAACAGTACCAGTGTCCCCTTGGAACCACCTCTGTGGAGGGGCTCTGAGTGATGCCCTGCTCCATCCACATCTCTGCTGTTTGGTGGGCAGGAAAACCAAAACAAGCCTAGAATCTAGGCCTCTGACCCACACTGCACCAGGAGGTTGGGCAGGGAAGCAGGTCACACACAGAGCCACTGGATGGCATTCAGAGAGCACGTTTATTTACAAAGCGCTTTACAAACATTACCTTACACCTCCCCACAGCCCCCTGTGAGGTAGGTCAGTAGTCATATCTACAGTTTACAGATGGGGAAATTGAGGCACGAAATGGGGGTGTGGCCTACCCCATTATAAAGAGAACTTCCCACCCTCCCATCAAAAAAAATTAATGAAATAACAACAAAAAATACTGGTCCTCCATCCCATAGCGCCCTTCCTTCTATGAACTCTAGGAGGTGTCACTAGCCCCACTCTATACCCTGCCACAACCCTATGGCAGCCTCACCAAGAGCCACAGGGACCTCAACCCCAGGGGCTGTGATTTAGCCTTGTGGATTGTCACAGGCCCAAGCTGAGCAGGACTGAAGGCTAGGGAGGAGAGAGCTGAGGTGACAATTCTGCATACACTGGGCCAGGCAGGGATGGAGCCCAGGAGGGAGGCACAGGTCCTGTTACAGGAAGCTCAGAAGCGGAAGTGGGAAAGCATAGCGAACAAAAGCATCCCTGGGTCTGCAGGGGCGGTGGGATGGAGGACAGAGCTGCAGGAAGGTCATTGTGTCTCATTGGCAAAGCAGGGAAGAGTCCCAGCTTCGAGCCTCTCAGGAACGAAGACAGATGGGACTCAGCCCCAGTGAGCCTCCACCATGTGTAGAAGAGGCCACACTTGGTGCAAACCTTGGACCCTCTCTCTGCAGGCTCTTCTTCATTTCTTACCAAATGGAATGGAGCAGAGGGGCCTGGCCTAGGGCCCCCAGTACTGGTTGTTCTGGCCAGTGTCACTGGCCCAGGCTTCTCTGCACAGGTCTGCAGGGCCCTCCAGAGACGGGGCTAGCTGCAGTCTTATGAAGCTCCTCCTTGGCCTGCAACCTGCCTGTGGGGGCCACCAAGATAGTGCAATGTCCACTCCAGTGTTCTCCCTGTGGAATTATGGCTGAGCAAAGTTGGGGACACAGGTCCTCCTCACCAGTCTGAGATGATGGGCCACACCCCTGGGTGCTCAGTGGGTGCTCCAGGCCAGGCGCCTGCTATCTCAACTCAAGAGCCTCCAGGTACTCCAGGGCAACATCATAGCAGAAGTGGTATTGATCCTGGAAAAAGAGGGTACCCTGAGCTCTGACCACGCTCTGGAGGTGGCAGTGAGGATGATCTAACAACCCAGGACTAAAGCAGAGGCTCAAAGTCAGGGACCAGACAGGAGTGCATAGGTGCTGAGGAATCTGGTGGGGCTTGGGTGGGGAGCAGAAGGGGCTGTGCCTGGGACATGGCTTCTCACCATGGTCTCCACCATATTGGGTTTGTAGTTCCGAAGCATTTTGGCAGCAAAGAAAACGTCCACTAGGCTGTGACAGCGGATCATCTCCAAGACGGTGGCACAGGCACAGAAGGTACCGCTGCGGCCACCCCCATTTCTAAAGGAAACACAGAAAAGGTTTAGGGCAGGATTTGGGAACGCTGAGGGGTGGGGCTGGGCAATCAAAAGGCATAGACAAGGCTGGAGAGGCCAAAAGTGAGGGTAACACTAAAGAGCATTGGGGAGCAGATAGATGAGAAGTGGAGCCCAGAAGCCAGCCCTGGGACCAGAAGGTTAAAGAGATAGGTCAGAGTTGAGAAGGATATCCAAAGCCGTGCATTGGGTCAGAAGATATCCTCAGAAAGCATTGGCCTGTAGACTAGAGAAAAGATTCAGCCACACTTCAAAAGGAAGTGACAGCAAAGGAAAGCTCTGTAGCCAAACAAGCCCCAGAGCAAGATGGGAAGACCACTCAGAACCAACAATGCAGATACACAAGCCAAACATAGGCACTGAGCCCAGCCTGTGGCCACCAGGGACCCTCTCCTCCCCTTGTCCCTGTTCATTTGACTCAACATGAGCCTCCTGGAGAATGGGAGATTAACTACCCCTTGACCTCCTGCTGCAGGAGTCCCTCACTAGAACTAAATGCAAGCCCTCAGAGGACAGGGCCCAAGCTGGCACAGGGAGGTTGCCAAAGTATGAGATGCATGGGGGGAAAAAAAAGGTGACCGTCCCCACACATGAGTGAAAACATGCATTTCTGAACAGAGGTTCATATAAATGAATGAGTGGGGTATGTAAGGAGAAAGAATGTGTTGCAAATGTGCATGAAGAAATAAAGACTATAATCCCATGGGCATAAAGTGTATGCTGCATGGAGCCAGCAAGATGCCTCAGTGGGTAAAGATACTTGCCATGAAAGCCTGGTGACCTGGGTTTGAGTCCCAGAGCCCAAATAAAGGTAGAAGCTGAGAACCAACTCCACAAAGTTGACCTCTGACCTCCAGACATGGGCTGTGCCAGGTGCATACCCACACATCATATAGGAAAAGATATATAAGTATGCTATAATCTCACAGGAATTCTGACAAGGCTCTCATTCAACTCAGCTAGCTGGACAGTCCAGCCCCAGGAGCCTGGACTGCTTTGTGCTTGCCCTGAGGGCCTCTGTCAGTCTCCAGCCATTCTCCAACCTTCCCAACAGGGAGCACTCACAGACAATGCACCACGGTGCGCCCATCCCCACTCTCTGCCTGCCACTTGTCCACCTCGGCCAACAGGTGCAGGAAGGCCTTCCTAGAGTCAGGCGTATCCCGGTAAGCAGACCAGCGCAGGAACTGGAAATGCCGCACCAACAGGTGACCCTCCTGCAGCTGGGGACACAGCAGCCAAACAGAGAGACACATGAGTATGAATGAGTCCTTGATGACCTTGAGAGGGTCCCTAAAGGCAGCCCTGGCCACCACCCAGACTTTCACCCTTGGGTTCCTCAGGACACTCACCCGAGAAGTGTTCTGCACCCGGAACACTCGGGCCACCAAATCCTCATTTGCTGTGCCAGACACAAACTCTACCTCCATGAGGCCATACTGCTGCCGGCCTGGCTCTGGCCAGTACTGCAGGCAGGGCTGGGACACAGAGAGAGAACTGAGTAGAGCAGAGTCAGTCCCCACCCAATGCCAGCTCTGGTTCCAGATTCCCACGTGGCACAGCTATCTCTCCACACCTATGACACAAGGACAACTGCCCAGAGCATGGCACATTTAAGTGGTCACAGAAAATGTCACAGAGTGCCACAATCCCCCACGGCTATGCGGATGGAAACCTCCACATAGCTAACATGCTAGCTACATCCTTCACACATGTGTGCATGAACTTCTACATCTTGATGCCTTCCTCTGAGAGGCAGGGATAACCCTACCCATTCCAAAGCGACAGTGCCATCTCTGAGCCCAGCTCCAGCTCTGATAAAGGCTGGTCCTGATGCTAAGACATGGCTTCCTTCCCCCATACTTGCCCTGTAGACCACACTAGAGACAGGAGAGGGCACAGGAGGCCCTCCGGCATACACATGTGCACATGTACCGTGGCATAAAGAGGTAACACAGCCTACTCTAGTCAAAGAGAAAGCAGGAGGCTCGGATTTGTTTTACCTCAAAGGCCCTGGAGTAGGCAGTTCAGGGGAGCTACTGCAAAAGCAGAAATGCTGAATGGACACTCCAGGAGGAGCACAGCACTGCCACCTCTCACTATGCGACCTCAGAGAGAGCACCTTCTCTCTGTGGGTCTTAATTCTTTTCCTCCCCTGAAGCCTCTATCCAGAAGCCACTGTCAACTGTAAATGAGACCAAGTGTGCACACTAGTCCTTGACTTACAGTGGATGCTCCCAAAAAAATGAACAAGCTGATTCCCCCGGAAATGCCTGGTTATAGATTAGGAAACCAAGGCCCTGGGAGGGAACGTGACTGTTCTAACACCACAGAAGAAACTGAAAAGCAGAGCTGGGCTCCTGCTCTTGACGTTGGGGACAGTGGCCAGTCTCACCCAGGCAGAGTTGGACTGGTTAAGCTGGTTGAGCATGACAATAGAGGTGCACCCGTAGTCATAGACCAGTCTCCAGAAGTCAGGCGTGGTGCTCTGCAGTGGGTGCAGGGTCACAATGAAGGCGGCGCTCCGTGTGTAGCTCTGCGGAGGAAACGGCACTCAGTAGGGGCCCCCTGAAGGCTCTGACCAGCACTTAGACACAGGTGACTGGAGGCTTTCCTGTGGTCTGGACCACCCCAAACAGACTCCAGCTGCCCCCTTCCCTCAGACAAACCCACTGGCATCTCAGAATCAGTCCTCTCGGATGCCAGGCCCACTACACATGACTGGAGTCAGGTATCTAAGGCCCAAGGGACCAAAGCTGTTCTCCAGTTTCTTCCCCCCATCAGCTCATTCCCACCCATGACCTCCAGAGCCACCTCTCCAGCTCCCAGGACATATAGCCAGCACACTGGGGTGAAGTCAGGGATAGATGGGAGGTCATGAAACCCTAAGCTCCTATTCTAAACTGATACTCATCCCTAGGGGCCCTTCAGCAGGCCCAGCTAGACACCACTTAAGTGAGCCAGTAAGTGCATGCACACACATGGCATGGGCTGAGTATGATGACTGTCTCACTTCAGGGATGGGGCTTCAGCTCACAACAAGAAGCCCACAGACAACACCAGGCATCCTCACTGGAGAAAATCCACTGTGCCTTGTACTATCCTGCTGGGGGTGGGAAGGCCTCAGGGCCATGAACTAGGCCTCCTTTCATCAGAACAACTTGGGGGGGCCTCTCTCCACCCTATGTGGAGGTCTTCCCATTGTGCTGCACCTGGTCTGGTTCCCTTATTTCTCCCCTGCTCATTTACTGTTTTGGACTTTTTCCTCTCAGCAGTGTGTGCTCTCACTACCTCACTCCTCGACCCTCATGGTGGCCTGTCCCTGATGTATCTAGAAGGACAAGTTAGCTTGGCAGAGGGCCCAAGGCACACAAAGCCTATATGGCTACATATGTAAAGTCACATTCTCCCCAAACACACACCTTATCTATAACATTTGTCCTCTGCCTGTCTCTGTACTTCTCTCTTAGGGGGCTTTAAGAGGGAAGAGACACAGGAGTGACAGATTTTTCCTTCTTGGAGAGCACCTCAGTTGCCCAAGCCACAGCACCCATATCGTGTTCTGTTCGCAATGCCCAGTAAAGAGAGTGAAGTCCCTTGGGCCAGAGACAGGGGATGGTTCTGCTAATGGTTCCTGTGCCCTTGGGTCACAATTAAACAAGGACCAGGGGTCAATCACTACTCCAGGCCAAGTACTGGAGCTGGGTACAGCCCAGTCTCAGGACAGACGCCTCTAGCTCTAAGTATCAGGCATCAAGTCCTGACCTCAAATCCTTAGGGATGCCTAATCAAAGTCACACTACTCCAGGCTCTGCTGGGGCTGATCCTGGAGACAACCCTACCTGAGTTCCACCACAGAGATCCACAATAAAACTGACTATATTACCAGACGGGAGGTACCGAATGCCCGCAGTAGAAGACTAACAGAGTAAGAGGGTCTCCTATGGGCCCATCTCACTGAATGGACATTAAGAGGGATGCCCCTCTACCAGAGCCCTCCCACGAATGGCAATTGCAGAGTCCCTGAAGCCCCAAGCTCTCACATCAGTCAGGGCTGCGTTGATGTAGTTGTTGGGGTCTCCATCAGTGGAGATGAGGAAGGGCAGGCAGCGGTCCGGAGGCAGCACATCCATGCTGCGATTCTTGTCTCGGTTCCGGGGCAGCAGGGCGATACTGCACTCCTCCACATCCAATGGTGGTGTGACCGAGTTCAGCGTCTGCCGAAGGAAAGTGAGGATGGAGGATAGCCAGGGCTTTCGGGGCCTCCTCACAACTCCACAAAGGACCTTAGGTTAGATAATTAACTCTGCGTTGTGAATAGAAAAACTGAAGCCTGGAGAGAAAGAAGTCAGGGAACCTGGGGCTATGGAGGGTCTAGACTGAACTTTGGGATGTGCGTCTGTCACCCTGAGCCAGAGTGGCCTTGGAGAAGTGACTTGCTCTTCTCACGTATAAAATGGAAATATGATACACCTTTTTCATAAAGCATCAGGAGATCAGGAGATCTCAAAAATAAGATCATACCAGGTCCCAAGCAGAGCCTGATGGACCCAGGGCTCAGTGTGGAACCAGCACAGAGACGATGAGCACTAGCTTGTCAGTGCTTTTAAAAATACAAGCTTGAACCCCACCTCTTCCCCAGAGTCAACCTCAGATATGAGGCAGAAGCCT
Organism: Phyllotis vaccarum; assembly: GCA_033318265.1. NCBI lineage: Eukaryota > Metazoa > Chordata > Mammalia > Rodentia > Cricetidae > Phyllotis > Phyllotis vaccarum. The sequence continues at coordinate 46,729,962 of JARWLC010000003.1, forward strand.
TGGTAACAGCTCTATCTAGACAGAACGTAATCCTGAGCATCTGGCCCAGGTCCTAGCCAGGTCTATCACATCTCGACACCCGCCTTCAGGCTTCATGTACCAGAGTCTCAGTTTCTCTCTTATTCTTGGGGATCCCTCCAAGGATCCCAAGTCTGTCATCATCCCCAAAGCTGCTATTCCGCTCCAGGAATTACCAGATTTCCCACATTACCCTACTCTGACTCCAGAATACCACAATTGGCAAGTGCCATATGGCTAAAGGAACATAGGAACTCTGAGTGGAGAGAAGCCCTGAGTCTCTGGCATCCTGACATCAGCAGATTCCTCTGGAGACCAGCCTACAGCACAATGAGCCTGGTCCCACCCAAAACAGACCACCAGAACCTGGCTCTGGCATGAGCATCCGAGTTCAATCCCAGAACTCACATTTAAAAAATAATAATAAAATAAAAGCTAAGCATAGAAACACAAACTAGTCATCCAGTAAAGGAGGAGGAGGAGACGACAGGTAGACCCATATGTAGTAGATTTATGATGTTACATTATAAATAATTGTCCCGCCTGTGAGTTTAATAAAAAAACACTGATTGGCCAAAGGTAGACAGGAAGTGTGGGCAGGGCTACCAGACTAAGAAAACTCTGGGAACAGGAAGAACAGAGCAGAAACGCCACAGAGACTCCAGAGTTGCCAGACAAGCCAGAAGATGCAGAGGACAACTATACTGCTCTGAGAAAAGGTACCAAACCCCATGGCTGAACAGATAAGAATCATGGGTTAGTTTAAGGGTAAAGAGTTAGCAAGTTATATGCCTGGGCCTTAGGCCGATCAGTCTAAAATTAATGTAAGCGTCTCTGTGTCTCTGTGTCTCAGTGGGTCTGCGGATCCCAACCTTGAGACTAGGCCCGAAAGTCTGGGCCAGAAACCTCCTACTACACCCACAGACCCCCAGGACTTGCTGGTTGGCCAGCCTAGGTTACTTGGCAAGTTAGAGACCCTTTAAAAGGCGTTGTCAAAAAAAAAGAAGCTGACAGTACCTGAGGAACAGCACTTACAGTTGTCCTCAGCCACCACCACCCCTGACACATGGTTCTGAGCTAGTGGTGTACACATCTGTAATTACAGTACTAGGGAGGTCAAGACAGAAGTATCAGGAACTCAAGGTCATCCCTGTCTATACCACAAGTTCAGGACCAGGCTGGGCTCCATAAGACACGGTCTCAAAAACAAAACAAACAAAAACAGCAGAACCAAGGAGGACTGAGAGCAAGTGTAGCTTTATCACTCAAGTCCCTGGATCCAGCTATAACTGACAGCACCCTCACACTTGGCAGCTGCTGGAGTCTCTGAGCTGGTTTCCTTAGGACGACACCAGGATCCTGATGGCTACACACCTGCAGGGCGATGGGAACTTCCTTTCTTTCCTACGTGGCAAAATGTGAGCTTAGAGAGGTGAGGTGACTTGTCCAGGCCCCTCACACTTAACTGACCCCAAAATCCTGGGGTTACAACTGCTCACACATGTTCTTCCGTGTCTCAAAGTCCTTTCCAGTCACCTGACTCTGTCCACCAGCTGGGTCTCAGGTCAGTCCTTCCTGACTGACCCTTGATAGCTATAGTACCGAAGAGCTCCAGTGCACACTCACGCACACCACACCTACACACACCCCATACCTACAAACACACATACATACTCCTACATACCACAGCTAGACATATACATAGTCACATACCCTGCACGTACCTACGCACAAACTCAAACCCCACTCCTATACATATACACACACAACCCTATACATACTCACACCCCACCCCATACACCCATACCTAACCCTTCCGTACACATTCACCCCACTTCTATATATATATGTACAACAATGCCCTGAATACACATACCCAACTTTGCACACACACCCCATGTCTATACACACAGTCCCATACCTGGAATTCTTCCCGAAGCTGGGAAGAATTACTCTGAGGGTCAATTCGGATCATCTCCCTGTAGGTGGCCTTGAACTCATTGACAGGGATGGTGGTCTCCCCACACAGGCAGGCCTCCAGGATTGCATCATGGATGAAGATGTATTGCTCCTGGAACAAGAGATGAGAATGTAAGAGTGAGGAGGGGGCTGGAGGTTGAGGGAAAAACAAGGCCACAGCTGAAACAGGGTGCTCAGCTGAGTCCGCGTATCCCATCAGCTCATCTCTACCACATACATCCCAGGAACATTCCCAGCAGATCATCTGAGTGATGAGGCACAGTCAAGCTCCCAGTGAGGACACAAACCCTGGTACATGCAACTCTAGAACTTGCTGCCATCTGTGAAGTAAGGTTTGGAGACAACTATGAACCACCACCCCCCCCCCACTGCCGTGTTTGAGATGGTCCCAGGGAAGGACATGTCTAGGGTGCCCTGAAGACACGTGTTACTCCAGTTCTGAGCTCCATGGTAGAGACCCTGAGACCTAGGAGGAGAGAAGTCAGGAACAGGGCTGGTCTGCACCTCAGTCTGTATCATGTTGACCCGCCGGGAACACAGGGTCTTCACACAGTTGTAAATGTCCACGACACCCTCACACTCTGCCATGTCCAGCATCACGTCCAGGACGATGTAGCAGCCTGTGCGGCCAGTGCCTGCACTGAAGGGAAGAGAATGCCAGTGCCACATCAGGGGCAGGGGTTCATGATGAGGGAGAAAAAAGAATGGAGACCAGGGTATCTGCCGTAGCTATATAACTTAGGACTTGGGGACACTCCTAAGTGGCAGAGGACTCAGTTGGGAGCATAGGAAAGGACAGAAAGAGGGTTGTGAGAGCAGCCAGGACTCCAGGAGAAGAATGGAGGTGATGTTCAGGGTTCAGTCTAAGAACATATATACCCCTTGGATATCCCAGTTTCCTGTATCCTTCAAAACCCCACACGCTCATACCCATCCACATCCCCAGCGGAGCTTCTAACACTTCCAGACACATGGCTCTCTTCCAAGCTCGTAGCAATATGGCTTCTGTTAAAACACTTGCTCCACAGTCCCTATTATGTGGCCAGATCCACTAACTCCACCTGGAGCCCAGTGAGACGCTTGCTTTGAAGACGGCATCATCAAAGCATTACCGAGGACTGCACAGCTTAAATCACACAAGCGCTTTGGAAGACTTGGGTGGCATCCACTAGGGGCTGAATGTTCACAGACAGCAGTTCTGTTCCTAGACATGACCCACAGCAATGTGTACAAATTTCCTATCATGAAGCCACACCTTAGAACAGCTGTTCTCAACCTGTGGGTCATGACCCCTTGGGGGGATCACATATCAAATATCCTGCATACCAGACAGATATTTAGATTATAATTCATAACAGCAGCAAAATTAGTTATGAAGTAGCAACAAATAATTTTATAGTTGGTGGGGTCACCACAGCATGAAGAACTGTATTAAAGGGTCGCAGTATGAGGAAGGCTGAGAATCGCTGTGTTAGCATATCCTTAGTGTTGCCATTTTTTGTTATTTTATTTTATTTCTGGTGGAATCTGTAGCAGCAGGCGGTGGGCAGATATACCAAGTTTGTTCACCTTGGAATGTGATGCTGTGTGGACAGATCTCACACGCTAAGGTGAGGGAAGAAAGTCATACAGCAGAGCTCACATTAGGAGTCTTAATTCACACAAAGTTCAAATCCATAAAAGGCTTCCTGCAGGGGAGAAATCAGACCATGATTTCTCTGGGAACAGGGAAAATTCCAGAATTTGACTATGTAAGTGTGTGTGTGTGTGTGTGTGTGTGTGTGTGTGTGTGTGTGTGTGTGTGTGTGTGTGTGTGTGTGTTCACATTGGGGGGCGGGATTAATGCTTATACACATGTCCAAGCATATGAGAAGCCAGAGGTCAACATCAGCTGTCATTCCTCAGAGGCATTACACGTTGTTCCTTCTGAGCCAGGGTCTCCTACTAGGACCTGGGGCTTGCTGGTTAGGCTGGCTGACCAATGAGAGACAGGGATTTTCTCTTTCTATCTCTATCTGGCCCCCACACCCAGCTTTTCACATAGGTTCTGAGAATCGAACTCAGGTTCTCAAGCTTGCAGATCAAACCCTTCTTGGGTCAGCCACCCCCCACACCCCACCCTCATGCTGTTACTCAATCTAAGAAGACCGAGCTCATGATTCAGTTAGGACACCATCAGTTACAGGCACACTCAGTGTTCGTGATATAAATTACACTTTGCATGACAGACCTTTCTGTATCAGATGGATTCATTCTTAGAAGATGCTAATGAGCTCTAAAGAGAGATAGAGAGAGAGAGAAAGAGAGGCAGAGACTAGCCAGGGGGCTGTATGGCAAGGGAAACCAGTCTTGTGGCATTTGGTGAGTTGGTTAAGAATTCCTGTACAGGGGCTGTAGGCTTGAAGTCTCCCAGATTTGTCAGCTCTGGTAAAGGGGCTCTGTGGGTGCCAACCTCAGTCAAAGTTCACAGGATCTTTGGAAACCATTCTCTCCTAACCAGTCCCCAAGCAGGTTGAACCTAAGTCCAGTCCCCTTGAGGGACCTTGAACTACCCCACTCAGCCCAGTTCCCCCAACTCTGGCCCCTCTCCCTGGGATTTCTAGTGCTCCCTAGTGCTCCCTAGTGCTCCCACCTGCAGTGGATGACAACAGGCCCAGCATCAGGTGGAGTGGAAGCCTTCACACGCCGGATGAAGGCCAGCAGTCCCGTGGCATGGTAGGGGACGCCATGCTCTGGCCATGCTGTGAAGTGGAACTGGCGGACCTCGTGCCGGGTTGAGTAGCCTCTCTGTGGAAACCACAGTGGTGATAATCAGCTGCTGGCAGTACCCACTGGACACCTGCTGTGTGCCAAGCTCTGCTTATTCCTCGTTGGTAAGGCAGGTATCCACATCCATTGTCCAGGCAAGGACATGAAGGCTCAGGGCGAGCAAGCCCCTTTGCTGACACTGAGCAGGCACACACTCCGTCTAGACTGAGTCCACCAGATGCTTAAAGCTATGCTGCCCAACCCCCACCTTGTCCCTGGGCTCGTGTACACAGAAGAGCATGTGACTCAGGAGTCATTCGCCTGCACAGCAAGCACTTTTACCCTCTGAGCCACCTTGCCAGCCCTCCTCTGAGGATTTGACAGAGTAATTAAGTGGGAACCTAGACCCTGATACACAAAGAATCCCTCTGACCTCACCTGCAAAACAGGGCTGACGGTAAACATAGGCCTAAGACAATACATGTAAGAGGCTCAGCACAGTGTCCCACTCAGCAAGGAACAACACAAGGCAACCATCACATCCTCTTCACATCAGACGCCTACTGGTGTACAGGGGGAACAGCCACCATCCTGTCCCTCGGCCATGCTCCCAGTTAGAAGGGCTTCCTTGTCTCTCCTTCCCCTATGCTTCCTAGGCTCAGGCAATGGCTCCACATGAAACAGTTGTAGGGTAGACTCACCCGCTCCAGGGCAAAGGTGCGCACCACATACTCAGCCAGTGTCTCTGTCTTTATGAGCGTAATCTTGATGTCCCCATACATATCTGAGTCCTCGGGCCAGTAGCGAGAGCACTTTACCTGTGGCACCCATTGCACAGGATTTAGCAGGCTCTTAGCCACCCGGGAGGCCCACCCTGTCCCCAACTCACCCCCCAGCCCCCGCTTACCCTGCCCACCTCTACCAGCTTGGTGATCATGACAATGCTTGCACACTGTTCCTGCCACACCATGCGCCAGAAATCGTAGATCATCTCAGGCTTCGGCCCTGGGGGCGCAGAGGATGCCTGTCCCTGAGCAAGGTGTCCCCCCCCCCCACCCCATAGCCAGCACACCATGATGCCCATTGACACCATCCCTTGTTGGGAGGTTCCCAGGATCCAATCCCAATGGGGACTTTTCATTCACCCAAATACACCCCACCAACCATGGCTTCATGCCTGCAGGGCCCTGGGATGGGCAGTAGCACGGCAGAGCCAGGTGGAGAGCCTGGTGTGCTGAGTAAGACCTACTGAGCCATGTGTATGGTAGACCCTTGGTCTATTGGAGTAAACATCCAAAAGAGGTGGGTAGAGAGGCCTTAGCAGAAAAGAGACAAGACTGGGGGTGGGGGTGGGGGGACCCAGGAAGCCAGTTGAACCAAGAGGCATGCTCCATAACAGTGAGTACAGCCCTAACCCTTGTACATGCATCACCAGAAATACAGACAGCCAGGTTACTGGGGAGGGAATGATCATATCAGGAGACACAGACAGGGAAGGTAAGGGCCACAAGAGACAGGACAGATAATGGGGACAAAGACAGAAACAAATGGAGAAGCAGGCAGGGGGCTGAGCAGGTCAGCGGGGAAGGAAGGCAGGCAGCAGACATTCCATATCATGAGAGGGCGCCACAGGCTGAGGGACCAAGTACCTTGAGTGGCTATGAAGTGGTTTGACCTGTGGTAACCCTGGAACAGGAGAATAGGCTGAAGTGAATGCCAAGGGTGCAGACCTTTGTCCCTCAGAATGCCCCCCCCCATCACCATCACCCTGATTCCAGGAGCAGCACCCTCCAGAAACTCCCAACTTCGTGTGTTTGGATGAGGGTGACCTTATCCTCCCAGGCCCAAAGCAGAGGCAAGTGAAGCTAAGCCACCAGGGTCTTGTTATGGAACCCAATGAAGGGTGCTTCTCTCTGAGAAGCAAGTCCCCCCATCCTCAAAGCAGAAGAGTTTCCCTTAATAACATGTCTGCAGTTCAGAGACAAATGAAGCCCAGGATGATGCTGCTCTGTTCCCAGAGTCCCAGAAACATAATCCACCCTGGACCCCAGATATGGGAGAAGCAGTGTTTGGAAGAATCCCAGTGTCAGTCATTGCATTCAGAATGAAGCATGCCCTTCCCAAGGACTTCAGCTACCCAGAGCTTAGGGGAGAAAATCCTAAATAGGGCTTCATGTTGAAAGCAAAGAGTCTTAAACACAATTTTTAATCTGTCTTTACTGATGATGAGGAATTTTCCAGAGTCATGGTGATGGTCCCATACTGTTTTAACCTCTACCACCTATCTTACATGAAAGAGAAGCCAAGAGCTAGCTTATCCTCCATCCCCAGAGACCTCAAGCCAAGTAGCAAAGAGCTAAGGTTCCAAAGCCACAATGGCCCCAAGGTCCACTCACAAGGCTATACGTTTATCTTTGTAGGACAAAAGCCAGCCAGGAAGGCTATGCAGGCACTGTGTAAAATTTCCAAAGTAGAATAATGGCAGGCATAAGAGAAAGCCACCACGCTCTGCCCCTGGCCCTCACATGGCTTCTTGCAATTCCTCTGGACCCCCAGGCTTTGGGGACCCAAAGGGCCCAAGCGCCTCACTGCCAGGGCCAGTTCTCGCTGCCCTCAAGCAAACACTCTTCCCTTCTCTTGGCCTCCAACTTCACTTCTAAAAAGTAGACCATGACAAGATTTCCCTCCCAGGGATATAAGGAGTACACACAGTAATGTAGATTAAGCCTTTGTCACCTGGCCAAGCACAAAGCAGAGCTAACAGCAGCTACTATTATTAACACTGTCTCAAAGGTCTCCGAAGGTCCAAGTAGTGTTGATTTCAAGAACTGCTCAGCTGGGCGTGGTGGCACATGCCTTTAATCCCAGCACTCAGGAGACAACAGCAGAGAAAGAAAAAAAGAACAGCTGGGGTGGGAGGTGACCCCCAGAGTGTTGGGGTCTAAGGGACCTGGGTCCCTTTTAGCAAGTGCCAACAGATTATTAGTTGGCACAACAGTGCTTATTAGTTGGTATAAATAATGGAGTAATGGAATTCAGTTAAAATTGATCAATTGGGCTGAGGGGGAGAGCATTTGCCTAGCATGCAGGAGACCCTGGATTCTATCCCAGCATACATACACACACATAGCCCACATTGATCCCAATGATTAGATGTTATAAAATTCATCTCTATTTGGTATTTTGGGTGCACAGAGACCCTGGGATATCATTAAAAGCAGATTTGTGCTCAGAGGATGTGGGTAGCGCTGGAAATATACATTTCTGCCCAGTTCCTTGGCAGTGCCCATACTGAAAAGCCTCAGACAGAGGAGTAGCCAGTAAGGCTGGACCTTTCCAAGTCTCTGTTGTCCTCTGCAACTGGAAGATGGCAGCCAGACAGCCTCATGGTTCCCCTGGTAAAAGCCAAAGCCCCTTCAAATTGACCAACTATGGAAAAATCTTAGGCAGTATCCTGGCCTCACTGGGACAGCGGAGGAGGAGGGTGGTCCCTAGGTGACTCCGCCCAAGCAAGGAGTCAAGCTTGGAACAGGTTACCCTTATTTCCTTGTGCCTCTGCACCCAGAAAAATCAGTTTGTCTAAGCTCCACCCCAACACAGGTTCAAATAATCAGATTCAGCCAACTCTGCACATCCACCCCTCCCCAACCAGGGCCAACTCCGTGCCAGCATTCAAGCATTGAGTGGTAAGTAACAGAGAATCTTAACTCAACTAAACAGTCTGTCTCTGCTGGAGGATATAGCTGAACCCTTACCTGACACGGGAGAGACCCTGGGATCCAACCCCAGCATAAAAAGGAAGGAAATCTGGTTGATTGCCCAGAAATGAGATGGCCTAAAATCTAGCTTGGGTTCCAACCATTTCTAGTCCTTCCCAGGATCCTATTCTTTTACTGTTGGAAATTACGTTTTGGAGAAAGTAGGGCCCAGGGCCATCCATCCTACCTTGTCATTATTTCTGGTTTAATGTTTACTTATAATTTACGTGCGTGCATGTGTGCCTGCACAAGCTTATGTGCACCTTGTGTGTGCAGGAGCAGCAGAGGCCAGAGGAGGGCATCGGGTTCTCGGGAACTGGAATTACAGTTGGTTGTGAGCCACCTGTGTTGGAAGTTGAACTCAGGTCCTTTGGGAGAGCAGCCAGTACTCTTGACCACTGAGCAGCTCTCCGAGGCCCACACAGCCTTATTTGAAGCAAGTGTACAGGCACACACTTTCAAAATTTCTACATGTTCACTTTTTTAAAAACATTATTACATTCTCTTGTACTTTGTGATTATAGGAGAGAGTGTACACGGGCAAAGTGCCACAGCATATGTGTGGAGGTCAGATGACAGTCTACAGGGGTTAGTTCTCTCTTCTCATGTGGGATCTCAGGGCTCAAACTCTAGTTATCAGGCTTCTACCTGCTGGGCCATCTCACAGCCCTGGCTTCTTAAATAAGACATGTCACTGTACAATCATATTTTACAAAGGACACAAATAGAGGGTGTGCTGTGCCTAAGTGTGTAGGTATGCATATTCATATGTATGGGTGGTCACACGTGGGGGGGGGGTACACATGACAGGAGGGTACATGTATGCATGCGTGTAGAAGCCAGACATGAAGTACTATTCTCAGAACAGAAGTTCACAGGGTCTCTCTTTGGCCTGATACCTTGCAATTAGGCTAAGCTGCCCTGCCTGCCCAAAAGATCCATCTGGCTCTACTTCCTTGATGCTGAGCTTACAAGTGAATCCCCACATGGGTTCTGGGAATTGAACTTGGATCCTCACACTTTCGAGGGAAGTATTTATCAACTCAGCCACGTCCAAACTCCTATAAACCTGAGTTTTAAATGATCATATTTTGAAGTAAAGTGAACAGATTGCTTTGCATACTTCTACTGGGGAGGTCTGGACCTCAGGCCCCGAGCAGGTTTGAGGACACACATCTGCACCCTTGGAGTCTGCGTGGGTGGGGCTGGGGGACAAGGGAACGACAACACTGTCTGTGGCCTTACACAAGTCACTTCATCTTTCTCAAATTCAACATTCTCATCTGCCAAATGATCCTTTCACTCTAGGTACCTGCCAGGCGCCGTCAACAATGTGACTGTTCACTGGCATTGGAGGTGGCATTAAGCCCAGTGAGACTTTTAAGGGTATTTCTTAAGACTCTGACTCTGACGAAAGGGAACCAAATAGGTGAGATTTAAAGGCAAGTGGGTTACCCACAGGGAACCAGGGAGTCACAAGCCAGTAAAAACCAGTATTCATCACAACCCACAGGGGGCGCTAGGACTCAGCACATCCGCTTGTCTTTTGTGAGCCTCATGGGCCTTTTACATTAGAGAATTTTACAAACCAACTGTGTGACTGCACTCAAAATAAGGGTCATGGCTGAGATAATTGGCTGTCTCTGCCAAATGTGACTGGGAAAACCTCTCACATCTTATATTAGTCTCTCCATGTTGTCCGGAAGTCTGATAATAAACAGAATGCTAGCAATGATAATTTCAAAAAAAGAAAAAGAAATATCTTTTTAAGAAGATAAAATGGAAATGTACCTACAAAACAGCAAAGAATACCAGTCATTAAATAGTATGAAATATCCTCACATTCAGGAGGCTGAGGCAAAAGATGGCTGTGAATTTGAGTCTAGCCTCAGCTACACAGTAAGTTCCAAGGCAGCCTAGCTACAGAGTAAGACCCTATCTTGAAAAGCTAAAATTAATAATAATAATAATAATGATGATTATAAATACTATGAAAATAACATGCTTGAAAAATCAAATCAAAGAATGACTTATATTAGTTTGACCTTTTTTTCTTTCTTTCCCTTATTTTGAGACAGGGTTAGCCTCGAACTTACGATGTAGCTGAGGATGACCTTGAATTTGTTTCTTGTTTGGTTTGGCTTTTGAGACAAGGTCTTTCTCCACAGCCTTGGCTGTCCTGGAACACGCTCTGTAGACCAGGCTGGCCTCCAACTCAGAGAGCCATTTGCCTCGGCCTCCCAGGTGCTGGGATTACAGACGTACACCACCACCGTCTGTTTTCATATGATGCTGGTCTCAAACCCACGGCTTCATGCATGCTTGGCGAGCAGTCCACTAACTGAGCAGGCCTCAGCCCTTGTTTTAATGCTCAAAAGAACCATAAAATTATAATTTTTAATCTGATACTCAAGTTGTTTTTGTTGTTGTTTTCAAAGCACATTTGAATTGAGGCTAAAGGGAGCGCAAATTGATGGGGGTTGAGTTTTAAGCAAACTGACCACAAAGGGATTTGGACAACAGGGAGATGGACTTAAGGAGAACTGGCCCAGGCCTGTCTGAGGCCTCTCAGGGCAGTTTTCCCGTTACACACACTAGGAGCTCCGCAGAAGGGCAGAGCTGGTGAGGCTCACAGGAAATGGCTAGACAGGAGAACAAAGGTGAAAGCAGTGGCCAGCACCCCGACATAGCTGTCCTTGTTGAGAGAGCAGAAGGTGGAAAGGAATGTCTCCAAGTGGGGAGACAGAGTCTTCAGCCACAGCAGGCCCTGGCAAGCTGCTGGAATGGGTGGCTGGTGTTCAGTGCCAAGAGAGGGGGGAGGGAGAAAGGAAGACAGACAGACAGACAGAGCCTGTGAGAAAGCCCAGGACACATACAGGAGGAAGAGAGGGAAGAGGAAGAGGAGGAGAGGAAAGGAGGAAGAGGGGAAGGAGAGGGAAGAGATACTTACTTGGCGGTTTATCCGAATCTTAATGATTCCAGTGAGGGAACAAAGCAAAAGAGACAGATGTTAGGCCAGAGGTGGATGGAGGTGGTCGGGGCACAGGAGAGGCCAGAAAGGGTGACATGAGCTGGCAGGCAGAACAGAGACAGGAGGCCAGGACTTAGGTGGAGAGGGGATGGGCATGTCCCTGTCAGGGCCCAAGAGAAACCAACCAGGTGGAACCCAGTGAGAAAGGTCCACTGTCTCCAAGCTGCCCCAAGTCTGAGAGGCCAGGCTTGGCTCTCACCCAAGGCAAGGAACAGGATGGGAGGCGGGGAGAAGGCAGAGGGTTCTGGGAAACAAGGAGTTGGCACATTCATTTCCCGGAGGAAGATGGAAGGGAGGAAGAGGAGAGTCATCTGCAGAGGTCCTGATGACCTTAACCCTGGTCCACTGTGGCTTCCTCCTGGGCCTCTCTGTCCCTCCCTTTCCTCTGCAGACGCTGCTTCCTCGTCTACACAGTCAGCTCTGGCTCTGCCACTAACTAGCTCTGTGACACTTTTCTTCTCCTCTTTGCTTTCCCAGCTAATCTGAAATGAATTTCCTTCGATGTTAATCTATTTCCCCCACTAGAATCTCTGTATCATTAAAAAAAAAAAAAAAAAAAGGAAAGAAAAAGCATTGGTCACATGATCTCATCTCTATCCCTGGTGCCCAGGTGCTCAAAATACATTTCCTACACAATTAAAGGATGCTCTTTCAATCTCAGCTTGCTGCATGGAGTACAGTCAAGTCCCTGGGCCTTGCTCACTTCCCATCACCACCGCTACCCCCATCCACACCTGGGAAATCTGCCCTTTCTTGCCTCCCCGCCCCCATGCAGCCAGATCCAACAGTCATCAGGACAGTCAAGTGGCCAGCATCAGAGGCTGCAGAGACAGCCTAGCTTGAGTTCTTTTTTTTAACCATTGTAGCTGTGTGTCCTAAACCAATAGCTTCACCTCTCTGAGCTCCAGCTTCCTCCCCTGTAAGGGGAAGTCATGCATTATAGGGTGATAAGGTCATATAAAATCCGAGATTGTGTGTAAAATGCTTATCACCGTGCCTGGAACATAGTATGTGCTCAATAAACACGTCTTCCTATAGGTGAAGGACCGCCACAATCAAAGTCAAAACACTTGAACAACTTCCTGACGGCCCTGGGGAGATGACCCAAGTCCTTAGCCTACCACACAAGGCCTTTACCATCTAGCCCCGTGTAACCTTCTCAGCTTCTCTTTGGAAATCGTAAAAATCCCACCTCCAAGCCCTTGGCCCTTGCTGAGGCAGCTCCTCCCATTCTTTGGCCTCCTTGTCTGTACCCAGACCTTGTTCTACCTCTGCATAGGCCAGCAGGGCCCTCAAGATGCTCTCCTGAAGGCTGCTACCTACTTTCAGCTCCTTATCTCTGAGTTCCAAATGCAACTTGGCCATTCGGACCCCCATTTATTCCCTGGTAGGTTTCTGCCCTGCATGGACAGTGAGCCTGGAGGGGACAGGGACAGGTAAGCAGAAAGAGCTGGGCCATGCACTCACGTCTATGTAGTTGGCAGAGATGTAGTCAGCATCCGGGTCTCCCAACATTGGGTGTAGTTTCACTCGGTGACGGTCATCTGCGAACAGAGTGGCAGAGCAGGGTTGTGTCAGGGAGCCTGAGGCTTGGTAGGTTGACAAGGTCTCCTGGAGACTAGAGGAAATGTCCAGGTATGGCTGCCAGGTGACCTTTATATGGGCTCAGAGCTGACCAGGAAGCTCTGGGCACCGTGAGGCTGGGCCAAGGGTTTGAATCTGGGTATGGAGTTAAGGAAGATGAGCGGTGATTAGCTGCGTGACTTTGAGCCAAGGTCCCCACCTCCCAAACCTCTGTCTCTAAGATAAGATTATACTGCCTCCGCTGCCACAAGGCAGTGACAGAGACAGTGGAGTAAGACACCATGCCCTCATACTCAGAGGCCAGGCCCTTAAGTCTTTGAGGACAAGACTCCTCAGAGCACAGTCTGTCCATTCTCTTCCTCGCTCCCTCCTGTCATTGTGAGCCCCCCCCCCCCCCCCGCCCCTTCCCCGGACTCACAGGCAGACACTGCCTCCTGCCGGCTGACCTTGAGCTTGTCTTTCTTTTTGGTGGCGTCCCAGCCTTCAAAAAAGCTCTGTCAATGAGACAATGATAGTCAGAAGGGGAGAGAGACCCCAAGACTCTCAGGACCCCTCCCCATAAGGGGAATAAAGAAGGCAGGGTGGGGCTGGCCGTGTAAGGAACAGGGTCCAAAACACTCGGGTGTGTCTGGAAGGGAAAGGTGAGCCAAAGGGAGGGCAGGGTTCACAAAGTTTAGGACACAGAACCTTGAGTTTGACCTGGGATAGATTAAATGATAGAGACTGAGCGTAACAATTATATTAAGTGTAAGTGGGGGCAGTGCTGGTGTCCAAATGAGGGTGGCTGGATTCCAATCAGAAGGAGTTTAGAATGAGGGTCGGGGGTCAGTGTCAGACTAGAGTTAGATCAAGGTCAGCACTGATGTGGTTGCAACCAGAGATAGGGTAAGTCTCACGATCAGGGTGGAGATGAGATGGAACAGTGAGAAGCCAGATAGTCTGAGCTTGAAGGTGCTCAGAGACCAGGTCAAAGTGTAAGGCTGATTTGGGGATTGTCAGGGTAAGGGACCAACAGGGCTGGACTGAGTTGCCAAGTGAGGCTCCACAGTGAGAAGAACGGGCCGGGCGTCCCAGTCTTCAGAAAAGGAATATCACCTCATATTCCTGCTTGAAGCCATAGCCCTCTGCTGTCTTCATCTGATTGATGTGTTGCAGAAGGTCAGCCACCCGGACTGCAGGGTGCAGCTGTCCTGTGTGATACGGGGAGCCCTTCCGGCCACATGGACGCCGAGGGGAGCCCCCCAGGAGGCTGCTGGCCTCAGTGACTCCACTGCTTCGCTGGTCTCCTATAGCCAGAGGAGGGGAAAAGAGCTCTCACATCTATGCACAACCAGCCTAGACTCTGGCAGAGTGGAGGCAGGGAGCAGAGCCAACACACAGGGTGTCGAGTCATTCTGTAGAGTAGAGCTTGGCAAGGCTACCCCGTGTGAGCCCTTGCATGCCCTTTCCTTCAGTAGCTCTGGTTTCCCATCTACAAAATAAGCAGGTCAACTGAAGTGACCCATAGGGTCTTCATGGTTGGTTGCATCACCCTGTGACCCTTCGGCATCTTCACACCACCCTGCCAGGTTTCACTGCTCAACCTGCACAGGCAGCATCAGCAGAGCCCTGGACATACCCCCTTCTTTCAGGGAACAATCTGGAACACTGGCAACTCCCGGCAATTACCCCCATTCAAAAGATGAGCAGAGCAAAATTAGCTTATGCAGCCGCCCCCTGCGACAGCCAGGCACCTGAATAGAGTGTTTCTTCTATGCCAGCATTTCTATTGTAAAGTCGGGGCAATGGCCCAGACAAGGGGGCCCCATGAACCCCAGACCCTGCCACACAGACATAGCCCCCTCCAGCTCTTAGAATCAGCATCACCAGGACATTCCCAACCTAGTTCCAGGGATCGGGTCTGATACTGGGTTAAGTAGCCATAGTTTCTTCACTGTCTGGCTCCTATCTCCTCTCAGGGAAGGCTGCATGGCTGACTGGAGACCTGTCCTTCACATTCCTCACTGTTCTGATCTGGAAGAAACTGTGGAGGGATCTCTGGTGGATGCCTGTTCTTCCCTTCCCAGGGCTTCCCACATATGCTGTTCCCTCTCCCTCAATACCCTTCCTCCCCTACCCTGTATGCCTGGAGAACTCATACCTACCCTCCAGGTCTCAGCCAAAACGATCCCCTAGAGGCCTTCTCCAGGGCTGGTCTATGTTCCTACTCAGTGACTCACAGGGAAGATGAATGCAAGATACCCAGGCCACCTCCCCAGACCTCAGCCACATAAGGGAGATTGCCCCTCAGCTTCCTGTGCCAAGGTGCAAAAGCTGCCTCTGGACAGAAACCCAAGGTCACAGCAGAGTCTTCCCACTTTGCCATTCTCCTCTCAGCAGCCCCAACCCTAAAAAGCATCCATGTTAACAGAGAACTGTCTCCTGTATTTGATCCTTAGTTCGGGCTGCTTACAGCTGGAGAACTGGTCAGTTCTGGTTTATTATGTGGTCAGATGCCTCATGCCCTTAACCTTACAGGTGGAGAAGCTGAGGCTCAAAGAGGCAAAACAGGACTCATCATAGTGCAGTAATTATTCAAGAGGGCTGTGTAGGCAAAGTGCTCCCTGTGCAAGCATGAGGATCTGAGTTCAGATCCCCAGCACACAAGTAAAAAGCTGGGCACAGTGGCAGATGCCTTTAACCCCAACAGGCTGGAAAGCAAAAACAGATGTGTCCTGGGGGCTTGCTGGCCAGCCAGTCTAGCTGAATCTGTCAGCTCCTAGTTCAGAGAAACTCTATATCACAAGATAAAATGGCGAAGCAACTGAGGAAGACAGCCCCAAAATCTCTGAACTCCACATGAGCCTGCAAATATGTGGATGCACATGCATGCACACACATACATGTACTTACATATATGAACACTTACCCATGTGTACACATGTGAGTGCTTACACACCTGTGCATGCACATGTGAACATTTGCATGCAAACACATATACACAAACATGTATACACACACAAACACACAAATTAGATAAAGAGAGATCTATGTTTAAAGGCATCTATACAATACTGATATAAACAACAATAAGCAGATTTATGCACAGTGAGACTGTCAGGACTTCCAGCATGTTGGTGTGCATTTGAAAAATCCAAGAGATGAATGGAAGGAGGCTGCTTCACGATTCTCACTGTGAAGGGCTCTTTGTGTTTTATAAAAACATCCTGAGGGGCCGCAGTACAGTGTGGGTGAAGACTGGCAGAGGCTTAAATCCCAGCTCTGCATATGACCTTGGGGAAGCCACTTAGTCTGTCTAAACTTCCATGTTTACATGTCAAATGAAGTCAAAACTGATGCTGCTCAAACACGCCAGTGTGAATGTTAAGGAACAAGACAATGTGTAAGAGGCACCCAGAGAGTCTGGCACCAGGCAGCACCACCTACAGTCATCACTGGCATTGTTTCCAGGAAAGGCTGTCCGAGTCCCCGAAAGCGAAGACAGATGGCCTACTCAATACTTGGTCCTTCTCCACTGAAAGACACTGATCCAACCTGAAAATCCAGTTCCAGGAAGCAGCCACAACTACACAAGGTGAAGAAATAGACTTCAGGAGTTACTAGGACTGTGAGGATGGTTCAGATGGCAAAGCCCTTGTTACACAACCATATGGACTTAAGTTCAATCCCCCACACTCATGTAAAAAAAAAAAAAAAAAAAAATCCAGGCATGGTGGCAGGCTATGGGATTATGCTCTTGCACACTGTAAATATCTGTCTCTGTAAATGTTGGTTTAATAAAACACTGATTGGCCAGAAGCTAGACAGACAGGAGGCAGGGAAACCAGACAAGAATTCTGGGAAGAGAAAGAACAGAGCCAGCCAAAACTCAGAGGAAGCTAGATGAGAATGCTGTGCTGAGCAAAGGTACCAAGCCATGTGGCTAAACATGGATAAGAATCGTGGGTTAGTTTAAGAGTAAGAGTTAGCAAGTCATAAACCTGAGCCATAGGCCAAACAGCTTGTAATTAATAAGCCTTTGTGTAATTATTTGGAACTAAATGGCTGCAGGACTCGCCGGACAGGACCGAGAACCTTCTGACTATAGTGGCACGCACTGGTAATCCCAGTGCAGGGGAGGCAGAGACTATAGGATCCCTGGCAGCTCACTGACTAAACAGTCTAGCCTTGTGTGACCTACAGGATCAGTGAGAGACCCTGTTCCAGGTAGTGAGTAACCAAAGACACCTGGTGTCAAATTCTGTCATTCAAATGCATACACACACACACACACACACACATACATGCGCACAAATACACACATTCATGTATATACACACAAATATACATATACATATATACACACACACACAAAGGATTTCTGCTGGTTCAAAAAACTCAAAGCACCAGAGAGACTGGGAGCCCAGGGGTTTGTTGTGGACACAGAGTCAACAGCTCACGAAGTGGCAACCAGGTAGAAAGAGAACCAAACAAGGATGGCCGGAGATTGACCTCTTATCCCATGCATCCCGATCAGCAGGCACGTAAGCACAGACAGTTTCTGATGAGCAAGAACCAAGCTGAAACCTGGGTGGGAAGCTGAAGCTGAATGCAGGCAGCTTACAACCAAGCCTGAGAACAAAGCAAGCTATGCTACAGATGAGACCCCCCAGGAAGGGGTAGGGTCACATGGCATGACCTGGTTTCCTGGCCCTTAGCGATGGGATCTGAGAAGCACTTTCTACCCCATCCCAAGCTCTAACAAAGGACCAACCTGCTCACCCACCAGCAGGTTAACTGTTCCCCAGGAGCTCCATGGGCAAGAAGAGCTAGCCGAGGAGGCATGATCCAAAGTTGCCCACATAAAAGGCCAGGCGTGGCAGCATATGCCTATAATTCCAGTGCTGGTGGTAGGGAAGGGTGGAGACAGGCTAGGGCCTGGTGGATGAGGAAGAAGGAGGAGCCAGGACAGGCAGTCAACACCTCTGCTTTCTGGTGGCCTCCACTGTACCCTTCTCACACTGAGGGACTAAAACCACCGAAACAGTGAGCTAAAATAATCAATCCTCCCCGAAGCTATGTGCATCAGGGCACTGAACAAAATAACTGCAACATGGTTTTCTGATATAAACCAAAACTGGCTCTCTGATATTTGGAAAAGGCAAGAAAGGAGAGGTTGAGCCAACAGGTCATGAGTAGACAACACATGAGAGAGGTTTTAAGACTCAGCTCCAGTCTCCTGGACACACGGTTCTCTAGATACTGTAACCTGGCCTTCACTGTGCCCAGCCTCCCAATTCCACCACCAACAAAGTCCTCCCTTTTCCAATGGCACTCAGCTGCAAGGCCTGAGAACCCTGTGGTGTTTTGAATAAAAATGTCCCCATGGGCTCATAGGGAGTGGCACTATTAGATGTGGTCTTATTGATGTAGGCATGGCCTTGTTGGAGGAAATATGTCTCTCCAGGTGAGCTTTGAGGTTTCAGAAGCTCAAGGCATGCCCAATGACTCGCTTGCTCTTCCTACTGCCTACCAATCTAGATACAGAACGCTCAGCTACCTCTTCAGCATCTTGTCAGCCCACACGCTGCCATGCTCCCCTTCTGTGATAACAATAGATTAACCTCTGAACTGTAAGCCACCCCAATTAAATGTTTTCCTAGTATAGTTATATTGTCATTTCACAATAGAGACCCTAAGTTACCAACCCTACTCAACACCCACTCTCCAAGCACCCACCAGGTGCGTCCAGACTAGTGAGCACACCCTGGTCCCTGCCATGCCCACCTCTCTGCACTGTTGTTCCTCATCCTACACGTCTGTCCTCTCCACCTGACTGCCTAAATCCTTCTGTGCCCTAAGACCCAGCCCCATGCAGCACACAAAAGCATTGGCCATTCAGAAAACATGTGTCCAAATTAGGGTTCTGCCACCTCCGACTATGTGACCTGGGCAAGTAATTTCTCCTCTCTGAGCCTCTTTTTCTCATTTTTTTCCCCCTTGATTGTTTGCTCATTGATTTGTTTTTGAGATAGGTCTCAGATAGCCCAGGCTGGCCCTCAACATCCTTATGTAACCAAGGATGACTCCTGCCTTCACCACCCAAATGCTGGGGCTCCAAGCATGAGTCACCATGCCCTATGTATGTAATGCTTGTGATCTAACCCAGGGCTTCCTTTACTTTAGGTAATCACGCCCCCCCCCCCAGCCACATCCCCAGCCACATCCCCAACCACATCCCCAGCCCCCCCAGCCACATCCCCAGCCACATCCCCAGCCACATCCCCAGCCACATCCCCAGCCACACCCCCAGCCACACCCCCAGCCACATTCCCCAGCCACACCCCCAGCCACACCCCCAGCCACACCCCAGCCACACCCCCAGCCACACCCCCAGCCACACCCCCAGCCACATCCCCAGCCACATCCCCAGCCTTCCTTTTTCCCTTTTCTTTTTTTCTGAAAGTAAGGTTGACAGTTACCACTAAGCAATGCAAAATGATGAGAATTCAAGAAGAAAAACTACAAAAAAAGAAATAAGTGCACACAGAGCTTGAAAACATACGCGCAATAGACAAATTCCCTCACAAATGTAACACCGATTGCATCATTTTCTGATACATGTGTGATATTTTTATAGATATATCAAAAAAAAATTCAGAAGTGACCCAAAAACAGGAAGTCTGAAAGCCTGGCTCCTTTAAAGAAGCTAACTATGAATTTCAAAGCTTGGGCTGGCGAGATGGCTCAGTGGGTCACGGTGCCGGCTCTACCGACCTGAGTTCAATCCTGCAGACCACCCAATAAAAAGAGAGAGCCAACTCTTATGAGCTGTCCGCTGGCCCCCACATACACACACGGTGGCACTCATGTACCTACACGCATACACATCCGTGTCCAAAAGTATGTAAATAAAATATAATATATTAACAACTTGCCAAGATTCTTGATAGCGCCAATGCTCACGTCTCCATTTCCCAGGGTCACTCTGGACCCCTCTGATGCAGCAAATCTCTCTTAAAAATACCAATCCAGGATCAATATTTATTGGCATATAAACTAATATTTATGATATAGGTAATAGTTTATATAAGCACTTGAAAGACTGGATGATTTATGTGAAGGACGATGGACGTCGATTTAGTTTTTTAAGAAGTTTAGGAAAGCAAAAGTAGGTAGGAGAATCAAAATAGATTAAAAAAAACCTACAGTCCTGATTTGACTATAAATAGAGCTAGATTTAGAGTGAGAGCAAGTGGCTTTCTCCCTCTCTAAACCCAAGCATTGGTAAAGAAAATATGAGAGATTCTGTCCCATATCACCCCTCAATTAGTCCTTAAGTTCCCTGGGAGAGGGGCTACGTTTGAGTCCTCTCTCATATTCTTCCCCCACTCCCATCCCCGGCCCTCACCCTAACTCCCACCCCCAACCCCAATTCCCACCCCTGACCCCCAACCCGGCCTTTTCCAGCCTTTTCCGATGGCACTCAGCAGCAAAGCCTGTGCCAACCCAACTCAATATCCATTCCTCTTCTTCTTCTTCTTCTTCTTCTTCTTCTTCTTCTTCTTCTTCTTCTTCTTCTTCTTCTTCTTCCTCCTCCTCCTCCTCCTCCTCCTCCTCCTCCTCCTCCTCCTCCTCCTCCTCCTCCTTCTTTTTGGGAGCCTTAAGGATCTTTATTTATTTGCTTTGGGTTTGTGTTTTGTTTTGTTGTTATTTGTTGAGACAGGGTTTCTCTGTGTAGCCCTGGCTGCCCTAGAACTAGCTCTGTAGATCAGACTGGCCTCAATCTCAGAGATCTTCCTGTTTCTGCCCCCCAAACCCTGGGATTAAAGGCATTGGCTACTAGCACCTGGCTAGTTAGGTTTTGGAGAGGAATTGTCTTTTTTTTTTTTTTTTTTTTGGTTTGTTTTGTTTTTGAGACAGGGTCTCTCTATGTAATCCTAGCTGTCCTGAGACTCACTATGTAGACCAGGCTAGCCTCAAATTCAGAGATCTGCCTGCCTCTGACTCTGGAGTACTTGGATTAAAGGCATGCATTACCACACCTGGCAAAATGTAATAATTTCTTATAAGAAATTTTAAATATTTTCATAAAGAACAACCAAAAAGATTTTTGGATGAATCCCATCAAACTTTTCAGAAGTGAATTAGTCTAACTCTCCACGCTAAAGGCAAAAAGCAGAAACCCAGTGCATTTTTAAAATTCTGATACCAAGCAGGAGAAGTGCAAAGCAGAACTATTTAGAAGAGCCCACCCAAGAAAGAGCACTTGAAGATCTTGAACAATGAGTACAGTAAATTAGATGTAAAAATGTTACTCACTTCACTAACAAATGAAAGGGTAATGTAGCTAGAGGAGAGTGTGTCTGGCAAGTTTAATGACTGTTTAGTCTAAAACCCACTTAGCAAACTGGAAACTGAAGGGATTAACCCCCAATGCTCAGTAAACTAGTTTTTAAATGTTGTTTAAAACTTATTTTTAAAAAATTTAAGCTGTGTTTAAATGATGGAGGCATCTTCCTAAAGCCAATAAAGCTAGACAAGGATGCCTGTTATGATCACTTCTACTCACTATAATACTACGGAGTTAGAGTTTCAATTGGCTGCAACCAAACGCCTGAGCATGGCAACTCTTATAAAGGAAAACATTTCACTGGAGTGGCTTACAGTTCAGAGGTTCAGTCCATCATCATCATCATCACGGTGGGACATGAGAGCATGCAGGCAGACGTGGTGCTGGGGAAGGAGCTGAGCAGAGCTTTAGATCTTGATCGGAGGCAATAAGAAGTGGTCTGAGACATTGGGCATGGCTTGAGTATATATGAGACCTCAAAGCCTGCCTCCACAGTGACACACTTTCTCCAACAAAAACCTTCTCCAACAAGGCCACACCTCCTAATATACCACTCCCTTTGGGGGCCATTTTCTTACAAACCACCATAAGGTACCCAACAGTGGTGTTCAGAGAACCATATAAAGAAAGGCCTACAACAGTGGTTTCCAATGACATGGGCTGAGACCCTTTGTGGGGAGATCACATTTCAGATATTCTGCATATTAGATATTTACATTATGACTCATAACAGCAACAAAATTACAGTTATAAAGTAGCCACGAAATAATTTGATGGTTGGAAGTCACCACAACATGAGGAACTGAATCGCAGCGTTAGGAAGGTTGAGAATCACTGCCCTAGAAAAACCAGAAGTGTTGGTGTCTTAAGATCTGGAAACCCAACAGATCCTACAGATACATTAGAACCAAGGACGTCTATGGAGGAGTATGCCACATATCAAAAAATCACCTGCAAGCCATGTGTGGCAACACACCATTAATCCCATCACTCTGAAGGCAGAGGCAGGAGAATCTTTGTGAGTTTAAGGCCAGCCTGGCCGACAGAGTAAGTTACAGGACAGCCAGAGTTACAGTGAGATCCTGTCTGCAAAAGAGAGAGAAAAAGAAAGAAAGAATGAATGGAGATAGGAAGGTAGGAGCCACATTAAAGTGCACTGTTTGCAACCGAAGTCAAAAGTAAAAACCAGTAAGATGGCTCAGCAGGTAAAGGGTGCTTGTCTCTAAGCCTGATGATCTGAAGTCAATTCCCCGGACCCACAAAGTGGAAGGGGAATTCCTTAAAGTTGTCCTCTGACCTACACACACACACGCACACACACACATAACATAATTTAAGTTTCTGAGGAAAAGACCTGAGAAGGAACAGCTTGGTTTAAGACACTGCACCTAGCAGGCACCAAGTCTGGGTTCAGTCCTTAGAACCAAAGAGTAATGAACCTGTTGTAATTCCCAAAGGATGCACAAGGGTTTGTGGATAAAAAAATATAGGTGTAAATAAGCAAAATGTATCATGTTTATACGCAGTGTTCATGAGGAAAGATGTCTTATAAGACCTCAGTTCCCTTAAAATCAATCCATAGATTTGATATGAGGTCACTTGAAAATACATTTCTAAAATTTGTTAGCAAAGAGATTGAAAACAAAAAACAAACAGGAAAAAAGGCCCATAAAGAGAAAGGGGGTGGTATATTTCAGATATCAAGACAGCAAAGAGCACCCCATGATTTCAGCCAGGGGACCAGAAAACTGACCTGACAGAAGAAGCTACAACTCAATTCGCACATCACAGCACTGTGACAGACTGACAGGAACAGAACTGTGAGTCCGTAAAGAGCGGAAGGCCCATGAGATAGCTCAAGGTAAAGGCGCTAGGCAAAGGCTCTTGCTGCACAAGCCTGGCAACCCAAGTTTGATTTCCTCCAACCCACTAAATGCAAATGAAGAAAACATTGTCCCCCAGCCTCCATGGGCTCACAGCAGCACACTTCCCTACTCCCATCTCAAACATAGAAAATAAATCAAAGCAAGCTTTTAAAAAAGAAAATTACACAGAAGTTGTTCATTATTCCTATGGATTAAAGAAAATCCTTAATTAATGCCACACACAAAAATAGATTCCAGAGAAAGATTTAAATGAGAATTGCAAAATACTAAGTTTGAGAGAACAAAGGGTTAAAAATGCTTAAAGACATGTGTGTGTGCCTGTGTATATGTTTACATGTGTATGTATGTACATGTGTATGTGTGTATGTGTGTGCATGCATGTGTGTATGTATGTGTATGTGTATACATGTGTATGCATGTACATACGTGTGCATGTATATGTGTGTATGTGTATGTGCATGCATGTGTGTATGTATGTGTATAAGTGTGCATGTGTGTGCATGTGTGTGCGTGTGCATGTTTATGTGTGTATGCATGCATATGTGTATGTATATGTGTGTGTATGCATGTGTATATGAGAAGGAATGTGTTTATGTATGTGCATGCTCGTGTGGGCGTGGCTGTGTGGGTGCTCTTGTGTGAGCAGACACGGATGGACATGCATGTGGAAGTCAGGCCAACACTGGGTATCCACTCCACCTCATTTTTTAGGACTGGTCCCTCCCCTGAAACTGGAGCTCACCACTTGGGCTCCACTAGTTGGCCAGTGAGCCAAGGACCTTATGTGCCTCACTTTTAATGGCTGAGCCATCTCCCCAGCCCTTGCTTGGCCTTTTAAAGGTTGGTTCTAGGGTTTGAACTGAGATCCTCATGCTTGAGAGGCAAGCACTTTATGGACAGAGTCATCTTCCTGGCCCTAAGAAAAAGTCAAAGAAAAACAGAAGCAGAAATCACAGAGGAAGTAACTGACAAATGTAAGGACATTAAAATAAAGACTTTTCTATTCCTCCAAAGATGCTACAAATAACCTGGAAAGACGAGCTACAAACTGGGAAAAGATATTTGCAATTCATATGTGACAAATGATTATTATCCTGAATATATAAAGAACTCCTAAAAACCACTAAGAAAGCAACCAAAAAAAACCAACAGAAAATGAGGTGAAGGATGTGAGCAGGCATTTCACGGAAGAGGAGGCCTGAATGCCAATCATGACTGGAAAACGCATTCAACCTCATTAGCACTCAGAAAAATGTAAATGAAGACTATAGAAAATCACCATTTCATACAAACCAGCTCCGCAAAGGGAAGACGCTGGAGAATTTTAATCCTGACGTACAGCAACACAGTCTTTCCCACTAAAAGGGGCAAAGGAAGGAAAATATCCTAGCCTCTCAAGGTTGAAGGAGCACGTACTCCATCATCCAGTGAGACTACTTCTGGGATCTCACAGGCAGGAGTGTCTAAAGATCTGTGGAAACGTGCTCTCAGGAGCCTTGCTGTATTAAGAGGAAACCATAAGAAACAAAGAATACAACTGTGACATAATCAGACAATGGGAAGCTATACATCAGAGATGGTTAATGAGCCACAGAAAAGCCAAATGTCCACATGGGCAAGTATGAGAACATGACACTGGGTCCCTTCGTATAAAGCTAGATCATGAGTAAAATTGTACAATGTGTTCTTTGGGGAGGAAATATGTGCATGTGGTATAATGGACCTTAAAAGGCCAGATGTAAAGAGCTCACTGTTCTTTTGTTGTCTGTTTTTTGTTATTGGTTTTTGGCTCTGTGAGGGGTGCTGACGTTAGAACCCAGGGCTTCCTATGTGCTAAGAAATCACTCTGCCATTGTACCACCTCCCAGAGAACACACTGCTTTTGCAGAGAATGGGGTTCAGTTCCCAGCACCCACATCAGCTCCGGGGGAACCCAATGCCCTCTATTGTCCTCTTTGGGTATTGCAAGCATGTGATGCACATACAGACATACAGGCAGACATACCACACAAAATAGAAATAAACAAATATTTTAAGAAAAAATCCAGATAATTGTGAATAAAAGTTTCAGGAGAAAAACAAAACCAGTTTCAGAGAGTATTCATCTGAGAGGACAGCAGGGGCATGGCTGGGAAGCAGCATTCTGCCACAGTTCTGAGCAGCCAGTGGTTGCTTATGTGGTACCATTATGGTCATAAGCAGTGTCTCAGTGGCATTCCTGTTTTTTTTTTTTAATATAAATCAACACTAGCCAGGTGGTGGTGATGCATGCCTTTAATTCCATCCCTTGGAAGGCGGAGGCCTGTGGATCTCTGTGAGTTCAAGACCAGCCTGGTCTACAGAGTGAGTTCCAGGACAGCCAGGGCTACACAGAGAAACCCTGTCTTGAAAAACCAAAATTATAACACTAAACAAGGTAAAACAGTGGAGAACAAGAGAAGCCAGAGCCTAGCACCCAACATCTGACTTGCTCTGCTTCCGCAACTGGGACACAACACCAAGTGATTCACATAATACTATCTCATTTGGACATCATAGCAGCCCTGTGGAGAACTGGTCTACCACAGAGATGCTCTTTTCCCCATTTTATATGCAAAGAAGCAGACATCTAGAGAGCTTAAATAAGCAACCTGCCCTAGGTCACACAGCCTTATAAAGAAAAGATTCCACAGGCCAGTCCAGGTCTGCATGACTAGACTGGATGTCACCAGACCCCAGTCTGGCAAACAGTAGATGCCTGATAAGAGGCGAGGGTGTGCTGGCCACCTCACTGATATGTTGGCAGGATTCCCCTAAGCCTTCCAAGCACAGTGTCAACACACCCGGTGTATTTTCCACATTTCTGGGCCAAGATTGGTACACAGAAGATAGGGTAGCCTTGGCAGGGCTCTGTCCTGTAACCTGTGAGCCTGGGAGTTCAGAAGGCCAGTACTTACCCCGAGGGCTATAGCCAGGAGCATCCATGAAGGACAAGCCGAGCCGCTCATCCTCCTGCAGGGTGCTCTGGTCTGTGAAGCTGCGGTCCACAGCACTCATCATGTGAGTCTTCTCCTGACGGTAGTTGACTGTGGCCTTAGTCATGTTCACTGGCTTCCTGTGAAAGGGGACAGTTGGAAACACTGGAACTGTGGATGGAGCCAACAGCACCCAGGAGTGGGAGGCAAGGGCCAGCTCTCAGAGCCTTGGGATCAGAAGACAGCAGCAATGTAAACATATCTCTGGATACTGAGGGGACACAGCCTATACTCCTCACTTGCGCCAGTCAATAGCAGCCACACTAGCTGGGACCTTGTTTCCCATTCTTTCTGGCTCCAAGGTCTCAGGAAACAAAGCATCACTTCACTCTAGACCTAATTAGGTACCAATGCAGGGCTACCTTCCTGCAAACCAGAAGATTAACCCAAATGGCCCCAAACAGACACCTCCTGCAAGAATCCTGCCTGGGAGCTCCCTCCTCCCTGAAGGAGGAAAATCAGGCCTTCTGAGGGTGGGCTAGGGTCTACTCTGCCAGCTCAGGGGTCTCCTGGGAAACATCAGCTGTGGAATCCTATCAATCTCTTGCCTGGCCAGAAAATGAATGTGGCAAGGGGAGGAGAGAGCAACTGTGCCTGAGACACATCATGGATGGAGACCCCAGGCTGTGATTCTCAGGCCCTCGGGGAAATGTGGTGGCTAAATGGGGAAGACACCTACATGGAAATGACCTGGGGCCCATGTGAGGCTGAGAAGACCCTGCCAAGCTGGCTAAACAATGGGGCCCAAGAGAATCCTAGAAGGAAGTCTCCAGTGGTGAACCACAGGGCTCTGTTCCCAGCCAGGGACTCTCAGCCTCCTTGGAAAAACTGAAAACAATCTTACAAGATCCATGGGAGACAGAGCATGGGGGCTAATAGAGGACACCGGCCTCCACTGATCTCAGCGTGAGAGGCAGTGTGAGAGGAGGTAGATGGAATTTAATGTACACACTCAAAAGTTCCCAATTTAGGTTCAGAAATTATCTACATGAAATCATAGGGAAGAAAAGCAGTCATGTCAGCAATTCCTTGTAATAAAGGGGGGGGTAACTGGGGGCTGGTGTGGAGAAGCAGCAGGGTGAGGGACAGGTTCAGAAAGCATGGGGACAGGGGAGGCAGTGAACCTCAGCAGAAAGAGGTCACTGAGGCCCAGGAAGGTGATGTGAGCTGCAGGGTGGCTGGGAAGGAGCACAGAGCCCACTGACTATAGAAGCATTGCTGTGGCAAAGGAGTAAGATGCCATGAGGGAGGGGAGGCTGTGGGAAGGGGCTGGCATTGATGGGGGGAGGATGGAGAGAGAGAATGATTGGCAGGCAGGCCCTGGGGGCTTGGGGTGGTCGGAATTACTCACGGGTAGTATGAGTAGGCATAATGATCCCTCCTGGCAGCATGCAAAGAGAAACAGCTATGTGACCACGCTTCCCTCCCAGAAGGAAGGAACTACAGGTCAAGGGCCATCCTTAGTCTAACGACTGTTCAGACTTAGTCATTGTGAGCTCAGATTGAAAGCTCTTCCAGAATCTCCCCTCAGTGTGCTGCTGAGGGAGGCAAAGAGTCTGAAGGTTGCTCAGTTTTGCAGCTACACATATACATGTGCATGCACACGTGTGTATGCGCGCACCAGTATACACACAAACACACAGAATGGGAGGGGGAGGGAGAAAGAGAGAAATATACACATACACATGAATTCAACTCAAAAACACCTCCCCCCATCCATGCCTGCTCTGGCTTTTGCAAGCAGCCCCCACCCTCAGGTTCTCCTTCCTCTGCAGTCTCTCCAGCCCCTGAGCAGGCAGCCCTGCATGTACACCTCAGCGTAGGAAAGAGAGTAGTTAGGATCTCAAGGACAGGCAGAGTAGGAAAGCCCCAGCAGGGTAGAGAGGCCCCAGCAGGATGCCTAGGCAAACCTAGTGCCCACTCTTCTTGACTATGGGGCTCATTAAGGAACCAGGCCACCTTCTCGCTGGCCACCCAAAGCTTGTGTGAAAAGCTTCATGTTGAACTAAGACTGGTACTGATTGGTAGAATGCTTGCATGCTTAAGATTCGGGGAGCAGTCTCCAACACTGGGGGGAGGGAGAAATCCCATTTCACAGATGAGGACACTAAGTCACAGGTTGTCACGGCAAAGGCCAGACAGAATAATCCCTAGGTCTCAGGAACTCTCTCCGAGCTCCCTCCAGCTCCATCAGGCCCAGGGATGGGTGCTGGTCCACCTGCTCAGCCCATTACATTTGCAATACAGGTTGATGTGAAACCTCTTCAGAACCTACAATGCAAACTTGTCTCCCCAAGGCCAGGACCAGGGGGTGCAGTAATGGGCCACAGTCGAAATGAGTGGCTTTTAGAGGAAGTAGCAAGGTGCAGTGCTGGGAAAGAAAATGGTGCTCAGGGCTTCTGAGATCCTGGACAGGTACTGGTATATGGGTTAGCATATATATAATGAAGGGTTTCCTAGTGACACCCTGAATATACCTATGACCTACCCTGTCCTGGCCAAGGCTCTATTTGCAGGGTATGGGGATGATATCCGATCCCCCCCCACCCCCCCAGGGTAGATTTCTAGGAATTCAAACATACCCCAGCAGTCCAATGTAGGACCTCCTACACCTGTGCTCTACTTAGAGGCCCCTCTCAGGCCTCTGCTGAGCACGGGGCAGAGACCTCCCAAGGCAGGGGCCTACAGTGAGGCCTGTACATCTGTAGTGACGTTCAGAAGCCTGAGTTCAGAGCAAGCCCTACCACTTTATCCAGAGACACGGGCAACTCACTTTAATTACAGCTTCCCCGTCAGAGAAATCAGAGTAAGGCCTGCTATTTGTCAGGATCCAAGAAGAAAATGTTCTCGGATAGACCCCCAGTGCCAGAACCTCGCCTGGCACATTCTGGGGACTCAGTAGCTAGTGCTCCTGGCACATAGTCATTCCTCATTTAAGTGATCATTAAAAATAGTATGTCTCAAAAAACTGTTCTTCGACTTCAGAAAAAAAAAAAGAAAGAAAGAAAGAAAATCTGAGTCTGAGTCCAGGATAGGCCATCCCACACACAATCGCCATTCTACTGCACCCTCTCTCTATTGCTGATGGCCCGGCCAGCTTTGTCCCCTCTCTGGATCCTACTTATCTGCTCCTGGCAGCCCAGAGGCTACAAAAGCCAGAGTCCAGATGGGAAAGGAAGAGGTTGGCTGTGCCTCTGGCTCCTAGGGTGACCTTGGGCAGGTCCACTGCCCCCTCTAGGGCTCAATTATGGTGCTTGAGCCACCGTGTCCTGGAGATGCCTAGTGAGAATGAGGTTAGTGTGTGGCTGCAGGCAGAGGGGTCTCAGGAGTTCCCACCCTGCCACCAACTCTGCGTAATTCACTGGGCTCCAGGCTGGGGGTTATCTTAGTTTTGTTTTTGAAGCAGGATCTCATGTAGTCCAAGCAAGCCTTGAACTCAGTGTACAGCAGAGATAACAAAGGTGGCCTTGAACTTTTGAACCTCTAGAGTGTTAGAATTATACCACATTAAGTTGCCATCATCTTTGGTTAACACCAGGCTGGGAACCAAACCTAGAGCTCTGTGTTATGCTAGGCGAGCACTCTGCAAAATCAGGGGGTCATCAGCTTTGACAGACTCTGCTGCTTTGAGACCATTCTACACACTATACCAGATGTCCTTCAGCTCCCTGGCAGCCATCTCACGCTAGGGTTCTGAGCTTTACACAATCATTCATGACCTTGGCTAGAGGGCCAAGTCACAGTCAGTTCGTCACTGTGCCTTCCTATTGGAACCTCCGCTGTAGGGCCAAGGAGAGTGGTGCCTGCTTCCAGCACAGCTCCCTGGCACCAGGCGGAGTACCCATTCCTGGATAGTGGTTCCTGGCACCAGCCAGACCTGTGCTCCAGCCACAGCAATGCTCTTTGCTGTGCCTGTGACTCCCACTGCCCAGTGTGTGTTAATTAATCCACAGGCCCAATGCCCAGGCTGGCAACCCTCCATATACTTTATCGGGGGAGGGGACGTCTACCAACCCCAGACATGGCTCCCCTGTGCTCGGCCAGCCTTTCAGGGGTAGGAAGCCCCTACTCACCCTTTGCGAATGATGACAATGACGGCCCCCAGGAGGAGAATGAGAACAGCAAGGCCGCCTGCACAGATACCCAGGATGAGCCCCATCTCCTCCGACCTCTGGGACACTTCGAGGGGACGCTTGCTCTCCTTGCAAGCAGCTGAGAATAACAAACAGGACAGATCAGAGTCCACCGGGCCTTCTGAGCACCAAGGCACTGAGCATACTGCCCTGATGCATGCACCAAGGCCACCGCACGGCACCTAGGCACAGCCTCACCTTTCAGTCAGAGTTCTGTCTCCTCATTCCACCGCTCAGCCAATAGCCTGCCTTCCATACTCAGATCAGTCTCCCTCAGCCTGTTCCACTCCCTCAGCTTCCCTAGAGCCCCCCTCATCCAGCATCTTCAGACAGAAACCTGGAAGACACCTGGGGCCTTCAGGCCTGCCCTCTTGCCCTCCTGACAGGTGATGGAAGGGGGAAGTACCTGTGCCACAGATGAGACATCCCCGGATGTAACCAACCACATTCCATGTCTAGAAGAGGGATGGTCTTCACACCACAGCCTGCCTGCCTGGCCCCACCTGTCTCTCTCACCATAGGAAAACTGGCCCTTGTTTCTGTCAGGGGCCCTCTGTCACTATGGATAGTGTAAAGGGTGGAAGAGGCTGCCTACTGTCCAGCTGGAGAGAAGCAGCCCTTGAAATGGGCATGGCGGGGGGAGCTGAGAGGCTGAGATGGGAAGATCTTCCTGACTGGGGAAGCCCTAGGTGCTCACAGCCCTGTCTGCTTCCATAGCCCCGGGTCCCCTGGAGGTGCACAGATAGAGGCTGCGCCTGGGCAGGGCTGAAGACACCCAGCTGACTCACCTTTCCTGGCAATTCGGATGCAGTTCAGCCGGGTTTCCTGGAAGTACAGATGAGGGGGCTCAGAGACTCAAAAGCCAAACCCATGCTCTGTAGCTCAGGAACCTCAGTGGGGGTCACTTGTACTTAGCCAGGGCACACATGTCAGGTACAAACTGTTAACTAAGGACACTCCATAGAGCTGTGCTTTAAGACCAATGAAATGGGAGGGCACTAAATCATCATGGGAAAGTGGGTGGGGCCTCAGGAACTAGATCCAGGGGTCTGCTAAAAAATGGAAGAAACCAGGGCTGGAGCATTGAGGATTCAGAAGCCCAGAGATGGGGGCAGAGCCCAGGGAGGAGCTCTGGAGCAGAGGTGAGGCCTGGCCATTTGTGGACTTCTTGGGAAGAGGTATCTAAAGGAAGGCAGGGCCTCAGAAAGCAAGGGGGTCTGATCAACAGGAGTGTTGGGGCATTTATGGGAAGAAGCCTGGGATCGGGAGGATGGGACCCAAGGAAAGGAGGTTAGGGTATAGAGGAGTCTAGGACCAGTCCCAGGCCCAGTGGTAGGTCTCCCCCAAAGCTCCCCACCCTGCAGCCCATACCCCAGTCTACACCACCAGGACCCAGCCGGCCCCTCACCCCTTTCAGGTGGCTTGCTGCCTGGAAGTAGATAAGGTAGGCCTTCCTGGGCTCGAGTGGTGGGTTCCAGAAGCCACGGTAGGTCTGGTTATCACCCACAGTGAAGGGCATGGCCTCGAGCAAGCTGCTAGCAGCCAGTTCAGCCCCAAAGTAGTGCACCAGGCCACGAGCTAGTGCCGTCTCAAAGGTCAGAGGAACGGAGAAGCAGTCCTGAGCTCCTGGCTCCCGCCGCAGCCGCCGTGGCCGCTCTTCCTCCACAACCACCTGGTACACGCTGCACAGAGAGGAGGAGATGGCACAACTGACCACAGAGGACCCAGAGAGCCTTTGAGGGGTGAAGATCAGGGGCCCTAGTTCTGCCTCTTTCTAGCCCAGCAAGTCACAGAAGCTCCCGAGCCTCAGTTTCCTCCTCTGTAAGATGGGTGTACCCCAGAGTGTAGATAGAAAGGAGACGTAGGTAGTAAATGTCCATTGTTATTGCTGCCACCAGTTGAAGCCTTGCTCCGTGGGATTAAACCCTAAGGCCCACTGGATCCCATCAATGAGCCCTCTTATGTGACACAGAACCTGGAAAATAGAAACACCCAGGGTAAAGGATGATGAGGGTAAGACCACACTTACTGTGCTATGGGGAGTGTGAAGGGTGGGAGACTGCCTGTGCAGGTACTTAGGGATCAGAGCCTCACTGAACTAACTATCCTCAGCAGGAAAGAGACAGTCACTAAGCAAACAAGCATATCCTGGTGCTACTGGCTAGAGCCCTAGGCCCTCAGGCAGCCTTGTCTGCAAGCTGGAACCCACTGTGCCCCACAGGGACCCCCTGCCCTCACAGTGTTTCTGCTCCTGACTGCTGGGGTTTATTTTAGCACTTCAAGGAAGGGACTTTGGCTGTGGCCTCCTCCAGGCCACTATGGAACTGAGCCAGAGAGAACATGAGGGTCTGATATGTTTAGATCTTTCCTATCAGCCTTCATCATAGGTTAGCCTATGGCACTCATGTGGGACACGCCACTGCCAGCCTCTGCGCTGAGAAGTAGGAATGTCTCTGCTTTCCATCCGGTTTACGGTACAGGGAGTCAGTTCACTGCCTGCCACAAAATTGCTGCAAACACCAGCTCAGGTCACTCTCAGCCCCTCCCCCACCTTAGGGTCAAGGTTCCCCCAGCTCCAGATGAGAGGTGATAATAATTCACATTAGCCTCAGGCTAAAATGATGTCTATGGAAAAAACAGAGCCTCAGAGAGATGAAGGTCACTCAGCCTACCATGTCCCATCTCCCTTGACTAGTCTAGTCCCGCTCACAGTATCCCTCAAAAGAACACCAAGGAAAAAGTTTCCCAAATTCTCCCTGGTGATGCCACACAAGGACCTGGGAGGCTTCCGCAAAGAACAGAACACCTACAAGGTGGTAGCAAAGGTGGGGGAGACCCAGCAGGTGAGGAAGGTAAAGGACAGAGTGAGAAGGTGGAGGATTACCTAGGATGTGCGAGCAATCCGACCAACTTGAGCCCCCAGTCCTCACTAAAGGAGGAGACCCAAGTGGCAAGAGGCTCTGTGACTTCCAAAAGTTACACCCACCCTCATATGTCTACACCAAACACACCACAAAGGCAACTCCAAGATCATTACACACACACATACACACGCACGCACGCACAAAGTATCTAATGAAGCACCCAGGGAAGGCCTAGTTCCTTCTCCAAACTGGATACTGTCCAGGAAACCCAAGATAGTTACTAGCAGAGACCTATGGTCTTGGTTGGAAATGATGGCTTCAAGCTTTCCACTGCCCAGAATCATGGCACACCTTCCTCAACCCTGAGCCCAGGCAGGAAATAGGGTAACCAGAGAGCTGGCTAGATGCAGGAGAGGATTGTTGCCTACTCTCTCCATGCAGACTTTCCCACCTGATAGGTGCTCCTCGGCCCTGGGCTGGCCTCAGCAGCACTGTGATGGTGTTCTCGGACTCGCCCAGGGGTGACGGCATGTCAGCATAATCAAAGCTGGGAGCTGAGAAGAGACCGGACACAAGCATGGTGGCTGACCACTGACTAGAAAAGCCAGATCTCCAAACCCTTATCATCATCATCCCTTGATCTAAGCTTCCATAACCTGCAAGTTTAGGCACTTGACCTCTGACCTTAACCCTCTGACTCCACCCACCATAGTCTCCTGACCTCTCTGATGTAGTCCCTACCCCTGACTCGAAGTCTTTAAATTGTTTATCTCAGCCAGGTCCTCAGTGCCCATCCTAGGCTGCTCCATCCTTCAGTATACTTGGAACCCCGGGACCCTAGGCCCCCCTCCCAAGGCAGCTCACCTGAGATGTTGGTCGTAATCTCAGTGAGAGCCGCCTGGCCAAAGCCCTTGCTGGTACGGGCACGCACAGAGAAGAGGTAGGTGGTACCGGGATGTAGGTTGGAAAAGACATGATAAGTTTCATTACGGAGTTTGGAGATGGTGCGCCTCGGGCCGGGCACGTTCACTGCTGGGTCTGAGGACTCAATGCTTTGGTAGCTGATCTGGGGGCAGAAGGGGCGGGTTGGTAGAACAGGACAAGAATGAGTGTCACTTTCCTGCCCACTACCCGGTTTATTCCATAGAAACTAGAAATGCAGTGGGCTTCCCTCACCCTCTCAGAACTCACAGAGCATAGACTCTGACCATCATGGAAGTACTTTAAGACCCACCTCTGTCTGCCCTTAAGCCTCCTTTTCTGTCACAGCCAGGGAAGAAACTTTGACCTCCCACCTGGGCCCCTGTTCACCTCATATTGAGTGATGAGGCCATTGGGCTCCTGGGGCTCCTCCCACTTGAGAAAGATCATGTCCTCCAGAGGAGTGAAGGTTAGGGACTCAGCTGCAATTCCACCAGGCACTGGGAGGGAAGGGTGGAGGCAGAGAAAAGTGGGCTTTGGCTCCAAATACCAGCATTCATACATCAGCCTCACCTCTTCCTAGCTGTTCTGCTTGGGTGGTTCAGCCCCTCTGAGCCTCAGTTTCTGCACCTATGAAATGGACACGATGCAGCCCCTCTCTCATCAGAAATTAATAATGTGAGGTATGCAAAGTTCCAAGCTCACATGGTCCATTCCACAGGGACCAATGTTTTCTTCCATTTGCATGGCCAAGCAGGTTCCGTTAGACTTCTGTTTATCCACAGTTGGTAGCTTTCAGAAATACAGATATTTACCAGAGAAAGGAAAACAATTGCAATATGGGATCAAGATCATGGGTGGAGATGTTTTCCTGTCTAAAAAGACTTAATTACATAAACGGTCTCAATGAGACTGAATAAATTTAACAGCACTGACAATTACATCATGCACACATGCTATGAAAATTTCCGCATGGGCACTGTGAGGTACAGCCAGTTTGGTTTGGGCTGCACCTACACTCTTAAAAGCGGGGGTTGGGAAGTTAAAAGCTTCTGACTGGGAAAACACTACTTGGATAAATGTTTGTGAAGAAGCAGAGGTCACCGGGTCATTGGGCGAGACAGTGGGGGGAAAAGGGTAAGAACCAGTGAGAGCTGGCTGAGTTGGCTCAGGTGAGCAAGAAGATCTGAGTCTGGATCCCCGTCATCCACACCAGAGTCAGGACTCTGGTGTGTATCTGTAAGCCAGAACTGGGGGGGGGGGGGGGGGCAGAGACAAGTGGGTTGCTTAGGATTCCCTGGCTGTGGCTGGCCAGCCAAGATGAAATAAGGAGATCAAGGCTTAGTGAGATCTTGTCTCAAAAAGTAAGATGAAAAGCAATACACACACATGCACACATACATGTACACACACACAGACATATACACACACATGCACACATACATGTACACACACAGACATATACACACACATGCACACATACATGTACACACACAGACATATACACACACATGCACGCATGCATGTACACACACAGACATATACACACACATGCACACATACATGTACACACACACAGACATATACACACACATGCACGCATGCATGTACACACACAGACATATACACACACATGCACGCATACATGTACACACACAGACATATACACACACATGCACACATACATGTACACACACACAGACATATACACACACATGCACGCATACAAACACACACACACAAATAATACAATGAAAACTAAGCATTCAGTTAAAGCAAGAATTTTCAAGATCATTCTCCACGCATCCAGACAAAACAAAACACAGGACAATCAACAATTCCAAGTGTCAGTAAGATCACAGAACCACCAAGTTTCCATTTACTGCTTAGTGGAGTGTAAATTGGCACAATCACAACCGAAGGAAAACAGTCTGGTTAAATCTACTAAAGATGAACACACACCCTTGCAACCTAGCCATTCTCTCCCACACACACCCACATGACACATGAATATCTACCAAAAATAATATACACAGACTTTCTTCAAAGCATTGTTCAAAGTAACCAAAATGGGAATGTGCCAGGATACTCACCAACAGTCAACAGAAAGAAAATGTAGCAGATTCATTCCTAGAATGAACCACACAGCAGCAAGAATGCATTCCCTAGGGCCATACATGCCATGGTCCCGTCTCCAAAGAACATAAAATTCACAGAAACAAGTGGGCACAAGACAAACATCTATTGTATGATTCTGCTTGTATAAGCAGAACCAAGAAAAAATTAATATGCACTGTTATGGGGAAGGATAATGGTTAGCCTTGGGAGGTAGTGGACACAAGGAGCATTAGCGGCCTCCTGGGGTGTTGGGATATGATTTCTTAATTTGGATGTGAGCTCCCTGCAGTAAACAGTCTATGGGAATTTGTTAGATTGACCATTTGGGACAGAACACTCTGGAAAGAACAAGGTGTCCTGACCACAGCCCTGGGGACAAAATGACATGCAGAAATCATGACACTGGAGTAGTCTGGGTTTCACTAGAGGCTATGCAAAGCTTGGGGAGCAATCCCATTGCATGCTCCTGCCCTGAGAAAATCTCCAGTGTGGCCTATGCACATGCTCAAGGTGATTGCTGTCTAGGGAAAAGCAATGAAGAAGGCTGAACCTAATATACACTGAATTCTGTATTTTATTTTATACAGGCTCCTGCTATTGGGAACAGAAACTGCACAAGGGGACAGCAGGTTCGGGGGACAGGGGGGAGGGCTAAGGGCTCAAAATGCTAAAAACAGCTGTAAAGTGCTTGCTGTGCAAACAGGAGGTTCTAAGATTGGATCTCAGTGTCCATGTAAAAGCCAGGCATGGCAGGGCACATGTGTCACCCTAGTGCTCAGGGATGGGGAGACAGAGATGGGTGAAAACCTAGAGCCTGTGGACCAGCCACTCTGCCTGCTGGTGAGGTGGGTCCTGGTTCAGTGAGAGGCTGCCTCAAAAAGAGAGAGAGAGAGAGAGAGAGAGAGAGAGAGAGAGAGAGAGAGAGAGAGAGAGAGAGAGAGAGAGAGAGAGAGAGAGGTGGGATACATTTATTTCACAAGTAAAAACTGTTATTAAAAGAATCTTGCCATGAGGAAAATTCCTGGTCCAAATTCGCCATTGAATTCTTAATAAGCCCTTAAGGAAGAAATTATACTAACCCAACAACCCACAGTCTCCCCAGGAATGAGTAATGACCGCCACTGCCTTGCTAGAGTTCCCTACACAGATTTGAGCATAGGCCCAAGGGATGGGAGGCAGGTGGTCAGAGCTCCTGGAATCGGGCCTGCACACTTACCGTCTTCATCAGTCTGGAAGGTGACCTCCTTGCCCTCCTTTTGCCCCTCAGGGTTTGTGAGGATCAAACGCACGTGGATGTTTCTGAATGGCAGCAGATTCTTGATGGTGTAGCGGCTGGCACCCCGCTCCATCTTCACACACTCCCGCATGGTCTGGTTGTGGCTGCCACCCAGGGTGTAGTGATAGCAGAGGGACACAGCATAGGTGTGGCAACGAGTCACGTTGTAGCCCAGGGGTTCCCACTGCAGGGTCAGCTGTCGAGCCTGGATCTCAGCAAAAGTGAGACCTTTGGGGGCCCTCATGGGCTCTGGAGACATAGGAAGCATGGGAGATTGTGTTGTTACATTGTAAATAATTGTCCCGCTACTGGTTTAATAAAAACACTTGACTGAAGGCTGACAGGAAGTATGGGCAGGGCTACCAGACTAAGATAACTCTGGGAACAGGAAGAACAGGGCAGAAATGCCACAGAGACGCTAGAGAAGCCAGAAGATACAGAGGACAACTATGCTGCTCTGAGAAAAGGTACTGAGCTGCATGGCTGAACAGGATAAGAATCATGGGTTAGTTTAAGAGCAAGAGCTAGCTAGCAATATGCCAGAGCCACAGGCTGATCAGCTAAAATTAGTATAAACCTGTGTGTGGTTATTTGGGGCTGTGAGTGGGTCTGAATCTCAGGCCTAGGCCCAAAAGTCCGGGCCACAAACATATTACAACAGGAGAAGGTTAAGGAAATGGGAAGAGGGAAAAATTCAGAGGAAGAGTGCATCGATTGACTGCCAGAAACCATTCTAACTCTGTATCTCGGAGCTCTAAGCACCCTCAGAACCGAACACCCTGTGATGCTATATGCTCTAAGTAACAGCTCTACCACCCGCAGCTGGTAATCATTGCCAGAGTAATCCCACCTCTCTCAGCCTCAGTTTCCTGAGATGCAGAAAAAAAAAATCACCTAAATTTGGATCCCTAGCACCCACACAGAAGCAAGGCTCCCTTGGATGCACCGAGATGCTAAGACAATACCTAAAAAAATAGGCATGATAAAGGCCAGCACACTATAACCCTTCAGAAACTTTAACTAGCCAGGTGGTGGTGCTGCGTGCCTTTAATCCCAGCACTTGGGAGGCAGAGGCAGGCCTCAGTGAGTAGGCCAGCCTGGTCTACAAAGAGAGTGTCAGGACAACAGCCAAGACTGTTACACAGAGAAACCCTGTCTCCAAAAAACTAAAACAAACAAGCACAAGCATTAACTGCTGGGCCAGTGAGATGGCTCAGTGGGTAAAGACACTCGGCTAAGCCTGATGACCTGAACTCAATTTCTGAGACCAATGAGCTAGAAGAAAAGAACTCCCTAGGCTGTCCTTGAACCTCCACATTCACAGTGTGCCCAGTGCACACACACTACAAATAAGTAAGTAAATATAAAACAAAACTCACTAGCTTTTCCGACCGTAGTGGCACTAAGGAGGTAAGCCTGGGCTACATAGTGAGACCCAGCTTCAAAATAAAATGTTGCTGTATCATTAGCACAAAATGCCCCCTAGTTCAAGCACATTCTGAACAACACTGGGCCACTCAGAATCAGCCTGTTGCGATATTTTCATTTACTAATTCTAAACTTTGTGCAAAGCCATTTGTATCTGCATATATAAAATTATGTAATATATACAAATCAGGATGGTGGGAGCTAGGAGCTACTACAGCAAAGAGTGTTTGGAAAACAGAAACAGAAATGCACGTCATTACGTCCAAGGCGGGGCTCTACAGGTAGGGTGCAAACGCAACAGTGAGGCCCTTTTCAGCCAAAGCCACAAGGAAAACGCAGTCTGTGCGATAACACTGGCAGTTAATATTTGGGGGATTTGGAAGTGTTCAACATCTTTCTGGAGGCTTTAGGATGTTTTATCTCATTTAATCTTGGTTGAAACCCAGTGAGACAGGCTGTCATTGACCTTGTCATACAAATGAGAAAGCAGAGAAACAGAGGTCAGGTGAGGTGTCCTCTTTCAGGGAAGCTAGAGTCTAAACCAAATTGGGCCGGCACCATAAAACATGCTCTTACCGGCTGCTGTCCTGGTCCCCAGGAGGAATTCACCTGCACTAACAATAGTCACACTCATGCCTTGGAGACAGACTGCTGCTCCAACAGGGGGGAGCGGCAGGCTGTGCTACACAGTCTCTTCATGGTGCCATTGGCCTAAAATATGTCCCCATTTTGTAAACAGAGAAACTGGGGCCTGGAGAAATAGCTTAGTAGATAAAAATACTTGCTTTGCAAGAGTGAGGAACTCATGTTCAATCCCCAAAGTCCCCATCAAAGTGAATGTGGTAATGTGTGCTTGTAATCCCAGCACCTAGGAGACAGAAGCAGACAGATCCCTGGGACTCACAGCCAGGCAGCTGAGCTTCTCAGGTAAGTTCTAGCCGGTGCAAGATTCTGTCTCAAAAACACAAAGTGGGCCTAATGTCCAGAGTATGGACACACAGACAGAGCGAGAAAGAGAGAGATGCACACATGCATGCATGCACAAACACACACACACAATTTCCAGAGAGAGGATTCAGCCCACATCTCCATGTCTACCTGTGACCTTAATCAAGCCTCCAAGAGGGAACCAAGAATCCTTTATCCCTCACACCCTGATT
The DNA here is from genome assembly GCA_033318265.1 of Phyllotis vaccarum. Lineage (NCBI taxonomy): Eukaryota > Metazoa > Chordata > Mammalia > Rodentia > Cricetidae > Phyllotis > Phyllotis vaccarum. The sequence goes on from JARWLC010000003.1 coordinate 46,770,213, forward strand.
CTGGGAAATTCAAATCCATTCCTGCAATGTGTCCCATCTCCTTTGTTAGGAGCTGAGAAGGAGGAGGAGGAGGAGGAAGAAGAAGAAAAAAAAAAACCTTTTAACTAGACCCTTAATGAGATTAAGGAGGACCCTGTTGTCACTGTGACAAGTTTACTCAGCAGCCCCCTTAGAAAAAAGATACATCTGGAAACAGCAGTTCACACTCCCCCCCCACACACACACACACAGGAGTTTAAGAACAACAATTGTCAACATAGTTCTGAGCATAACAAGTTCCTGTTCCCACCCAGCTTCCATTTCTTTCCTAGCCTAGGCATGAGACAAGTCTTCGGGCCTAAAAAGGACCCTCAGAGAGATTTCAGATTTCAGAACCTACTAACAAGGTTAGACCCAAAAGTAAAACACACCCAAGTCCCATCCCACACCAACATTAAAGACTGCCACACAAGAAAAGATGCCTGCTGCTGGCCCAGTTGCCATACATGGGACTTCTCACCATTCTGGCCCACAGAGAAGCCCACCGGTATTCACGTGAGCTTGGTTTGACCTGTTATTCTTGTGTGATGGAGGCATACCACTGTGTGTGCTCACCTGCCATCTTGCTCAGAAGTCTGAATTAATCTTTGCTCTCCAGCTCTGGGCTGCTCTGTGTGCACTGAGCCAGGGTGTCAACAAGAGTCAGTACAGAACTGCTTTCTTTCTCTTGTGAGAACACCCTGCCCTTGGAATGCCAGCCCACCTTCCTCCCCATCCTTCAGGCACTTGCTTCCTTGCATTCCTGTAAGATTTGAAGGGCAAGTTCAAGGATACTGGCAAGATGGAAACTTCAGACTTGAGTGAGTAGGACTGCAGAGGTCCTTCTGCCAGCAGCAGCATGAGCCAGGCTCCTGGTGAGCAGTCCTCCCATGGAGGACTCCCGGCTCAGGATTTCTAGGCCCTCCCAATTTTCAAAAGAGCTAGAAATTCAGAATTTCTATATGAAATCTGCAGATTTGCAAACACTAGCAACCCACTGAGGCTACTCAAAAGCACCTCTCAAGATTCAAGACGGTAGCCTCAGCCACAAAGTGTAAACACCAGCTTGGGTGAGCATCTCCCTCTCTACAGCTGGGTGACCCTGACTTGAGAGACCATGAAAGGAAGGTTTCTCTTCTGTCCTGGGCAGATCTCAGAGCTCAAACACCATGCTGACTAAGACCGACAGGCTGTTTGAAGGGTGTAAATCCATGAGTCTCTCTGCCCCCAAAAGCCATCAGCCACCAGGGTGCTCCCTACAACTGTCAATGCACACTGACAAGACAGCACAGGGACCACAAAACCCAATTCAGATGAATCCCACAGGACACTCAGAGACCAGAGGGTGAGGGCATGGGAAAGCAGGAGAGCACATGTAACTGCTATTAAATTAATCCAGAATAGATTGATTTTAATAATGCCAATAGGCACTATAATGCCAACAACTGCCTCTGCCTCATGGAAGGAGCTTTAGACAGGGTCAAGTGCACCCAAGTTCACAACCTGTATCCACTCCTCACTAGCTCTGCAACTCTGAGAAAGTTGCTTAACTCTTCAGAATTACTGATACCAATGGAGGGAAAAAATGCCTACTCTAAAACTGTGAATCATGCCAGCATTGGGTAGGTAGGGCCAGATGATCCAAAATTCTAGGTCACCTTCAACTACCAAGCTAGCTCAAGCCAGCCTGAAGTACATGACACTTTTTCCTAAAAACAAAAAAGCAACAAAACCACCTCCTCTAAAGACCAAACACAAGCCAGGCACAAGCCTTAGATCCCAGCACTTAGAGGTAGAAGCTGAAGGATCAGCACTTCAAGGTTATCCTGGGCTACATAGTGACTTGGGGGTTAGCTGGAGCTATATGAGATCATACCTCAAAGCAAACAACAAATAAAGGAAATAATATCACATGGGACGTGGTAAACCAGAGTGCCCAGTCAATAGGAATCAATAAAGAACCGCGTGTTCCTAAGTGAGACTTCGGTAACAATGTGAATTAGCGAAAGCATGCAGCAAAGCAATAACATGTCAAAGCCTTTCTTCTAATCACTCCTGATTGTTCGTTCACTCTAAAGAATACAACTCAAGAGAATAAAAAGAGCTGCAAGCATTTAATTTTTTGACGTAGCATTATAATAATAAGGATATAGAAACAAACAGCCCAGAAATCCGGGATAGACGTCTGCGGGCAATATAATTATAAAGAGCGTTGCACATGGGCTGGCACAGAGCAAGCAAAGCAGAATCCTTGAGCAGCAGCCCCATCCCAGTGACAAGCATGTGAAAATGTGCACTGAAGACATACGGGCAGAGACTAGAACAAGGCGGAAAATTAAGACAGCTGTTGAGCTATGCGGGCGTGATTCAGAGGTTTTGGAGTTTTGTTTTGTTTTAAGCCTTTTACTGGTTCAATATTATTGTTTTTACAGTAAATAATAGACTGGAGGGAATTGTGGGCCTGCAGAGTCTGACAACACAGCTGCTCAAGAGCAAAACAACCCCAGGCCAGGCTCTAGGGCGGTGACATCAACAGAGAGGAGTCTGTGATTAAAGGGCAGGAGGGAGGTCTTGGTTTGGAGTCTACCCACCTGGCTCCAGCCCCATCCCCATGGCTAGCCTAAGGAAAAATGTTTATTGGTTCAAACACTATGGCAAGTGCCTGAGGCAGGGGCCATGACAGCTGCTGCTGTCATTAATACTCAGTGGAAAGCAAGGATAGTCAGCTGCCTTGGTTAATACTGATTCACAAATGGACAGGCTCTAGAATCACCTGGGAGAGGAGTCTCTGGGTGTGCCTGTGCGGGATTTTCCAGATGAGGTTTACTGAGAAGAGCCACCTTAACATGAGGTTGATGGATCCAGAGAGTTGGATCCCAAAAGAGGGGGAAATCAGCATGGGGATTCTATTCTCCCTGACTGTGACGGGCTGCTTCAAGCTCTTTACTTACTCGCCATAGGTCAAGTTTCAGGGTGTTTTATCACAGAGATGGAAAAGCAACTAAGAAATCAGCTCTGCTTCTGGCTCTGCTGTGACAGTGCAGATTTGATCAAGTGGCTGAATCTCTTAAACCTGAGTTTACTCACATGTAAAATAAGAATTATCAAAAGTTATGACTGCTAGATAATAGCCTCACAATATGAGAAATTGTCAGGCTGTCAAGGGCAATAGCCTCTGGCCATAAAGAATGGCTTAACAAACAAAAAAACAGTTCTAACTTCCTGGTTGCTAGCCCCCTCCAAATGACTCAACCTTCATCCTGCAAAAAAGTTGAATGAGGCCCTTTGCTCATCCAATAAAGCAGCCTCTGCCTGTTGAGTCTAAGTCTGTCTGCCTCTCTGCATTATTTTCCTTACAATGGCCATACAACCTGTGTGAACCTGTGTGTGTGTGTGTGTGTACACATGCCTGAATCTTCTGCCTCCACACACCCCCATACCACATACCTTTTTGGGTTTTTTGAGACAAGATTTCTCTGTGTAGCCCTTGCTGTTCTGGAATTCTGCAAAGCAGGCTGGCCTCCAACTCAGAAGTCCACCTGCCTCTGCCTCCTGAGTGCTGGGATTAAAGGCGTGGCCACAACCCTAGAAGTCATTCTTTTTATGTAACTGACAGCTTGCACTTCTTTGAGCCATTTCCCCAGCCCCACAACCTGGGTTCTTGACCCACTGTCTGATTACAAGCAAGTCCCTGACCCATCTGGGTCTCAGTGTCCACTTCTGCACACTCAAGAGAGTACAGTAGAGATTTCCCATGTGCCTTAAGCTCTGATTTATTCTAAGTGGCAAATCAAAATGCCTTTAAAACATGAAGAACACCATAATGATGACAGCTGTCACGGAGTGCCTGTGGTGTGCCAGGCAGTACTTCACATGCATGTAATATGCTCCCTACAATTGCCCAGATTAACCCCAAATACTACAGGACCCCCAATGATCAGCTTCGCATGTCCATCTCCTCACTTACATTCCCCAAAAGCCTAAACGGGGGGAGGGGGGGTCAGCCTCAACACTACTGACATTTTGGACTAGATAATTACTTGTCATTGGACACTGTCCATGCACCGCACGGAGCTTAGCTCTCTTAATATCAGCAGCACCCACCAGCAGTAGCCAGTATGGCAGTAATATGTCTCCAGACACAAGCAAATGTCTCCTAGGAGAGAAAAATCGCCCCTGTTGAGAACGCTAACATGAGAGATGAGATCTTGCCACATGGTTTTAAATGCCACCAACACCATCTCTGTAAAGACAACTTTCAAATTCATACCAACAGCCTGCACTCTTCCGTCAGTCCCTTGCTCATCCATCCATCTGCCTAGTGAAGATCCCCACTGGCACATTTAATGACGTCTCAAAGCCATTGTGTGCAACACACACCTCCTGATCAATGACACCCCCCAAGGACCACTCCCCCCCCACCAAGTCTGCTGCTGTGGGCTCCTTCGCAGTAAGTGACAGCTCCATCCATCCAGTTGCTCAAGCAAAACACCTTGGAGCATCCTGGTGTCTATTTCTTTCTCCCCTCATAGCAGATCTATCAGCAGATGCTATTGACTTCTGAACCAACCGGACTAAGCAACTTGTCATCACCACCACATTGGTGACTTCAACTCAGCTTCCGGCTACCATCTCTGGCTACAATAGCTGCAGAACCTCCCCATGGATCCCCTGGAGGAACATTTGCCCTCTGTCATGACTCTCTATTGCGGTAATAAACACCAAGGCCAAAAACAGCTTGGGGAAGAAGAAAACATTTCTTTGGCTTACACTTCCGCATCATGGTCCATCATCCAGGAAAGCCAGGGCAGGAGCTCAAGGCAGGAACTGAAGCGCAGACCATGGAGGAGCACTGTTTGCTGGTGCTCTCCCACAAGGCTGCTCAGTCTGCTTTCTTATAAAACCTAAGATCACCTGCCTTAGGTGGCACCAACCACAATGGGCTGGGCCCTCCCATATCAGATATTAATCCAGAAGATACCCCACAGCCATGCTCACAAGTCAGTCTGATATAGGCATTTCCTCCATTGAGAATCCCTCTTTCTACGTGATTTGTTGGTGTCCAGTTGACAAAAACTAGCCAGCATCCCCTCCTAGGGTCAGTTCTCCATGAACCATCCAGAGCAGAGCTTCTGAACACCAGTTGCCCATGCTCGTTCTTGCCCTCAAATCCCTGCCATCACACCCCCGGCTCACTTGCCTCTGAATCTGACGTTCTGAGCTGTGCTTAGACATCTTCTCACAGGTCCCCTCCATGCTCCTGCCTCCAGACCTCTGTACTCAATAGTCTGTCTGACTGGACTGTTCCTTCCCAGGCTGTCCCACTACAACACATCACCCAGCTCAGCCTCTCACCTCCTGCATGACTCTGCTCAAATGCCATCATCTCAGTAAGATAGTCCCTCAGCTTTTTATAAATAACAACCCTCCACCCATCCCCACCCCACCCCCGCCCTGATTTATTCCTCCTAACACACTTATCACCATCTGACAGACTATATATTCCACTTGTTTACTTATTTATCATCTGCCTCCTTCTGCCAGGACACGAGCTCCATGCAGAGTCTTAAGAGGCCTCAAATGCTGATGGCCTCTGTCTGGGGTACAGCCATGTATCCCTAGCAACTGTAACATTACCTGGCACATAATAGACACTCAATAAACATTCATTGACTGAATCTTCATGCTACTCCATATGGCAGAGATTAGTGTTGCTTCCACTTATAAACCAAGAAGACTGAAGCTTTCAGTGGGTATGTCACCCGACCTGGACCCATCAGCTAGAAGCAGTCACCACAGGGACACTGACCCACCACCCAAATATCTCTCTTAGATGGCCCACAAATCAGCTTTTAATAACACTTAAGAATATAAGTTGTAGGCTGTCAAGATTTTAAAAACATTTGCTATCAAAACGGACGACCTGAGTTCGAACTCCAATACTCACAGGTAGAAAGAAAGAACAGACTGCAGTAAGCTGTCCTCCAGCCTCTACATGCACACTGTGGCAAGCACATGTCCACACATATGCAAACACTAAGCAAATATATATATATATATATATATATATATATATACATACACACACATATACATATTTAACTTCAATTGCAAAAATTGCTTGACTCTTCCACACATTATTCCAAAATATACCATGGATGTTGTGGTTTGAAAAAAAAATGGTCCCCAAAGGGAGTGGCACTATTAAGGGTTACGGCTTTGTTGGAAGAAGTGTGTCCCTTTAGAGGTGGGCTTCGAGGTTTCATATATGCTCAAGCCACACCTAGTGTCACAGTCTACTTCCTGTGGCCTTCTGATCCAGATGCAGCCAGCACTATGCCTGCACATCACCACGTCCCGCCATGATGATAATGGACTAAATCTCTGAACGTGTAAGCCACCCCAATTAAATGTTTTTCCTTTATATGAGTTTCCATGGTCATGGTATCTCTTCACAATAGAGACTCAAACTAAGACATATGTAAAGATGCAACTGTTAAACTCTAAGAGAAAAAAAAATAAAAGAAGAATTAGGGAAAAGATACCTGGGAGCTAGGGTCAGGCAGGAACTCTTATGATTGACTCCAAATGCACTGGGCAATTTGAGAAACAAGACTTCATCAAAATCTAAAATGTTGGCTCGAAATCCATACAAAGACAATGAGGAGATTAGATCCCTACTGGAAGAAATGCCTACAGATCATGCCTCCACTAGTATATTAATGATGTGCTCTAGATACAACTAGTATCTCAAATGCATAAAGAATTCTCAAAACTCAACAGGAGGGAAAAAAAAAAGCAATTCTATTAAGAAATGAGCAATGATATGAACAGGCAATTCAATGGAGAGCATAGGCAGAGGCAGCCATGTGTGGAAAGATGTTCACTAGGCATTAAGGAAATGCAAATTAAGACCATGAAAGGGAGGGGAGGGGCTGGAGAGGTGGCTACGCTGCTAAAAGCAATTGCTCTTGTAGAAGTGTGTGTGTGTGTGGGGGGGGGGGTTCTGTCCCCAGCAACCCCATCAGGTGATTCACCACCCTGTAACTCTGAGAACACACACCATCTTCTGGCCATAACACACACAATTGAAAATAAAATATTTTTAAAACTTGTATGAACTATTGTTCCTGATGGTCAGAAAGAGTAAACAACCCAAGCACCTGGCCCCTGGTGACAAATGAAATGGGAGAAAGTTACATGCACAGCCAAAAGGAATGTGGTGACGACAACTCGCTACGGCACCAATAAGGACAAATGAAGAAGCCACCCACAGACGTCTACAACAATCACGCATGGTTGTACAACATAAAATATACAAAGAGTAAATCTAGAGAGAGGGAAATGGATTCATGCTTGCTTAGGGATTTGGGATTAGGATGGGCTAGGCGACTGTTAAACAGTGTAAGGGTCCCTTTTAGAGGGACGACATGTTCCCAAGCCAATCATATTAATAGTTGTTCAACCTCAGAGATACTGAAAGCCTCTGCACTGTATAAAGAGTGACATATACGAGTGCATATTATATTGCAATAGATCTATTATCCCTTCCAAAAAAAATCCCAAAAAAGCAATTCCAAAAAGGTTATATACTCCATGATGTCATCTTGGAGATGGCAAAATTCTAGAAATAAGGAAAGACAGATCTGTGGTTACCAAGGATGGGATGGAGGAAGAGGAGGGAGCCGTAATAAAACAGTGATGTGAATCGTCTGTAGGGATACTGAGGCCCCCGGGGTTCCTACTGTAGTGACGAATACACAAACCTACACAGGTGTTTGAGTACACAGAACTAAATACACATAGAGAGGCACACAAACAGGAAACCAGGGTACTCTGTTAAGATATCTGTAGAGTCTGTGGGTGTCAAATTTTTGGTTAAACATTTTTGTTACTTTGTGTTTATTTTGCAGGTGCAAATGGGGGTGGGGGAGGAACATGAGCATACCACAGCACATATATAGGGGTCAGAGGCCATCATCATGTGAGTCTCCAGGTCATCAGGCTTGGCAGCAAGCAGCTTTACCTGCTGAGCCATCTTGCCAGCCCCAGATGTCAATCTTTATTGTAAAATTAAACTATACTTGTTCAAAATGAAACTATTGAGGAAAACATGGTAGAAGATGGAAAGCCTCTGTTTTTTCTTGCAGGAGCACGTGGTCCTAAATTGAGAATCTACATTTGTGTCACTAAGAAGACTCCAAAAACAACAGCGCACTGGCATCACACCCGGAGAACTCTACTCTGCTTCTCTCTTCTGGCTTGTCCTCTGCTACAGGTGCATCGTGGGTCTTTAGGAATTACTACTTCCCCCTCCTAAACAAGAAGAGCTGACGTAGGGCTGAGTGCCAGGCCCAGGGAATCCAGACAAAAACCTGTCACACACAATTTTTAATTGGTAGTGCTTAAGAAGACAATAAGAATTCTGGCCCTGCCACCGACTAGCTTCGAGTTCTTTGCCCAGCCACCTGATATCTCTGCCTCAGTTACCTCATTTGTGAAATGGGTATGACACAGCACCTATGTCATTGTGTTCTGGTGAGTTTCCCGATTTGTGTTCTTGGTTTGCTTTTTTGTATTGGTTTGGTTTTGATTTTTTTTCTTTGTCTCGTTTGTTTATTTGTCTAGTTTTGCATTTTGAGACAAGCTATGGAGAAGTCACCAGGGTCCCTGACGTGTGGTAAGGTTGAAGTCAATAAATGTATGTGTATCAAGAGGCTTTGCTGTCTCTATGGAACGGGAACAACCCACCTGCACACTTGGTCCGGCTGAGCAGCGGTGGCCCCGGGCGGCCTGTGCCACCATCACCTGGGCGTGTGAGCAACACGCTGATCTCATACTCAGTGTCTGGGTCAAGATGCCACAGCTTGTAGGTCTGCAGGTTGACAGCGTGCACCTCGGCCCAAGGGCCTCTAGCCATGCGATACTCGATCTCCTTGCGCACGATTGGCCCATCGCCAATGATGGAGTTGGTGTTGAGCTGGATGATGAGGTAGGTGGGGCCTGCGCGCAGCAGCTGTGGGGGCGCGATGGGGGTGGGAGGCTCTGCAAGGACATGCAGAAGAGGAGGAGCCTACTGATGCCACCACCTAGCCCAGAGCTCAGCTACTCTGGCTGGGTTAGCACCTGGAAGGTGCAACCTGAAACAGCCTCATTTCCGGTGCCCTCCTCCAAGGTTGGGTCACAACCAAGCCTAACTACACCCGATTCTGCTTCCATCCTGAGACCCTCTCTCAGTGTCCTCTTAGGCCACTCAAGCTGCTACCAAACTGCCAATGAAACCTGTTCTGGGACCCTAACTGATTCCTCTAAGGAGCTAGCCTCAAGCATAACCCTTCAGGCCACAGCAGCCCCCCCCCCCTTCCTCAGGCCAATCCGCTGACCTTTGACAATGAGCTCTGCGAAGTTGGAGACACCAGCTCCTCGAGGGGCCTGGGACACACATCGGTACAGATCCTGCTCGGCTCGGCCTACGGAGGCCAGCGGGAAAGTGGCCAGGAAGCGACGGTGGCTGATGTGCCGCACCCCAGCCGCGGGCACCAGCACCCCACTCTGTCGCTGAAAGGAAGGAGGGATGGCAGAATCAGGGAGCATTCCAACCTGGCAGCATATATGTCCCTACTATGCCAGGGGTATTTGAGGATCCAGGAACTGGCCTCCACCCGGGGTGAAGAGGAATTCAAGGTGGCAGAGCATAGCCTGGGGATTGGGGGCAGGCAAGATAAGTGTATAGATGTTGGGGTATGAAGGAAGGATTCAGAACCCAAAAAGGAACCCTAGGAAAAGTGTTCTGCCACCTTCCTGGGCCACGTCTACGCAGAACACCCTCACCTGCAGGAGGAAGTGTTCTGCTTCTGCGGCTCTGCCTGCTGCCATGCATTGGAAGGATGCATTCTGGCCCGCATTGACCTCCACGTCTCCAAGGCGGGAGAAGTGAGGGGCCTTTGCTGTGGGAAAATAGGCAGAGTCCCAGCATGAGCTGGGCCTGCCTGTCCTGCAGGCAGGAGCCAAGGCTACCCTCAGCCTTGTGTCTGGGCTGGGACTCACCGCAGGGGTAGCTGAATAGTAAGATGTCATCTAAGCCTATGTAGCCCCTGTGGTCTGAGGAGATGAGAGCTTCAAACAGCACCTGAGGAAAATGGTAAGCCAACTGTCAGTGGCCTCGTTCTAGCCCAGCTTAGGCCCCTACCCCATCCAACAGATGCCAACCCAGCTCACACAGACCTTACTACCAAGCTAGTTGGTTTAGGGATGTGGGCAAAGAGAGCAAAGGCAAGGTCAAGGCCAGAAGATCCGTTCCAACTCAGACAAATCCCACAAATTCTAGTCAGAATTTCCAGTTAGGTGCTGCCAACTCACCTTCAACGCTGGCCACCTATTAACAAAGACCTCTGACATTCTCCCCACACCGACCCAGACTAACTCCAAACATGGCCCCAGATTGACTCCTGGTGCTAGACAGATATTAATTCCGACTTAATCTGACCTCAGAGTGGCTTGCCCCTGCCCTTACCTCCAAGCCCAAACTGACCGCTGACTAAAAACCCGGCCTACCTGATATTCATTGGGCCAGAAGGTGCTGACGGCCAGCTCAGCCTGGTGCCACTGACGGCCCTGGGATCCAGTCATATTCCATACAGCACTGCCCAGGGGGCCCCCATTCACTCGCACATAGACACCTAGGGTGCCTGGGCTGTGCCCATCTCGGCTATACAGGAAATAGCTGAACTGTACACAGTGGGTATCATTCTCACTCAGAGTCTGGAAACCGATATGGGCTCTCTGGCCTGGAGCATGTTGGGAAGCATTGACCATCAAGTAGGCACCTGGAAAGAGAAAAGGAAGAGGCAAGGAGGCCTTAGCGGAGGCCAAGGGTGAGAAAGGTGAGAAATGGAAGACCCACTGGGAATCGAAGGCTTGGCTCTCATCAGAGCTTTGGTCACATGGGGGTAGATCCTCTCTCTCCCCGGGGTCTCCTTCCCAAAGAGGAGGGTTAAGACAGTAGAAAACATGAAGTCAACCTTGTCAAAGCCCATATGGCCCCTCACCACCCACATGTCACCGGTTTCCCAAGCTCTGTGCTGTCTTGGGAGGTAAAGATTAGGTCATTCTTCTCAAGAGTCGAGAGCCTGAGGTCACTGCTCCCAAAGCCTCAGACACTTCCCCGTGCTGGGTACTTCTCTCTGGCTCTGATCATTCATAAAGTGTGAGACAGTCTTGCTACCAGCCTGTTACTCCCCCCACGCCACCCCCCCTTTGCTGTGTCCTCAGGCTCTGAGCCCAAACTTGATGAATATGTAGGACAGACTGAATGGAAGGATTAACTTCCCTTAACCGCCCCCACCAGATTCCAACACAAACACCCTATGTTCCAACCTGAAGATCATTGATGTGTTATGGAGGTGGTGGGGACTGCCTGGGACCTGACTAGGGACTGTGGCTTCCCTTGGGGTATTGGGAGGAGGGAAGCAGCTGCCCGGGAAAGACCCAAAGCTACCCTTGCAGGAGAGCCATTTAGCACTGCCTCCTCCTAGGTTTAGCTGACAGCACTTTCTGAGCCTTCCCAGGTGCTCCCCAGGGACTCAGCAAAAGGTATTTCATTCATCTCTGGGAGCCTGGAAGCCCTGTGAAGGTGGTTGCTACCTGTGTCCTGCAGGGGTAGAGAACCCAGGTCCCCATCCCTATTAGAGCCCTAGAAGGGGATACATCCTCACCAGGCTTCTTAGCCAGCCAGTTCCTATGGAGTCTCCTCTCCCCTAAGGTATCTCTCTCCTCCAATATGACACCTTCTTGCCTCCTCCCCTGTTCCCTGCACACTCCCACCCATGCACTCCTCCATATTCTCACCTCTGGGAGTGATTCTTATTTCATCTCTGTCCACCTAGATTGATTATCCACCAAGCTCACCCCTTCTCCCAGACCTAGAACACCCTCCTTCACCAAGGAAGAAAGAAAGAGGGAGTGGGCAGGTCTGGAAAACATGAATCTAAGACAGAAACTCTTTTATTTGGGGGGAGGCGGGGGGGGGGGGGGATATGAGACAGCTCTATGTAATAGCTCTAGCTGTCCTGGAATATGCTTTGTAGACCAGGTTGGCCTTGAATTCACTGAGAGCTGCCTGCCACTGCCTTCCTGGGATTAAAGGTGTACACCCCCACTGTCAGGCCTTAAGTTAAAACATTTATAGCTATTTATATCTGGGTGTCTATTAAGACATGGGCTGAACGGCTGGGTCTAGGGGTATCCAAAGGTCACACAGAGCCCCTGCAAGGTGGGTACCTCTCTCAAAGAAGTGAAAGAGATACTTCTAGAACAGATATATACAAGGATCGAGGACCCTGAAGACAGATGAACACACCCAGAATAACACAGATGGGCAATGACCAGACTGGTAGGGAGGGCCATGGGGAAGCAGAGGCCACTTCCAGAGCCCGGCCAGCCAGGCTGCTAGTCCACCCACCACTAAGAGCCGCCACTTCCCTGGCCTGCCCTTACCAGCAGACGCCATCTTGGCCATGCTGCGAGTTGAATAGCCAAGGCCCTGGTCACCTCTATAACAGGACAAAGGGGAGGGAGATCCGGGCTGGCTGTCCTAAGATTCCTACAGTCTATCCTGCAACACAGGCCTCAGCAGCAGCAAAGTGGCTCATTTGACCTTTGTGGCTTTTATCCTTTTGCTTTTCCTTTTAAAAAGGTGTGTAGTGTATGTGTGTGTGTGTGTGTGTGTGTGTGTGTGTGTGTGCAGGTGTGTGGGAGTATGTGTGTGCATGTATATGTGTGTGTATGTGTGTATGTGGTGTGTGTATATATGTGTGTGTGTATGTATGTGGTGTGTGTGTGTACATATGTGTGGTGTGCGTGTGCATGTGCGTGTGTGTGTGTGTGTGTCTGTGTTTCGAGAAAGGGTTTCTCTGTGTAACAGCCTTCACTGACTGTCCTGGAACTTGATTTTTGTCTCTTTCTCCAGAGTGCTGGGATTAAAGACGTGTGCCCCCACGCTCAGGTAAAAAGACTTTTTTTTTTAATGTGTCTGCGTGTTTTGCCTGCATGTTTGTGTATCACATATATGCAATTCCCCCTGGAACTGGAGTCACAGACAGATATGAGTTGCCATGTGGTGCTGGGAATTGAACCCGAGTCCTCTAGAAGATCAATCATCCTGTGCTCTTAACCACTGGGCCATCTCTTCAACCTCCCCCACCCCCTTTCTTCTTCCTTTTCTTTCTTCCAGTTTTATTTTGGGAGTAGTATCTTTCACCAAGGAGCCCAGACTAACCTCAGACTTTTGACCTCCTGCCCTAGCATCATGTCTGCTCCTAATTCTCAGTTAATTCTGCATCCAGTGAGTTGACAGGCACTCTTAAATATCCTCAGTAGTAGCGACCTTATAGCTGATGCTGTGTTGCCAGCTCTGTGCCCTGGTACTGTTCGCCCATGTCACAGTCAAGACAACAGAGTCTCAAGGGTGGCTAGATGACGGGACCAGGATTTGAACCCATGTCTTTACGATTCTGGAATGAATGTTCTCCAGGCTATCATCTGACTAAGAGGTCAATAGCGGGATCTACATCTGACTCCCAATCTAGTGCTCAAGATGTCCCTGGTGCTGAAGTAGGGACACAGTAAAGTTGGGCAGGGCCCAGGGCTCACAAGAAGAGGGCAGAGGCATATCCAGAGACTCCATATCACTTCTCTGTGTCTTCAAGTCCCAGAAAGAGCAGGAGTTCCTGAAGGAAAACTAGGGAAGGCCTGGAAGGAGAATATTAATAATAACGGAGAACAGGCTCACCATGGGGCAGGTCTGCAGGGGCCCGGGTGCCAGGGTGGATCCGCACTTGCTCCCACTCGAAGTCATCATACTGGGCCTGGCTGTACTCACAGGGCACAACAGGATCAGTCGCCTCCTCGAAGGTGCAGCCAGCTGTGAGGGCAGGGCCTAATTAGCTAAGTCCAGGCAAGGCCACCAGCTAAGAGGACTTCAGGTTCCTCCACTGTCCCCTCCTTCTACCCAGGCCAGTCTCTCCCCTCCAGCTGACAAAGTTCTCCATCTTCCACCCCAACATCATCCCCTCACTGTCCCTTACCAACACCAAGACTTTGCACTGCCCACCCCCCCACACACACCACATTCCAGGATCCCCAACAGCTCAATCATCCATCAAGACCCTCCTTAATAAAACCAGGCATCATTTTTTTAAATTTATTTATTTATTTATCTATCGTGTGTTCAGTGTTGTCGGCCTGTATGTCAGCCTGCAGCCAGAAGAGAGTACAAAGATCTCACTACAAATGGTTGTGAACCATATAGTTGCTGGGAATTGAACTCAGGACCTCTGGAAGAACAGCCAGTGCTCTTAACCATTGACCCATCTCTCCAGCCCCCCAGCCATCAGTATTATTGCCCCATAGAGCCAAAAATCAATATACAAGATCAGCACTAGATTCACCCCATTTTACTGGCTGGGAAATGGTGGCCAAGCATAGCACGATGCTAAGTATCAAATGCAGAATGTGTCTGTGTTAGGTGACAGCGTGATAGAAACCAGTCACTGTCCTAAGTCAATCAACTTAGATCTCTGTCCCCAGGGATGTGACATAGTATGGCCCTGTGTTAACTGAACACATATGTGACTAGAGAATGTTAATTCTGGTGACTGGAGACCAAATAAATGAATCGGATGACAGGGAAGTGAAGGAGGGACCTGAGATGCCTGTGAGTCCCTCAGTTGGTAGTGAGGTCCATTATGTCTCAGCTGGTTCATTAGCACCTGGAGTTGGCACCAAAGAAACCCAAGCCACACTGGTTCAATGTGGGGGGAATGCAGCCAGCTAGGCTGATGGAGCCCTGGTTACCCTGTTCCAAGTACTGTAATGTGCATGGGCATGTGCACTGGCCACTTCCTGCTGAGCCAGCTTGGAGTCTGCCACTGTGTCTGGTGACTGGTGACAGTCATGGAGATACTGAAGGCCAATGAGAGAGAGCTAGGGAAGCCTCCAGCTGCCAATGGGAAATCGGGAGGGGGGATCTAGGTTTGCCCTATATCCACAATAAAAATGTCTTCGAGTCTGAGTTTGCTTCTCACCTGACTCCAGGTACCCGTGTTGGGACTTCATCTTCTCCCGCCTCCCCCAAGGGGTGCCCAGAAAGAACGGCCTGTAACAGTTCAGGAAGGGATTTGAGCTGGGCCTAGCCCCGGCTCCCCAGCGTAGCATCTGCAGCCCCAGCCAACTGAACAGTGTTGAGAGAGCTAGCAGGAAGCCAATCCAGCCCTGTCCTGCCTGCCTGTCAGAGCCATTTGACAGATGAAATGACCAAGTCTCTGAGAAGCAAAGGCATTTGCCCGTGGTACAGTACAGTGGCTCAGTGGTGGACGCTGGAGACTTGGAACAGACTTAAAATTGAATCTTGACTTTTTGTCATCCCTAGCAACTTTGAGCAAGTTGCTTCCTCTTTCTGGGCCTCAGTTTCCCCACCCACACATGGGATTGCTTCAGGTTTACAACATCAATGCATGTGAGCACTCAGGAAACACCAGCTTAGGCATGCCGTTGATTCCCGAATGAGAAGAAAACAGATTTGAATCCATGCCTATCCAAAACTCACACTCCCCAGAAATATGAGGAGGAGCAGAATAAGCTTCTTCTAGGTCTCAAGATGGGGGGGAGGGGCAGACAATAAGCCAACAGGTGAGGGCAAGGGCAGGATGAGTGGCCTCCCTCTGAGGACACTGTTTCACCCATTTGCATGTTTCCACTGGCCCTGTAAGAGGGCACATGAAAACACATAGCTTAGGCATGACTGGGCTCGCCATTGTTGGGGTCTCTCATCACCTTGAACTCCACCAGAGAATGGGAAACAATGAGGTGTACATGACCATACCTAACAGTTGGTGCAGGGGAACCCAGGGTGCTTTCTGCCTCTCTGTTTGAAGAGCTCCAATCAGGCTGTGCCCTGAGGCATGAGGGAAGTGAGTTTCAACTTCATCTCTGTTGGGAGGAAACCAGCTCCCCCCTTGAAAAAAGCCCACCTTGCAAGTCACACAAAAAGAACAGGTGGCCAGTGAGTGGTCTTCCTGTAGGAGGGGAGGACTCACTTCCTGTTTTGGGGGGTCCCAGCCAACATTGGGACAAACTATAATAAAAAGTATGACTTAGATCTCAGATTGGAGTGGGGCTCTTCTGGTTTCTACACAAAGGCAAAGCAACGGCCCCAGGCATGTCCTCCAGGCTCCTGGCAGGCCTAAGGTAGCCAAACTGTGGTTTCTTTCCATCAGTTCCGGACCAGGCACATAACCAGGCAGTCTTCCACCCCACCCAGAGCTCACTGACCTCAGAGTAACAACCAGACTGGGGTTTCTACTCAAACCACAGTGACGTGATTCCACCTTAGTTAGAGTGGCCCCCTGTTGACTGGACCTGGCCAGAGTGACCCCAGTCTTATCCACATGACATCCATCCCCCTAAATGTTAGTCAAATAACCACTAGGCTTTGCTGGCATTGTAGCCAGAAGCAGTGTGACTGATTCCATCTAGGGTGACCTCTTAGCCAGAGTGACCATTCTCACAAATCTCTAGTCAGCCGCCAGCCCTGGGTCTCTAGGCCAGGCCCAGTTCAACTTCATCTCTTCCCCAGCTCTCCCAATGATACCAACAGCCAGTTCCTCCTCCCCGGGTTTCAGCACCACCACAAGGGGGCGCCAGTTACCACTATGCCTGCCCTCATTGCCCGACCAATGTCCATGAGCAAGTTGGCATTTAGAAAGTAACGTTGTTATTGTCTTACAGATGGATAGTGTGGGGTGCTCAGAGACAAGCTGGGACAATGTGCAGAAAACACAAACCACAGTTAGGTTTCACACACAAGACATGTCTCCCCAGACAGCGCAGTCAGTGCAGGATGACCACTGATGACTGCTGTGAAAGGCCCAGAATGATTAAGGACATGGGGTGAAGTTAGTGATAGAGGAGCTTTATCTAGCATGTGTGAAGCCCTAGGGTTGATCCCCCACATGGAGAGGGAGGCTGGGAAGGAAAAGGAGTTCTATCTTGCTGAGGATGAGGAGGGAGGACCCTTCCTTTCCCACCCGAGCAAAGATGAGGAAATGAAAACTTAGAAGGGCCAACAAAAGAAAACAGATGTCCGCATCGGGGAGCTACGTCTGAGGAGAGAGAGAAAGGTAACTGGCTTTGTCCCCTGTACAGGAAGGAGCCCGGGCTGGCTGGCATGATGGGAAGCTGGGTTGAGGCCAGTTCTTAAAAAGCCTCATTTTTAACTGGGAGGGGCACAGTAGGGAATGCCTGGATTCTGATGGTTCAAGCATCTTTTCCAGAGTGCAGCGAGGTCAGGGAGGAACGAGGGACCGGGCTACCAGATGGTCTGGAGCCTGGTGTCAGATTGGCAAGAAAAGGGACTTGAAGTCTTATCCTAGATAAAAACAGCGCACGCTCCAGTCAAGAGAGTGAGTACGTGCATGTGTATGGGCACCAACACACACATGTGTATGGGCACCAACACACACACATACACACACACTCCTTTCTCCAACCCAACTCAAGTCCCTGAGGCACAGTCTAAATTAGGCTGGGGACAGGGAGTGAAGACGAAGCCCCTCTTGGAGTACTTTCTCTCTGTGGAGAGCTCTCAGAGGATGGGTTGAATCAATGCAAGACCCCAGTGCTCCCCCAGCCTCAGCTCCAACTGGCCCAGCAACATTCCTTTGCTAATCTCCCCAATCTGGCCAGGCGGTTGCCTGAGCAACCGTCAACCACAATTTGGGAAGAAGGGGGATGGCTTATCCACATCCGGCATGCTCTGAGACTGATGGTGTCAGGGACCAACAACATCTAGAGGGGCCTTGAAGGGGATGCCTCCTGGGGTCTCCCTCTCTTCCTTCTCTCCCCTTGGGGTGTGTGTGTGTGTGTGTGTGTGTGTGTGTGTGTGTGTGTGTGTGTGTGTGTGAGACCTAGCTTTGAGCCTAACAGGACCACAGATACAAAAATGTTCAACTACAGAACAGGGAATCTGCACCTTAGTCTGCTTTGCCCCTGGGTCCCTTCACGACTTGGGGGATGTGACTTGCCTTCTCTGACCACAGTCAGGAAGACCTTACATACTAACTATTCTATCCAGGTGCCCTCCTAGACAGCATGACCCCTTCACACTGATCTCTGGACAGCCCCAGCCCTGGGTCTCTAGGCCAGGCTCAGTTCAGCTCCTCAACAATGAAATAGGAACAGGGGGTTATGACTCTGATTTCATTTGTGTGAGTTTACAAATGCCAGGTGTGGTGGTACACTGCTCTGATGCCAGCCCTTGAGAGATGGAAGATTAAAAAAGAGAAACGGGAGTTTGGGGTCATCCTCAGGTATAGAAAGAAGTTTCCAGGCCGGGCTGGGCTGCATGAGAGCCTATTGCAAATGCACCAACAGTCATAGTAATAACAATAAGAACTATAACTGGAGGTGTCCATAGGAGGGCATGGGTGTCTGCCAGCATGGGGCTCTGGGGCTCTCAGATACATTCTATGACAGGCATGAGCCTGGGGGGGGGGGGTAGATATTTGTATAGGGCTGGAAGAGGGGTGTGTGTGTGTGTGTGTGTGTGTGTGTGTGTGTGTGTACCAGCCTATTCTCCTCTAGCCAGGGCAGACAAGAGACGTGCTCTGGGCCTACTGCACCTGCAACCGTGTATTTTCTGAAGACCCTACGTACACAGAGCTTGTTTGCAGTGAGATTCTCATTCTCTGTTTTGTCAACAAAATGTCCAGTTCCCAAGGGTAGCCCCAGAAGAAACAAAACTTCACTAGACGGATGGTAAATTCAGTCTGGGACCTCACACTACCAGGCACAGCCCAGCCATTGCCTAGGGACCCCACTGATAACACCAACAACAATCTGACAGCCCAGTCCACCATCCATCCTTCTAAGTTACTGACCTCAGCCCTGGACATTCTTGCCCTACTCAGCCCTGCTTAGCTCTCACCTTCTCCCTTCCTGAAGTCAGGGACTAGCTCTGATGCCCTGGAACCCTACCCCCAAGCCCTGTATACAGCAGATAACCAACTGTGCCCAGACTTATTAACACCAAGATCTGGTCTAACCTGGACCAGCTACACTAAGTTCAAGGATGTGACTACAGCCTAAGCTAACACATTCAAGTGGAGGTCAGGTATCCCAGAGCTGACAACCAGAGCCCTGAGTAACTGCTAAGGAGCACAGTAGGCTGGCAGTAAATTACTCAAATAACCACACAGGGTTCAGGAACCAGGGAGACCACCCAGGGCTGGCCACAGGCTGAAAAAAACTAGAACCACTTCAGGAGCCAATACAGAGCCTGGCAATGCCAACATCCTGCCATCTCCACTGAGTATGAGAGGAAGCCAGCTGCAGCTGAAGAACTCACAGCAGACCCTTCCCCAGCTCTATGGCCTACACAGACTATGAATTCCAAAGTCAACGAGAGGCTGCTATATTGGCAGTCCAGGGCTGGACACCATATATCCATTTAAAAAAAAAAAAAAAAAAAAAAAGCACCTAAGAAATGAGTCTCACTGTGCAGAAGGGCAGGAGGAAGAACTTACAGATCCTCTGTAGCCAGATAAAGACAGGCTAAAGCGGTGCAGGTGTGCACAGGCTCCGTGGAGAAGGAGGGAGAGCTGTATGCTGCTCTGATGGGGTGCGCTGAAGACAGAGCACAACAGACAGACCCCTGCAATTCTGCGCAAGTCTGCAGAGCACACAGCACACACAGCCCCCAGCACTGACATCCGCTAGGAAGAGCTGGCCAGGGCTGTGCGGTGTGGAACCACATTCATCTGGAGTATAGCTCACCCACATGGGGGGGGGGGGTGTATGTAGCAGAATCGAAGATGAGAGACCCCAGACTTTCTTGTGCTACAGGCACAGGCGCAAGACCTGGTACAGAACAGGAGCCTCCTCACAGAAAGGGTCTGCCCAGCACAGGCATGGGGCGGGGGGGGTACAGAGATGCACAGAGGAGGAACACCATACAGAGCCAAGCACCAGGGATGGCCACCTAGTCCAGAACAGAAACTAAATGTAGTCCCCAGGAGTAGGGAATGTGAAGAGCCCAGGGATGGGAGAGAGGTGGTACAAAGCTGAAGTGCCATGATGATGCCCTATGGAATGATAGATTTGACTCCAAGAGTTTGGGGTCTGGAAGCTCAGCAGAGTGCTCACAACCTGGCAAGAAGCCATTTCCTCTCAATAGAAACACCTCCTTTCAGAGGGAGAGGCGACAGTCACGCAACTCAGCAGGCTCCAGAAGCTTGGGAAGTTACAGGATTCCTGAGACCTGCTCCGAGGTTATATAAGCAGTAACAGCTCCTGGAAAGAGAAGACTCTGCAAGCTGCCAGGGATGAGGCTTTCAGGAGAAATTTCCCATGCTGGGGTGGCCTTTTCCTAAACGCAGCTGCCTTCAGTGTTTCTGCGAGGAACCCCATTGCAGAACTCCATGCACCAAGCTAGACTTGGTGGAATTGTTTCTTTGGTCTGTGGAGTGAATAGATAGATGTTTGCTCGTGTCTCCCCAGGAAGCATAACCCTACAGAGAACAGATGCGTAGCAAGGTTGACTCTCTGGGTAGCAGTCCTATGCTGCTCAGAAGCAATACAAAACTGCCCTCAAGTTCAGTGAAAAGTGCCCAAGTCATGTGCAATATGAAGCAGTGTTGCACTGAGAATGCATGGAATTCTCCCCCACAGCTCTCCACAGAAGCTGACAACAGCCAACACCTGGATACCTCCATTGTCATACACTCAGGGAAAGTCTGAGGGGACACAGAGGAGGCTTCAGGGCAACTGTGGTGGGTGCAGTGTGGAGGCTGGGCTGTTAGACACATACCCAGTGAGGTACGGTGAAGGAGGGAGACAATGAGGCAATGAATACTCTGTTCCTGAAACATGATGTCAGCACACAGAGGAGCTGTGCTAAGAAAAAGGAGGGTCCACATGACCAGGGCAGTGCAGATGCCCACTGCAAAACCACAGCACACCGGATGCCAGCATCCGGTGTAGTAGCAGTAGGCTGTGTGTAGGAGTAAGCTGCCATGTGAGGTGCAGTGCCCAAAGACCAAGTGAGTCTACACGTCTGATGCAACACACTGCTATACAGTGTAAACATGCAGAGTGGCTATGGAAAGCCACGCAGTGATCTCAGGTTGTCATGCTGTGTGAGGGTTCTCCACCCAGACGGCCAGAAAGAGCCTCCCTCCCTCCCAACGGAACCCTGGTATCCAGCAGAGCAAGTGCCACACCATGGAAGAGCCACAAGGAAAGGGCATGGCAACAGGATCCGGCAAAAATGGAGTGCACAGAAACTCTGGACAGGTCCCACATCACTGTAGCCCAGAATTTCTGCAGTGGGACAGCATAGGCTGAGTAGCAGAGCAGTACAGGACACCAGGTCCAGAAACCCAGACTGTACTCATATGAGAAGGCCCGGGCTGAGATACAGTTTCTCTCTCTATGGTGAAGTAGACATAGGTACATTGTGAAGGTGCTTTGGGGGGCACTATAGAAGTCTTTTGGGGCTACACTGGTGGGGAGTCACTCAGCCTCCCAGAAAACACAGTGTCTCGAGCTCTACCAGGCTGGACTGCTGTGAGGTGGAGGCCAAGCCTGCCTCTATTGCCCAGCGGGCTTCTGCCCACCCTTACTCACACCCTCCAACATCTTCTGGTGACGTTCTAAGGGCAAAGGATGAAAACACTGCCACCCCTAGGGCAGGCAGAACCGAACTCAGCACACTATCCAGGTATTCTGTCTGACCAAGGCCTTCGAGTACTGGCAGGCAAACAATGATATGGATTCTACAGAAAATCTTTTGGACAATTATAGTGTATCCCCTGGGCCCTAGCCAAGGGTAAAGTAATAGGGCAGGACAGCAGAGACAACAGAGAGATAGGCCCATTGGATTAGAGCCTGGCATAGGATGTGGGGTGAACAGGAGGCCCATGGGGGAACAGAACCTGCCCCAACAAGCCTGGATCCTCCCTCCCTCCCTCTCCACCAGCCCAGGCCTGGACTTCATTGGGAGTCAAGAACAAACTTTTCTGAGTACAGGGGAGGCCTTCAAATACATACACACACACACACACACACACACACACACACACACACACACACACACATACACACACACACTTAAGAGTAATTCACACTTACATGGTGTCACTATGTACCAGGATATATTCTAGACTAAGAGACATCACATCATCCTGGGCACTGTGTAACATCTCTATCCTCATTTCCCAGGTAGAATCACTCCAAGGCCCAGAGAGCTCATTATGCACCCAGATGGTATGGTCTCAGAGCCCATGTTCCAACCCATGACATTCCATGCACAACCACACATTTACACGCACGCACAACATGACAAGAAGAATACATGCTTGTGCTGTGGAATAATCCTTATGCATACTGTGGAGATGCATCACTCTGATTGGTTTAATAAAAAGCTGAACAGCCAATAGCTAATCAGGTTTTCTAGGCACAGAGGATGCTGGGAAGAAGAAGGATGGAGATGCCAGGAAATGCAGAGCCAGCAGCATGTGTGTAACAAAGTAAAGGTAACTGAGCCACGTAAAAGAACGTAGATAAAAAGATATGGGTTAATTTAAACTAGTTAGAGACAAGCCTAAGCTACCCACCAAGCTTTCATAATTAGTAATAAGTCTCTGTGTCATGATTTGGGAACTGACTGGCGGGACAGAGAAAGACTTGCTATACTCTCACGTAAACATGCTCACATGCTTGTTCTAAACAACGTGCATCCCTCTCTCTCAGTTGAGACTCACCCACTCTCCCGATAGGGCTCTGTCACCTCTCACTTGTCACCACACATCCCCCAGCTGTTCCTCATCTGCTTACTCTGCATCCTCCAACTACGTCTTCAACCTAGCCATTCCTCCAACACCACCCGCTTCATTGCTGTGCCATTATGACCAGCTACTTCCCCCGAGCTGTAATCTCGGCCCAAGAGCTGTCCCGGCCTTGACTGTCATCTTTCTTACAGTACCCCCAATGTTGTGTCCCACGATTACATCTCAATTCTTTCTCTAGCTTCTGCCTTCAACTCTCAGCAACAGCTCTAACCCATTCCCGCCCCAACGGCCTTTCTCCCGTTCCCTTTCCTTCCAATTCTAAGTCCTGGGCTTGTGTGATGGGAATCTGTTCAAGAGTCCTGGAGTCACACACAGGCATAGCTTCTTCGGAGTTGGCACCACAGAGGTGCCCCCACCTTTTACCATGCTGCAGGCCACTTAAGGAAGGTTACCAGCCTCCCACTGACAGTCCCCTGGATCCCAGGACCTCCCTTCACCCCTTCTAAGCCTTGCCTGTAACATCCAAGGGTTCAAGCCAATGGGAACACTCCATGAGCACCCACCGCACACCACTAAGGGAACCAGAGATGATGAACACTCAGCTCAGCCCTCAGGGGGCTCCCAGCTAAAGAAGGGCAGCCTATTATCATTCAAGCCTTAGGAGAGAAGTCCACTCCCACTCCTCCATCCCCACTCCACTGTCCAGTGTGGGTAGGGCAGCTTTACTGTGGGCAAAGGGCATGGCAGCTCTAGGGGTCTGGTTATAAAGCAGATGGCGAGGAGCAGGGTTCAGAGGCAAGTGACACAGAGGAGGCTGACTTGAGGCAAAGGAGTGGTATCACACTGTGACATCCTTACAGAGGGCATTTTGGTCACAGGGCAGAGAAGAAGCACCCTGTGACAGGCACCCTGAAATGAAAGTTGTTTGGGGCGGGTGTATGGGCTGCTGCAGAGCAGTAGGTCCACCCCAGCTCCACTCTCTCGGTAGAGCCCAGGCCACACTAAAGCGCCACAGGCCTTATCCTTACAGACCAGCGTTTCTCAACCATCCTCATGCTGCGGTGACTCCCAACCAGAAAATTACTTTGTTGCTGCTTCACAAATTGTAATTTTGCCACTGTTATGAATCGTAATGTAAATATCTGATACGCATGATATTAGGGGATTCTGACCCACAGGTTGAGAACCGCTGTTTTAGACACCCACAGAACACTCTATAAGTGTGGCCAATATGCTGATAATCACTAGCAATGTGTAACAGATGAAGACTTCAAACTTTACTAGTGCAAATGATGAACTAAATTAATATTTTAATTGATTGTACCTGATTTAAATGCAATAGCCACATGTGAATAAGAAGCCACCCTTGCAAGAAAAGAGCATTTCCATCTACTAGATAAGGCGATCTGGAACAGGAGCCCATGGGCCCACAGAACCTGAGGCTCCAGCCTGCAGATCAGAGCCACTGTACGGTCCTCTGCACACCCCAATATTCTTACATCCTGGAATAGGTGCGCCCACTCTGAGGCACCCAAAACCTCTGCACCATTCCAGGAATGAGATGCTGGAGGCTCCCCAGGTGTTATAGCAACTGTTTCTTCCCAATTCCAAACTCAGATAAAGCCACATCAAGGTGACCAGAACACTTGCACCCTGACAGGCCATGCATATATATTCCTTGTGACCCTGGTCTCTATTTCCCACACACGCATAAACACACATGCCCACTCTGGCTGCCTAAGTGACAGGATCACACCTGTATACAACTGTGTGCCTTCCCCCAACCCCTGCAATAACGGCCTCTCTTCTCTCCAGCTCAGGGAAAGTCCCTCGGGATCCAGGGAGAAGGCTGTGGCCTCCTCTCCCCAGGTCAGGATTAATCTGTGACTGAAGATTTAAGAAATGCCTGCCTAACATGAGCTCCTCATCCCTCCTCCCCATGCTCAGACTGACCGTTGAGACTCAATGATGAGGCCTCACAATGGTTGTCTCACAAAAGGATGGGACTCCTCTGGATTGGAGGAGCCCAGCCAGCTGCTAGGGGTGGGGCCAGGGTAGGGGAGGCAACCCCAGGAGTCTGGGGGGAGGGGCCCTCCTGCAAGAGCCTCCTGCAAGAGCCCTCTCCCTTCAGCCTCTGCCAAGGACTCAACCTCTTTAACTCACGGCTCCCAGATGACACTTTCTGGACATGGCCTTTTCACAAAATAACACCATCCACCAGCAGAATTTTCCAGACTCTCACCAGAGCAAAAAACTCAGTCTTCAATTCTACATTCAGTGGAGCCATTGCGCCCCCATCTGGCATCTCCAGCTCTGAATCTGACCAACTTGCTTTCATTCATTCTTTATATAAATATATATATATATTTAGTCAGGTGCCCTTGCTAGCACAGAATTCACGGCACAACTCATGCTAACCTCAAGCTTGCGATCAATTCTACTGCTTCAGCCTTCCCAGGACTTGAATTACAGGGCTGAACTATATGGCCCAGCACCACTCACTCTTACAGCCACATCCATTTATTCAGCCTAGGAGGCTCAGGCCTTGTACCTGGTACTAAGCATTTAATGATCCACAGCGACTTTCTTCACAGAGTTTCTGGTCTAGTAAAGGCGACAGGACGAAGAGGTTGTAATTACAATATCATATTAAAAAATTAATCAATTCCTACTTTCCCTTTCCTGGGCTAGAACAGAAAAACCAAGGAAGGTTTCAAGGAGGAAGCATTATCTAAGCTGAGAGGCAGACTAGTAGGAAGATGTGGCATCGGAGAGTCCTGAGGAGAAAGCATGGTTTGTGCAAGAGGGGGTAGTGGACAGTGGGTACTTGGGGAGTAACTGGTAAATTGGGCTGTCCAGAACATCTGATACCAAAACAAGATGGGTGGGCCGGGTAGGCAGGGGCTAGAACACTCATAGGGCCGAGCAAGCAGGGAGAAAGACCTAACTCTGAAACTAATGGGGAGCATCGAGGGGGATTTGAGGAAAGGTTTTCAAACGTGTATATTAGGAAGAGGCTGTGTCTTCCTGCAGGTGGAAAATGAGGAGGCAGAGAAGGCAAAGGTGGAGGGCATAGAATAGGACACCTCAGGACACAAAGGGAAGCCACAAGCACCTCCTGCCACTCTGACTGATCTAGCTGGGTGTGGGGGCCACCCAGAAGCCCAGCTGAAGACAGCATAGAGGATGGCAGCATGCCTCCAGAAAATAAGGTACAGCCATGGACCTCCCCTGCCACCAGACCTATATAGGCAGGAGGCAGTCCGGAAGTGTGGCATAGGATCCAGGCCACCCTCCTGGCTTCTTGCCTAGCCCCCCCCCCCCCTTTTCAGCCCCAGAGAGAAGTCTGGGCTGTTCTGACAAGCCCTCTGGGTACCTTTCCCTCATTCTTGCTGTCCACAACTCCAGCAACCAAAAAGACAGATGGAGCCAGAGCACAATGGTATAAATTACTATGGCAGGTTTGCACAGTTGAGAGGCGCCCTACACAGACCCCCACTGGGTGATTAGGGAAGTAGGCGGGGAATTGGATTCACTCTATCTAGACTGTGGGCAGAGGAATGCCACTTCCCTTCTTCCCAGGGCTTCTCGATCGTGTATAATAGTAAAAGCTTCAAAGGTGCCAGGAACTTTAGAAGTAAAGTGACTTACCCAAGGTCACAGAGAGAGACAGAGACAGAGAGAGACAGAGAGAGAGAAGCAAAGGCAAAATTTAAGCCCCTGTTCCCCTTGGCTTCAAATGCCACTTCCCTTCAACTCATCTCCAGGTCCTCCCAACTTGGGGACTTTACATTCTACCAGGTATCACACACAATCAGTATTAACACCATGAACCAGATGGAGAAACCGAGGCTCAGGGATGAGAATAACCTGCAGTAGGTCTCTCAAACCTTAATCCTGACAGTCCTCTGTCATGGCAATTGAGGCCCAGGTGTGTTCTCAAATCAAGGTGATAAAGTGGGGTAGGGGATTACAGAGAAATCGATCTCAATGTGGGGGAAGGTTGGAAGGGTTGAGAAAGGTCTAAGAAGCAGGTTGCCTGGGCCACCCTCTCGGGTACCAGGAGGTAAAACTGAAACTGAGTAGTAAGGTCCTAAGGCTGCAGGGAAAGTCCAGGACAGCTCCCGGGACACTTCCCCCCCCCCCCGGGGAGGGGGGGAGAGTGGGAAGCGGGCGGTGAACTAGATTCCCGGAGGCCAGCTGTCTGAGGCAGGCGGCCTGGAGTCTGTACCGGGGCCCTAGGCGGCAGCGCGGGTCACCGCTCTGCTTCCACCCCGAGCCGGGTGGCTGGAGCTGGAAGAAAAGCCCTGGAAGCACGGCCGCTGGAGGGGCCGAGGCCTGGGGTCCAGGCCTCAGGAAGGAACTGTGGGCCACGCACATACACAAGCACACCGACACACCTTCCACACTGCACACGATGCGATGCGCTCGCGGACGCACAGATCCAGGCGCTGGACATACACATTCAGACAGGCGAATGCACACACGCGCGCACACACACACACACACACACACATACACACACAAACACACGCACACGCGCGCGCGCACACACATACACACCCTCCAAAGGACGCCAGACTCCAAAGCACACACAGGCGTGCGATCACACCGCGGGTCAAGCGGGAGCCCCACGCACACATTCACACACACACACGTCCGCACGAGTGAAAACGGCTGGCTGGGAGGCCGCACAAAGTTGCAAAGCAGACGTAGGCAGCGTCCCCGGGGACCGCGGCGTCCCCGGCGCCTCTGGCGAGCCACGATGGGGACGCCGTCCCGCGGCCTCCAGCCAGGCACTGAGGGGGCCCCTCCGACGCCGCAGCCCCGCCCGCACCCGGGTGCGTCCCGCGGCCCTCCCCACCCGGGCGCCCCGCGGCCCTGGCGCCGCCTCGGATCAGCAGCCAGCCAGCGCCGCGCGGAACTTGCGGAACAACAAACGGCCCGAAATGTCGGAGTCGGAGGCCACGGCCGCGTCTCCACCCGCCCCTTCCCTCGCCAGCCTCAAGGCCGCCCCGGCCTCCGAGGGACGCCGCCGCGACAACTTGTTCCGGCCCGGTGCGCCACGCACACGCGCGCGCGATCATACACACACTCACACAGGCACACACACCCTCGGCTCCCGACCACACTCGACCACGGCCCAGGAGCGCCCCATGTTCCTAGCCACGCAGCCAACGGGCACAGACACACTCACATCCACTCCAGACACGCTCCCCCACTCGCATTCTTCCCACCCCCTGGCAGTCACTCGGACCCATTCAGTACCGCACACTCCAAACACTCCCACAGGGACACTCGTGGACACAGCGCACAGACAACACAGCTTCCGACCCGTTCCCACGCCTGCACACGCGGACACACACACGCAGAGCACGCGTTCCAAGGCCCACTCTCGAGTAGGATCCACAGAACCCTCGCCGCACACACATAAAACAAACACGCGGGCTCTCGAACGCACCAGCAGCAGCACTCCCGCTTCGGGGATACCAAAAAGCCAACAAATGCAACACAGTGTCAGACGCAACTCCAGCCAAGCTATGGAAAACTCAAATACCCAACCCACTTGGCAGCACCGACAGACACCGGCAGACACGAGCCAGAACAAACCCGGTGCCCCACGCAGGCAACACGCACGCCAGCACCCTCGCGGCGCGGCTCACAAGCAACCTCAGCTTGCACACAAACTACGGACACAGCGGTCACGGACACTCGGAGCACACGACTGAGCATCCCGCACTCCGACACGCGCGACGAGCCATCCCCGGCCCCTGATGCTCGCGAAATGAGCTCGGAGGGACCACGCGCGCTTACCTGCGGGAGTCTCGGTCTCCGGAGCGCAGAACTGGAAGGTGAGCGCCAGGACCAGAGCCTGAGCACGGGCCATGGCTGGGGCGCCGCCTCGTTGGTCCAGGAGACCCGCCGCTAGGAAGGCTGTGCCTCAGGAGCCCCAGCCGGAGCCCAGGGCGAGCGGGAGCCGTAACGGAGCAGCGCTGCGCGGAGCGGGACTGGCGCCGAGTCCAGAGCGGGAGCCCGAGCGAGCGGGGCGCTGACGTCAGGCCCGGGCACGAGTTCCGCGGTCTCGAGGCGCCCCCTGCTGGTGGTGGCGCGAGCTGCGGCCCTGGGCCCGTCGGCCCCGGTGCGCCCTTCCCCCACTCCCGCACCCCACGAGAAGACCCATCGGCCGAGGCCAGAACTCACGTCAACGTTCTCAGCGCATCTGTTGCCCACGGCTCAGATTGTGATCCAGGGACACTTAGCTTCTCTGTCCCCTCCATTGCTTACCTTCTTTCTGCCTTGGCCCCTCCGAATATACATTCCCACCTCCCTCCAGTAACAGAGCACTCCTCAATCTACCAAAAAACGTTGTTGGAACTTTAGAATTCTAGCTTTTGATTTCAGTAACAAGAAATTCACCTCTCATTAACTCTCGTGTCTCCAGCAGTACCCTCTAGCTTCTTAGGGTAAATAAATTTGGAACTCTGCCCAGTCCAAATCCTTGCACAACAAACTAGTTGTCAGTAACTACATTAAACCAGGCACCATGTATGTGCCTCTCCCACTGGGACTCAGATAATCTTCACCATTGCCCAAGACACAGACCACTGTAATCCCGTGACACAGATGAGAAATTTGAGATCATAGAGCATGATAATGCATCAGTATGAGGCAATACTAAGATTTGAATCTTGGTTGTCTGGCTTGAACACTGTTTTAAAAAAAAAAAATGACCTCACATCTGAAAACCCATTTTTTTTTCTCAAATACTGACCAGACACAGGGTCACTGGTTCAGTGATTATTGTAGGCTATGGAGGAGATATGAAAAGAAACCAACCAAATCTCTAGGAGCTGGAGAGATGCTTCAGTGGTTAGGAGCACACACTGCTCTCTTGCAGAAGATCCAGGATGGATTCCCAGCACCTTTGCCCAGTGGTTCAGCTGCCTGTCACTGCAGTCCAAGGTATCTGGTCGCCATTTCTGGCTTTGTAGGTCACTGCATTCTTATGTACATAGACACATATATCGTTTAAAATTAAAACATAAATTAAAAAAAATCTCCACCCTCATGAAGCTTACGTTGGGGGGGGGCAACAGGCGGGGGAGGGACAAACAGTGGAGGAGGAGGGTTGCTGGGAGGCCCCAGGGGAGCATTGTCCCTCAGGGCCTGGTATCTGGTATGCTCAATAAATAATGAATGGGTGGGTAATAAATGGTTCCAGACATGGTCCTTGTTTTCATGAAAACTTTGGGAAACTTCATTTCAGCAGGGGTGAGGGGGGTGGGGGTTAAGGGTGGGGGTGGGAGAGTGCAGCAATATAAATAGATGTAACTGCAATCGGAGGCAAGCACTGTTATGGAGAGGAAGCTCTGAAACAAGGAACACAACACTCGGGAAGAGAGTCCTGCTTTAGATAAAATGATCCAATGGGGCTTTGCTGAGGAAATGACATGATGTCACATCATTTGAGACCTGAAGTATGAGGAGCCCGCCTCAGGAAGGAACAATTCAACCAGAAGAGCTAGCCTGGGCAAAGATAAGCTGCTGGGTCTAAGGAAAGCAGAGAGACTAGAATGGAGTGGTGGGAGGAGAGGCAGGAGCAGTTGGAGAAGTCATCAGGGCCTACAGACCATGGCAAGAAGCTGAATAAAGAAGAAGTTTAAGGTTAAAGCCTCAGAAAATGACAAGCCACTGATGCACTAAGTGGAAGAGCCTTGAGTTCTGATTTCTTCTTATGTTCATTTTCCCAACTAGTAAAGGCAGGGACGTGTGTATTTAAGTTCACATCCTGACATGTGTAAACCCTCCCAGTTCTCTCCCATCCCCTCCCCCACCGCTGGCTCACTCTGAGGCTAGCACACAGAGACCCCGCCCTGAGGCTAGAAAAGGAAGACCTGAGTGTTCCTGGGCTGCTTGACTCCTCTCTCCAGGCTGAGACAGGAAAGAACAAATAAAGGAAGCTGGCAGGACCAGAGCATAAAATTGAGAGTCAAAGGGAGACAGAGGCAGAATGAGGGAACGTGAAAGCAGGATAGAAATGTATGTCGAGACAGAAGAGAGATTCATCAGGCAGCCAGATTGCAGGGGAGACAGAACTGATATATTTTTTTTTAATCTTGTTTTGAGGTAGGAAACTAAGACTTGGAAAACATAAGGTATTTGCCCAACGTCCCACAGTCAGACCATGAAGGAGTCAGGACTTGAACCCAAGTTTGATAGATTCACATTCCCTTGTTCCTCGGACAGGGGAGAGCATCGGAGACTATGGGGAATGGAGAATGTCAGCGCCTAGCAACCTGTGGACAGATAAAGAGAACAGTCCCCTTTGCTTTTAAAAAGGCTACAAATTGCCAAAACCCTTGAAAGATGAAGAAAGGTCCTGGCTTAGAGTGACTGTCCCAAATCTAAGGAGAAGGATACGGTACCATAGTCCATGTCAGGTCAAGAAGAAATTCAATTACCTACAACTCATGGAATATTTATGATGCTTATCCTGTGGTAGGACCCATATTGAGTGCTATTGTCATGGAGATGAACAAAGTAAGGCCCTACTCGCTGGAGGGGGAGTGGGCATATAAATAACGGAGATAGTATCTTAAAGACCATGACATTGGCCCACAGAAAATACAAAGGCACTGGGGTTTGCTAAATAAAGTGATATCTGAACCTGGAATTCCCCTGGCAAGTTAGGCAGGAAAATGCATTCCAGGCAGTAGCAACCTGAATAAAAGCATAAGACAAGGAAAAGCTGGCAAGAGGGAGTGTAGTTGGGTTACAGGTTTTATACAATCTAGGAGAAGATAAAGCAGGAAATACAGATGGGCATCAAAGTACATATTGTCTTGAATGCAAAGTTATAGCCATAGGCTTGAACTCCATCGGTGGTTCTCAAACTGTGCCCTGGGTTCAACCCAGGTGTCCTAGACCAAAAGTGAAGGTTTATAGGGAAGTCCAGGGAGATGAAGTCCAGCCTCAAGTGAGAAGGCTTGCTTCTGATTCTCCAGGCTTTCCTAATTGGCTGCCCAGTGATTGGAGGCAGGGCATAAAAACAGCTCAAGGTCACCTAGAGAGTCCTACAGCAGAGAGACCTTCTGAACTTACCGTCACTGTGAAAATGGGAAGGAGGAATGGGTGTTGTGTTCACGTGTGCGCACATGCACAGACATAACTGTGGGATCAGGCTACTCCCCCACTGGTCAACATCAGATTTCTCGTATGAAGTACAGTTATTGAACACGTACTTGAGCCCAGCCTTGGTGTTTCCTATAGCTCTCATTTTATTTGCAAAACATGGTCCCGTAATCGTTTTGGAATGTTCCCATGTGCCAAGCAATGTGCTAAGTGCTACAAGTGCCATTTTCTCCTGCAATCCTCAAGACGACCTTGAGGCTATTAGTCTCTCAATTTGTTATTATATTTCTTTGCCTCGGTAGAGATCAAATGCAGGACCTCATGCTTGCTAAGGGCGTGCTCTACCACTGAGCTACACCTCTAGTTTCGTTCCCTTAATTTTAAAACCATGAGGGAAATAGAGACAGAGAAACCAAGTGACTAATACAAAATCAAACCAGTCCTGGCAGAACCAGGACTTACACCTAGATACTTCTCAGAGCCTCAATCTCCATACTTGGCTGGGCTTTCTTCCTCAGAGAAAAAAACTGTATTCCCTGGCAAGCTTTGGGTCAATCATTTTTGTCCTTCAAAGTTCTGACTCTCAAACACTTTATCCTCTGGGTTACCATATCGCCATACTCTGGGAAGCTTGTAAACATGTAACACTTTTGGATCATGTACCTCTCTCCCATGATTCTACATCAGTAAGTCTAAAAGAGTTTCAGGCTTTCTTTTGGGCCACCAATCAGCTCCCAAATCATGACACGGAAACTAAATATTAGTTATAAATGCTCAGCCTAGGTTAAGTGTGTTCCTATTTTTGTGGCACCCATGTCGAGAGACCCCCCCAAGACCACCAGAGATCCAGATGCCAATGTAAACACATGAGGGTCAGTTTATTCTTTTGGACAGTTCCAACTTGGCTGAAACCCTATGTTCTGACGAAGCAGAGGGAATTTGGCTCCAAGCTCAGGAGTGAGGGTTTTTTGTTTTTTTTTTTTAAAGGAAAAAATACAGATATAGGGTGTTGCGCATCTTGGCATTTCAGGATTGGGTAAAGGGGTATGTAGTAGAGTAATTCTTGGAAACTATTGGCTAAACGTTCGGTGCGAAACCAAGTTTTGAATCTATTGGCTATCAGGCCAAAGACCTGGCTCCAACAGCATCTACCTCCCCCCCAAAGTTCCAGCCTGACCCCTCCACAGAGTGCCCCTTTTTTTCAAACTGCAATAGTGCACATTCACGTGCATACAAGTTCAGCCAAAGGTTTATTTATGCATATGTGTTTCCTCCACCAAAAACCAGAGCCTGCATCTTTACATCTTTCCAGGTCTATACCTTTAAAAAATGAGTTTCCATTGTCCTACTCTATCTCTTTCCACCATATGACTATTTTAAAAGATGCCTTTCTCCTTTCAATTCCTTTCCTATCTGAACAGCTTGACGTTTTTACCATGTGTTATCCTGTCCACCATAGCATTCTTCTAACATTTCATCTAAACCTCAAAACCATCTGAAATGAGGTGTACGATTTTCACGGCACTGATGAGAAAAAGTGTCTGAGTTATGCTCACTAGGAAAAAGGAGGGCTAGGGTTTGAGCCTGGTATTCCTGCTTCCATGTCAGCTGAAGTAAAGAAGTAACTTGTAAGTTCTCATGACTCACTCCTTTAATCCCAGCACTCAGAAGGCAGAAGCAGGTAGATCTCTGAGGTCGAGGCCAGCCTGGGCTACAGAGAGAGTTCCTGGACAGCCCGGGCTACAGAGAAATCTCAATATATATATTTAAATGGCGGTGGTGATGATAAAGTCCAGTGGTGTTATGGAGAATTGGAGATGAAAGGAAATGATACTTTAAAGAGCCTGACACGGTAATAGCTCAGTAAAGGACAGGAGGGGAAACTGATGCCAGAATCTACATGATTTCCCCCAAATGAAACACCACACTGCCAGCAGTATTTGCAACTTTAGGCCAGTCCCAGACTCTATTCGCTGGGAAGGCTGCTTTGGTTGGCTCTGCAACTTCTTTTCCAGGTCCTAGATTTTACTACGCCACCCCATCCCACACTCCCAAGCCAGGCCGCCGGTCCTTACTCCTAATACAGAAGACTGGCCCCTCTTTAAAAGGGGGCGTGGCCAGGAGCGGGGCGGGGCGCAGACTTGCGGTCGCGGGAGGATGACGTAACGGCGCGCCGGGTTCTGCCTGCAGGGAAGCGGCATGTTGGTTTGTGGGCGACTGACAGGGGCGCGAGCCCGGGCGCCTCTGCCTGCGAATCTCTTCCCGACTTGGCGTCGCCGCAGTCGGACGGCTTCCTCTTACTCCGCTTCCTCTGAGCCGTCCAAGGTGCGGGCACTGATCTATGGCAACCACGGCGATCCGGCCAAGGTCATCCAGTAAGAGTCGGCGCCGACCCAGGCAGGGAGCTGGGGTACCTGGAGGGTTTAACCGGGCGGCGGACCGCGAGGAGAGGACAGCGTCCGAGGAAGCGGACGCCGCGGTCCGACAGACCCCGAAGCCCACGGCGCGCTTGCTAACTCGACTCCCGTACTTCCCGGCGGCGGAAGACCCGCTAAGCATTGGTGCAAGAGAGAAGGGTGAAGTGAATGGATCGATAGTGATCGAGGCTTGTGGCAGGCACTTCTTTGTCTAAGTGGATGATTTCGATTGCTCGTCAAGGCTACGCTCGTCGGGGTGGGGGAGTAGTTTTGGGATGTGTTCCCATTTTGCAGATGGGAAAAGCCGAGGCATAAGAAAGTTAAAACCACTTGCCCAAAGTCACCCAGCCAGTGAGAATCGGAATTTGAACATATGATCTGACAACCTACCTAAGTTCTGTTCCCTTATTTGTTTATTTTTCAGAGGAAGCGATCAGAGTACTTTTACATCGATTTGGGTCTTCAGTTCTGAGTTAAGTAGGTAGTAGGTAGGTTATTGTTTCTCTTTCACAGAGGTTGAGGGACTTGTCCGAAGTAATACAGCTAATTAGTGATTGGAACAGGGGCTGGAATTCACCGATGCTCTTTCTCATGTGAGGTTTCTTCCACTACACCATATTTGCATCTAGGCCTAGTTAAGAGTTGTTTAAAGCTGGCTCACTGGCACATGCCTTTAATCCCAGCACTCCTGAGGCAGAGGCAAGTGGATCTCTGTGAGTTCAAGACCAGCTTGGTCTACATAGTGAGTTCCAGAACAGCCAGGGCTATAGAGAAAGATGTTGTCTCAAAACAAACAAAAAAGTTGTTTCATAATCCCAGCATGCTGAGGGAAAAGGATTGTGAGTTCGAGACTAGCATGGGCTTCATAATGAGCCTTTGCCTCAAAACACAGGACGTAAAATACATAAAAAATTTTAAAACCCACATACAATATAGGGGCTGCACATGATGGTGTGTGCCTGCATCCCAGCTTGCTGAGGCAGGAAGATTGTGAACAGGCCAGTCTGGATAGTGATCCTCGTACCTTTGCCCACTCTTTGGTCTCACTGGGACCAAAGGTGCTTGCTTTGAATTCTTTTTTTAACGGGGGGAACACTTCTTTTGTTGTTGACTTGTTTGGTTTTTTGAGACAAGATCTTGCTTTGTAGCCCTGGCTGGCCTGCCTCTATCTCCCAAATGCTGGAGTTAAAGGTGTGCAACTTCAAGCCTGCCCCCACCCCATGATTTTAAAACAGAGGCTGGCCTCTGTCTCTCAAGTGCAAGGATTACAGGTTTGTCCTTAACTGTTCTTACTCTTCCTTCCTCTCCCCCTTCAGACAAGGGGTCCCTGTGTTGCCCAGGCTGGCCTGGAACTTGTGACCCTCTTGCCTCAGCTTCTCAAGGAGTTGGAATCACTGGTTGGTGTTCTTTTAAATTGTTCTAAAGGATGTGGCCAGAAGAGTACAGGACCTTGAATTTAACTACAGCTCCTCTGCCTGTCAAAGTGCGGAACCTGTTAACCATTACTGCGACTGTATGTTTGCTGTGAATCAAGGAGTTATAAAAAGCACCTCAGGAGTCTACAGTTGCTTTTTAGTGGAGGACATTAGCTCATTCTTAGCTGTTCAGCCCGTAAGCTGCTTGTGAAGCAGCCCAGAGAACTAAGTGAACTTGCCAAGTACACAGCTAAGCCAAATGAGAGTAAAGAGCTGCCTCCAAGGACCTAGATTGGTGTTTTTACTTTTCCCTGCTCCAGGCAGCCTTCACAGCTCCTCAGACTGACAAGGGTGATGTGTAAATTTTTTTGTTGGTACTTCAGATGCAAAAATTCTGAGAAGGCTGAGAGACTGACTACCTTGTCTAAGATCAAACATCTTATATTTGATTTCAGGAGGTGTGTGTGTGAGAGAGAGAGAGAGAGGACAGCTCTCAGGAGTCAGTTCTTTTCTTCCATCTTCTGGGATCTGGTGATTGAACTCCAGTCATCATATTTGTGACTTCACCTCTGCCAACTGAGCCATCACACCAGCCCCCAAATTGTATTTTGCTCAGAGGCAATGAATCATGTCAGGGAAAACATTTCCCTGAAGATTTTGCTGTGGTGAGCTGATAAAGGTCTTTCTGAGCAGGCCTCCATTTCAGAAATGGGCCCAAAAGGAGAGCAGTGTGGTGCTGCTCCCAAAGGCTTGGCGTTTATACCCTCCTCTCTCGGTGTGCTACGAAACAGCTGCCTTCTTGCTCATTAGCTGAACCTGAAGCTCATTTCGTTAAGTGCAATTTTTATTGAGTTCCCCTAAGGTGACGAGAAAGGCCTAGGTGGTTAAACAGCTGTGTGCAGTGGCCTCCTGATTGGCTTCCTGCTAGAGAGTTAGGGAAGCTGGAACAGGCCTGTCTGTCTGTAGATGCCACCAGGAAAAAAAGATAGCTGTACTTGTCTTCTATGTAGATCCCTAGTCATGTCCCCCAAGCTCAGACATGACACTTGTCCCTGGTATTTTCGTCAGCCTTGGCTTCACAGCTCAGTCATCTGTGCTACATTTGAAAGTGTAGCTCCACCCTTGAAGTGCTTAGTAGGACTGGGGTGTCTATTTTCATAAGCTCCACAGGCCTCCAGGTGACTGCTGTCCAGCCAGTGCTGAGAAGCAATTGCCTGATATCCCGGCAGTAGGAATTGGCCCTCGTCTGGAATGACCTACCCTTCTGACCTAGATTCAGGCAACTTCGTTTGCATGTAGGCTGAGGCCTGTGACCGAATTCCCTTTGTAGTCCTGTGTGTGGTTTACAGTAACCACAGCCACAGAAGAATCAAGTGTTCTTTTCACATCCCAGTGACTGGGCATCTCCAGATATGGTGACCAGTAGGGTCATGAAATTACCCAAATCCAAACAAGAGTTCCCAGACAGGTGTGTTTTGTGCTGTGGGCCAGTGCTCTCAGAGCTGGAGAGACCCTAAGGAAAGGTATGAAGTCAGAATGCTGAGTTTTACAGTAGTCTGGAAATTGCAGAGGTGGCCATGGCCACTGTTCCCTGTGCAGAGTTCTGGTTTCCAGAACCATGATGTCTCCTTCCTCGCCCACTCTAGGAAGTGGAATCCCCACAGTTCTTTGCTGTTCTCTGTGCTGATGTGGAAATAACTCATTTATTGTATACCAGGAAGTATCAGGTGTCAAGCTAAGTTCTCTGCATAGACTGTGGTATTGAGATGGACTGTGGTTACTGTAGCCCAGTGTAGTGGCCTTGCCTAGCATGCACAAGGCCCTGACTTCAGTCCTAGGCATCACAAATCACATCATCCAGTTTGGTTTGCTCTTCCCAGTTTAGCAGATAAGGAACTGAGTCTCAAGATTGACAGGCTCTTGTCCATAGGATAACTAGAACATTCCTATTTAAAAGTACTACATGGGGATGGGGGTCCCCAGGAACAAAGGCTGAAAGAAGTAGTTACGACCATCTGAGAGAGCTTTTCAGGAAGAGATGGGGTGTAAAGTTAGGATTATGATAGTTTAGAAGACAAAGTGAAGTTAGTTACAGGTCATTCAGTGGCCCTGAATTTTTCTGTTCTGCCTGGGAGGTACCAGCCCCGCCCTCTTTCCTGTTCCTGCATCCAGCTCACACCCGTAATCTCAGCATTCAAAGTGGAGGCAGGAGCAGCATAGGGAGTTTGAAATTAGCCTGGACATGAGATGCAGTCTCAAAACACCAAAAGAAACCCCCAGCACGCTTAGTGGCCTCACCCACCAGCTGCGGGATCAACCCACACTGGGAAACCTTTGGTAATTTAAGCCATACACACGCAGTCTGGTGATGGAGATTGTGCTTGCAGGATCGCCTTGAGGCAGGAAAGCAAGAAGAGGCCCAACAAGGCAGGGAAGTGGCAGAGAGCTCTGGTCCCTAAGAGACCAGGACTCCTTTAGATCTCTACCAGCTAAGGCCACTCATTCTCTGCAAGAGGTCACAAGCCAGGAGCTGAGGAACCATCTCCCTCCCACCTGTGACATGTGTCCTGCTTGTTAATTAGTAAAATCCCAGCACCCTAGGCACTTCACTAAGTCAACAGCTTATTGGTCATGAGGACTCCATACAGGCTTGAGGAAAGCCAGATGAGGTGTCAGATACCTTTGCCCAGTGCTATATGAGGGTACACATTCCTCGCTCACGTGCTGAGCAGATGGGGAAGTCCCTAGCTGATGACACGCTCTCTGTTGGGTCTCTCTGAAATTATTTGCAGAGATGGAGTGTAAGATGAAAGTGACAGACGGTAGCTAATTAAACATGGAAGGCAGGAAAGGGTGTCCGGCATCGCTGGCTGGTCTACCTTAGCAGGCAGATAGAACTGAGCCGCCCCCAGGGGACGGGGCTCTGCTTTCCTGTCTCAAAAGGCTCCTTCTGCCTGCTCTTGTTTCCTTGTACTTCATATGGTGTCACAGGTGTACAGCCCTGGCCTCAAAGGAGCCATTGTGACCTTATCCAGCCTGGGATCTGTCAGTTGAGACAGTGGCAGCCCTCAGAGTTGCCTGGCGCCGTCACCAGACTCACAGGGGAAAAAATAGGAACAGTTCTGGGGCAGTGACTTGCAATCTAGCCAGCTTGTGTCTGGTGCCTCATTTGAGCTCTGCTACACAGCCATCGTTTCCTTTGGTGAACTTAGAAAACCAGAAACAGGACAGGAATTGCTGTCACTGCGCTGTAGGGCCAGCTCCTGGAATTCAGGCCCAGCCCTGTATTCCTTCTTATCTCAGCAACGGTATCCTTGACGACCATGTTAGAGCTGTCTGCAGGAACAGCCTTGTCTGTGGTATTGATGGCATTCAATGGGGGCAGGCTGGGGCTGGTCTCCCTGATGAGATGCAGCTGGACCAACACAGCTCGCCCCAGGTGGGTAGCAAGTATCAGGCCTGCCTCCACCACCACCCGCTGGTGTGTGCGGGTTTCCACTTCCCATACTCTAATCTCTGCTCTGCCTGTCCCTTCCCACCTTTCTGCCCTACTCTGTGAATCTCATCTGGACTTTCCAGGAGCCAAATGGAACCAGGAACAGTGTGTAGTCTAATGTCCTGCCTGCTATCTGGAGGTAGGCTGCTCTGTGAAAGCCATGCTCCAGTCAGGGTAGCTGGACCAAGCCACCTGGGTTCCTCTACTGCAGAACTTCTCAGAGCCTCTGTAGTACCAATGTGCTGACTCCTAAGGGATTAGCAGGTAGTGTTTCTCAGATGGACTAAATCCCAGGGAAAGCTAATATCTCCTGGGAGAATCCCTCCAACATGAAATTACATGGAGGCAGTGCTCAGCCTGAACTTGGAGTCTGGCAGAAGAACGAGCTTGCTACTTTTTTTTCTTGCCAATTAACTTAGTTTCTCAGCTTCCTCCCTTTTTAAAATCAGCACAATGATGCCAGATGCATAAGCCTTGGGAAGACTAAGCAACCTGTAGATGCTGATTGACAAGCCTGGGAAGACTCAGCGGTCCCTTTGTTGTCTAGCCTGGTGGCCAGAGTTCAGTTTTAATACATAGTGGGGGGGCTGGCAGCTCTCTGTGTCTCACTCGATTTATATCTAGCCAGAGCATTATCTGCTGTCTATCCTGCAAGTTGTCTGCATTAGACTTCAAGTGTACCCACCGTGAGCTCCTTCATCTTCTTTGCTTAGCCAGGAATCCAAGTCTGGGAATCATCACAGACTTTTCCTTGCCTTTACTTCCTAGGTGACTGGCACTTTAAAAAAAAAAAAAAAGTTATTATATTTTATGTGCATTGGTGTCAGAGTGGCAGATCCCCCTGGAATTGGGGTTAAAGACAATTGTCAGCTGCCATGTGAGTACTGGAAATTGAACCTGGGTCCTCTGGAAGAACAGCCAGTGCTCTTAACCACTGAGTTATCTCTCCAACTCAGATGACTAACACTTTTATGCCATGTTCTCTCACTGGAGATGACAGTTTGGTCCTAGATACTTGTTATTCACTAAAGAGAATCTCTCTCTCTCTCTCTCTCTCTCTCTCTCTCTCTCTCTCTCTCTCTCTCTCTCTCTCTCTCTCTCTCTCTCTCTCCTCTTATCTCTCTCTTCTCTCTTCTCCCTCCATGTGATAAATAAAAAGGGTCCTGGGCTTCAGGTCTGAGGAATTCAGGCCCAGACTCATTTTCACAGTCACAGGAAGCTCTGAAAACTGAAGGTTTGGAGGGAAACCAGCTTGCACTATTTAGTCATTTAGTGTGAATATTCACGCCTCTTGCTGCAGGAGTGACCACAAGGAGCTGCCCAGCCCTTGGGGGTATAAGTAACTCATGATTATAAACTCTGGAGGCCCTCAGACCCCAAGGACTCCAGAAAAAGGATTTTGAACCTATGTCTTAATCAGTTAAAAACCACTCATGGCAAGGACGTCATAAGCTAAGACACATCAACCTTCCCGAGATGGTGTGGGAGAATCGGCTAGTCCAAAACCCATTTGCTCACAGCTAGGATTTTCTTTGGGATGAAGACTTAATGCACAGTCCCAAAGACATATCACTGATGGCCTCCGTGCATGGCAATGCCAGCCTCCCTCCCTTCCTTCCTTCCCCTCAGGCCAGTGCAGTGTGAGTCAGCCTCCGGGCCAGGTCAGGCTAGGGCTCATTTCACTGCCTGCTGCATGGTTTGGAGTCCAGCGCTTACCAGGTGGCTTCTGTTAACATCTGACTGCCAGGTTCAGATCAGATCAACCACCTACCACTGTCAGCAGCCCTGAGCAAGTTATTTACCTCTTCTGTGCCTTTGTTCCTCTGCTAAGAAAGCAGAACAACTGTCTGCAGCTATTGAAATAGGATGGAAGCTGGCCTCTAAAGCACTTGGCAGGGAGCCTGGCCCGGGAACAATCACTAAGTAGCAGTTATTCTAGGGAGGACTCCTCCACACACTCACACACACACACACACAATCCTTGGTCCTGCCTTCCTTTCAAAGTCTTGTCTTCTGTTCCTGCCCTTGGCCTCTACTCTTCCTAGTTAAACATTTCCTGGGGAGAGTTTATTTTCTTAGCTGATTCTTTTTTGGTTTAGTTTTGTCTTTAGAGACGGGCTTTCACTGTGGAGCTCTAGTTGTCCTGGAACTCACTCTGTAGACCAGGCTTGCACTGAACTCAGGTATCCACTTGCCTGTGCCTCTGAGTGCTGGAATTAAAGGTTTGTGCCTCCATGGCCAGCTGGTTCTTAATCATGGCGAGACCTGGATTTTCTTTATGGGGTCATAACAGTCCAGGAGTTCATATCTTGTGTTCCCCAGGTTCTCAGAGGTTCTTGTAGGCTGTCAAGATCACCAGGCTCAGTTCTGGATGTTGGTGTACAGATGTGTAAATCAGTGACAGCCTGAACTCACCAGTTTACACCTCATAATATCAAGGAGCTGTGCTTCCTACTAGACATGGACCATTAATCCATCCCTCACAGAAGCATTACATCTTAAAGCTCACCACAGAGCCTGGTGGAGAGAAGAACATAAGAGAACCTGCCTCTTGTTACTATTAGTATAAAACATTACTTGAAAAATCATACTTTTAGCCCAAGATCATGCCTTCGGTATAATTAAGGTGACATTTCTACAGGAGATGGGTGGATTACCTCAGTTTAGTGTGAGGATACTGCGACACCATGCTGAGAGCTTCTGACTAGCAGTTATATATGATTCTGCTAAGCAAAAATGAGGAAAATTATTTCTTTGCAGATACATTTAGGCAGAGAAGCATTACAGGCCTGAAGCATTAAGTTTCAGGCAGAAAGGAGATTACAGTCATTGAAAAATCCCCAGGATTCACTGGTATAATGCAGTGAGCAGCGCTGTCTAGTCAGCAGGTGTACTGGCTAGTCATGTGTCAAGCTGACACAGGAGATAGTCATCTGAGAGGCGATAACCTCAACTGAGAGATTGCTTCCATAAGCTCAAGCTATAGCCAGGCAGGCCTGTAGGACATCTTAATTAGTGATGGATGTGGGAGGGACAGCACACTCTGGGTGGTGCCATTCCTGAGAAAGTGGTTCTTTGTAGGATAAGAAAGCAAGCTGATGGGGTGGAGAGATGGCTCAGTGGTTAAGAGCACTGGTTCAGTTCCCAGCACTTAAATGGCAGCTCACAACTGTCTGTAACTCCAGTTCCAGGGGATCTGATCCCTTCTCAGAGAGACACCAATGCACACTGAAATAATAAATCTTAAGTAAGACTAAAGGAAGAAAGGAACAAAGCTAGCTGAGCAAACCAGTTAGCACCCTCCACTGCCTCTGCAGAGATGATGACTCTGCAGCTAAAGAGTGCAGACTTCACTCTCAGGGTCGGGTTTGCCTCCAACGACCACATGAAGCAGCATACACCTGTCTGTAAGTCCAGCTGCAGGGGTCTAACACCTGCTGCTTCCACAGTCACCTGTATGGAGACTGACAGACAAACATGCACATCATTTTAAAAATTAAATGATAAAGAGCATTTATCTTATGGCTGGAGAGGTGACTCAGCAGACAAAAGCATTGCTTGCTCTTGCAAGGACCCACATGGTGACTTACAAGTCTGTAGTGCTAGTTTGAGAGGAGCCAATGCTCTCTTCTGCCTCCATAGGCCAGCATACATGCGCTACACATACATACGCTAATACACATTAAACATTTAAGAATAAGGCCTGCTAGTGGTGGCTCACGCCTTTAATCCCAGGCAGATCTCTAAATTTGAGGCCAGCCTAGTTTACAGAGAGAGTTCCAGGATAGAACTGTGTAGCCCTGGAAATGTGTCTTGAAAAAAGCAAAACCAATTTTTAGAATAAAAACCACTTCTGTTTTTTTGAGACAAGGTCTCACTGTGTAGCCCAGGCTGGCCTCAACTCACCATTCTCTTGCCTGAGCCTCTCAGGTGCCAGGATAGGGGTATGCCACCACACCCATCCAAAAAACTCTAACAAAAGTTCCTCGTGTGGGTGAGCTAACCCATGTAGGCATGTGTGAGAGCCAATGGTTGACACTGGAGCGTCTTCCTTAGTTGATTCTTCATCTCTGAGACAAGGCCTCTTGGGAACTTGGCACCACTGATGGCAAGCCCCAGGATCTGCCTTCCTCTGCTATGCCTACCTTTTCTGTGAGAACTGAAATGTCTTCCTGCTTGCACGGAAAACCTTGAGAGCTGTTAGAGGGGATATAGTTCAAACCTTCTTCACAAAGCATAACACAGAGAAGAAATTTGTTTGTGATGCCCCATCACCTTGTAGCAGAGCTTGATACCAGTCTCCACCACAGCATCCTTTTTAGGATCCCAGCC
Source organism: Phyllotis vaccarum (assembly GCA_033318265.1). NCBI lineage: Eukaryota > Metazoa > Chordata > Mammalia > Rodentia > Cricetidae > Phyllotis > Phyllotis vaccarum. The sequence goes on from JARWLC010000003.1 coordinate 46,813,867, forward strand.
CAAAAGGGCCATCTCCCTGGGGTGTGAGTCACAGTAACAGAGACACTTCACAGATACAGAGATGCTCTCTCCATCACCTCACTTTCTGCACTAAGAAATGTTGCCTCTGTGTGTTGGAGTCAGCAGCACATGGGTAAAGGGCAGGTCTGACCCAGAGTTTCCCAGATGTGCCTGTATGGAAGAACCATGTGGGGTGCCCTCACCAGGTGATGCTGGTTCACTTTAGCAGTGTCTTTTAACAGTGAGTGCCCTGCGCAATTCTTAGAACCAGGCAGATTTAGGGGAACCTAAGGCCAGACCAGCACAGGCTCACTAATGTTTCTGTTCACGACTGAGCAGTGGCACTAAAAGGCCACCAAGAGTATCCCCTGTAGTTGGTGTGAACCCACACTCTTGTGCTGGGCCTCAAAGCACCTCTTTCCATCTGAACCAGATTCCTGGGCACACATGGCAATTGAGATGTGTTGCTGGCTTACTTTGGGGAGACAGTTTGAACAGAAGACATAGTCTTGGCTGGTGACAATGTCTTTCTATGGCTTTGTACTTAGACTGAAGAACCTGGAGCTCACTGCTGTGGAAGGATCTGACGTCCATGTGAGGATGCTGGCGGCCCCTGTCAATCCAGCTGACATAAATATGATCCAAGGTAACCTCAGCCTCTGGAGCTTATGTTAATTGACTCCTCTTATGTGGGGTATGAAATTCTCAGGATTAGCAGTGGCTGTCCTTTAGAGGAGCTGTCCACATGCTGTATGTGCTCTCTCTGGCCAACCTCTGAGCATGAGGCTCTGTGAGTTGGGAGGATTGCAGTTGTGGTAGACCCACCTTCCGAAGAGCCTGTGACATTCTCGATTCCTTTCTTGCTAGAGCTTACCCTGTGCTAACTGTGTACCTAAATAGTATTAGCTCCCTGAAAAGACAAGGAAAGCCAGAGCTTGGTTAGATGGACGGCTAGTGAGTTCAGGGCCCTGCTGGACTTGGATGTGACTAACCCCAAAGCCGAGGCCCTCCAGAGTCTCAGTCTAACCTGGCAGCAAGACTACTTTTCTGTTGTCATAACTTGATAAAACATCATAACCAGGGACTGGGGAGATGACTCAGTGGTTAAGAGCACTGGCTGCTCTTCCAGAGGACCTGGGTTCAATTCCCAGAAAACACATGGCTCACAACACTCTATAGCGGGGATCTGATACCCTCTTCTGGCATAAAGGTATACATTGCAGATAGAGCACTCATATACATTAAATAAATAAATAAATCTTTAAAAATAAAAAAAAAAAAAACATAACCAAGGCAACTTATTGTAACTGGAAATTTTCCTGTGTCCCACAGCCACTTCATCCCAAATAAACACACAGAGGCTTATATTAATTACAAACTGTTTGGTCTATAGCTCAGGCTATTACTAATTAGCTCTTTCATCTTAATTTTACCCATTTCTATTAATCTATGTATCGCCACATGTCTAATGGCTTACCTATGTTCCATTACATCTTGTTCCCTGGGTGTCTGGAATGAGTCTCTCTGACTCCATCCTTCTCCAGTGTTCCTGTTTGGGATTTCTGTTTGGGTTTCCCACCTGGCTGTAAAATGTCTGACCCTAGGCCCAATCTGCTTATTTATTAAGCAATTAACACATATTAACCAAGTAGCATATTAACAGAAAGACCATCCCACATCAACTTACAGAAGGAACTTTGGGCTTGTGGTTCCAGAGTCTGTAATAGCAGGGCACAGGCAGCAGGCACGGTGGCGGAAACAGGAAGCATGAACCCAAAGCATAAAGCAAGCACTAGGTATGGCACGTGACTTTGAAGACTGATCCCACCCTCAGTGACATACTTCCTCAGCGAGACCTCCCCAAAAGGAGGCCACCAGTTTAGGACCAAGTGTTCAAATACATGAGTCTATGGGTGGCATTTTTATCCAAACCACAACATTTACCCTCTGGATTCATCTCTCCCAGGGAACTATGGCCTCCTTCCCAAGCTGCCTGCTGTTGGAGGGAACGAAGGTGTTGGCCAGGTGGTAGCTGTGGGCAGCAATGTGTCTGAATTGAAGCCAGGAGACTGGGTGATCCCAGCAAATGCTGGTTTAGGTGAGTGTCCCCGGGTATGAGAAGCCATTTCATTCTTCCAGGTCATGCGCTGGAGATGTACACCCACTGGCTCAGTGTAACTAGGCAGTGCAGGATTCATTGTTAAGTTCATAGGCCTGCCTCCAGGAGCATGAAGTTGAGCCCAGAGAGCAGAATCTTGCTTGCTCTGCTCTGGAGGAGCATACTTATGTGTGCATCTCCCCTGGCTCCATGTTGACTGAAGCTATGAGTATCTGATTCTTTACATCCTTGAGTCTCTGCTGTAAGGTATGATGCAGATTACAAATATGGTTGGCCCTGCCTTTCAGAAGGCTCCGATCTAACTAAAGTGTCAGGAAGGCAATACCTCAATAAAGAGAGTACCCCAAGGCCACAGAAAGCAAGAAGGCTGCTCTCACACATGTGTGTGAAACAGAGACTGGAAGAAAGTCTATTAGAACAGGTTGTTGGTGGGAAGTTGGGTAGCAGAGGTGAGCCGAAAGGCATTTCCTATTAAAGAAGGAAACTGAGCAGACACCGGGGTGAATTTGGGAAATGGAAAATCCAATGTAGCCCTGGCCAGGGATTTGCCTGTGGGAGAGGTTATATAATGAGAAGGTTCCAGAGATGGAGTGGGGCCACATGGGGATGGCCCTGAAGAGCCAAGCTGAGGATGGCATTTCATCTATGTATGGAAAAGTGTCATTAGAGTGTTCTGCTTTTCAGTCCTTTTGTTTTCAAGGCATCCATTATCCAGATGGATCTTCATGGGAGCCACAAGAGGGTAGTGTTCCCTGAGAAGGGTGAGGTGACCTAAGGTTAGGGACACCTCCTCCAGAGAATGAAACAGACTGGAGGAAATGCTTTAATGAAGTGGGGGCAGGAAGCTAGCCGGCACAGCACCCCAGAGAAAGCAGAATTGGCACCTCTCAGCTTTGGTGAGCCCTTTATTAAGGTCTAAGCAAGAAGAGCTTTCTGCCCAGGATCAAATGAGCTTGGGATGTGAGAACAACTTCATTTTCTCAGGCAAGCTGAAGAAATAATTAGCCCACATTTTATTTCCAGGTTTTTTTTTTTGGGGGGGGGGGGGTTGTTTTATTTTTTCCCAAAACAGGGTAGACCAAGCTGGCCTCAAATTGAATCCACCTGCCTTTAGCTCCAAGTCCTGAGATTAAAAGTGTGTACCACCACACCTTGCCATTTAAATTTTTTTTGAAGTTTTATTTAGTATGTGTGGATATTTTACCAGCATGTGTACCAAAAGCATGTGATGCCCTTGGAGGCCAGTGATTCCCTAACCACCCCCCCCCCCCCCCCCCCCCCCCCCCCCCCCCCGCTCCAGGAACTAGAGTTAGGAAGGATTTTGAGTCGTCATTTGTGTGCTGGGAATTGAACCTTGGTCATCTTGAAGAACAGTCAGTGCTTTCAACCACAGGGCCATCTTTCCAGGCCCTATTTCTGTTGGCTTTTAACTTCAGAGTGGTGAAAGCCTGTTCTGTGTGGCCCCAAACAGTAGGTATTTGAGATAGCAGATAGCTAACTGATTATCTCAGGTTTACCATTTAGCTTTTTACCCGCTAGCTTTTGGCCAGGAAGGGACACCTAAATTATACTTACTGTCATTAATTTACCCTTTAGCTGTGGGACCAGTTTGGGACCCTGATCTGCTTTGTTCATTCATGTTTACAAAGTAATGACAAGCAATTGAGGATTACATATGGAAATTTTAGTGTTTGAATCTTTAGTTTACCTCCCTGGTTTCTCCAACACCTTGTCCAGTAGGAGGGCAAACTATCTACTCAGACCATTGTATGAGGAGCTGAAGCTTGGGAAGCAAAATTTGCTGGGACTCAAACACCAAGGAAAAGGGCCCAGTGGGATCCTGTCTCTGCACTTCCCAGCACGCGCTACCAGGACTCTTGGGGCTGCTTTATTATTTTACATCACTGTGCACGTAACTTCCACGAGGACTCAGACACCACCAGCTTTTCTCTTTCCTCCAAGTCTTGATCCACATCTGCTACCCACAATGCCCTTGTACTGGGGCGGGGTTGGGGGTAGGGTTTCTTTCTTACTACTCTGCCTTGTCCTGACTCAGGTACCTGGCGGTCTGAGGCCGTGTTCAGTGAGGAAGCACTGATCAGAGTCCCCAAGGATATTCCTCTCCAGAGTGCTGCCACCCTAAGTGTCAACCCCTGCACAGCCTACAGGATGCTGGTGGACTTTGAACAGCTGCAGCCAGGTAGGAACCTACAAGTTGAGGAAACAAGTCCCAGTCTCCCCATTGGGGTGCAACCCAAATCCTGGCCCAAAAGACTTGGGAACTCATTGGCACATGTGGTGGAGGGAGAGTCAGTGTCAAGCTTTAACCTGAGGAAGTCTCACTGCTTTAACTTAAAAGATGTTTGATGGGTAGTCCTAGAAAACACTCAGAGGAAACTCTGAGAAGTGCTGCTCACATTCCCCAGAGCTGGGACTGGAATGCTGTCACCCAGCAAAAATGTGTTGAGCTGTGCTAGGCTTTGGGGACACAAAGCCAGGGGAGACAGACAGTTTCACTGTTTTCAATAAAATGCTGAACTTGGTGTTAATAACCCTGCTCAGCACTCCCTAGCACTTCCACTGGCCTGAGCGCCACTGCAGGCATCATCCCTGTGGAGTGGCCTCCTCTTCACAGAAATGCAGAGGACTTTCTGTCAAGGGATTAAGAACTTAAGCCCAGGCAAACAAGCAGGGTCTGAGCCCTCCACCAGCTGTGTGAGTTCACTCACATCACTGCTCCCCCATAAGGCAGAGAGTAGAGGGTGCCAGAGCCCCAGGGCCACTGTAGTGTGATGCTTAAGTCTTCCTTTGGTCAGGGAGGGAGAGATGAGCTGTTATGTGGAGTCTCTCCTGAAGTAAGCAGACGCTGAGACAAACAGTTCATTTAGGAAGTTATCCCTAAAAGCAAGAGTAAGAGAAAGACAGCAAGACAGGACAGAGTCAGAGCCCACTGCGGTCAGTAATCCCTGCTGTCATCCCTGTAATCCCCCGAGGATCCTCACAAGACACACTGCAGGATTCACCCCCAAAACAGAAGATGGGCCAGTTTGGTTTTGCTGCTTTGGAGGGTTTTGTTTCCAGCTCTAGGAATAGAATCTGGGGCCTGTCAAGCACTCAGTCTACACTCATGTATGACCCCACCCAGGCCTACCCTCCCCACTGTGTGAAGGATCTCTACGTACTGCAGATCTTTGAGCCAAGCAGGGCTGGAGAAATCACCTACCATTCTCCTCTCATACCAGTAAGGAGACTGAGGGCAGGAACTGTTGGACCATGGTAATTAGATAGTCACTGAGTAAGGCACTCAGATTGTGTGTTGGGGGTGGGGGGGGGTTTAGGTGCCTTTGGTGGAGAAAGCCAGGTATGATGAGAGATTTAGAGCCCTAGTAAATCCAACACCAGGTGCCTCATCTCATGCTGTGGCCCTGAGGTCACTCCTGATTAGGGCAGCCCCGGGCTGGACAGAGCCAAGCATTCTGATGCCACCCACTGTACGTGCCTGCAGCCCACAGCTCTGCTTTGCTGCCTCAGGGCTGATGAGGCCAAACAAATCATGACCTGATCCCAAAGTAAGAATACACGTCCCACTGTTCACTGAAACATATGCATAAATGAACATAGGTAACGTAAACCAGAGTTTGGCAGCCCAGGTCCTGCTTTCATTGGCTTTGTTGTCTTGTACTCCTGTGTTCCTCGTTCTGACTGAAGCAAATGAATGCTGCTGGCAGCCCGCACTGCTAGTTGAGAATGTACTAGTGAGCAGCAACATGGAGCCTTGGCCAAGGCAAATGGGCATCCTTGACCCAGGAATCTGCTACTAGCTATAGCCCATTCTGTACTGACTCCTGCTGACTTCCCAGTTGGCAGAGCATCTTCCTGCTCATCTGGCTTCAGTCATGGGTGCTCTGATAGGCCTTCTCAGGCCCCCTGCTTTCTGGGGAAGATAAACTAAGTTTGAAGAGGACATGATGTGGCCTGACTCATTTAGTTACAGTCATTAGTAAAGTGGGATGCACACCCAGCTCCATTGTATTCTAGAGTCCATACTTCCCTAGTGCACACCGCCTCTCCCACTGGTGAATTGTGAGCCATTCTGAAGATGTGAGGGTGCGCGGGGCTCAGTAGTAAAGTACTTGTCTGGCATGCTCAAGGCCGTAGATTCCATCCCTAGCACCACAAAGTAAAAGCAAATATTCTATCAGGCCCTGGAGCTTCCCATTTCTCTAATATGGCTCTCATCTATCTCCAGGGTATTTTTACTAAATATTACAGAGGAGAAGGTATAGCCCTCCCCTGCAGGTGATTGATAGGGACCTAGGTACAGCTGTGTATAGGACACAGAGCCTGAGCATTGACAAGATACCAAGTCCTTCAAGAGCATACCGGAAGGAACCCAGGAGGGCTTCATGAAGGAAGCCACAGCTGAGCTGAACTTAAAAGGACGAGAACCAGAAAAACATTGCAAACCAGAGACATGACCTCAACATGGGCCAGTGACATGACTCGGAAAGCAAAGGTGCTTGCTACTGAGATTGACAACTTGAGTTTGAGCCCTGAACCTACATGGTAGGAAAAACCCTATGCACCTGCAAGCTGTCCTCTGATCCACACATGCGCATATGAGTGCATATACAAAGAAATGCAGCTGTTAAAAAAAATGGGCCAAGCAGAGAACAGAGGACATAAAAATCAGGAAGAAGGGATGGAGAGATGCTCAGAGGTTAAACTAGTTCAATTCCCAGCAACCACACGGTGCTCACAGCATCTATAGTGAGATCTGGTGCCTCTTCTGGAGTGCAGGCAGACATGCAGACAGAACACTGATACATAATAAATAAATCCTTTTTAAAAAAATCAGGAAGAGGCCAGGTAGTGGTGACATACACCCTTCCTTAATCCCAGCATTTGAGAGGCAGAGAGAGATAGGTATCTGAGTTCAAGGCCAGCCTGATCTACAGAACAAGTTCCAGTACTGCCAAAGCTACACAGAAAAACAACAGAACCTGGGAAGATGATTAATGGTAGTCACAGCAGGGTCTGAAACATGGACAGAGTGGCTAAGCCCTGTGAAGCATTGGGTGTGGAAGTATGGAGTATAATAGTGAGTGGCAGACAAGGCCTGAGAAGGCTCCACTGCTGGCTCCTATATCTGTCCTTAGGATCCCAGGCTGAACGCCCTCAACCTGTTGCAAGTTTGCAAAGCCTGACTTGGATCTCTTCCACAGGGGACTCTGTCATCCAGAATGGGTCCAACAGTGGAGTGGGGCAAGCAGTCATCCAGATCGCCTCAGCCCTTCGTCTGAAGACCATCAATGTGGTCCGAGACAGGTATATATAGGGAAAGTAGGCCTTTCCACCTCATGACGCTGTGGGTACCCACATCTCCACCAGATGGCGCACCTGTGTAAGCATGAGTGGCTGGCTGCATTCACCAGGGCAAAGAAGTCCTCGTGAAAGTCTGAAACAGACATGTCAGGAGGAAGAGATGATCCTTACTGAACAGTCTAGACTTGCCCTGACTTTCAAAACCACAGCTCCCGTTTGGGAGGGTCTTGAGATGTAGTGTGTTGTGAACTCTCGCCCATGGTCCCATCCACTTACATTTGCACACAGACACATCTGCGAAGGAGTGGGGGTGGGTTTGTGATCTCTCCTTTACAGATGAGGAAGCAGCTTGCTCAGGAAGACGCAGCAAGTCAGTAACAGCCTACCTTCTTTCCACCGTCCCCTCCAGTCCCGTTAAGCTTCACTGTGTTCCAGTGTGGCCAAGTTGGTCATGGAGTCTGTCCTTCCTATTGCTGCTTACTTTGTCCCCTGGCTCTGCAGTGTAATGATAAAGTGATGCTGTGTGCCTGGCCAGAGTCCTGGGCCACCCTGTACTAGTGTGCTTGCATGATAGCCTGAAGTGCCTTGGAGAAAAGAGGAAAGGAAGTGGTGTCTGAATAGGAGTGGAATAGAGTGGCTCCTTCCTGGGCACAGAGGGATCTAACGTGTGCTCCGACAGGGTTTTCAGATTATCTCCCAGCCTGGCTCTGTGCAGGAAGGAATGACCAGTGGGCAAATGAAGCAAAAGCTGGTGGAGCATGATTAAATTATGTGGCTGGCCCCCCGTGGCAAAGGGGTCCTGGGAGCATGAGGGATGGAAATTAGCCAGTGTGATCAAGGACCCTGATTGTGTTTGCTTTCCAGACCTGACATCCAGAAGCTAACTGGCAGACTGAAGGATCTGGGAGCTGACTATGTCCTCACAGAGGAGGAGCTACGGATGCCTGAGACAAAAACCATCTTCAAGGTACCTGGCCGAGGGCTGGGGAGGGGCTTACGCAGCCAGCACTTGTTGCTCTTGCAGATGGCCTGGGTTTGAGTCCCAGCACCCACACGGTGCCTCACAACCATCCATGACTCCATCTCTAGGGATCAGACACCCTTGCCCCTTCTCATCTCTACTGGCACCAGGTATACGTGGTGCATACAAACATGCAGGCAAGACATTCCCATCCACACACACAAGGAAATAAATCTTTAAAATTTTTTAAATAAAACAAGGTCCCTGTAGTGGCCATCAGGCGTTATTGTCTTTAGTTCTTGAAGACCCATGTACAGGGCATGACCAGGCCAGTCTAAGACCCAGTACACACTGTCTCCTCTTCCTGTTTGTCCCCTTGCATTTTTGGAGAGAGGATCTGCCCTACCGCTGCCACGTGGATCAGTCCAACTTTCCAAGAATTGCCCTACTGTTCCATCTTGTACCAGTGAGTGTTTCATATACACCCTTAATAAATATTAATCCTTTTATATAATCAGTTGCTAGTAATTAACACATACTTTAGTCCCCAGCTAAAAACACTGTCCCTCTGTCTCGTGCCATCCCTGTAATTGGGAAGCCTGAGGCAGGCTCCTTGTTCTGCTCTGAAAACCACCTTCTCTTCTGGAAAGAACAAAGGCTGCCTGACCTCTGCTGGGGACAGTGTGCTATAAGTGTCCAGACACTGAAGGAGGCAGGAGCAGACACTTTAGGAAAGCTGAGGCTTTAAACGTTTGTGGGGTGCTCCATCAACCCACATGGCAGGTGTGAGTGAGAGCTGGGCAAAGGCCTGAGGGAGCTAAAGCATGGAGAGAAAAGTTACTTGGCCATCATAAGAAAAGCTCTACAAAGTAGCTGGACGTAGATCCTGCATGGATGAGGAGACCCATATCATCACAAGTGCTGAGGCTGATCCCCATTGCTTTGATCTCAAAGCCCATACTTCCGGAGCATCCACCCCAGTAGACCCAGCAAGTGAATAGGCCTGGTTTGAGTCTTTTTGCACTAAACCACATGGAAGGACCAAATACCTGCTGTTGAGAATGTTCAGCCTGGAGAACACTGCCAAAGTGGAGGTCAGCATACCACGGGTAGACTTCTCTGTTCCTTGACACTGAACAGAGATGCTCCTTGTCAGTACTTCCCAGGCAACAGGATGAAGCTGCTAAAGCCCTTCCTGGACAGATAAAACACCCAAAGGTCATCCACACCCCATTTCCTTCTCTCTCTCTCTCTCTCTCTCTCTCTCTCTCTCTCTCTCTCTCTCTCTCTCTCTCTCTCTCTCTCTCTCTCTCTCTCTCCCCCCCCCCCACTTGCAGCGGGTCTCAGCCTCACTGTAGGCGTCTTACTTTCTAGGACCTGCCTCTACCCCGGCTGGCTCTCAACTGCGTTGGTGGGAAGAGTGCCACAGAGCTGCTGCGGCACCTGGCGTAAGTCCCTCAGCCACAGGTCTCTATCACAGGTCTCTACTGGGAGGGAGGGCTGTCTGGTGACAGGTGAGACCCAAGGCCAGGGTAGCAGGATGTTGAGTAAGCAGCACACTAGACATTTTGCTCTCTATAGCCTGCACTCCCCAGCCTCATCCTCTGGAGATGAGAAGCCTGGCCACCTTTTTCCCCCCACGGACCCAGAAGTCATCATCTAGGAGCCTCTTAAAAAGTCACTCAGTCTAGCTGGGCGGCAGTGCGCAGCACAATACAGAAGGCAAAAGCAGGAGGATCTCTGTGAGTTCAAGGCCAGCCTGGTCTACAGACCAAGTTCCAGGACAGCCAAGGCTACACAGAGAAACCATGTCTTGAAAAAAATAAGTCACTCAGTCTGAACTAAGTGGCTCTGAAATTATTGTCTTTTAAAACTAGAAGTAATATGAAGGAAACAACCACACCTATTACAAAACATTTTGAAAGCATGTAAAAGTACTAAGGCGGAAGGAGGGATGGGCACTCTGTCGGCTCCCACCCACTGGGAAGAAGCTCCATTCACTGTGTTCTGTTCTCTAACTAGAGGATACCTAGGAAACGCTTCTCAGCTAGAGCTGGGTCCTCCCAGTGAGGAGGTGCCAGAGGCACTAAGAGTCAGCCTCTGCAACGACTGCCGGGCCACACCACAGCCCCAGGCAGGCACTGCTACTCCAAATTCCTGGTTTGCTTTTTCTCTTCATGCTGGGGTTTGAACCATGGCATGATAAGCACCTGTTCCATTAGTGAGCTGCATCCCTGTATCCCTGACCCCCATCTCCATTCTATGCTTTAAAAAATGAAGCCCAGAGAGGGCGGTCACCTCATTTAAGGTGTATTTAGTGAGAGCAAAGCTTGAGCCCGAGTTTTCATAGTAAAGAACACCCCTGTCGAGCCCACGAACAGTCTTGTGAGGCTGACTGCATCTTCCATGTGATTGTCAAAAGAAGCAGTAGTTTACAAGTATGGACACCAACATTAGAAGGACTGGGTTCAGACCCCAGTTCTGAAACGTACTAGTTGTGAACTTGTGAGAAGTTAGGCAAAACATGAAAAAGACCAAGCCTCAGTCTCCTCCTCTCTGAAACAGGAGCAAGAGACAGGGTCCTGTGGGTGACACAGAAGTGATGGGCGTCAGCTCTCCTACAGAACAGACACCAGTTTCCTCTGATGTTACTCTGGTAATTCTTGGAGTCCTGTACAGAAACATGCTTAGAGCTGTACTTGGTACAGGAGAGGGCTTGCTTCTCCTACAACAGTGCTCTCAACCTTCCTCATGCTGGGACCTTCTAATACAGTTCCTCATGTTGTGGTGATCTTAACGATAAAACTATCTCATTCAGAACTGTAGCTTTGCTAATTATGAGTTGCAATATAAATACCTGTGTTTTCTTGGCAACCCCTGTAAAAGAGTCATTCCACCCCCAAAGGTGTCGTGACCTACAGTTGAGAACCACTGCCCTAGAAGCTTCTTCTGGAGTGAGAACCATTTGAGGGGAACTTTAAGGCCAAGTTAAGCCAGGCTTGTAGAGCAGCCCAGTAATCCTAACACTAGGGAAATTAAGGAAAAGGACAGTTGTGAGTTCAAGGCCAGACTGAGCTATGTGCCAAGTTTGCAGCAGCATAGGACACAGAGACATAGTCAGACATAGGCACATACACAGAGTGAGGCAGTGGCACAGGGAACAAGTTAGGAGCCTGAAAATATGGCTTTGAACATGTGCTTAACCCGAGAAGACTTAGGTGGCGCCCAGCACTGTGACTGACAGGGGAATGGGTAGCAGTTACTTCCACCATGTCCTCTCCAGTTTTCCTCAGTTGCTCCAAACTGTGCCTCAGGTCATCCTTGGTCAACTCCTAAGATTCAAGGAGCAGGGAAGGCAGCAAAGGTTACGTCTAACATGCGATATCCTCACCTGCTAATTGTAAGAAATTACATTAGAGTTGGGCATGCTGGCACCTACCCGAAATCTCAGCTGAGGCAGGAGGATTGCAAGTTAGATACCAGAGAAACAAAGGAAAAAAAAAAAAAACTGCTTCTGTGTCATGCCTGCTTCGCTGTTGAGATGGCTGTCAGACTGCAGGTCCCAATAAAGCTCCTTCCGGGGAGGACACTCATCATTGTCCCCTTTACTGTCACTCCTTAGCTGGAGAGCTACATGGCACAGATCTTTAGAGTGAACATTTATAGATGATCTTCATTACACCACTCAAAATCACACTTTTGTAACAAGCGGAGCCCGGTCAGCTGGCCTTGAGCCCTTCTTCTGTCCAGGAGATCCAGGGCAGCACGTAGCCACAGCCTTCCTGGGTGAGGCGAAGAAGTGGTTTCCCGGCCCTGGATCATCATCTTGATTATCTGGAGCATGAGAATGGTGTTTGTTATAAAAAGTGAGGAACTGAAAGTTTTTTATTTTAGAGTTAATAGTTATGTTAGTACACAGGTTAAGGAAAGTTTAGGCTAAATTTTTTTTTAAGTTTTGAAAAACTTGTAAAGATGTTATTTAAAAGGCTATTTGGGCTAGGGCCTTAGTTTAATTGTACAATGTTTTAACTTTGGAGTTAGTTAATAGAAAGTCAGACTATTTGGACATATCTTGACTAAATTAAGTAACTGTAGAATGTTTTAATTTTGTTTTGGGGCTAGTTAATAGAAATTTATTTTGATTTATTTTCACAAGAGGCTGTTAACTTTTTTTTAATTTTTATTTTAGTTTATGGTTTTTGTTTATAAAAGATATATTTATTTTTAATTTGGGAACTTTTTTAGTCTTATTTTATTGAGTGTGTGGACAAGTTTTTTGTTTTGCTTGTATTGTGTATTTAATAAATTTTGTGTTTGGATTTTGGATTTTTTGGACTTTGGTGATTGGGGGAGGTTGTATTTTGGGCAGAATATAAGGTTTTTGGCCTTGGTTGGCCAGAGGTTTAGATTTATAGATTTGTTGTCTTAGACTGTCTAGTTGTCTGTTGTTTAGGCCTTTAAAAATGACTTGGACATTTATATGAATTTACGTTGTTTGGCTAATGGCTTAGGTATATTATTAGTTTTTTATTTTAATTTAATTTATTTTTATTAATTTTTTTATAGGCCTGTGGCTTATTTGTGTTTTTTATATGGTTTTTTTTTTTGGTGGGGGGATGTTTGGCTTGATTTATTTTTGACTTTGTTTTGTTTTTTATCTATGTTGTTTTTGGCTCTGGTTTGTTAAGGGCCAAAACAGTTTTTTTTAATTTAAAGATTGATATTTACAGCATACAGAAAGACATTAAATTTTACCAAGTGTCTCTATATTTGATTTCGAGACAGAGCATCTATCTCTCTGTAGCTGAGCTAGTGTTGAACTTAATTCTCCTGCCTCTGCCTCCCAGCTGCTGAGACTATTGGCTTGTACCCCTATGCCTAGTTATGTTTGCTTGCTTGTTTGCTTTTAGACACTTACTGGAACCCTGGCAGGCCTGGAACTTGCTGTGTGGACTAGCCTGGCCTCAGATTCACAGATCAGTCTGCCTCTGCCATTTGAGGGCCATGCCACTTTGCCCAGCTTGTGTTGTTTTTAAATAAGTCCTTGCCTCCTGATTCTTTAAGTCAGAGGTTTAAACTGGGAAGGCATCTTTGTTGTTGTTGTTGTTGTAACCTCCCCAGGGATTCCAAGAGCCAGAACTGTTTTCAGGTTCCTCCTGAGGACCTTCACGGTAGGTTCCGTCTCTGCCTACACCCACTCTTCTCTCTGAACTCTGCAGGCCTGGAGGAACCATGGTGACCTATGGAGGAATGGCCAAGCAGCCTGTCACAGCTTCTGTGGTAAGCTGGGGAATCCCTGCAGACTGGGGCTGGGAAGCCTCTTTTTCTTCACTGCAGCTGTCTAAACTTAGGGGGATCTACACCCGAAGGAGTGCTTACGTCCTAGTACTCAGAGCCCCAGCAAACCCTTCTGTATCCACAGAGCCTGCTCATTTTTAAGGACCTCAAACTTCGGGGCTTCTGGTTGTCCCAGTGGAGGAAGAACCACAGTCCAGGTGAGTGGCTGATGGCCTGGTACCAAGGGTCACAGAAGGGTAGAGCCTAGTATGGCTACAAAGTGACCAGACACTCTAAAACCTGCAGTGATTGAGTTCTCAACCTCACAGCAGGATAAATGACACTATTTATCAGTCACAGTCAGATCAACTTCTAGGTTAGCCATAGGGGCCAGTAAGATGGACCAGCCCTTGTTCTGAGGAACTGACTGGGATGCTAGGGAAGCCTGCCAAGTACAGAGTGAGCTGGGTGCAGTGAAATACACAGGCAATCCTAGTCCTCCAGGTTTAGGAGGGAGGGTTGTGAGATTAGAGCCATCCTTGGCTATACAGCTGATGCTGTTTCAGAAAAGAAAGGAAAAACAAAATAAAACAACAACAACCCAAAAAAAAGCAATTCACATGGTGCTTCCAGTATCACCAGACTAGGTCTCCCTGGCCTAGCTGGGGAACTATGGGTAAGTCACTGAATCTCTGCCTTAAACTCTTTTGAGCCATTTGAGAGAGAAAATTGAGGTCAAAGCCACTAAATCAATTACCCAAAGCTATCCCATCTCAGGAATGGGGCTGCCAAAGTGAACAGATGGGCCCTCTGACTGCTAGGGCCTGGCTCCGAGATTAGGAGCCAAAGCAGAGAACGAAGAGTGACATGGAGTAGGCCCCAGGAAAGGGAGGGAATGGTGGCACGCAGAGGTGTTTGGAGCAGACAGACCATATGTGCAAAAGGTCATCAAGAGTGAATGGACAGACCAGCTGGGAGCTAACTTAGTTGGTCAAGTGCTTCGAGCCTGAGTTCAGATTTCCAGCACCCAGGACCTCCAGGACCACTGGAAGGAGTGAGGTGGAGGTGATCCCTGCTCACTGGCCAGCCAGCCTAGCCAGATCAAGGGGCTCCGGTTCAGCCAGACTGTTTCAAAAAATAAAGGTGTTCTGAGGGACAGTTCCAGGCCAGTCAGGACTACACAATGAGATCTTGTCTGTAAATAAGGAACATGATTGAGGGAGGCACTTCAATGTGTGTTGGCCTCACCTACACACATACACACTTAGAAGTATGTGGTGATATATTGTCTATTTAATAAAAACAGTTTGGAATATCAGAGGACAAGTCACCCACAGCCATGCCAGGAAGGTCAAGGAGTGGTGACCAACATCTTTAATCCTATCACTCAAGAGACACAGCCAGGCGGTAGTAGCACACACCCTTAATCCTAGCTCTAGGAGAGTTGAACCAGGAAGTGAAATAGCTGGGCAAGGAAAGAACTATAAGGCAAAAGTTCTTCTATTTGCCTGTGCACCCAGTCAGTCTGAGGGCCTGTTTGGCCTGAGGAGTTGGCTGAGTGAGAAGTGGCTGTGGTTTGTTCCTGTCTCTGATCTTCCAAGTTTCCCTAATATTGGGCTCCAGGTTTTATAATTATACCAAATAGAATTCATGCAATATGAATACATACACTGCACCCAATGTAAACTTTTTGGTTTTTCAAGACAAGGTTTCTTTGTATAGCCTTTTCGGATCCACCTGCTTCTGCCTCTTGAGTGCCGGGTTTAAAGATGTCTTCCACCACCTCCCGGCTTCCAATGTAAATATTTAAGAGGAGGAAGTGGAACCCACCACACAGGGCAGGTTCTGACACCTGGAGCATTAGGTTTGGTAAGCTTTTTTTAAGTTCATGCACCTGCCTTGAAGATAACTGGGAAGCCAACATAGTGGTTTATTTTATTTTTTCAAGACAGGGTCTGACTATGTAGCTCTAACTATCCTGGAACTCACTATGTAAACCAAGCTAGCCTAGAACTCAGAGTCCCAGATGTGAGCCACTATGCCCACCATAATAGTGTTTTAATCAGGAAGTAGGATTTGATTTGAAGATTGAGTTTAGTTCTATGAAAAGCACTTCTCAATCAAAGCTTTCACTTTGTCCCCTCACTGTATTTGTCCCTCAGTAAGAGGCAGGTGTGGGAAGGGGTAGTGGTTGCCAGGTGAGGAGTCTAGAGGAGCCCGGGACTGTCAGGAGAGCTCTTCCTTATCTGTTCTGTTGCCACCAAGCAAGTGTACCCAGTACACTGCCTTTCTGGGCTTCTCTGGTTTCCTAGTTCAGTACTGCTGTCCCACCCACCATTCAGGGCCAACTTCACCACTCCTGCCCCGTGGATCTGAGCCACCTGTCATCACTGAGAAGGGTAGAGAGTTCCTAGGTCCTCTCTTTGTTTCCCTTTCTCATGTTGGCTTTCACAGTGTCAAACTCTGGTAAGGAAAAGCCAGGGCTCAGAGGCTTCATTGGCTCAGTGCCATCTCACTAACCCCCACCTGTTGTTTCTTGTCTGACTTTCCTCCCCTCTCCTGCAGATGAGTTCAAGGAGTTGATTCTCACTCTCTGTGACCTCGTCCATCAAGGGCAGCTCACAGCCCCTGCCTGTACTGAGGTTCCACTACAGGACTATCAGCGGGCCCTGGAAGCCTCCATGAGGCCCTTTGTGTCTTCAAAGCAGATTCTCATTATGTGATTATCTCAGAGGACTTGGGGAAAGCAAGGGATCAGACCAGTAAGACTGTGGCTGCTGACACCTCCATGAGGACTCCAGCCTTCTCCAGACTGCCTTCTGCTCACTGACTCTTCCCACTAGGAAGGCGAGAGAGAAGCCAGTCCTGGAGTCCCTAATAAAGCCTGAACTTCTCTGAGGAAAGGATGAAGAGTAGAGGTCACCCCTGTGGAGGAATGCTGAACGCCTGCTGCTTTGCAGCACTAAGAAGCCCCTGCCCTGCCTCACCACCCTGAAAGCAGAGGCTGAGTGCAGAAGTCACTATCTGCCCTCAGCAGTCTGAGCCCTAGAATCTGGAAGAAGGGGAGAAAGGTGGTTAACTGCTCCCAGTGTGTTGCTCTGTCCAGGGCAAGGGGATCTGCTAAGGTGAGTGCCAGGCTGAGATCATTAAAGCTTAAGAGACTAAGGACCTCAGGTGTCCCTGCCACCTTCAGGGAACTTCCATTGTAACTGAGGGAATAAACATCACACCCATGGTTCACAGCCAGGGGCTACTTTTAGCCCCAGAGGGGCACTTGGTTATCTCAGTTTGGAGAGGGAGTTGTTATTTACCTCAACTGTGCAGGGATCAGTGCATTAAATATCTCACAGCCAGGAAAGGAAATACACACCTGTAATCCCAGCAACCAGCAGGCTTGAGTCAGGTGGATTGCCACAAGTTGGAAGCCAATTTGAGCTATATAGTAAGACTGTGTGTCTCAGGCTTTTCCTTACGAAGGGTCAGGAGTGATTGTGTGTTTATCTAGTATGCATCAGGCCTTGGTTCCATTCCAGTAACTGTCAGGATAGATACATCACACAGGACCACCCTTACAAAGAATCATCCTGCCCAAAAGGTTCTTAGTGCTGCTACTGAGAATGCCTAGTGCTATGCAGAAGGCATGCAGAGCTGTAGACACCTGGGGTCTGGGCAAGGCTTGCTTGAGGTGCCCACGGGCTGACTGTAAAAAGAGGTTGGTTTCATCCAAACAAGAAGAGTCTCACTTTCTGGTGTTTGCTTCATGATCATTTTGCCTAAAGCAAAGCACAACTTGAGGATGTCTTTGTCAGCTGACCCACTGTACCTTCAACTCAGAGCCTCATTCAGGGAGCATTTATTGAATGTCCAAAGCTAGCGATGAAGGCTATGCTAACCCAGGTATTTAGTATGGCCTACTGTGAGGTCATTACAGTAAAAGGGCAAAGCTGTGAGAAGACAGAGAGGTCCAGCTCAATCAAGGGAGGCTTCCTGGAGGTAGTGCTGTCTGCAGAATTCTCAAGTCCAAATGGGAAAACGTGCGCCAAGCAAAGCCAGCAGCTAGTTTGAGTTTGAATATAAGAGAGGGCCTGGGTCTTGGGAAATTGCAACCAGAATTGTGAAGCTACTGCCTAAGGGGCTGCAGTTTGAGCCAATGTGAGAACATGTGTGCGTGTGCATCGTGTGCACCATATCACAGAGATCTTTTAGGCTGGAACCTGTCTGGGAGCTCGAGATTTCAAGGCACAGTGATAATGGAGGCACTGGCTGGGATGGATGATTGCATAGCAGTGTGCACACAGGCTTCCAGCTTACTCACCTTGAGAGCACCTGTGCTCTCTAGAGGAAAGGACTGCTTAGCCCGAAGCTGGAGCAGATCAGCAGATGCCTCCTGGATAAAATTTGCTACCTTGTGCACCTGGGCTCGGGATCAGCTTCAGCCTGTTCCTGTGCCCATCTGTCCTCTGGGTTGCAGGGACAGGTGTTTTGTACCAAGGGTCCATGTGGATAAGTCATAAACCTAAGAGTACAGGAAGGCAGCCCAGAGGCAGCAGAATAAAAGGTAGGATATGAGTCTTTGGGGGAATCACAAAGTTGAGGATTAAAGCCTACAGCCACAGTAAGGGAGGCCCTATTCCAATTCAAGATGGCAGGTGCAAAGGCAGGTTCATGCACAAGCATGGGGATCACCCCAGAAGAGTGAAGGGAACTGCATTGTGCCTTCATAGGTATGAGGCTTGGTCTTCAGTAATCTACTAAGGAAGGTAAGAAACTGCAGGACTTAGCCCAGTTAGCTTAGAGCTGGGGAACATATGGCTGAACCTGATTGCCCCAAACACCAATTCTGTTAAAGCCTGCAACCTTTAGGGTGCACATAGTAGGCCATAATCAATGCCCTTCCCTGTCCCCCTTGCAGCTAACAAGGTTGAGCACTGTGATGTGACAGGTGTAGGTTGCCAATGTCTTAGAACCTTGTTCAAATGCAGCTGCTATACATATACACGGTCTTTCTCTCCTACCTTCCCACTGGATTTCAGACACGACTCTGAGTGTATACAGCCATGTTTGACCTTGGTAAGAATGACACAGAAGTCAGAAGAGCCTAAGACCACACACTCCCACACCCCCAGCTGCTGACCTCAGAATCTCAGCTTATTTCAACCATATGTGTTGGCATTTAACTGAACCTGGTCTTAAAGTGATGACACCCAGTGATTTACCCAGAACTAAACCAAGATGCAGCAAAGGATGGTGGTGTTGCAGGTCAGGATTCTCAGTCAAGAGACTTGCGGGGGCAAAGACAGCTGAGCAGCGGCACTAGCTTTGGAAAGTTCCTCTGGCAGTGTAAGGACAAGAGCACTAGAGAGGATAAAAGAAATTCCCAGGCTTCTGAGTTCCAGAGAAGTAAACCCTCCATCCCCACCCCCAGCCAAATTTTGAGGACCAGTTAATGGGTACCAACACTTCAGAGGCTAGTAGGGAAAACAGACAAAAATAATGTGAGTTCCTGTACCTCGTTTCTTCTCTACAAAACAGAACACAGCTATGAGACTTGGGGTTACCCTTCTGGCCCACTAAGTAAACAGCACCTTCTGAAATTGGAGCCCTAGGTTCCCAAATAGCCATAACCTAAAACAAAGCTGGAGCACACCTGCAGCCTTACTGGGGCTACTTTGCCTCCATGTCCTCTTCTGGGAGCATCCACCCCACAGCTCCATGGCCTCTGCCACAATATTGATGAGTGCTTGTGTCCTCAGGGGAAGACAGGCCCTGGAGAGGTGCTTGCACAAACTTGTGTGTTCCAGTCATCACTATCCTTTTGTCTGGGTTTAGCAGTGCTTGCTGACAGGAGCTGCAGATGGTGCTGAGGGGAGGGGTTCTTGAACATGGTAGGTAGGTGCTCTCCCTCTGAGCTAGTTCCCAAATGAGAAACTGCTGCTGTACAAAGTTAACCTTGTATAGTATAAAGATGGAGAGCTGGCTCAGCAGGTGGCTCAAACCACCTCCAGCAACACTTGACACCTAGCCTCTGTATTCACATGCACATACAAATACAAAACTCAAAGTTTTTCTTTTTAAATATTAAACCTTCAAACCAAGTATGGTAGCCCAGGCCTGTACCTTCAGCATTTTGGAGAGGCAGGAGGATCAGTTTAAGATCAGTCTACATAAGTTCTAGGCCAGTTCTATGCCTCTAGATATCATCAAAAGAAAAATAAGACCTCAAGAGTGAGAAAGCCTTTGAATTTTAACATAAAATTGGAGGTGAAGTAATCCCATAAATTTATTTTTTATATGAAAAAACACAATAGGGCCAGTAAAAAGGTTCAACAGGGTTTTTGTCACACAGGCCTGAGGAGTTGAGTTCAGTTTCTGGATCACACCATGAAAGATAGGAGAGAAGCATTTCCTTAAAGCTCTCTGAACTCTGCACATGCTTCACACACATGCACATACCTCCCTCCCCCCAAAACCAAACCACTGGTGAACCATTTGCAATTCATCTAGCAAACTGCCGATTTTCCTAGTCTATAAGAGCTATGGACCAAGTAAAATGGCCAAAAGATAAAACACAAACAAAGGAAAACACCACAGATGTGTATGCCAAGTGTGTGCAGATGTCCTCAGGCTAGAAGAGGGCATGAAGGACAGGAAGAAAGGCTCACTCCCTCAAAAGATGACTGTAAATTAATTGGCCTGCATACCTCTTTCATTATGGAAGGGTCAACAAACTTGCCACATAAAGGACTCCAAGAGACATTCTCTTCTGCAACAAGCAAGGGGATTTTTATTCCAGGCATGTGTGGGACTCACTGAACACGCAGGAACAGAGAGCCCCAAGCTGAAGTGGAGCAGGGTTTTTATAGGGTGTAGGGAACAAAAGTTCAACCACAGGTCATGAGTGTTGCTTCATGCAAGAAGCAGATGTTCTGCCAATGTATATTTTACAGCTTTTCTGAGAACTGGGTGGGCAGTACATTCTTTCTTGGAACTTAAAACACACACTCTGGGGGATGGTAAACAGCCATATAACTCTGGGGAGTCCCTATCTGTTTCTCTTAACCTTTTGCCCTATCTCAGGAGGTGGTTAACAGCCATATGGAGCTCGTAAAATTTCCCTTTACATTCCCTACTTCTTCTTGTGCTGATCTCTAATCCTAGAGATTTGAAAGATCCTCTGGATCATTCAAAACTGAGTACTGCTGCCTAATAAGCATTAATTTGACATTTCCAATTTGCCCTTGTAAAAAGTTTACTATTCTATTTAGGACACATGGTCCTATAGTAATCAATAAAAGTAACTCGATCAGTGGCCCATTCAAAGCAGATAGCAACGTGGTGAGCCAGGGAGATTTAGTAAACCAAGATTCAAACCATCCCTGTTGTGCCTCCTGCTCCTTCTATCTGTCACAGAGGCGTTCTCCAAGTTTGGTCATAGATTCCTTAACTACGATCGAGTGGTCTGCATAAAAGCAACTCTTCTTTTAAGGCGGCACATAGACTTCCTTCCTTTATGAATAATAGGTCTAGCCTACGCCTGTTCTGCAGCACTACTTCTGATAAAGAGGTCAAGGAATCTTGTAGGGCCGTCACTGAGGCTTCTATAGCTTTTAAGTCTTGATCAATAGCAGCCTGCAGTAGAGCTACCTGTTGCGATCCTTGCACCATTGCTGCTGCCCCAGTACCTACACCAGCTGCAACACCTCTTCCCATGAGTACTAAGGTTAATGATACAGGTTCTCTTTCAAATCTAGTCTTACCTTCTATTTCGTTTTCAAATTCTTCACTTAGATGATATACTATCCGAGGAAATATTCTTACCAGGACATAAAAGTGGGCAGAGTTCTTAAGTATCTGAGTGGAAACACAAGGCACCGCCCAGTATTGCATGCCCATCAGGCCCCATAAGGAGGGACTAGTTATTGAGTGCCTCCTGTGGAATTTACGGGAAAACTTGAGAGCACAGTCTGTTTAACTGAATCTGGGGGGTTTCCTAGGCATATTCCTCATCCAGAAACTTCAGAAAGGGTGAGCTTATGATTTGTACTCCAGTCACAGGAAGAGCTAGTGGTTATAAATTTCACTAACTGCTATTCCTTCATAATATGGTGGAGAGGCCGTCAAACAGAGCCAGCAAGATTGGGTTAAAGCACTCTGGGTGTGGTTAAGGGCCGAGTATGCTCCTAAAATAAGGTTATATAGGTTATCTATAGCCAGGACTTGAGTGCCTGGAGTAGAGGTTGGACCCGATTGCCTGGGTGAGAGGCGGTAGAATGGTTCCTGCATTCTGAGTAGGGGGTCGAGGCCTAACAGGTGGTTGGGGATAACCTGGTCTAAGTATAGGGTTTGGCCCTATGGCAACAGATGGTTTTGCAGGCAGTTCTTGTAGTCTTAAAGTAAACAAGATGCCTGAATCCTCATTAGTTGGATGATACAATCGTAAACCCCAGCTCTTGACCCTCTCCCATCCGAAGGTCTCTTTGCCCAGGTCAGTAAAACTTATTTTGGCTATTGAGCTCCTCGGTGCTTTGGTGGCCTTAATTAAATCTGGGGGTCCACTGGCCTCCCACTGGTTCCCTGTATAGAAAGTCTCACATCCCCAGCTGGCACATTAATAACTCCCCCCACACTTGTAGGTTTGTTTTCCCCAGGGCAGATGTACCACTCGCTGCTGAGCACACAGTCTGGATAAGCACGACCCTCAGTGTTGCTCGTGGAATGAGTGCCCGTTTAGCAAGCGCAAAGGTTCCGAGCCTGAGCTCAGGTAAAACTTGTCCGAGCCCAGGACCCTTCAGCTAATTTGCACAAATCAAAAGTTAAATCAGGGGACCAGGATACTTTAGGTCCATTCTGGGAGGCCAGAACAAGGGTAGTCCCAGTTTCTGGATTGGAAATTGTCCAGGTACGGTTGAGTGGTATGTAGGGCTTACTCTCCCCCAGAGGGAGGAGGGCTCCCAGCCACAGGATGAACTCATAACTTGAGAGGATTATCAGTCTTTTCCAGTTTCCATTGGGACTCTGGGGATGAGGGTGCTGCCTTGAGGTGAGATGCATGGATCCAAGATGCGATGCCATCGACCTTGACTGCAGTGGGGGTGGTTAAGAGTACCTGATATGGCCCTTTCCAACGAGGTTTGAGGGTCTGTACTTGGTGGTGATGAACATAGATGAAGTCTCCTACCTGATATCGATGTGGAGTTCCTCCATCCCTTGGTTGATAGATGGGGAGGATCATACCTAGACTAGACAAGTATTCTGCCAGAGATATGTCTTTAATGATATTCCTATTTCCAGGAATAGATCCTATATGAATATATATGCTCACTGACTATGGCAGCTCTAAAAGCCAAAGGTTGGATCCTGTGGTGACTATGTAAGTTACTGTGTATAAAATGGTGTGTTAGCAGACAAAAATGGTCCTGAGTGCCTTGCATACACTTCTGGAATTATTTTCAAAATAGCCAGAAATTAGGTGTAGTGACACCTGAAATATCAGTTCTTAGAAGGCTATAATAGGTTTCTGGAATTCAAGGCCATTGGATATAGAAATTTCTTGTCTAAAAAAAAGTGCTGGGGTTGGAGAAATGGCTCACCGGTTAAGAGCTGACTGTTCTTCCAGAGAGCATGGGTTCAATTCCCAGCACCTACATGGCAGCTAACAATTGTCTATAACTCCAAAATCTGACACCCTCACATTGACATACATGCAGGCAAAACACCAACTGCTCATAAAATAAAAATAAAGCCAAGAACTGCATAGTAAACTTCTAAAACAATGTTCAAGAAACTGCCTCTGGGAAGGAAAGCTGAGGAAGCAGAATAGAAACGGGGAAACTTCATGCTGCACATCATTTGAACTGAGAATGCAGTATAAAAACAAAATCCTTCAGTGACCGGGTAAGGGTGAAAGGGAACCAATGAAAAGAGTTCCTATTCGCCCCAGAACAAGCGCTTCTATGCATTTGGTTATTCTTACTGTACACTGGATAACTATATATTACAATCTTAAAGGTTAGAAAAACTTTCTTGCATGCCTAATCTAACTGAAAGGTATTAAACTGGCTGGGTGTAGTGGCGCACACCTTTAATTCCGGTACTCGGGAAGTAGAAGCAGGCAGATCTCTGCGAGTTCGAGAACAGCCTGGTCTACAGCGTGAGTTCTAGGACAGCAAGGGCAAGAGAGTTTATATCCAAAATGATGTAACTCAGAGGTAGAACACTTGCTAAGATCCGTGTGGCCCTGGGTTCGGTCCACAGCACCACAAAATAGTACTGGACCATTTATTTGAACACTTTTACGTACCTAGTATCGTAACTGTCAAGACAACCCTACAAGGAAGATAAAGAATGCTCAAAGACAGAGAGAAAAGGAAATGGGCTCGTCAAGGTCACGGATCCACAAACTTCCCACCAGAATGTAGAACCGCTAACCGCTCCGAAGCAGAAACACTCTGGGAGAAAAGGACAAAGGCTGGAACACTCTCGGCGCGCACCCGCACAGACACTTCCGGGGGAAGTGCCGGCGTCACGCCGAGCTCGCGAGAAGACGTGCTGCAGCTGTCGCTCACCCCGGCCTGGCCCCGCCCCGCGCCGGCGCGCCTCCAGCCCTAGCCGGGCGGGAAGCGGGCGCGCGCTCCTTCCCGTTCACCTCCGCCCGGGGAGGAGGGGGAGGGGGAGGGCCGCGGGAGCGCGCGTTCTCGAGCTGCGTGCTCGCGTACGTCGCCGGGCTTCGGCTGCGTCCGTCCCGCCGCCCGCCCGTTACCGCCGCCGCCGCCGCCGCTACCGCTGCCGCCGCTGCGCTTTCGTTCTCCGGCCGCCGCTGCCGGGATGCCGCGGGTGTACATCGGCCGCCTGAGCTACCAGGCCCGGGAGCGCGATGTGGAGCGCTTCTTTAAGGGCTACGGGAAGATCCTGGAGGTGGATCTGAAGAACGGGTGAGGAGGGCGGCGGAGGGCCCGGCCGGGGGGTTGACAGGGCCGCGGCGGTGGCTGGAAGGCCGCGGGGACGCGAGCGCGGCGTTCTGTGGACGATAAGCCGCCACCGCCGGCCTCCTCGGCTCCGCCATGGCGGCGCCGGCGCCTCGGGGGCGCGGGTAGGCCCGGCTCCCAGTGCGCCTGCGCTGGCGGGGGTGGTGGCGGGATAATGGGGACGGCGGCCCGGGCTGGGCTGGGTCGCGGGGTGCCGGGGAGGCCGCGGGACCGAGGCCTAGTTCGTCTCTAGGTAGAGGCTGGCCTTTCCCTCTCGGGAGCTCTCGGAGCAGACCAGGTTTCCGGCTCCCTTCTCCCCGGTTCCCAGCCTGACGGACCTCAGGGTTCCCGGCGCGTGTTTCCGGGGACAGGAGCTCTGGCTTTTTTGTGTGAGCCGCACTTTTTTGGGCGGGAGACTCGAGTTGGAGTAGTGTAGTGACAGTTTCGAAAGTATCGTCTTCCCGCGCTGAAAGCCTTGCCCTGCTCCCTTTACGAGAGTCAATTAAAGTCCCAGCTCGTTATCTTGGGGGAGTCTTTACAGAGTTTCCACGTTGTGGTTTCGGTTCTCCAACTTGCCAGAAAGTGACTGCTGTCGTTAGGATTTGTTGAGTGGGCAGTGTCCACCCTGGCTAGGTCTTCGTCCACTCTGGTGCAGGTAGAGACATATCTCGAAATTGCCTGCTTAACAGTTTCCCCCGTGCGGTCTGTGCTTGTGTTCCTAATCTGCTTTGGCCAAACAGGGTTAGCAGAGGCTACCAGTTCAGGGGAAACGCATGAGCTGTCAGGCCCGGAGAAGCCATGTTTTGCTTGAGAGCTGAGAAATAATAGGTAGGTTTTGAAAGGCTCTAAGCAGGGGTATGTCATTGGAGGCACTAAACCTTGGGTGTTGGAGGATCCCTTGGTTTTGTTGTATTTGTTGTTTTGTTTCTAAGACTTTGCCGATGGTCCAATGAGCCCAGCAATAACTAACATTTGAGAAGAAGTATACCTCAATATGTGTAGCACATGAACCAACAGGTTCTCAGACTGTCTGAATTTCGGATTGATAGAATCTCCTTGCTGAGAACAGGACTTGGATTAAATGTTTATAGAGTACTGGATTTGCATAAAGGATTTGCCAATTTCTCTTTTTCTTCAGTGAACTTACAGTTCTTACAGAAACTATTAGGCACCGTAAAAGGATTGCTTTTTTTGTGGTACTTACTTTACATATGAGAGATTAAACCACCACTACCCGACCCTACAACCCAAGTAAATTGACAGAATAACTTTTGTGGGGGGAAAATAAGTTTGGAAGCCAAATAAAGTGAATCAAATCCTGAGCCCTCAGTTTTAAGTTTCTTTGAGCAAGTGACTTAGTTTCTCTGAACGTGTTTTCTCATTCATGTGGAAGGGATGATCAGACAGAATACTTTTGCCGTACACTGTACTGAAGTCATGTTATTAGGAAGCATATCAGCTCTAAAGCTTTGATAACAGTATATTTGGTGAGGTCTGTTTTCTCCGGGTTGTGGATGAGTTAGAAAAGGTAGTGAGGCAAAACTGATGAGTTAATCAAATGTATTACTAACCCAGCAACAGGATGCCCACATGTGCTACATTGAATTGAGGAAGGTAGCAGAATTGTCCTTACTGAACTGTACGATTGGTGAGCATTTTGAATCAAGGAATGCTGGTTCTCAGTTAAAACTCAGACAAGTAAAATATGGAATAGTTTACTAAAATTGCCTTTTTTAAACTTTTTTTAAGGTGCATTGATGTTTTGACTGCATGTTTGTCTCTGTGTAAGATATCTTCTAGCTTAGATCAGACCTCATGGAGGATATAGAAATTTTAACACCAAACCCAAAACTTAAGAGATTTACACTAGGAACTGGAGTGGTGGGTCCATGCTTAGGAGCACTGGCTCTTTTCCCGCAGAATCTGGGCTCAGTTCTCAGTACCCACATGGCAGTCACAACTGGCACTCCATTCCATGGGAAATTGACACCTTCTGGTCTCCTTAAGCACCAGGCAGGCATGTGTTGCACAGACATGCATGCAACAAACCATCCACACAAGTAAAAATAAATGTAAAAGAATAAATAAAGGTAAATAAAAAGGGAAGCATGAAGCAGTTCAGGGTAGTGCTTAGAGGACAGACTCATAATTTGAACTTCCTGAGGCTTTTAGGAACTGATGGTTACATTGCCAGATGATGCAATTGAAATTGCATGAAATCATCATTATAGATCAAGGTTGAATTAAGGAGTGAAAAGTATTTCTGAGACAGATGTGACAAGCATCTATCTTAGTTCCATACAATATGACCTAGCATCATTCAGAAATGATTACAGAAGAAAATGACTTGGGAAGAGGACAAGGTGGTAAAGACATGGGCGGCAGAGGGAAATGTAGCTATGGGTGTAGGTTCACAGTCTTTGCTGGGAAATGTTTGAACACTTCTGGATTGAAACTCTAGAAGAAATTTTGGATTCATAGAGTTTTAAGGAATTGCTAGAGTTCTCATTTGTTAAGGTGTTGGCAGATGGGTTGTGGGTAGAGTTGCGAATTAATTAAGTAAGGGGTAATATACTTTATACTTGCAGAATAGAATTTTAATGGCCAGGAAATGACTTTGTGGCCTCTTGGAAAGAGGCTCACATACAAGCCATTTAGCGTTTCCTTGCTTGCTACTTTATTGTGCCAGGCACCCTGCTTTTAGAGAACTTGGAAACAGATGGTTCTTCCGGGGACCATATTGACCATACATTCTAGCCTGCCTCATAGTCCACCTGGTGCCACCGTGGGCAAGAGTGGGCCAGATGGAATTCTGGGGTTTCTCAAGGAGACAAAACTACCAGTGCCATTTCCTATCCCTTTAGCTTTATGGTAGCTTATGTTGGCTTTGATTACATGTAGAGGGTATAGATTTCCTTTTCTATTGATAAATCCCTTCATTGTAATGTATGGGCTTTTTTGTTTTTACATAGAAAAAAAAAAACTCTTGCCACAATCATCTCGTAGTTTCCTTTTAATTTTTTTAGTAAAACTTGCTTAGGAGCTAAAAGAATAAGTTAACCAAATTATTGAGGTTCTCTTTTTTAGCTAGCTAAAGTTATAAGTTAAAACCCTCAAGGGAAAGTGAGCTGTGATGTCAGAGCCTGTATTTGGTGTGACAGGTAGGTAGATGGCTAGAGTTTCAGTAGAAAAGATTAAACTGCTGGGGTTTGTTTGGTTTGTTTTTCATTTTCAGTATTACTAGGAGGGTTTTGTCTTTACCTTTCTTTAAAATTAAGAGTGGTATGAGGCTCAGGGTCTGTGTGTTTTAAAACTTTTTAAGTTAGGTCCCTGTTGTGTTTCCCCGTCCTAATTAAGCACCACTTAGCCTTCTTTGCTGAGAGGAATCCCCGCCACCCCCCAAAACCTATGCAGGCCTTTTTTCCATGGACTGAAGCCTTCTCAGACCTGCTCTTTAGAGGGAGAATCAAAGGGTCTAATGAAGCTAATACTACAGGTTATGGTGAGTCAGAGCCACTGCCAAACAGCAGGTAAATGCTTCACGATTTCCCTTAACAAAGTCCCATTACCCCACCCAAGATCATAGTCCACCCTTAAAACTAGTGTGCCTCTTGAGCTGTGTGTCTCACAAACATTTGAGTCTGGTTAGGAATTCATCATATTTTTCTTTTTCTTCAAAATACAATATATTTCCCAGTAATGACAGTTATACATGCTTAACTCTTTTCCTAACATAGAGGAAGGGGGATAGAAGATCATCCAAAGATGATCCTGTCTGCATCTGGGGCGTGCGTTTTGACCTTTTGTCTTTCACCTTCATCTTTCACACATACATTTCTTTCTTCTGTGTGTGTGTGTGTGTGTGTGTGTGTGTGTGTGTGTGTGTGTGTGTGTGTGTGTGTGTGTGTGTGTCTCACACATTCTAGTTGGTATTAAATGAAAGCTCAAAGCCAGATATTGGGAAAGGCTGGAATATCAGAGAGGAAACAGACCACAGTCAATTCTCACCCAGCCAACTTCTCAAGGTAAAAGCTCTTCCAGAGCCCTCAGCCTTGTTTGTCCTTCTATAGCTCCCTCAGTGTGTGCCTACTTCTTTGCCCAGTTGTTTCACTTCTGGGTTCAACTCTGCATCATAATTCTAGAGTTAGGATTCAAGGTGTGAGCTACTACTGTTTGGTAGTTCAGCCTTGAACTCACAGAAACACAGACTGATCTGTCTCTGGAGTTGTGGGATTAAAGGTGTGAGTCACCACTCTGACCCTCCTGGCTGGACTGTGGGTGGATCTGTTCTCTGATATTCCAGACTGGTTTTATTAAATGTAAAATATATTACTGTGTGTGTGTGAGAGAGATTCACTGTGTAGACCTGGTTGGCCTCAAACTCAAAGATAACAGACACCATGCCCAGCATACATATATTTCTTGTCTCTGTTCTTTTTTTTTTTCCAGCCAGCTTGGGGTAGTGGGACACACTGTTGTCTGTTTGCCTAAAAGCCTGGTCTATCTGTTTTTGTACATATTCTCTAACTCCCAACAATTGTGCTAGGGTTCCAAACCCAGGCTTCATGCGTGGTAAACAAGTCATTCTCCCACTGAGCCATACCTCCAACCTCTGCAATCTGCTGTTATAATGATTGTATAGAATTGCTACATGCGAATTCTCTTTAGGATACACAACTAAAGCTAGGTTAGAAGACATTTGGATTGCTTTTGTTTTTCACTATTTCATGCATATGTAGCACTGAAGACATTCTTTATAAAACTTTTTGCACATTTTTAGGATTGCATTTTTATTTTTTTTATAGACTTCCAAACGAATAGGTTCTGTCTTGTTTAATTTTAGGTATGCTGGTGGTTTTCTTACATGTATGTTTGTATAATGTGGGTATCTGGTGCAAGAATAGGCTGTCAGGTCTCCTGGAAATGGTGTTCCAGACAATTGTGAGCCACCATGTGGTACCTAGGAACTGAACCTAGGTCTTCTGGGAAAACTGCTGAGCCATCTCTCCAGCCCCAAATAATATTTTTATTTCCCTTGTTTAGTAACTTTGTTTTCTGAATTTTCAATTAAGCGCTGCGAGTTTTTTTGATGTTTTTGTTTTCCATTGAGCCTACTAGAGTTAAGAACTTTACAGGTAACTTTTGACTTAGAGATTATATGCCATTTGTAGGTGATTCAGACAACGTAAAAAACAGGAAGGAATCCTGGGAATGGTGGCGCACACCTTTAATTCCTCTAGGAAGGCAGAGGCAGGCAGAGCTCTGTGAATTTGAGGCCAACCTGGTCTGCAAAGTGAGTTCTAGGACAGCCAGAACTGTTGTACTGAGAAACAAACGCACAAAACAAAAACCCCAAACCAGAAGTATTTAAGGTCTTTTGAGGTTTTTTATGGTAATCCTAACATTAAGGGGCCGGAGGCAAAAATGATTGTGTGTTCAATCTGGACTAAGTCTTGCTATTAGACCCTGTCTCTACTTGCCAAGGCTGGCTTTAAACCCACTATAATAG
Organism: Phyllotis vaccarum; assembly: GCA_033318265.1. Taxonomy (NCBI): domain Eukaryota; kingdom Metazoa; phylum Chordata; class Mammalia; order Rodentia; family Cricetidae; genus Phyllotis; species Phyllotis vaccarum. Next base: position 46,844,022 of record JARWLC010000003.1, read on the forward strand.
CTAAGGGTGACCTTTGACCTTCTGGTGTTATTGTCCTCTCCCAAGTGCTCCGACTCTGGATATAGGCCACCTTGTCCATTTTATGCTGGGGATCTAACCTAAGCGCCATGCATGCTAAGCAAACACTTCAACTGAAGTGCATCCCCATGTTTTGTGTAACTTTCTTATATTGAAATCTTCACTGTTGGTTGCCTAAAATGCCTTGTCTAGATGAATTGTGCTTTGCCTAAGCTATTCCCCTAGGTTGTCCCCCAGTTCTAGCTGTTATAAATAACCCTCTATTGTATATCATGCATGGAAACCTTTTTGCATTTTGTCTTAAGTCATATTTCATGGAGCAAAATTCATTAGTCTCCGCAGAAATGAACACAAAGTTCTTAATGCATGGTGGTGCACATTTTTTATCCTAAAAGGCAGAGGCAAGCAAATCTCTTGAGTTCCAGGCCAGCCAGGACCACATAGCAAGTCCCTGTCTCAAAAACAAAAGAATCATACCAGTTATATGAACATCAACATAAGCTAAGAATGCACATGTCATGGCCGCATCACCAGCATTGAGGCATGGTACTGTTTAACATCTTTGCTGCATGAAGCTTGATGTGGTGTTGTCTACTGATAGTCTCAGCTATTCAGGTGAAAGCCAGTCTGAGCAATGTAATGAACCCTTATCTCGGAAAGATGATAGATAGACAGACAGACAGACAGACAGATAGATGCAGTCTCAAAAAACAACAAAGTAATCAGGTGTGGTGGCCAGTGCTTGTAATCTCAGCATTTAGGAGGTTGAAGTGGCAGAATCAGGAGTAGTACAGCAAAGTGTCTTTGACTACTCAGGGCCTTAAAAGGAAAGGGCCCAGGACAGGACCCCAGATGAAGTAATGTTCTGTCATTGTTTTGGTAGTCATAGAACTATTTCAGATGCAGTCGATCTTACTATGTTACTTTTTCCCCAAAAACATAAGAGATTTAAACTTTTCTGAGAAATCAGTAACAAGAAACAAGACTATACTTTAAATTATATCTAAATATTTCTAACATTTTCCTGGCTCCTGATCTTTCTGGGTGCCAGACTCCTGGTTTGTGTTATGAATAAACATATGCAATCATTTGGTCAGGACATGTTAAAATTCCATTCTTTCTTTAGTATCTTGTTTCTCCTTTTCTCATTGAGATGACTACCCAGATGAGAGGGCTGTGTGAAGTATAGAACACAGAATGTAGACTGGGTAACACATGTGCTTTGGGTTCCTGGAGATTTGCCATCCTTCTAGGTAAGTTCACAGAAGAAAGTGTTCCACAGATCTGGGAGAAATCAGGAATGGCACTTATAAATATGTGAGCTAACACTGAACTCTTAAAAACAGTAGAAAGCATTAACAACTTTCATTTGTATGTTGTCTTTCTCTTTAACCATTTATGGGGTGGGGCATGCCACAGTACATGTGTAGATAGAGATCACAAGAAAACTTTTGGTTTCCCAGGATTCAACTCAGGTTGTCAGACTTGGTGAAAAGCGTTTTTTTCACTGTCCCATCTCACCAGTTGTATAGTTTCTATTTCAGTTGACACTATCAAAGCACTTTATAAGCAAGTAGTATCACTAGTCTTTGCTAATATGGAAGCTGAGGCATGTGATTGACAGTCCAAGATTATAGAATGTTTGAAAGCTCTAAAACTGCAGATCACTTATTCAAACACCAGCTATAGCACTGCTGACAGTCGGGCTTCTCTGTTGTTCCTTTCCTGCCTGAAGGGGTGGCCTGGGTTCCCTGTGGTTTTCTAGAGGCTTCTAATAAACCAACGAGCCAAAAGTGACTCAGGCTGCACTTACAATGTTCGCCTTAGGTAGAGAATGGATGTGGAGTGCTGGGTTAACTCTCCTCAGGCTTCTCGGTCATGGTCACCTGGAGTAAGATGTGTGTCAGTGTCCCTACAGCCTCTGATCTTAGGATATCCTTCAAGTGATGGGCCGGATTGTGTTCTGGGTTTACATAGCCATATTTTAAAATAAGGTCCTTGATAACCTTTCTGGGCTGGCTGAGGTGAAAGTCCCAGGCTAGAGGTGATAGCTAAGGCCAGAAAAGAACTCCAAGAACTAGAGAAGAGGGGAACTGAGGGAAGCTTTGAAAGCCGGCTGACCAGATGGTCTAGACTTGACAGGCATCACGTGGTGCTTTGAGGCAGAAAATCTAAAAGAACTTGAAATTTTTATTAAAATAATGAAATGGCCAGTTTGGGGGAAAATGCATCTTCAAGAAATGACATTGGCATCTTTAACAAAACTGAAGTGAAAAAGAATAGACAGCTACCCAGAGGCAGTTAAGAGCGACCTGTAAACAGCCAACATGGTCCCAGAGGGTAAGCTTTGTGAGCTTGCCACCTGACAGCCTGCTCCCTGTGTTGTTTAGAGGGGGAAGCAGCTTTGTGTGTGGCTTTAGTGTAGATTTGGGGAGCACTGTTTGTTGAGTGTACCCTTGCTTTGGTGGGTGGGCATAATGGGCATAGTGGTGCATGCTATTTTGTGCCCCAAGAAAACAAGTTCTGAACTGGTAGTGATGAGGTCAGTAAACTTGTTTTGTTTTCTGGTTTGTTTGTTTGTTTGTTTGTGGTTTGAGCTTTGTGAACTTCAGTGTGAGACTATTTTAAGTGTCAGAAAATTGAAAAGGAGACACAGGTGTGATTTTTGGCCCCCAGCTGCTTCATATTCCTCTAAGGAAGGCAGCTTTTTTACTTTTAACTATTTGGTAATGACAGGGAGGTTGTGGTTAGTAAGTTTGATCCACAAATTATTTACAAATGTTTTGCTTTCTAGGCATCCCATTTCCTAGGCTAAGACTATGTGTGGTAAGGGCCAGTGAAGCAGTGAGCATGCTTAGCTCTTTCACAGTGTTGCTTCAAGCTGTCACACCTTTAGTCCTGGCACTCAGGAGGCAGAGGCAGGTGGATCTCTGCATTCAAGGACAGCCTGGTCTACAGAGTTCCAGGACTATCCAATCCCAAGGCCTTGTACCACTGAGCCAAACCACCTTCAGCCTGCTGTGTTTATTTTTTACAGTTTAAGATGATGGAAGCAACTTGGCAGACAAAGTAATACTTTAGAAATACTTTAGAATCTACTTGCTCTGAAGTTTTAGTTTTTTATAATGATTGTTTCTGTTGTTCTCACCTCTATCTCTGTATGTGAGTTTTCCTTTAGAGATGGTCTGGTATCTACACTGTAAGACCCAGGCATGTGTTGGGGATTTAACTCAGTGGTATAGTACTTGCCTAACAAACCTGGCTAAAAACCAAAACAAACCTGGAGAGCTGAATTCAGCTATTTCTTTGTCGTTGGATATTTTTTCATCACATGATTTATTCCTTGCTATCTATTTTCATTGTAACTACATACCCAAGCAAATGAAGGTAAAAGAAGAAAGACATACTTTATTTCACCATTGTAGACGGTTCAGTTCATGCTCAGTTCGTGGCTATGGATGAGCCTTTGTTAAGGAGAATGTCTTGTCAATTGGAGCCTGTGGTGATAGAGACTGCCCACCTTGTGATGACTAAAAGGCAGAGAAACAAGAAAGGGCCTATACATCCGCCAAATACACGCCCATGATCTATGACCTCCAACTAGGCCAAACCACAAAAGTTTTCACTACTTTGTAATAATTCCATCAGATTGTGAGCTCACTGGATTAACCCATTGGTGAGATCAGAGCCCTCAAACTATTGAAATTTTTGTAGTTACTTTTGTTCCCACTTGGCTTAGTAGAAAACACTTACAACTTAATAGTATTCCCACATTCCAACAGAATTGGCATCTCTGCTTTTACTGTGCTCATAGCTGTGGTCAGCATATGGGCCCTTGTCATGCTGTGCCTGTGCTCCTGGAGCACCCTTTTTTGTGGATTCTCTTGTTAAGGACTACTTTGTTTTGGTTTGGGAGGTGGCAGAGCCTGATGGGGAATAGGCTGTAGGTTAGGATCTGAGTTGGAAGAAGCTCAGAATTTTGAGTACCTTTAGCCAGAGACCCAGAAGCAGCTCCATGTCTTAATTCTCTGACAAGGAGATGGCAGTAGACCTCAGAGTTGCTAAGACTGAGTAAAGCAGTGAGTGCTTCCTGTAATGCTTGACACATAGGAGACAGAACAATAGGCGTTGGCTAATATTACAAAGAAATTTGAGGAAAGAGTCCTAGTTGGGTGGAGTAGATGATCCATTGCTGCTGAAGTTTCTATTTGGAAGTCTGTAAATTTAGTAGCTGACTTCTGGCCCATTTTTTTCTCCTAATATTCATGCATAAATACAAATATTTTGGTCCCAATCATCATTCCTTTGCAAAAAACTAATTAGTTGTATTCTTAAGTAATATCTTTGGTGATCTCATGTCACCATAACTAGGTCCAAGTATCTTCATTCTTATCTAATTTTTGCTGATTCTTAGAAGCAAAGACAGACTACAGGGGTTGATGCGGGACCTCCAGAATGGAGATTGCACAGAATAATCTTATTTTTCCTCTATTCTTCTAGTCTGTTATGTTCTGAACCCACACATGTTTTCGGAAGGACCAGATGGCTGACACTGGCTAATGGGAACCAAAGGCAAGAGTGAAAGTGACGTGGTTGTCTCAGTGCCCCAGCTTAGAGTGCACCACCCACCCCAAGACCAATGTCCTTTTTCTCTGCAGACTTCACCCTGCTGTATCAAAACTGCTACCACCTGGCTTACCTGAGGTTAGATGATGGTTAAGTCAAGCAGCAGTGCTTCTTAAATAGAGAAGATCTCTTTGGGATGTAGGGAACAAGAGAAGCCTTTCAAAGGCTTTGGGATCTGTGGCTTAAAGCTGGGATTCAAGAGTCCTGTACCTAGGTTCACCTCCAGCTCCACCAGTTAAATGCTCCCTGACCATGAACAAGCTGCCTGGCCTCTCCATGCCTTACCTATCTCATCATGAGTGAAAATAATAATTCACTCTTTGAATTTATTATGAGGAACAAATGAAATATTACAGATAATAAAAATATTCCTTTACTAGAAGCCAAGCATTGTGCTACCCAATAGATGCTAGCCTTTACTATGTGAAAGCCCTCATAATTGATGAGATACACACAAACAAAAAGAAAAGCATTGCCTTATTATAAGATATAAAATTGATGGAAGCACTAGAGAAATGGCTGGGTGAGCATCAGGCACACAGGGTCCTGAGGCTTCCTGAAGGAGGTGCTTCTCGGCCAAAGGCAGGGAGGTTAAAGAGTTCAGCTTGTGTAGTCAGTGTTTAGCAGTACATAAAGATATTAGGCACAGACTTCTAAGCAACAAAGTAATTTTGCTGCTGGCTTTCCCCACTACAATATAGGAGACAAGTTGCCTGAGTGAAAATAGCTGTAGTCTGTAATTGTGGTCAGACAGAAACAATCCCAAGGACCCAGCACAATGAGAAAGTTAACGAACTTGACAATAGACACAGTGGATAACCAGAGCAGAATAGTCAGAAATGATTACAAGGTTGCTGGGAGTGAGTCAGGTGATGAGGGGCTCTGGAAGAGAGAAATCATGAGGTAGGTTTTCTTCTTTGAAGGTGGGGAAAGATCAAGTGCAGACTGAGCTGTGGCCAACCGTTTGCAGACCAGGAATCCACACTAGCTCTAATCAGAGAGCTCTTGGTGTGCGGGAACTGCCAGTTTGCCGACGTGAAAGAGCCCCAGGCTGGGTAATGGTGAGCCCTGAAGTCGCACCCCAGCTCTGCCACTGAGTGAGCACGGGTAAGTCTTCCACCTTCTCTGGGTGGCCTTGATGGCCCTCCCTCCTCTGAGACTAAAGAAAGGGAGGGCAGAAAGCCAAGAGCAGCCTCCTTCCTGTCTCAGAATAGGAAAGGGTCTCAGGAACCTGCTCCTGGAGCAGCCACTATGGGTTGTAAGCTCCCTCAGTCACTTCAGAAGTCAGCTCACACCCATGATGCCGAGCAGTAAGTGTGACACTGGTTAATGTGCTGTGAGGGTTTGACTACTGGCACCCTGGAATGCTGCAGGCCTGTGGGATTGGGGCAGTAACACTGCTGTCATTCACACGCTTTACCAAGGTGACCTCACCTGAGCATGAGAGTCGGCCGTAGAACTGTCTTTGTTCTACGGGTTTCTGTGCACTGGTTGCAGATATCGAGAAGTAATTATTCTTTATTGTCCTGACAATGTGCCCTTTTCACCTCGTAAGACCCAAGTTGGCTGAAGCCTAGGATCAACTGAGTGCTTTGAAAGAAAGCTGTTTGATACCTGTTCACTGAATACCATTTCTTTCAGGGCAGATTTAAGGGCTCTGCCCTCAAAATACAGTGCTACTGGCTCTAGATTGAGGGTTCAAGCCACCCTGTGGGTTAACTTCAACAGATGAAAATTTTTCCTTGGCTACAGCAACATCCCTAATCCTGACCAGCCATGGAGAGGTTCGGTTCTTACAAGGAAAATGAGTGAGTGTGGGAATGGCTCACCACATTGGGAAAGCAAAACTCACATCCTGCTGATGGTTGGCTGAGGACTGTCATGTCCACATACAAAGAAAAGCATGTGGCACAGTTTTAGGACAAAGGTGAGCAGAGATCCACTGTGGAAAGGGGCACATTTTCCTTATTGAGAGACGTCCGAGGCATGCTCCTCGGGAAGCAGTGTTGGTGGGTGTCTGCAGTCGCATGGAGGCTTGCTTTCCCTGCTCCTTGTATATGCTCCCCCGGCAGCACTCCCTAGTCACACCTGCTCAATTAGTCGTTGAGTAGTTCATCTCCAGGCCAGCCATGCTTGTCACTTCTCCCCTAGGCCTGTTCTCCAGTCTCTGATGAGTGAGGCTGTTTGGAAGACAGACAACCTAAACTGTTGTGAAGAGGGTGAGATAAATAGCATCCTCTTCAGTAGAACATAAAGGAAAATACAGACCTGGTGATGATGTTCAGGACCTTTGGTATTTATAAGTACTGGGGGTCAGAGAAAGCCTGGGTAATAGGTAACTCTTGCAAGAAATGTGATTAGCATTTCTAAAATGGACATCTTCAGAGAGCTTGTATTGAAATCAGTATGTCATTCCAGGTGTACTTTTTCAGTGTGACCAGTAACCTGAGCAGTACATGAGGAACATTGACAGGGGTGAGAATGGGCCAGAATCTGAGCAGCCATGGGTGCAACATGGCTTTGTTTTATGCTGTCCAGGGAACCACTGGACTTGTTTCAGAGTCAGAATGCTCCATAGAGGAGAACGTGGTGCCACCTCTCCCTTCCCTTCATTCTTTTGACTCTATTTGTCAGGATACGCCAAAACCACAGGAAAACACTTGGGAAGAGGCTCAGAGAGACACTGAAGAAAGATTTTTGGTTTCATTGAAGTGTGTGTGTGGTAGTGCTTACACGTTATCATAAGGGAAAGCATGAAAGGCTGCTTCCCTAGAGGAAGTTAAGATGTGAGTTTTTAACCAGTCTCTGCTAGATAGGATCTGCTCTAAGTTCCTTCTCCCCAATTCCCCCACTCATCATTCTCATGCTAAAATCTCTTTACCATTGCTCTTAATACAGCAGCTTTAAGTTTATAGTTAGAGAAATCTATCTGTCCAAGTCCTGTTTTGCAGGCTTACAGGTCCACCAGATGCTTTGTCATGTGATAAAGTCACATGTATGCCTCAGATCCCTCTCCACCTGGACAGGAAATTCCAAAGAAGAACTTTGTTGTTTGGTTGGGTTTTTTGTTTTGTTTTTGTTTTTGAGAATAGGTCAGTTTCATGTTACTTGCTGTAAAGTACAAAGCAGGTAGTCTTCGAGTTAATATTTAATTTTAAAAATATACTTATTAGCCATGCAGTGTTGACATATACCTTTAATCCCAGCACTTGGGAAGCAGAGAGGCAAGTGAATCTCTGAGTTCCAGGACAGCCTGGTCTACAGAGCAACTTCCAGGATAGTCAGGGCTACATAGAGAAATCCTGTCTCACACATACCCCCCAACACACACACACCCAAAAATTAAAGAAGAGCAGGTTTTTGAAGAATCTGGTATTAGTCAAAAAGATTTGCTTTTTGAAAATTCAGCTGTAGGACCACTAAGGTGTTTAAAACTAATTTGGGACCCACAGTTTTAAAAGCTATCTTAGACAATAAAATGTTAAATTTATCCCTGGACTCTGTTGCTATACTCTCTTGGTCTAGACCTGCCCAATTTTGAAAGTTTAAATTATCCCCTTATCTACTTAGTTGTATTAGTATATATATACTCCTATTTGACAGTTAGGCACAAACAATTAAAATAAGTTTACCGTGGAGTTTGTTCCTTACAGAACTGGGCCTACATCCAGGCCAGGGCTTGCTGACCATCTTAATATAGTTGTGAGTCAGAGCTCTGCACACCAGCCCTGCTGAGTCTTTTAATGAAAGCTCTTTAACTTTTGTGCCTCGGTTTCTCAGGCACAAGGCTACTGGTACCTGGCTCTTGAGTACTATGAATATTAAATAAAGTCACATTGTTTAGAATAAGAGGTAACATTTGATTACTTGTCCAGACCTTTCCGTCCCTATTCAGTAGCCCATTCACTGGACCTGCTCAGGGAAAGCAAAGCTGAATGGAGAGCATTTTGGTAGAAACACACTGACCTAGTGTATGTTTCATCCTCAAAACTGGAATTCCCACCATTTCTGCTTTTTCTCTGTGGTATTTTTGTGATTTCAACTCCATCCAGCATGCCTCTGGCAGAGAGAAGTGACAATTTGGTGTCTGATTTGATCTTTAATCAGGACTTTGCCATTAAAAATGCTCCAAGTAGATTTTTAGGCTTTTCACAGTCACCAGTTTTCCTGTTTTTTATTTGTTTGTTTGTTTGTTTTTGTTTTTGTTTTTTAATGGACCTTAAGTCAACTACATGAATAAGTAGTTGTCCCTATAATGGCTACAAATGACCCCCTGTGGAGTTTTCAGAAATAAATATTAGGAAAGATTACAGGGGCCATTTTCCTCTAGATTTATAAATTGCCCCTGTATCCTGCTTCAGCTTCAGCTGGTAGAGATAAGTCTGTCTGGGCATTGATTTATGTTTAAATGACTGTGCCTCCCTAAATAGGTTGTCACTGCTTTCCCTGAGAGGTCATATGCAAGCTCTGCATGTAAGCCATAGTTGATAGATCACAGTCATCTCTGCTGAGAGTGCATCACACAGGAGTGTAAGCAGAAGCCTAACTGAACCCTCAGCTGGGCTTCCTGCCTCATTTGCCTTACAGAGCTTAGAGTCTTGGGGTTTTGTGATTTCTTTAATTTGTGATTATGAACCTTAAGTGTTTGGGGGACATTTTTTATTATCCTGTAATTTATTTGTTTAGTCTTGAGTAGTCGATGCTGTTGTGACCTCACATTAAGTCATTTCTGTCATTGACGGGTACTGACTGAGCCAGTGGGTACAGCATAGAGAGAAAATCACCTCTCATTCCCCTTACAAGTGTTCTTGCCCATCTTTCTACTTGGTGTCTGCTTCTCACCTGGTGCCGAGGGCATTGATACCATGAGCGGAGAAGAGCAGAGCAGGTCCAGGACTGGTCTGCACAGTAACAGAAAGGACCATACTCTGTTTTTTGGGGTATTTTATGATCTCTCTAAATAAATCCTAAACCAAGCCAGAGGAAAATAGTATTGGGTTTGTTGGTTGTTTTTGTCTGCTTTAGTCTGCTTTTTGAAAAACTTTCTCTTGCCAAGGATGGTGGCACACGCCTTTAATGCCAGCACTTAAGGCAGAGGCAGGTGGATCTCTGAGTTCAAGGCCAGCTAGAGCTATAATGAGACCTTGTCTCAAAAAAACAAATTATTTCAGTTAAATAATCACTGCCCTGGTGACTTACTTTACCTAGGAAGGGAAAGGTAGCTGCAGTATAGTGTTCATTAAGGGTTTTTAGTGACAGGTAGTTTTGAACATTGAGTGGTTAGGAAGGCTTTATTATTTGCCTTGACAAATCCAACAGCGTGCTTGCTTAAGACCATTCCTATTAATCTGCTGCTAATTCCAGCCTGTGGAAGCCTGTTTAAAAGACTACACAGAGCTACACTTCCTATTCAGTAACAAGATGTGTCTTTTATTATTCTGTTTCATTTTTTTAATGGAAATTTTTTTCTTAAAGTTTGAATGCCACTTTAGACATTTTAGCATAAAGTACCCTCTAAAACAAGAGGGGGATCAATCCAGAGAGCTCAGTGGGTAACAGTACTTTCTGCCAAGGCTGACTGACTGCCTGAGTTCAATCCTTGGGACCCATGTGGAGGAAGAAGAGAAGCAGCTCCTACAAGTTGTCCTCTGACCTCCACATAGGAGCCATGATGCACACACTTCTAAAAAAATGCGATTTAAAGATAATTCTCCAAAGCTTGGACCATGTCATCTTGAAAGATTTGTTTGGAAAAAACCTCTTCAGGATGAATTTCAGCAGTTTTGAATTTTTATTTGACATTTTGATTAGCACATCATAAATTCAAACTGGACGAGGTAGACACAGTGGTACACACCTGTAATCCCCACACAGGTGGTGGGGGCTAAGTTCAGAGCCAGCCAGGGTTCCACACTGAAACCCTGCTTCCACACACAAACACAGGAAAATAAAAATCCTGAAATTTTTGTTATTATTGTCTCTGGCAAGTCTTGTGGCCTGTGTCCAGTGTCATTGTGTAAGGAACACCATTTGCACTGTGTGCACAGCTTCCAAGAGTAAAGATCTGCCTTGTATCTCCTTTGTGACTGTACAGGATCTGAAAGATGCCTTGGGTTTTTAAATACAATGTTCACAAAGCAGACCTTTCATAAACCAAATTAAATCTTCATTCAAAGAAGTTTAACCTTGCTTATAAGAATTTACTTTGCTTAACAAACTGTAGTCTCATGCAGGCATTAAAAAGGGGGGGGCAGTTTCCCCAAGTATTAAAGCACCATATCTCTTTGCTTGAAAGTATCTAGCAATGCAATATACAGATACTTGTACAGTTGTATATAGGCCACTCCAACCTATCTGCAGACACCATGGAAATGAACTTGGAATCTCATGGGGAAGTAAGCAGCTCCAGATGTTTTTCTCCAGTAATTTCTAGAATAGTTAATTCATTTGTAGGTAGGAAAACAAGGACTTAAAAAAAAAAAAAAAAAAAAAAGCCTTGACAAGATACTGTGATTTTTATCTACTTTAATTTGAACATGACCGAGCAGTTAATGCATCAGTACATTAGTGAAGACCCAGCTGCATGTAAGATACACTTGTAAAACTGCAAGAGGGTGGGTGAGTTTCCATGAAGTTCAGAGTTGTTAAACCGAGAAGCCTTTGAAAGTATTTGCTGCTGCTTCCTGCTAGACTTATGCAGCCTTCCTACACTTGCAGGTGCCTGTTGGCACAAGGCAAGGTGGTTCTGGCCACAGGAGAGAGAAAGTTGGCCCATAGTTTGCAAGCCTAGTCTGCTAAGCATGAACCTCGTTGATTTCTGACATGTTAGTGGAGAGAGTTGCCAGTGGTGCTAACCAGGTCTGTTTGCTCTCTTGTAGGTATGGTTTTGTGGAGTTTGATGATCTGCGTGATGCAGATGATGCTGTTTATGAACTGAATGGCAAAGACCTCTGTGGTGAACGAGTCATTGTTGAGCATGCTCGAGGTCCGCGTCGGGATGGCAGTTACGGTTCTGGACGCAGTAAGCATTTGAAGGACATACTTGTATCAGTACCATGCCTTTATATAAATGCCAATTTTTAAAGTAATTGTTTTATTTAAAAGTACTGAGGCTTAAGCTGTTTCTTTAAGATTGTATCTTTTAAAATACAGAATTGCAAATAAATTTTTATACTCAATGGCATAAATTTGTTATAATACTTTATAATGTTTAATGATATATTTGTTTTTCTCTATAGTGCAGTTGTTTGACATTTATTTAACAAAGACCTTAATTTTAATTTAAACAAACAAAAAACTACTTGGAGGCTAAGATGGCTCCCTGTTTCATTTGCTGACCTTGGTCACCTTTCCATGAATGGCCCTTGGCTGACCAAGCTATGCGATGACCACAGTCATACTCAATTAGACCTGGGTGGTGAAGAACCCTTAGATATGGATAGGATCAGGTTCTCTTTTTTTCCATGTCAGATTAGACCTGGGTGGTAAGGAACTCTTAGATATGGATAGGATCAGGTTCTCTTTTTTTTCCATGTCAGATATTCACAAAAATTTTAATCACCATGTGCAATAATAGTAACTGATTTAATAATTTGTTTTTTCTAAATTGTTGATATCTCTTAATTTATGCATGCTAATTTAAAATATAAATATTAACTGGTGAATATATGTGCTTATAACTTACTAAGGTATCATGTTTAAACTCTAGAATGAGGTGAGGCTAAAGTTAAAATATACTTGCTGTTGTTTGGAAGGAGGACATTACATTACATATTTTAAGAGTGTATGCTGTGTCATCTCCTTTTTACCTATAGTAATCTTGTCTGTTCAAACCTTCTAAAGGTGGATATGGTTACCGAAGAAGTGGTCGAGATAAATATGGTCCTCCAACACGCACAGAGTACAGACTTATTGTGGAGAATTTGTCGAGTCGGTGCAGCTGGCAGGACCTAAAGGTTTGGACTTCATTAACTGTCTCGGCTAAGGTTGGGCGTGCTTTATGGGCCTGGGCAATTGGTACACACTTCAAACCACCAGAGCAATGTCTAGGGGTGCAGAAGCCACCAAAACAGCACTCCTATTTTACATAAGAAGAGACCAACTGCTCCTCCATCAATTCCTGTTACATGGAACATTCCACTGCAGACAGTGTTCTAGGGAGACAATGGAGTGGGGCTGCATAGAAAAATCTAAACCACCTACGCTTCTGTAAACTCAAGCTGGAACATTGCAAACACTCAGCTTCCAATGTGGGACGGCACAATGAAACTATCTAACCTGTGTTCTTCTGTAAGATTTTTTTTTCTCAGTCAGGTATGGTAGTGTACGTGTATTAAGCAGTCAGGATGGGAAGATCATGGATTTGAGGCCAGCTAGGGCTATATCTTTAATTCCAGAATTTGGAAGACAGAGGCAAGCAGAGCTCTATAAGGTAGAGATCAGCCAGGACAATATAGTGTAGACCTTGTTTTTAAAAAAGAAAGGAAAAAAAATTTAGTCTGAAAGAGTTTTTGTGTCCAAAATTAAGACCCAGGGTTAAGGGCACTGGAGAGATGGCTCAGTCATTAATAGCACTGGCTGCTCTTCCAAAAGACACAGGTTCAGTTTCCAACACCCACATGGCAGCTCATAACTGACTCCTGTTCTAGGGATCCAATACCCTCAACACACATATTCATGTAGGCAAAACACCAATGCACATAAAAAATTAATGATATACATATATTTAAAAAAAAAAAAAAAACTTGAAGGGCCCAGGGTTGACTTGGGATGTAGCCTGGTGATAGGCACGTACCTGGCTGGTGCATCATGCTCTAGACTGAAGTTTAGCAGCACACAAAAGAAGCACTTCAGTTCTCTTGCTGCTGTGGTTGTCCAGGGTGCCTGAGTTTGCTTCTTGAGAAGTGTTTTAAACTTGGTAGGCAAGAAAACTTGCTGAGTAGTGTCTCACTTAATCTGATAGTATTAGAACAAATGAAAGGAGTATTCCTTTTTTAAAAACCAAAGTGAGTTCAGAAAGGAGTAGTTAGGAATTCTTTGTATTCATGTGATCTTTTGGGTTTTGAAAGAGGGTTTCTCTGTAACCCTAGCTGTCCTAGAGCTTACTCTGTAGACCAGGTTGGTCTCAGAGATTCACCTTCCTCTGCCTTCTGAGCACTCGGACTAAAGGTATACACCACCACTGCCCTGCCAAAATAGAGTTTTAATGTAGTTTCTATTTAACACAAATTTTTGGGTTTTTGAGACAGGGTTTCTCTATGTAGCCCTGGCTGTTCTGGAACTCTATTGTGTAGACCAGGCTGGCCTCAAACTCACAGAGATCATCCTTGCCTCTGCCTCCCAAGTGCTAGAATTAAAGGTATGTGCCACCACTGCTCAGCTCATAAATTTCTTTTTGTACTAGAAATTGAACCTTACACATGCTAATAAGCAAGTGCTTTACCACCGAGCTGCATGCCCAACCCTCTTCCCTTTTTGTGCTGGGGCAGAGGGAGTATATTGAGACAGAGTCTTACTCTGTAGACCAGGCTGGCCTTGAACCTCACCTAGAGATCACCTATCTCTGCCTCCTGAGTGGTGGGATTAAAGGTGTGTATCACCAAGCCCACTTTGCCTTTTTTGAAGTTAACTCTCACTAAGTGGCCTAGACTGGCCTTGAACTCACTCTTTAGTTTATGCAGGACTTGGACTTAACCCTCCTGAAGAGCTAAAATCATAGGGCTGTATCACCAGACTCAGCTTTTAGAGTTATTACTAATTTCTACGTAAGATTATTAAAACAAATTTTTATTTTAAAGGTTCTTTCTAGGTATAGAAAATATTGGCTGTTAATAAGGAAATGAAAAAAACTAAGCAAATTAAAGGAATCTTATTCTTTAAAAATTATCACCTGAGCTGTGACTTAGTTAAGAGCAGTGGCTACTCTTCCAGGGGACCCAAGTTCAATTCCCAGCACCACGTAGTAGCTCACAACTGTCTAACTCCCCTGGGGAATCCAGTGCCCACTTTTGGCCTCCTTGAACAACAGGCATGCATACGGTGCACAGACATACATGCAGGCCAAATACCCATATACATAAAGTAAAAATGAATCTTTTGTTTTCAAGACAGTTTCTTTGTGTTACCTGGGCTGTGTTAAGTCCATACTTTTATATCAAATGATATAAATGGAGTTGAAAAAGTTTAGCATATTGTTGGCCTGGAAAATTGGTAGTTTCACACATAAATGGATTAAGAGTTTGAAAGCTGAATAATCCTTAATCCCAGCACCCTCGAGGCAGAACCAGGTAGATCTCTTTCCTTTGAGGCCAGTCTGTTCCACAGAGCAAGTTCTAGGACAAGCTCCAAAGCTACACAGAGAAACCCTGGTTTGGGGGTGGGAGGGCATACTGACTTCTTACTGCTTTTGTTTCCTAATGAATACCTACTGACCTTGAGCTGTTAACAACTTTGTGAAAATTTACTGTTCATATTTGTAATGGGTACAGTTATGTCTGCCTATGTGATATAATTACAAATAAGCACTTAAATCGTGATTAAACATTCACTATGGAGCTGGTGTTAGAAGCCATCTATTGGCCATTACTAATTTAGAAGTGTGGCTATATGAAACAAAGTAGTGACTTTGGGGACCAAAGAGGTGACTCAGTAGTTAAGAATGCTTACTGCTCTTCAGTCAGCCAGGCATGGTGTTAACCTCAGCACACAGGTAAATCTCTTGAGTTTGTAACTAGGTCCAGGGTACCCAATACCGTCCTCTGGCCTCTCTGAGAGCAACAAGGCACACATGTGATGCACATACACACATGTAGGCGCACACTCATACACATAAAATAAAACGTTAAAGATGGTAGCACTGGCCCAGCTCTTCGGAAGCCGTCTTCACCCTCATTTGTCGGATTGTCTGCATTCACTTAAGCATATCCTAGTTTGAATGACTTAATTCTGTGCAGAAGCATTCTTGATTGGGTTATGGGTAATGGTCAAGTCTAGGTGTAACCTCCACTCTTGACAATTGAGAAATCTTCAGAAATATGCAGGGGTGATGAGTAGAAAGACTCTGACAGACATGTTTGTGATGTAGCAAGTACGGAGATGACATAAAATGAGTGTTTACAAAATGAACACAAACCACAAATGTCTACCAAGGGTGTTACATCCTAACACTGGGGATTAGACAAGGCCCTCCATTCTGGTTCTGTTCTTTGGCTGGACCACACTGGCTCCTGAGGATGGGGGCCTGTGGCCAGGCAGGAACATGCATTGTCTGCTGCTTTTGCTGCTTCTTCAGCTGCCTTCTGCACTTGAACTTGTATTTTTCTTTAGGATTACATGCGGCAGGCAGGAGAAGTGACGTATGCAGATGCTCACAAGGGACGAAAAAATGAAGGGGTGATTGAATTTGTGTCTTACTCTGATATGAAAAGAGCTTTGGAAAAGTTGGATGGAACTGAAGTCAACGGCAGAAAAATCAGATTAGTTGAAGACAAGCCAGGTTCTAGACGGCGCCGGTCTTACTCCAGGAGCCGGAGTCACTCAAGGTACTGTTGACACTGAGTGGTCATTGTAGGGTAATTCGCTAACCCAACATGGACAGCCCACTCCTGCTCTCATTTTGGGCTCTCAGAACATGATTCCTTACACTTCAGTAACTCAGAACTTTGAACTGAACATTTATTTATGAAACTCTTGAACTCTTACATCACAAATACAAACAGAAGTAAAGTCCTTTTTCTGAGGCACTCAGCGGCCTCTCACCCTTCTACAGGAAAGCTGAGTCATAGACTGGGCTAGAAGCACATGTGGTCATGGTACCTGTGCTTAAAAATTACTCTTTCTGATTAGCAAGTTTCAAGAGTAGAGATCACCAGCTAGACCTGATGCTGCCTTCACCAGAGAAAACAGGCCATGAGCAGGTGATGGCCATTGTGCCTCATCACAGCTAACAGGAGAAGAGGGGTTGGTAAGAACCCCTATGGAGACAGAGCTCATAAAGCTGGAGGTTATGGGTACATAGGACCCTGAGGTGAAGGTGGCTTTCCCAGGGTAGAGATCTATGACTTTTCATACATTTGTATTAAAGTGAGGCTGTCTAGTGAACTCCCACAGTTTAGATTTTCTGTGAACTCAAGGCCAGGGCTTGCATATTAAAGACGGTGTATCTCAGCAAGGCTACAGCCTTAGTAGTTCTCTGTAAGTCCCTCATGTCACACCATGAGCCACACCTATGAGTGTTACTGTACTGAGCAATGGGGGGGTGGGGGAGGACAGTGTCCCTGCAGGTGTGGTTTCAGGGGGCAGGTTGATTCTATCAGCTCTCATAGGAGGCGTGTGTCTTCAGTTCCCTGCCTTTGTCTCTGTTTGCTTTCCATTTGAATGCACTTTACTACTTCCCCATTATTTTTCTCCTGGTCATTTTTAAACCTCAAAGTTGAAAGACCAGTTTGAATACATTTGCAGTATTGGTCATTGTTTTCTTTCCTTTGTATTTATTACATACAATTATGTTTATGCTGTGCTTGAAAAACTTCCTAAGTTACAACACTTATCTAAATGAGCCCAAGAATACAAGCAGTACATGATTGTTTCTTTGGCAGTATTAAAGCTGTATTTCTGTTTACCTGGTTTCTCCGTGAGTGTCTGTGCTAGAGTGTTTCCTGGCCAGGACCCAGCTCAGTCATGTGGCAGAGGTTGTTAAGTCTCTAACCTGAAGCGTCCCCAGCTCTTGTCTTTGACTCTCTCAGGCACTAGGATTACAAGCGTGCACCACAGTGCCCAAGTGGTGTGTGAGGCAGGTGGTTTTTGACTGAAGTAATGTCTTGGTTGACTCTAGACAGCCTCTTTTTTATATAATTATATAATTCTTTATGTGTATGGCTGTTTTGCTTACATGTATGTCAGCATTATGTATATACCTGGTACCTGCCAAGGGGAGAAGAGGCATCGTATCCCCTAGGGTTACAGTTTCAAATTGTTGTGAGCTGCCATGTGGGTGCCAGTTATCAGTCGTGGGTCCTCTGCAAAGCAGCCAGTGGTCTTAACTGAGGAGCCACCTCTTCAGTCCCTCTGGACAGACTTTTATTGTCAATCTTTTAATATGCATGGATATTTTGCTTTGCATGTATGTCTACCATGTACATGCTTTGTATCAGCTGAGGTCAGACAAGGAAGTTGGGTCCCCTGGAACTGGAGTTACAGATGGTTGTGAGACACCATGTGCGTGCTGGGAACTGAATCCAGGTCCTCAGCAATAATAAGTGCTCTTACCTGCTGAACCAACTCTCCAGCATCTTGCTGGTAATTTTAAATTTTTGTTTTCTAACTTGTGTATGGTGATACACGCCTTTAATCCCAGGTCTCAGGTAGATTTCTGTGAGTTTAAGGCCAGCCTGCCTGGCCTACCTAGCAAGTTTTAGGCCAGCCAAGGTTAATGAGAGCCAGTTTCAAAGAAGCTGATTTACTTTTTCTCTCCACAGGTCTCGCTCTCGAAGCCGGCATTCCCGGAAGAGCAGAAGCCGAAGTGGGAGCAGCAAAAGCAGCCACTCAAAGAGCCGGTCCCGATCCAGGTGGGCCTGCAGCCCCCGTCCTGCTCTGCCCCATGTGTGCTCTTCACCCTTGCCTAGCATGGTGTCTGGTCACCTGTTACTCACCTGGTACCCATGTCTTCCAGGTCAGCTTCCCACTCTCGCAGTAAGAGCCGAAGCCGCAGCCAGAGCCGCAGCCGCAGTAAGAAGGAGAAGAGCCGCAGCCGCAGCCGCAGCGTCAACAAGAGCCGAAGCAAGAGTAAAGACCACGCCGAAGACAAGCTGCAGAACAACGACAGTGCTGGCAAAGGCAAGAGCCGCAGCCCCAGCCGCCACAACAGCAAAAGTCGGAGTCGGAGCAAGGACAGGAGGGCGGAGGAGGAGAAGCGGAGGAGCGTGAGCAGGGGTCACAGCCAGGAGAAGAGACGAAGTCCCGAGAAGAACCTTCTCAGGAGCCGCAGCCGCAGCCGCAGCAAGAGCAAGGACAAGCGGAAGGGCAGGAAGAGAAGCAGGGAAGAGAGCCGGAGCCGCAGCCGCAGCAAGAGCGAGCGCAGCCGCAAGCATGGCAGCAAGCGTGACAGCAAGGCTAGCAGTGGCAAGAAGAAGAGAGAGGACACCGACCACTCCCGATCACCGTCCCGCTCAGTGTCAAAGGAGCGCGAACATGCCAAGGCAGAGGCTGGCCAGAGGGAAGGTCGGGCTGAAGGCGACGGTGCGGGCCCCATCGCAGAGCCCCGAGCCAGGTCAAGATCCACTTCCAAATCCAAACCTAGTCTCCCTGCAGAGTCCCGCTCCAGGTCAAAGTCAGCTTCAAAAACACGCTCTCGGTCCAAGTCTCCATCCAGGTCTGCTTCCAGGTCGCCCTCCCGGTCTAGGTCCAGGTCCCACTCGAGGTCCTAACTGGCTGTGCCACGCTGGAACTGCCGAGAAGTCTTTTGTACATGTTGGTAGCCGTAGCACAAGAGTGAAGTAGAACACCCTCACTGCTGTACATTTAACTCCCCTAAGGTGTGTCTCCAGTTGTTCAATCTCAGTGCTTCCTTGGTACCACCTCCGGCACCAGGCCTCCTGCTCCACTGAAAAGCAGATCCTCAAACCTCCCTTTACTCACGTAGGACATCCAAATACCTTGGCTCTCAGGCCTGGCCACGGCTAAAGGGAGCTCGGCACCCGGACGGCTTCTCGGGCTGGAGTGATGGCATAGGTAGGTGTGGTGAGCTCAGCCGTTTTGCCCTTGAATCGATGCCCTTTGATGTATGCCACTAGTGGAAGTGCAAGTCTTGGGTCTCTTGCCACTTTGGTTTCCTATTTTTGGACTTACCACCGTTGTGAATAGCACAGTCAAGAGAAATTGGTACCTGCATAGCCCATAGGAAGTAAACTGTAGAGCTCCATATTCTGGTATTGTGATTATATTGTTTTATATTAAAAAAAGAAAAGAATTTTTTTTAATTTTATTTTCCCCCGTCTTGCAAAGTATAGTGACCCCTGTTTCCATTAAATTTGAATAAAGACTATTTTTGCTTGACAAAATTTCATCACGTGGCGTTTCCTGATGTGTCAATCTGTCCTGCTTTCCCTGTGGTGGGAAGTAAGACTTCCCAGAGGACTTTCTCACCCAGCAGAGTGAAGGCAAGTTCCTGGACTTTGTGATTCTGGGGTTCTCTTGAGAAGCTTGTGATCAAGCTGAGGAGAAATGAGGCCATTTGGAAACAGCGTGACCAGTGAGTTCTTCAGGAACAGTTGGCTTTTCCGTGCTTGTTGGTCTTGTCATGAATCTGCCCCACCCCACCGTGATCCTCATCACTGTAGAGCAGGGCCAAGCTGCTGGATTGCCTTGTCCCTAACTACTACTGCTTAGCTCAGGAGGTGCCCGAGGCAGCACAGCAGCTGCTGCACAGGAATCTGTTGGGGTCTGTCCCTAGAGTTCAGGCTGTCATAGGCCAGACCTGCAGGGGTTCTGGAAATGCAAAATTGACAGTTCCCAGAGTTTGCACCTGTCTGAGGCTTAGGTTTGGTGACATGGGTTCAAGAGGCACAGTGGTTGAAAGCAAAATTGAGCAAAACCATTTGTGTTGAAAAGCATAGGCGTGTGCCAAGGAGCATGGGTTTGGTGGTGGTAGACAAGCCCAGCAGCAATGGCGCCCAGATGAAGGTATGGGAAGGGCCTTTAGTGCCAGGGGAAGCCAGCCTCTGTCCTGTCAGCAAAGAGAACTTTGAAAGAATTGCAACAGGAGCATGCTTGCAGAGCTATGCTTGGGGCCTATAGGCTGGAGGGGAATACCCCTCTGTAAATACCAGATGATGTGGAGCATGGTGAGAGCGTTGACGAGAAAGTGGAAGAGAGACAAGTGATACATGGGCAACGGTCTGGGAAAGGCATTCAAGTGGCTGCTGGTACTGAAGCCATCCTGAGCTGGAGAGGAGGTGGTGAAGTGGCTCAGTTTGGACCATGGGATCTCTAGAACAGTCTAGCCAGCCAAACTACAGACCTCCAAGACTTCTGTGAACTTCCCATACCTTTGTCTGGGCTTAGGTCATGGCAAGGTGAGGAATCCACCTCTGTCATACAGGTCTCTCCGTGCCCTGTAAGGACAGGGGCTTACGTGTGGTGCTTTGGGGTTTCTTGGTTTTGTTTTGTTGTGTGCATGCCTACCTAGTGCCTGTAGCAGCTAGAAAGGGGTCAGATCCCCTGGAATTGGAGTTAGAGATTGTGAGGCACACTCTTGCTGGGTACTGAATCCAGGTCCTCTGCAAGAGCAGTGAGTTCTTTTAACTGAACCATCTCTCCAGCCCTAGAATTTCTACAAATTCATCTATAATTTCCTCTCAATAGCATTCTCTTCATCCCACATTTCAAGCCTTGTTTCGTTCCTTTGCCTTCTAAACAGTTATGTGTCCAAATCTTCGTGGTCTTTGTGGTGGACATGAAGTTCTCGCTTATATGTACCTGGCACATTGATTCTAAGCAGTGACCTTTAGGTGCAAAACTATGACAATTCTGTATGTTCCCAGATGCCTGGTGGTGGATTTTGCTGGCATTTTCAAAAGGTGAAGCTCTGAATAAAGACACCCAAGGAAGGTGTGAAGTGAGCCCTTGTAACCGCAGGGAAGACAGGCCTCTGGGCATCATTAGCCTTGTTCTGGGTGTGGTGTCCCTGGTGCAGCCAGGAAGCTGCATCTCCAGATTGGAGTCAGAGTTAGGAGAGATAGTATCCTCTCTTAATGGAGCTACTTCAAGTGCTACTTGTCTGGGATCCTAAGGGCTGGTAATTGGCCATTATGGCTGCTGCACACCCTCTTCTGCTACAACCATTTACTGTCAAGTAAATCAGGGGACTCGGGGACTCTCCTGCCTCCCCTGTCAAGTTTGTCTGCACTGTTCATTTTGGACCGCCTATGTCTCCTGGACATCCTGGGCCAAAGACAGTAGATAGCACTTGAGGCCCCATGCTGTTCATGCCCTCATAGTCCAGTGGATGAAAGACCTGCCCTGACAGCCGAGGAGAGGAAGTCCTCATTTCCAGCACTACAACTTACTATAGGGATTAGATCACCCATTTAAGATGAGACAAAAGCTTAGAGGTGGGGTGCTTTGGCCACCGTGGCATGCTGAGTGACAGCTCCAGAGCTCTGGTTACAAAGATGTTAAGTCACATCAAGTGAGGGTAACTCTGACGTCGGAGCCTTGGATTGAATGTGTTTTCCTTCTAAAGCCTTGTGTGGGGCTGGCTAGAAAGCACAAGGGGCAGGTGAGAACCAACTCCCAAGAGCACATGCACCAGGGTGCATACACATTCCTGTACTCCCCCCCACCCACGTACATTGTAAGTTTAAAAATCACTACGTAGCATGACATGGCTTTAATTCTATCACTTGAGAAGAGACAGGCAAGTCTGAGGCTTTGTCTCAAAAAAAAAAGTTATTATAGTTTAATTTGCTGATTTTATGTGGAGAATTGTTGCCATTGATATAGGTCTCCGGAAATCAGTTCTCCCCTCTGTGTGTTAGGGTGTACTGAACATAGATCATGGGGCTTGATAAACAGGTGTTATAGCCCGCTGAACCCTCTCAGTCCCATTTGATCCAAAAAGCCTGCTCAGGCCTTCCCACCTGGCCAAGCCCCGGTCACCCCACAATGGCAGTGGCAAAGACAATACCCATTTTTATCTTTAATCCTGGGAACAGCAGGGCGTACATGCCCTGCTCCCCAGATATGTAGTGGAGAGTTCCTAAGAAACAAAGTCACTGCAGTCTGCTTTGTTGGGGCGCTGAGCTCATGCATCTCTCTTTCTAAGTTTTCCTCCTCTGCTTTCCACCTAGGGTAGAGGATGGGAGAGAAATCACTAGGTCCCATGCTGTAGGAGGCAATTTGAGAAAAGGCAAGACTGTGCGAGCTATAAGAAACCCATCTTCAGTAGGCCACAGAAGCTGGGGGTGTGCTCTATGCTAGAGTGTTTGCCCCGCATGCATGGGCCGGACTTGGGTCTCCCTTCCCATAATATGTGACTAATTAAAATAGGAACTGACTGAGGGGTAGAGAGACTTAAGAGAAAATAGACCAGGCATCATGGTGCATGTATATAAGTCTAGTGCTGGGGGAGGGGAGCCAAGCAGATGACTGATTTGAAGCCATTCTGCTCTACACAGTAGGTTCTGGGAAAGCTTCAGCTATCTATTATCAGAAATTCACAGGTCACCTGCTGGACAGTCACTAAGAACATGCTTGAGCAGAGTCTGACCATCAGCTGGTTCTGACATTTATAAAAGACCATCCAGCTGGCAGGAGTAAGAACTGCTCTGCAAAAGACACACACACACACACACACACACACACACACATGGTTTCTCTTCCAAAGGACCCACACACACACACACACACACACACACACATGGTTTCTCTTCCAAAGGACCCAGGTTTGATTGCTAGCATCCACAGAATCTATTAAGCAATTCCTCTGCAGGCTCTGCACACATGGTATTATACATAATGCCCCAGCAAAACACCTATACACAAACATAAACTATTAAAAACAGTAATTCTCCCAACTTAAATGGAACACTCATCGATATGGACCACACAGGCCATAAAACAGACAACATATTTAAAAGTAGAAGTCATGAACTGTTGCTAGAGTGGTGTCTTGAGTGGTTAAGAGAACTGCTGCTCTGGAGGACTGGATTCAGTTCCCAGCACCCACAGGGCGGCTCCGAACTTCTGTAGTTCCAGTTCCAGGGGATCTGATAGTCACTTCCTGACCTTCATGGACACCAGAGTAAAGGCCTGACAGTCCAGAGTCTAATACCTGAGCTCGTGGTAGAGGGAGAGAGCTGATTCCTACAAATGGTTTAGCTTCCATGCGTGTGCCATGATACAGATGTGCCCATACATGCATAATAAATGTAATTTAAAATGTTTTCTAAATGTGACTTCTTTTAAGATGCAAAATATGTCATTAAAGAACATTTTTTTAATGGACATTAACATCTCCAAAGGAATATCTCAATAAAAATATTTCAGCCTGCCTCTTAACACTGGCCAGCCTCCAAACACCCTTCTGAGATTACAGAGATGGCCCATCAGGTTCTAAGTTCAAGTCCCAGCAACCACATGGTGGCTCACGGTCATCTGTAAGGGGATCAGATTCCTTCTGGTGTATACATAAAATACATGAATAAATATTTTTTTTAAATCTAAGATGAGTAACTTCTGCCTTATAAAACTAGGAGTGGAGAAGATCAGTAAATTTGATAAACTAGCCAGGATAAGTACAAGTGTCATGACTGAAGGGACAGATAGCCCCACTAGGTGATGACCTAGATGAACTGAACTGAAACAGAATTGCCAAAACTAAATCATTCCAGTAGGCCCTGAGTCTAACTTCCAGAGAGGGCACTCAGCAGCATTAGTAAGTTTACCAGTCAGACACTTAAATCAGGCTGGTGGTGTGGCCTTGCTATAAGAGTGACATGCACAGCTCCCTAAGTCCCAGCTTAAGTCTAGTGTCGTCCCAGCCCTGCAAGGTGGAACAGGAGACCAGAAGTTCAAGCTCATCCTTGGCTACACAGCAAGCTTGATGTCAACCTGGTATACATGAGGCTTGTCTCAAGATTTTTCTTTAAAAAAATTTATGTGCATGGGTATTCACCTGTGTAGACAGAGGCTTTTTTGTCCTGCCCAGTCTCAAACACACAGAGTTTATATTAATTCTAAATGCTTGGCTAGTAGCTCAGACTTATTACTAACCAGCTCTTACACTTAACCCATAATTCCTACCTATGCTAGCTTAGTAACTTTTGTCAGCACACCATTTTCATATTGCTACTTCTGGCTGATGACTCTTCCCAGAACTCCCCCAGTCTGGTCACCCACCTACACTTCCTGCCTGACTACTGGCCAATCAACATTTTATTAAACCAATTTGAATGACAAATCTTTACAGCTACAAGAGCATTTTTCCACAGCACGCCTGCATGTATTTCTGTTTAGCAGGTATATGCAGTGCCCACAGCAGCCAGAAGAGAGCGTCAGATGCCCTGGGACCATAGTTACAGTTGTGAGGCTGAGAATTGAACCTGGGCCCTTGGGAAGAGCAGCCAGTGCTCTTAACTGCTGAGCCATGGCTTCAGCCTTCATTTTTTTTTTTTTTTTCTTTAAAGGGAATAATCCTAGACCTAAGCCTCTCAAATTGAGGTTCCCTCTTCTCAAATGACACTAGCCCATGTCAAGTTGACACTAAAACTTACAACTAACCACAGTATATCTGTGGTTCTCTCCCTCCCCCTCTGAAGTATGATCCTAATTAGTCTTATCAATTAAAACCAGGAGTCAAATACCAGGGTAAGAACTGAACAATCAGAGAAGCAAAAGAGCAGCCACCAGTGACTCCTTACCTCTCCAGACCCTTGGACCATGGGCCCAAGATCCTGTCCCCACTTTCTGATCGTTCTGGGATCAAGGCATGAGCCTCCCAAGTGCTGGGATTAAAGGTGTGTGCCACCACTGCCTGGCTCTATAGTTAACTAGTGGTTAGCTCTGCCCTCTAATCTCCAGGCAAGAACACAAAATATCACACATTTCCCCCTTTTTATCTAAATACATTAAGTGTAATAACTATAGGTCAGAATGTCTAGTCTATTTGTGTTTGACAAATTCAAAGAATATACTCCATTATTTATCCTATTTTAGTGAGTCCAAAGTGTAACTAATTCACTTTGTATCCTAATATGCATTAACACATTTCTATATCTCCCCCTTTTCTTTTTACAAGAGATCTCTGAATCTACTCTTTATTCAGCTTTTTGTCTTGACCGTTACCAATAAAAATTTGTACCCAACCTTTCTTAAATGATAATATCCATGACCCATCTTTTGGGACTGTGAGCATAATTCTCTAGACTACTTATTGCTGATTGGGGGCACTGACAATCTTTGGGGGACCTTGATAAAATTCAGGATTATGGTTAAGTCCTGACTAGAGAACTCTGTGAAGCTGGATCATCTCAGTCAATAAACTTGAAGCCCCTTCTAGAGAGAGAATTCAGAGGAAACTGCAACAGAGGTGCTCTGAAATGTTGGATCATCGGGGACGTCTGTTCCCATCAGAGTTTTCAGGGGGCCTTCCTCAATCAGGGCTAATTTTTCGTAAACCAGAATGAATCCAGAGCCTCTCATTTCCTGTGGAAATAAAAGCTGAACCTCTTTCCCAGAGTAACGTATCTTCTGACTTATATTTTGAAGTCAAGATATATTTAAAATACATAGGTTGGTTTAATTTAGTAGCTTTCACAATCAAATGTCTCTCAGCAGTTACCATTTGCCCATTTTGGTCAAAATAATCCAAAGACAACACAATATAGAGTCCATATCTTCTGTGTATTTTCCATCCTTACATGGCTTATGATCTTTTATTATTCTGTTCCCTTTTTAAGAACTTTACTGTCATTTTTAAATCTATGACTTTCTACTCTTTCTCCCAAGCCTATGCATATTTCTCATACATACTGTAAACTGTCTTTCATCTGAATGTCTTTATTACATATTTTGTTTTCTTTCGACTACATGAGCCTTTAAACTGCTAAGCAGCATGGATAGGACCCTGGTGACTGGCTCTGCCCTGCCTGGTTCCCCATGAGCCCAGCTTCATGGTGGAGACATTGGCAAGAGCCAACTCCGGAAAACATCTGGGTCCACACTTCCATTAAGTAGCATGCTGTCACTGCTCATAACCTCATTTAAGTGTTTGGTAGCAGGGCCTCATAAAAGAAATCAGTGGGTTTTGCCACTAGCAGAGCCAGGAGGCCATCTCTTAAAGGAGCCACACTCTGTGCTTGCTGCTAGCAAACAGAGCCTTACCCACCCCCCACCAAAAAAAAAAAAAAAGGCAGTTACCAAGAAGAAGTGGGGTTTTGACTTCATTTTTATGTGTTTAGAATCCTGTTAAAGCTTTTTCAGGCTTTATGTGGAAATTCTTGCCCCACTTTGAGGAGTATGGTCTCTGACACACAGAGAAGGTGGATTCCCAGTTTGGGACAACATTCGAGCAATGGTCTCTCTCGCATAAAATCTGAGCTGGCCAACCAGGCAAGAGGAGCAAGAGGGATACAAACTTTGGGAACGCCAGAGCTACCACCTGATTGTTGAGCTCTTCCTGAAGGAGACCTCCTCAAGGGCTTGATAAGGATGGAGAAGTTGGATCCTGATCTGGGGAATGCTCAGAGCTCTAGCACAAAGACTCTGCACTGGCAGAGGTGACAAGGGGGATGCCACCATTAGGGCAGGTGAGCCCATCATGAGACCACAGCCAGGCTTCTCAGGAAGTCCTTGAGCCTACTCCTGATTCTCCCTAGCTCGTCTGTTTTAGAGAGACAAAGGAAGAAGAAGACCAGGAGAGGCCAGGTGCCCCATCTAGGTCCCAAATCTGAAGATGCTGGATGAAAAGTCTAGACCTTGGTCTCTACTCAGCACCTATCAAAGATCAGTAGGGTTGCTTGACCCAAGGAGGAGAAAAACAGGATGTGCTGGACCTGAAATATAAAGACTAAGAAAGCTTCCATTAGAAGCTGGGAGTTTGGAGGGGAGCCCTGATGCTGAAGTCACTAAGAGACTTTGGGGCATCGTTACCCTCATCGCATCGTTACCTTTCTACAAACTGCTACTGGGCCAAGAAGCCCCAATAATGGAGGGGTAAGGGAAGTGCAGGAGCCAGGGAAGTTTGTGGGTGGCGCTAGGGGAGACTAGATAGGAAGGGAGATGTGAGAGGGGCCATAAGGATATGGTAACTCCTCTGAGCCAGTGCCATGCATTGCTCCTGGAGCAGGTACATGAACTTCTAAAACTACCTTTGTAGGACCAGCTTTTGTCCCTGGGTGAACATGGTCCTTTTTCGTCTGTAGCCTCCTTCTTGGATCACTGAGTGAAAATTGTGACCTTGAAGGAACTTGAGAAGCCACGAGACCTTGTGGACATGGGGGACCTGAGGCACCTGGGGAACTTTGGAAGTTGGGGTTCACTGGAGGACAAGAGGATTTGTTACTTGGAAGTACAATGGAGCCTCTGATAATTTTTATACTAGGTGGTAATGGGAAGCCCTGGGGAACATGAGATCCTGGGATCACGTGACAATTTGATCCCATTGTGAGATCTTCATACACCAGAAAACCTGGAACTAAAAACAAATAGATCAGAGAAGCAAAAGAGCAGCCACCAGTGACTCCTTACCTCTCTAGATCCTGTCTCCACCTCCGATTGTGCTGGGCTCAAAGGCAGGAGCCTCCCAAGTGCTGGGCTCAAAGGCAGGAGCCTCCCAAGTGCTGGGCTCAAAGGCAGGAGCCTCCCAAGTGCTGGGATTAAAGGCAGGAGCCTCCCAAATGCTGGGATTAAAGGCAGGAGCCTCCCAAATGCTGGGATTAAAGGCAGGAGCCTCCCAAATGCTGGGATTAAAGGCATGACCACCTGCCTTCTCTGGTTCACTAGTGGCTGGCTCTGCCCTCTGATCTTCAGGCAAGCTTTGTCAGAACACAAACAAAATATCACACAACACCCCACTCTCCTCTTTTCCTCACATTCTCACCCTCCCCCTCTTCCCCCTCTCTTCTCCCCCCTTCTCTCGCTCCCTCTCTCTTCCTGTTCCCCTGCCCCTCTCCCCTCCTCTCTTTCTAGCTTAGTCTAACCCTGAACTCATAGTTATCTTTCTGTTTTCTTAAGTGCTAGGCCTGCAGGCACTAGAGTCCACAGCTCCTTCTGATAGTGTGGCAGGGTGTCCAGCCACAGAGTGGGGTCCTGGGGCAGCATATAGGGCTGGGAAGGTGCTCAGAGACCAAGAGCTCTGGCTCTTGCAGAGAACCTATGTTCAGCTCCCAGCATCCACATAGTGGCTCATAAACATCTGTATGGTAGTATACACCTCTAATCTCAGCACTTGGGAGGCAGAGGCAGGATGATCTCTGTGAATTCTAGGCCAGCCTGGTCTACTTTATTGTTTCAGGATAGCCAAGGCTACACAGTGAACTTTGTCTCCAAAAAAGAATTAACTCTAATTCTAGTTTTGATGGATCCCCTGCCTCCCTCAGCATTCTCAGGCATTGTATGCATCCAATGCACATGCACATCTGTAAACAAACATGAATAAATTAAAAAATTAAAAACCAACTCTTGATGGTTTAATGATGCAATTAAAAGCTTATACTGAAAAAGGTTGTAATTTCAAACATAAAAAATATCCTTGTTAATGCTACTCAGTTAAATAGGTTGAAATCTATAAAAGAGTAAAATATGCTGAAATTACAAAACTGCAATGAAACAATTGGAGCCTAAATGAAAAGCTATCCCATGTTCATAGACATTGTCAAAATGCCAGTTCTTTCCAGCTTGAACTACAGAGAGTTTCACTAAGTTGCCTTGTGCCCATAAATAAGCAAACAAGTATACAAGGAAATATCACCACCACCCTCCCAAAACAACACAACGGTGAAGCCCCAAGTGAGACCACCAATGCCATCCAGGCTTGAGGTTTGCTAAGACCCCAGAGCAGCTCAGCGGTTCTATTTGAGAGAATAGATTAGCGAGACAGAAGGAAAAACACAGATGAACTCACAGGTAACTGCTCTTTGCCAAAGGAAGAAGACAAAGAAAAAATAAAAAACCTTTCAATGTTTAATATAAAGACTAGATAGCTGGGCAGGCGGTGGTGGTGCACGCCTTTAATCCCAGAACTCAGAGGTAGAGGCAGGTGTGAGTAGGAGGCCAGCCTGGTCTATAGAGTGAGTTCCAGAATAGTCAGGACTTATTTCTCTGGACAGCCACAAACAGAATAATAGACTAAAAAAATCTAAACCAGAATTTGCAGCTTTAATAAATTCAACTCTGTGGTGGTACCTGCCTTTAGTCTCAGCACTCAGCAGGCAGACTTCTGTGAGTTCAAGGCCAGGTCTACACAGTAAAACCCTGTCTCAAAAAAAAAAAAAAAAAAAATCATTGCTGGGCAATGGTGATACATGCCTTTAATTCCAGCACTCAGGGAGCAGAGGTAGGAGCATCCAAGGCCAGCCTGGTCTATACAGCTACACGGAGAAACTAGCTTGAGAAACCAAATAAATAAACAAATAAATTCAACCCAAATGTCATCAGCCGTCAATATAGGACAAATATCAAGGCAGGAGACTTCGGCCTGCTGCTTGCCACCAAGCCTGATGATCCAAGTTCAACCACAGGAGCCCAAGCAGTGGAAAGAGAAAACCGATTCCTGAAAATTTGACCCCTTCTGGCCTGCACCATGTGCACAGAGATAAATCACAAAACTCTTAGCAGACTCCGTGAGAAAAAAAAAAAAAAACCTAGGCAAAGCTGGGCCTGGAGAGACTGTTTTGGACATAATGCAAGAGCAAGAGCAATTCATAACAGAAAAATTGCCAAGTAGATTTCATTTAAACATACTTTTACACACACACACCAAAAAAAGAGGCTATAACTCCAGCTCCAGAGAAGGATCTGATGCCCTCTTTGGCCTCCACAGGCACCACACACACACACACACACACACACACACACACACACACACACACACACACACACACACACACACGTGTGCACATATCCAAAATATATGAAGTTTTAAAAACTCAACAAGAAACCAATCAATCCATTTTTAAAACAGGCCAAAAATCAGAATGCAGTGCAGCAGGCTTCCTTGGACCACCAACCCCCAAAATTATGATACAGAGACTTATTAATTATGAAAGCTTGGCATTAGCTAAGGCTTGCCTCACTAGCTCTTACAATGCAAATTAACCCATTTATTTTAACCGGCATCTGTCATGAGGCTCATTATCTCATCTCTATACTGCCCATACCACTTCCTGGCAACTCCCCCTTACCTTTTCAGGGTTCTCTCTCTGCCTGAAAGTCCTGCCTATTACTGCCTGCCTAGTGATTGGCTGTTCGGCTTCTTATTACATCAATCACAGCAATACACACTTACACAGTGTGCAAATATCCCACAACAATGGACACTGTCCTAGATTGGTATCTGTTGCTATGATAAATACCATGCCCAAAAATCAGCTTGGGAAGGAAAGGGTTCCTTACATCTTACAGGCTAACGTCCATCATGGAGTGGAGCCAGGGCAGGAACAGAAGGGCAGTCACAGAAGCAGAACCAGGAAAGAGTGCTGCTTCCTTGTTTATCTGTCTGCTGGCACTATATATACCAGGCTGGCTTCAAACGCACAGAGATCTGCCTGCCTTTGCCTCCTGAGTGCTGAGATTAAAGTGAGTGCCACTATGCCCAGCTCAGCTTTTTTTTTATGCCCCAGGGTTGGCGCTGCCCACAGTGGGCTGGACCCTTCCACATCAATCATCAGTGAAAAATGATGCCCCACAGACCCGTCCCCTTCCTGAGGTCCCAATGACAAACTATGGCTAACTCCCTCAACGGTCACTCTGGGAGCCAAGATGTTTGTTGGACTTCCTTACAGAGCTGTTCCCCATGTGTGCCCGCCTCCCAACAAGCTATACCTGGAAAGCCCCAACACACACACACACACACCACACGGTGGTAGGAGAGACTGGATACTCAGGTGATGTGCTTCTGTGAGAGGGTGGAAATGGGCCTCCAAGGCCAGCTACGATGACCTTTTGCCCTGAAAGCCCAAAGCTGGTGGTCCCCCACAGCAATTCCAACTCTCTCCACCCCTCCCAGTTCTTACTTTCCACCCCCTTCTTTCAGAAAGGTCCCTGTGCCTTGCAGGGAGTGACATAAATGTCTGACTATTCTCCAACTCAACCAGGATACTGGACCCTCATGCCCTTTCATCATACCTGACTCCAGAACAGGGCCGTTGGCAAGTCTTGGGGTTGTTTTTTTCCCCTCTATTGCAAAACACAAATGAGGAAACGGGCAACAACAGATGGGAAAATGTCCCGAGGGACACGGGTAATAACCTCTGATTGTAAACACACGGGTGAGAAGCACTTTAGCCTGTACATCATTTACCCAGGCAATGGCAGTTGCTTCTCCACAGGAGCCTGTGACTTCCTGGTCACAGGATTTTGCCTAATTTCCCTATGCCGGATGTAATTTACCTCCTGTGGGGCGAACCTTGGGTCCAATCAGAAAGCTGGTTCCATCCATAACGGCTCATGCCATTGCACTGGCTGGCATTTCCTCCGTGAAGCATGCAGGACCCACAGCTGGATATGTCTTTAGGCCTTAATGCTTCCCCACCCTAGATTTATTTCTCCAAGTCCGGTGACTAAGCTTCCAACCTCAGCAATAAGGAATGCAGCCAACAACTGGGATCCTGGCCTTTGTTGCCCCGGTAGCCTTGGAGCTTCTGTAGAGGACAACTCTCCTCCTCGGAGAACCCCCTCCTAGCACTGAGATTCCCCAAAACACCTTGTGGCCTCTGGGGACACCTGTGCAACCTTCTGCCTATTCACAGTTACAGGTACAGGTTTTTGTGACTTCCCCAATCACCCTGCTGGGTAGCACCCAACCATAAATCTCACAAGCGTCCCACTTCACACAGCTTAGCAACCTCAGTGAAGAGCTTCCCATGCTTGCTTCGTCACGTGCAATCATGTGTCTTTTAACTGAATCTCCAAACAGACAAAAGTCAAGGTGACTGTTACACTACCTGAGCCCTCTTCACCTGTTGGCCCCCTAGCCAAAAGGGGGGAGGCATCACCCGAATTTCTCCTCTTTTATCCAGCTTAGCAGCTAAGTGGGAAAGCCAGGTCAGAGGCTGACAGCCTGTGTTCCTTTCCAGTTGCTCCCTTACAGCTGCTCTCTCCCTCCATAGATCTCTGATTACCCTTAGCAGCATCCAAATCATATCACCTCTCACTGACACCTTGGCCCTGACGTATTTATTACTCCAGGAGCTTGTAATAGCTGTTCCAGACCTTCAGCCATTTAAAAGCAACCCACACTACCTGGAAGATGACTTGACAGCCCTGGATTCCCCCGACCAATACCTCCCCACCTCACCCCACCCCGTGGACACACCTTAGTTACATGTTCCACTGCTCAACACATTCATGTCCCTGCCACTGCTCCCACCAGAACCTGTAGGGACAAATCCCCATGTCAAAATTTCCTCTGCACCCCTCCCCCACTCTGGCTCAATTTCACATTTGTCTCATTCCCCATATCAGGGACAACCTCTTCCCAATCACCTCCTCAGTGGTTCCATCCTGACGCTTCCCTGGGGGAAGACATAAGCAATGTGTATGTACCCTTCTCCTAAGGTACCAGTGACATCACTCAACCAAATTCATTCTGTGAGCTTCATTAGAGAGCACAGGTGAGGGTTGTTCCCAACAGACAACACCTGGAAAGTCTTTACCCAGCAGCAAGTGTCAGTCAAGCCCAGCCAGGATAATCGCTTGCAAGGGGGCACAGCTGAATGTCACAAGATGGTGATTGCTTGGTTCAGGGGACAGTGCTGTGCAATTCTGGTCAATTCCAGATAGAAACAGAGGTGAGCAGCTTAGGGGTCTCCGCTGACTGTGATGTTGGAGGCAGATAAGTGTAACCTCAAAGCCAGGCTGTGCCAGGTGCAGAACAGCTGAGGTGGGTAATGTTCCATCTCCCAGCCTCAGAACTGCTTCATTTTGAGAAAGGGTCTCACTGTGTAGCTCTGGAACTCACTGTGTAAAGCAGGCGGGTCAGGAACCCACAGAGCCACACCAGTCTTGCCTCTGGAATGCTGGGATCAAAGGCATTTGCCACCAAGCCTGGCTTTCAAAACTTTTATTTATAGGTAGTTTCGCATTCTGAAGCCCCGGCTGCCCTGGTACTCATTCTATAGCCTCTAACCCATGCACTCTCCTGCCTCAGCCTTCTGAGAGCTGGGGTTACAGGCATGAGTCACCATGCCTGGCTCTTGTCAACCAAACTGGATTTATTTACAATCACACAGAAACACACATGGGCAGGACGGGGGGGTGGGGGGGTGCTGTGAGGATGAGAGAATTTTCAGAAAAGTTCCTGAAGAGAGCTGAGCTCCCTGGAATGTGGGTGGTCCCATTGCACAGGTTGGGGTCTGGGGATGAAGGAAGCAGAGAGGAAGCTGAGCCCCAGCATGCAGTCAGACACCAGCCGCCTCACACTCTTGCCTTTCCTGCCAGGTTCGACAGAAACCTCAAATTGTGAAAAAAGAAGCCCTCACCTGGCAGTGGAAAGGGATAGTCCACCCTCTTTAATACCCTGCAGTCTGAGATTAGGGGCTGGCAAACCGTAAACCGTGGCCGGAAAGCCTGCCACTCACCGACTCATGGCCTGTGACTTCAGAAGGGTCGTTAGCATTTTCAAATGGTTGAAAATAAAAAGAAAAGTCCCCAAGTCAGGCCCGGTCCACTCTGGGCCCATTTGGGCCCGTGTGCTTGGGGCTTAGTCTGTTGCAGCAGAATGAGGCTGGAAAGATCTCAAAGTCTAAAGTGTTTACTGAGCAGGGCTGGCAGCCTGTGCTTCTTCCACCACAGCCTCTACACCGCATCGAGGGTGCAGAAAAGGGAGAAGGAAAAAATTAAAATGGGGAAATTTACACATGACACACTCAGGAAAGAACTAATTTATTACAACCAGCAAGGTCCACAGCCCACTTTGTTCTCCCTCCCAGGAATGAATTTCAGTGTCATAAAGCAACCATACTCCAACAAGCTGATAAAAAAAAAAAAAAAAAAAAAAAAAGACTTCTATGTATTATTATGTTTCTGCCCCAGACTTTCCAGCCTAGCCTTGTGGCCTGGACTTTCTGGCCTTCCCTCAGTGTTTAGGCCTGCAGACCCACAGACCTGCACAGACACACAGATGCTTACAATAGTTTTAGGCTGATCGGCCTAAGGCCCAGGCATATAACTTGCTAACTCTTTACCCTTAATCTAACCCATGACTCTTATCCTGTTCAGCCATGGGGCTCGGTACCTTTTCTCAGAGCAGCATAGTTGTCCTCTGTATCTGCTGGCTTGTCTGGCAACTCTGTGGCATCTCTTCCAGGCGTTTCCATGGTTTCTCTGTGGCCTCTGGCCTCTCTGTTCTTCCTGTTCCCAGAGTTTTCTTAGTCTGGTAGCTCCGCCCACACTTCCTATCTGCCTTTGTCCAATCAGCATTTTTATTAAGCTAGTAGGCAGGACAATTATTCACAATGTAACATAATCACCCTAGACTTCTATTTTAGGTGTGTGCCTAATGGCCAAAAAAGTCAGAAGAGGGTGTTGGATCGATCCCTTGCAACTAGAGGGACAGACAGCTGTGAGCCACCAAACTTGGGCCTGGGCCTTCTGCACAAGCAACCAGTGCTCTTAAGTGCTGAGCCATACCATCCATGGAGCTGATTAAGTGGAAGAAGGTTGTGTGTTTGTGTGTGTGAGAGAGAGGGGGGGGGGAGGGAGGAAGGGAGAGGGAGAGGGAGAGGGAGAGGGAGAGGGAGGGAGGGAGGGAGGGAGGAAGGGAGGGAGGGAGATTAAGGTTTAAGGTTTCAAACCTAGAGTTTAAGGAAAACTAGGCAAGAACTCTATCCCTCAGTCTCACCTCCAGCCTCTAAGACTTCCTTTAGTTCCCTGCGGAAGACAGAAGGTGGGCAATAGAGAGAGCCATCCGTGAGGGCAGAACAAGACAAGCACTTAGGCCATAGCAGGAGCTTCACAAAAAGGGTGAGGCCAGGCCTCCTCCAAGTAGGGTAACCCTGGGGGCTGTGGGGTGTCACCGGAAGCCTGGGTGGGGCCTGCGATTTTGACAATCCCACACTGCCTCTGCAAACCCGGGACACATCCCAGAAGGGGATGAAGAAATGCTAAGTCAGGAAGCCCCCTTGGATGTTTCCCAAACTGAAAGCCACACAGAAACTAGCGAACACTCTTGTTCCACACACGGGGACTATCAAAACTGAACATGAGCTGTTATATAAAAATAAATAAATAAACAAACAAACAAACAAACAAACAAACACCACCACCACCAAGAACGAAGCTATCATAGGACCAAGGTATGTGCTTTGATGTGCTGGAGCTGAAGCTCAGAGAGGGGCGGGTCCTTCCCTGCCTGGCCAGTGTGGGCAGGACTGCCTCCTGAAGGTTTAAGGAGCTGGAAGGTGAGGTTCTGCACTCCTAGGGTCGTGGAAGGGGGGTGTCACATAAGGGAGCCTCCCAAGGCAAGTTAGGACTTCAGGGGACTCCATTAACATAACAATCCTTTAATAAGAAAAGCATTTATCCCTAATTCTCACCTCCCAGGCACCCCAGGTGCTTTCTAGTACACTAAAGAACCCCGAGCTGGCCAGGTTAAAGAAATGCCAGTCACAACCTGCTGGCCCTGGCTATGAAGCAGGGCTGCGGACCTAATTGTGAACTGCCTACCGGGCGAGAACCACAGACCATCCCGAGGGGGAGAGGAAAATCAGATCTGGCATAAGCTGGGCAGTTCTCCCCTCCCAAACATTAATCCCGAGGGTAAAAGCGGCCTAGGACAGAGGCGTTTATGGGGCCTTATTTATAACCGACCTGGGGAGGGAGGCCTGCCAAGCCCCACCGCGCGGCCGGCTCGTAAATCCAGGCAGCCGCAGCCGCAGCCGCGCGTGGCACTGGCCTCCCTCTCGACCCTGATCCTGCGCTGGCTTCGGTAGCTCCGGGGTGGGTGGGGGTGAGCCGTGAACCTACCATCCAAGTCGACTGTGGAACTTTCGGTGACTTCATGCGTCTTGTCTCTGGCCCTCCAGCATCTCCTGGCAAGAGAAGAGGAATCGCTGAAGATGTTTGAAAAATCTTCCGGGGCATCATGGGCGATTCTTCTAAACCAGGAATCTGGACAGGAGCCGATAACACGGAAACATAGAGAGCAGGGGAGTTTCGGACCATCCAGCAGAGGCTTTGGCACTCACTGCCTCAACCCTCCAGGGACGTTCTCTCTTCTCCCTTACGGTGATTTATCAGGGCCCTGAACGTCTTCCTGGGAGTATGGTCCAAGCGAGGCGATTGATCTGGCCCTGAGCTAATGGTACTGACAGCATTTTTTCCAGGCAGGGCTTGAGACTGGCGAGTCTGCTTCTGCCTTCGTGCTGGATGGTTTTGGGTGAGTTAAACACCTCGGGCTATAGTCGTCTGCCAGCTCTGTGTGGCAAGGGCTTTGGATTAGCACAGACTTGAGGTTCAGACACTGTCTCCCGCTTCATCTGCAAGAGCAGGCTCGATGGGCAGGGCAGCATCCTCTCTCACCACACCCCACACTGGAGGCTGCCTGG
Source organism: Phyllotis vaccarum (assembly GCA_033318265.1). Classification (NCBI taxonomy): domain Eukaryota; kingdom Metazoa; phylum Chordata; class Mammalia; order Rodentia; family Cricetidae; genus Phyllotis; species Phyllotis vaccarum. Next base: position 46,880,927 of record JARWLC010000003.1, read on the forward strand.
GTACCATCTCACGACTCAGGGCCTTGGTATCAGGAGGGTGACATCCATGGGAGCCCCACTGCGGCCCTGTGAAATGAGTGGATGAAAAGGTTCGCCTGGAATCCAGCTGTGCAGGGATGAGGGGAACTTGTGGGTGGGCCTCTGTCCCCTGTGCTGGTAGATGTCACCAAAGCTTCAACAGACCCGTCTTGTCTGATAGAGAGGCACTTCTACAGGCCTCTGCTGGATGCCCAAGTGAGGGCCGGGTCTACACAAGCAGGTTAGAGAAGAGTGTATGAGAGGATCCATTCAGTGAGGTGGGATATAGCTCTGTTGTTAGGGAGTGATTTTGCACTTCTTAATCCCAGTTTCCCCGGGGGTGCCTTGGGGATGCCAGTGGTACAGCCTTCTCTGGCCTCTAAGAAAGAGCACTAAACAGCCTGCCTTAAGCTGCACATGGCAGGGATCGGGGTGGATATCTGCTCTGATCTCCTCAGGGCAGCGGAATGGTTGACAGGGAATTCACACTTGAGGCCTGGAGGCAGATGCTCCTGGAAGATCAGTGTGGACACGTGGGCACCAACGAGGGCAGCTCGCACACTCGGGCAGGGGCGCCAGGGGGCGCCCCATACCTTCGCTACTTCCCCCTAGGCTGAGAGCCTCCTGCCCCGCTGAAGGTCCAGGGACCCTCTCCATGAGACACGGGGCCCACTGCCTCACTGAGAGTGTAATTTATCACCGAAAGGAGTTGCCATACTCCCGAGATATCTGTGGCTGACTCCTAGTTGTCTCTCAGAATCCATTTCCCGGCTTCCCGTGAAATCCTAGCTGCCCCTGGGGTCCCCAACTCCTTTGCTCGTTCTCTGGAGTTAGGCTCCTGGGGACAAAGGACAGCAAGCATCTATAACCACAAAGACAAGTACCACAGCCTAGGGGTGGCAGAGGACAAGCCTACTGCCTCTCAGTCACTCCAACAGCTACAGGTCCTACTGTGAAGCTCGAGGAGGCCCTTCTGTCTTGCTTTTCCCAGCCTGTGCTCAAAACAGTCCTGGAAACAGCCCCACGGGGGTTCACAAAAGGCAGCCACCACCACACTAGGGTAGGTGGCAATGTGTGCTGCTGCCCTCTCTAGGGCTTACGCTGTGCATAAAGATGCCATTTTCCAATCTTACAGCCCAGGCCGGGAGAGGTAAACTGGTAGCTATCCCCCAATGGGCAATTTTCTCTTGCTTTTGTTTTGGAGCTTTCTGCTGTGACCTACCAGCTGGGAGCACTCAGGGAGGAGGTCAGCATGTGTCTGTGGCCACATTTCCAGTCAGCAGCCCTGCTCCAAACCCTGGGCAGATGCATCTCAAATCATTCGTAGGCCCTTCACTCACAGGCTTTTGAGAGAAATCTCTTCGCAGCTTCGTTCCCCTTTGGACCCCATCCAGGGGACGATGTCTCCTGTGAGCTGGGCCACTTGGAAGTTTTAGGAGCTGAGGCAGCTAAGGTTTCTGGGCACTTCTGATCAGGTCTCTGCCAGGCCTGAGGCACTCAGAGCAGAGCTTACCACATCCTAGAGGAACTAGATGGGGCCGCCATAGGGCAGCAGATGCTGTAGCCACAGCCTTAGGTGACAAGCCTGCTACCCCCAGGAGGGAAGCACCTGGAAGGCCCAGGGCTTGCTCAACAGCCAGCCAAGCAAAGTAGCTAAAGATATTGTTTGGCCTCAGACACATTATGGAGGGACCGTTGGGAAGCCTCAAAACCCTGTGGGTGGTTACTACTATGTCCTTATTTTGGCATAAATGTAACCATAGGCAAGCTTTGATACACCACCTACACCACCACCACCACCACCACCACCACCACCACCACCACCACCACCACGGGGCGGCGGGGGGGGGGGGGGGGGGGTTGTTTCCACAGTGTGATATTGACAGCCCACCTCACTGCCTGAGCAAAGAGCTGGAGAGACAAGGCCTATTATCCTTCCACCCAAGCACTGTTGTGGGAACTGCTTCACCTCAATGGCTCCTGGAGCACCAAGTTCTGCATTCTCTTCTCTGGGCTTCAGAGAGCACAGAGCCCACACATTCACTTTCCTTGGGCTATGTCAGCAACCTAAGGACACCTAGAAAGAGTCCATGTGAGTGAGGCATGGATTAAATGGGGCACAGACACTACCCTCTGAAGGCCTGCACTTCAGGTGTGACTCTGGGATCCCAACTTTTCCAGGCATTGACTGAGCCACCCTGGGCAAATCACTACCCACCTGTGGGGTTCTGCTTTCAGGAAATGGTTTGGGATTCTCAGTACACCTTGTGAAACACAGCTCACTCACTAAACTGCTCCCACCCCTACGATGCCTGTCAAGAAGGCAGGGTAGACGCTGGCAGAGAGAACTGTGATTCCCCAAAGGCCATTCTGCAAAGATGGAGAACCACACTCGGTCCCCTGGACAACTCAGCAGGAGCTGAGGCATCTCTGGGTTAAAGTCACTAGGAGCAAGGACCAGACAGCCATCAGCTGTATCCTCTACAGGTGGCACAGGCTTTTCTAAAGTGATAAGAGAGATTCCAGGCCCAGACCAGTGTGGTAGGGCTGTGCCTGCCTGTCCATCTCTCTTTCTCTGTAACTGTGTAGGGAGGGGCATGCTGCAGCCCTCACCAGGATCTCTGGATGATGGTGTTCCATTTCCAGCTTCCACCTCATCCATCCAGGCTCCTCCCAGGCCAGAAGGGAAGGCGTCTAGGTCACACAGAGGCCAGGGCAGCACTGAATGGAATCCAGACTGCCTGGGGATTATCACTGTCCCAGCACAGGCCACAGGCCAGCCACACATCTGCAGAGACAGGAAAGAACCATCGGGCTGGAAGGTCCCTCTGCAGGAGGCTTATGGGAGGCAATGCTTGCCTCCTCCTACCCGGTTCCCAGGTTCCTTATCTCCCTGCTTCTCCTTTGTTAGTCCTCTCAGAGAATTAGAGACAGGGTCACACCTGGGAAAGGGAGCTTCTCCACCCCCTCTACAGCTCCGACCGTGCCTGAAGCCCTGGCTTGTTTGTTGGCATGTACTTTGTGCCAGGTGTTCAACATGTGTGCTGCCGTTTCAATTCTGACAACACTGTGGTGTCACTTCTGCTCTTGTAGGATGGGGAAACTGAGCCACAGAGCGCTTAGGTGCTCCTCCCCCACCTTCTCTCCCTCCCTCCTCCTCGTGAGCCAGGGCCCAGTTTGGAAAATAGGAGAGCTGGGAAAGATACAGGCCTCACACATTACTTGAGCACGGAGAGCCAGCTGGGGCACACATTCCCCTGAGCACAAGGCTCGAGGAAGGAGCACACACAGCCCCTAGGACATCAAAGCCGACAAGGACCCAGGACACAGCTACCCAATCCCCAGGCGCAATTATCACCTGTGTGCAGAGAGGGCCAAGGAGGGAAGACCTGGCAGGGGCTGAAGCCAGGGCCCAGAACTCCGGAGGAGCGAGAGGTAGAGAGGGGAATCGGTGTTCGTCAAAAAAGCCAGGAACTGGCTGAGCCCCGAGGCTAGAGCTCAGAGGGGCTGGGAAGCTGGAGAGAGATTCAGCCACACGGGCCAGGTAAGAGCTCTGGTGAGGGGCGTGCTCAAACAAGGACTCTGAAACCCTTTGGACAGCCCCGGGGAGCTGGAGAGGGTTTTCAGCAAGGTCAGATTCAGAGGGGAAGGATGCTCAGTGCAAACCAGTTAGCAGGGACAGGCGGTGGCCAGACCGCTAAGACATGTGAGAGATGGAGGACCAGGCTGATTCTGGATGAAGAGGAAAAGGGGTGGGGGCTGAAGTAGATGAGGACCGAAGCGGAGAGTTAGGAGCGTGCCCTGGTGGTTAGTGGTGCCCTCGCCGGTGGAGGTTCGGATTCTGGGACGGATCAGAACGCCCGAGCAGCTGAGAGCGAAGCTGGGCTTGTGGCCCAGGTCGGGGGGACGTCCCGGTAAGACGGAAGGGTCGGGGAGGCAGAGCAGTCACACGGAGGCTCGGAGAGTGAGTACGGAGCTGGGTTCACCACCGGCCGATGCCTCTGGGGCAGAGGGAGCCGGCTCTGCGGCCAGGGGATGCCGGTCTCCGGGGGCAGAGGGGTGCGGGCCGCGCGCAGCCGGCTCTCATTAGCTCGGGCCGCCCGCTAATCAATCCCAGGCGGGGGCTCCCGGGCCGAGTCCGCATCATGGAAACTGGCCGAGCGCCCGGCGGAGCGATCGGGGCCGTCGGCGGGGCCAGGCCGGGCGCCTCTCCGTCGAGGGCGCGGGCGGAGGCGGATCGAGGGGCCCGGGGCGGGGCTCGGCTACTCCGCGCCCTTTCTGGAGCCGGCCTGGGGACGCGGGGGTCGGGGCCGGGCCTGCGGGGCCTCCGGGCGGGGGTCGATCCGTACTAGGCCCGGGCTAGGCCGCTTCTCTCCAGGACCCCGGGGTCTCCTCCGGCCGAGAGCGGACGCCCCGATCCTCGCTGCCCGCGGCCTCCTGGTGCCCGGGCCACGGCGAGCGGCCTCCTGGAGCGGCTCCAGCGTGCGGCCCCGACCCCGGGGCGGTGCTGCTCCGTCCCGGACGCGGCCCACGGAGGCCTCGGGCGGAGGAGGCTGGAAAAGAGGCCAGGCGGCGGGAAAGGGGGATGATTCATCCCTGGGAGCCCGAATCGGAAACACCGCAATCTGGGAACAGCCTTGCCTGGGCCGACGAGAGATCCAGGACAGTCCGTCCGGCGAGGACCTGCGTCCGGCACTGGCAGTCCCCTGCCTCCAGCCCGGGTCCTAGCCCGGCCGTGGGAGGAGGGGGAGGCCTCTTCTGGAGGAGTGGAAAAGAATCCTGGACAAAGTCCGCCGCTGCCTCCTCTGCTCTGACTGGCTGGTCTCGGCCAGAGCGGTCTTCCCAGAGTCTAGCTCAAGTCTCTCCTGCTGCAGCTCCAGTACTGGCTGAGGAAGTCTGCAAGGAGGGGGCGAGCAAGGAGAAGCCGGAGTCAGAGACACCCCCGGAGGCCCTCGCTGCGGTATGTAAAGCGCAGTAGGGGGAGGTGGGGCGCGCGCGCGCTCGCGACCTGCAGCCCCGGGGCGGTCCGAGCGCCCCCTCCCCTGGTTACTTCGGGGCCGCCACGTGCGGGGGTGGGGTCGAGCCCGGGAGGTACTTACCCGGGCCGCGGTTTCGAGGAGGGGGGTGCCGCCTGTGCGGGCAGGCGGGCGGAGCGCGTGCAGGCTGCAGGAGCCCCGCAGCCCCGGCCGCACCGGAGCCCCGCAGCCCCCTCCCTGCGCTCCGCCCGCGGGCCCGGCCAACGCTGGCTTCCAGCTCCGCTGCGGAAAACCCGAGCGGGGGCGGCTCCCTGCCTTGCGGCCGCGGGAAAATCCGGGGGTGGCCGCCAGGGATCTCCAAGCGGCCGGCCGAGGCAGTCCCGCGCGTCCCTCCCCCGGAGCCCGGCCCGTCGGGTCAGTGTCTGTCTCTCTGCTTCTCCCCGCAGAGCGCCCGGACGACCGTGCGATGACAGCCGGGAGCCCCGGGGACGGCGGCGCGCGCAGGAGCCCCGAGGGCCGCGTCTCGCGCCTGGGCCGCCGCCTGGGCCGGCGCCGGCGGCCGCGCTCCCCGCCAGAGCCGCTGCGGGTGCGGGCGCGGCTGCGGCTGCGCTCGCCGTCGGGGGCGTTCGCGGCACTGGGCGCGCTCGTGGTGCTGGTGGGCATGGGCATCGCCGTGGCGGGTTACTGGCCGGGCCGCGCGTCCCACGCCCACTCCCCGAGGACCGGCCGCGCGCACGGGCCACACGAGCGTCTGCGGCTTCTGGGGCCGGTGATCATGGGCGTCGGCCTGTTCGTGTTCATCTGCGCCAACACGCTGCTCTACGAGAACCGGGATCTGGAGACGCGGCGGCTCCGCCGGGGTGTGCTGAGGGCGCAGGCGCTGCGGCCGCCCGACGGCTCCGGCTGGGATGCGCTGTTGCCCAGTCCCGCGCACGGGTCCCCGGGCACTGTTGCGGAGCCTGATACTTGGGACCTGGCCCCGAGGCGGGGTCCCTCGCCCGTCCCGTCGGTGCGCAGCCTGCGGTCTGAGCCTGCCAATCCTCGCTCGGGGTTGCCTGCGCTGCTCCACAGCTACCCATTGAAGGGCCCGGGGCTTCCACCACCCTGGGGTCCTCGGACTCAGACTGGCCATGTGATCATCACAGTGCAGCCCTCTGGTTCCTGCATTGAGCACTCCAAGTCTCTGGACCTGGGCCTGGGGGAGCTCCTCCTGGGGGCCTCAGCAGCTCGGGACTGTGCCCACCGAAGCTGGCCACGGCTGGATAGACTCAGTTTGGGGGGCTATGCTAAACTAGGAGGAGGCTTGGGCGCCCGGGTCTGATGTGTAAGGGATAACCTGCTATAAGGCTACCAGCGTGGACCATGGGACCAGGACAACAGGAGTCCAGTGTCCACTAGCTGCTTCAGTCACCTCTGAGGCTAGGGATGCTGCTGTGACAGCAGCCGCTCAGGCTCCTGACCTGCATGTGTAGAGCAGTGCCAAGTGCACCGGGCAAGCCTCAGGGGCATGTGTTAATGTGGATACCAGCATGATTCAGCCTCAGGAATTTCTTCAGCCCATATGGCCTTAGCCCGGAACGGTACATAAGGGGCTGCAGGCTAGGCCAAGAGCATCCAGATATGCTCCAGTACCTTAGCAAACTCAACAGTGGTTGGTTGGGATGCCTCAGGCTGGGACAGGCTCCCTCCAAGGCGATGCAGGTGGGATCTCCGGGGAAGGTGGGCAACGGAGACCCTCTGAAGCGGTCTGGGCAGTGACTGAGCCTCAAACCGCTCCCACTTCAAACCAATTTTTCCTCCAGCTATGTGGGCTGTCCCGGCAGGGCTAACTACTGCCAGTGCCCTGCTCTGGGGTCACACGGCTCCCCGGAGACAGGTCTGTCTCACTTTTGTCTGGCCTGTGCCACGAAGCCTTCCCCCAGCTGGCAGAAGGCACCCGTTAGTTCTCAGCTGTTCCTTCCACAGCCGGGAGCTGCACCTGGCCAGTGTGGGCAGCTTACTGTACACAACGGCTTCCCTTTTATCTCCCGCGCCCAGGTTTAATTTTTTTCCCCCCACGCTTTTGTTAGAAGAGAAATTTTAAAGTGGATCAGTCCCCACAATCAGTTTTTTTTTTCCTTCATGTTTATTGAAAAATGCCATACAAGAAGCAAGACCAAACACTCCTAAAACACTACAGCCACATCGGTCACTATGAAAGGCGCAGACAGCAGGCCTGATTACTGCCTGTCTCACCTAAGGGTTTTCATTTGGACTCTGCCAACAGTTTCTATTTTGTCTAATGTAAACAACTACTTGATATGATTCATAATTTTTAAAAAATTTACAAAGCTCCTTCATTTTTTGTCATCAAAATAATAGATCTGCGAGAAATTTGTAAAAACAACCAGCCTGGGGCTTATATTTTCCCATGAGCACTCAGGGTGCTGGCTAGGCTGTAACTCCAGCTCCCTTCCTCGGGGTGGGCCACGGCCCCCCAACCCCAGCTGCTCAGCATCCCCCCAGAATACACTACTGGCCTGGAGGAAGGTCTCTGGAGTTAGCCTTCTTGGGCCCCTCAGTTTAGGAATATAGGGCTTGCTTTGTGGGTGGGTGGCAGAGATCTCATGTGGTTTGAAGGAAATCTACTTCTGAAGTAAAAATAAAACTGCACTTGGGTTTGTTACTGTGGTGTGCCTGAGTCACTTTGGGGAAATCTCTGCCAAGTCCCTGACCCTGGAGATGGAACTCCCCTCCCCCCTCACTACTTCTACCTGGACAGAGTCTGTTCTTCACACCAACTGCAGAAAGGAAGGAAAAAAATCCAAACAATTACTATATCCCAAGATCTATTGCCAGAGCCAGCAAAGGAGGGGGAGGAGACTTGGAGGAGCATCAGAATTTCGGTCCAGTTTCCAGACAGAAGCAGCAGAAAGGTCAGGTACCCAGTTCTGAGGATGGAGGCAGCAAGGAGTACAGGGCTGGATAGGCAGTGGTCCTTCTCCTCCTCCTGAGTCTCCGAGCTGGGCTCCATGCTGACCCCACTCCCTAACACAGCCTCCTCTGGCTCAGCCCCAGACAGCCTGGTCTCTTCAAGCCCCTGTAACACACTCTGCAAGTTTGCTTCTGGGAGTAGCTCTGTCCTCTCCCACCTGGGCTCCCCCTCCTTAGAGCGAGCTGCCTTTGGCAACAGTCTCATGGGAGCTAAAAGAAAAAATGCACACTCAAAACCAGTTTAAAGTCGCTGAGTTTGTGTAAAGAGCATTCAGCCAGGAGGCCAGAGACTGCTTGCTGACTACCCTTTAGCCCTCAGCTGCTGCCAGAGACCTACTGTCAACCCTCATGAAGTTCATTCCTAGCCTAGAATTAGGAATCTAAGAAGCTTCCAGGCAGATCTGTTTGTAGGAAGTGCTGGAGGATTACAGAGGCCCTGTTTTGGGGATGGGGGAAGCTCCCAAATTCTCACCACCAATTGGGAGACATCAGGCTCTTTTTTCAAAACAAATATTTAAAAAAAAAAAAAAAAAAAAACTAAATCCAAAACCCACAATAAAATAAAGCCTAAAAAACTGACAGACTTCTCAGATAATGGGGGGAAGGGCAGAACTGGCTCATATGCACCCTGACCAGGGATGACCACGAGGAGGTAAGAAATACCCTTGCTCCTGGAAGGCATCCTCAGGCAGCCTGCCTGCAGAAGATAAAAGGTCACAGGGTGCACCCTCTTCCCTGGGCCACATCTCTTACTATGCCAGGTAGGAGGAGGAGGCCCAGGGTGAGGCTGGAAGCATTCTCAGTGGGGTCCAACTGAGGTAAAGGCGCCACTCCCCTGGGTGAAGCGCACTCCTGAACAATAAGACCTGATTTTTAAAACCTCATTAACTCTTTTTCCCCAAACTACAACTAAAAATGTTCCACTGGCACTCTTGGCCAGAAGTGTCTAATTTTTCCGTGAGTTCTGGTCTCCTGAGACAGAAGCTGGGGAACAGTTGGTGGATAGCTAGGGAGGTGAAGGCCACAGATGCATTCAAATGTTCACAGTATTAGCTCTATCTGAACAACTGATGTCTCTGACCTAAGCTCCAAACAGAAGGGGGGTGATATCACATGCTCAGCCAAGTCCTCTGCCTCACCAAACACCCTGCAAAAGGAGGTCATGTTTCTGGGGTCTGTGACCAGGGCATTTGCCCTGCCTGACATTGACTGGTGCATCAAGTTTCTGTGTCATCCAGGGGCTGTGAAGCTGGAGGAACAGGAGGTCCCGCTGAGCTGGCTCTGGCCTCTGACAGCCGACAGGGTCTCTGGAGGGTTCTGAAGAAGTCTCTGAATTCTGTCAGGGCCTGAGTTGGAAATGAGTGAGTAGACACAAGGCTGAGGGGTTACCAACAACCCCATGAAAAACCCAAAATGTCTTAAAAACAGTTCATAGACCAAAAAGTTGACAATTTCTGTATCACAATATAGAAAACATCTGTGGCATCTAGAAGAGTCTCAATATATAAATTCTGAATAGAAAATCAAGTTGGTTTTCTGTGGTGTGGATCAGTCTTGAAAGTCTGAAGTCTGACTGCTGCAGGCTGGCTTCTTTACGGTATGCTGGCTTCTCGTGGATGGGGAAGGGTGGGGACCGGGGCGGGATAGTCCCTAGAGGGAAGAAGAACAGGAGTTTGAACCCCTACAAAGGAGCTCCCAGCACCACCAGCCTCTCCTGGCTGGACACAGTGAACTGCATTGACTTACCGGCGTCCTCTTTAGGCATTTATTTATCTGGGTTCCTGCATGCCCGGCTCTCTGATCTGGCCCCTGTTCTTCTCACCTCTGGCCTTTAGCTCTCCCTGGTTCTGGCCCACCTACCCTGGACTTGCCAAGGGCAGAGTAACAGTGAGTGCAGGGGACTCCAGAGGCTGGTGACAGTTCAGACCCAAGTTTGAGGTACCTCCTCCTACCCAGTGAAGCTGGGACACTAAGGCAGAAGGACACACATGACCTGGCTGCTCTGCTTGGGGCCACATAGTTAACAAAAGCCTCTGCCTTTACTGAGATCCAGTGTGGATAGCTCTTGGGGTCAGGAGCTTCCCAAGTGTCCAGAGTTCCTGAGAGCTTTCTCTGGCTGAGATAGTGGCACCCCCGCCCCCCATCCCAGCAGAAACACCCTTACCTGAGCTCACTCCTCAGAGATTTCAGTCTCCTGGTGGACGACCACCTTGGTCACTGACATGTCTGGGTGCTGTTCCTTGGCCTCCTTGATGGCTTGTACAAGAACCTGTAAAAGACAGAGGTAAAGCTTGTCAAGCAAAGAGCAACCCAGCTTGTAAAGGAAGCCTGAGACATTTCTGTGATGATAGTGGTACCAGGGGGCAGCACAAGAGGATCAGTGCCCTGTCCTGTCCTGTCCTGTCTGACTACTGGACTCAGAGCACAAAGGCAGGGAAGGGTAGAGGTTTCCTTTAGAGAAACAGGCAGCCTCATGAATGAGAAGATTGGTTCAGGTAGTGAATATCCGAGCACAAACTGTGTTCAATATGGGAACAGGGCCAGGCCAGGAAGGTGAGGGAGCACACAGGTTTTAAAAAGGTGGGAGGCAGGCAGGAAGACTGACAGTTAGGCCCACCTAAGGCATGCTAGGCACTGGCTAAGCACATTTATTTACTTAATCTTCACAACTGAGTGAGTCAGGGCTCTGCTGCGAGCTCCACTCTGTAAACAAGGAAGCCGCAAGGCACACAGCTGGGAGGGCAACTGAGCTTTTGAATCTGATTCTCTTCTTTGTCATACAGGCCCTTAGATTGTGGGGTGCCAGTCTGAGCCCCAGGAGGATTCTAGGTTACTGTGACATCATTGTCCTGGTCTCTTTAGAGTTGTTTGTCTGATGGATCCTAAGGACAATTGCAGGCCAGTCAAGGGGGGCTGACAATGACACTTCTAGATTTCCATAACACCTGCTGCCTCTGCTGCCCCTGCTCCTCTTCCCTGACCCCCGCTGCTCTACTCTGGGCCCAGTTCAAGCCCTCTCCCTGAAGGCTCTGCCTCCCTCTAAGAAAGCCTGACCATACTGCTTTTCTCCACTCCTTCCTGAAGTGCATCCTCCCAAGCCAAAGCATACCACACCTCCTCCCTCCCAGAGCCTTCAGCTCCCAGCAGAAACAAGGGTCCCTGGAGCACTCTCTGAACCATTTAGTATCATTATATCGACACTAGCCTGTGATAATCTTTATAGGGTAGAGGCACAGCTCAAAGTTGCTAAAGGGTATACACAATAGATCAGGTACAGAGTTAGGGTTCAGGCCTGTTCTACCCTGCAGCTTTTGCATAGATATAACACACAGTGGAGTTCAAGCCATAGGCTGTGAGCTGGTAGTAGGAAGGACCCACTGAGCTCAGCACCCAGGCCACAGGTCCCTACCCGGGCTTCTGGGACCCTGAGCACAGTATCCACAACAGTGAGTCCCAGCCCTGCAGCCCCCTCTTCCTGGTCTTGAGCATAGCAACAGAGAGGCCTGGGCTGTTCTAGCAGGCCTACCCCCTCCACCAGCCTCTCCCCCCACCTCTTCTCAGTAGCTTCTCTGTTCTAACAGCACCCAGCAGCGAATTGGGAACATTAATTCTGACCTTATTATTTGCTAATTGCTTGTAGCACACAATTAGCACCTAATTAACATAAAAACATAGAATTCTAGCACCCAGAAGGGCCCAGGAATTATCTGGATCAACCCACTCTCTTCTAGAGAAGAAAACATTAGATGTACAGGGATCTACCCAAGGTCACACAGCAAGTTGGCGACAGATCCAGGACACAGAATGAGCCCCACTGCTACTGTCCACTCGCAGCAGGGACAGCACCTCCTCTTTGTTTCCGTATCACCACCCACCATCTCTCAGGCTGACTGTAGTGAACTTCCTGCCTCAGCCTCGTGAGTGCTAACACTACAATATGGCCACGGTGCCCATGCACTGCCTGTCTATACACGAACAGTCCCACCTCTCAGGCTTCCATGTTTTGAGACCCTCTGTCTTTGTTCTCAAGAGCTAAGGCAGTGGTTTGAAGATGCAGCTGTGCCCACCAAGGCCCTCTGCAGCATTTCCCACCTGATCGTGGTCAATATCTGCATCTCCTGTGATCACAATCCTCTTCTCGATCCGGGTCTCAGAAATTCCACCTTTTACAGTCTGTAACCAAAGGAAGAGGTTAAGTGGAAGCCATATACAGCAGGAAAGACAAGTAAGACAGCCCAGATGGGCCTAAAAGCTCCCTTCAAAATGTTTTGTTTGCTTGCTTATTTGTGTTTATGATGAGGACGTAGCTGAGGCTGAGCACCACAATGCTAGCACTACCCAGAAAGGCCTTTTCCCACATCTCAGCATGGTAGGACCTGCCAACAGGAGCATCCTGCTCCCTTACCTTGGAAGGTGGAAGCCATGGAAGCTTTAAGAGGTGGGGGTGGTGGGTGGTCTTCTGAGTTATTTATGGGGCTATATTACCAGACTCTTTAGTACTCCCAACAAAAAGACAATTTATTATTTGCTTTCTTTTTTCTTCTTCCCAAATACTACAGAAACTCAGGAGGGACAGTGGTGCCCCCCTTTTTGTTCTTCTATATTTTTACTTGATTATTTTCAGCTTCAAAACTGGGACCTCTTATTTTAAAGTATTTCACATTATTAATGTCAAAAGAGCCTTAAATAATCTCAAGTGAGGACAAATAAGGAAAGCCAAGATTTAGACACATGGACTAGCTGGCTTGCTGCCATCTGTGTCTTCTGACAAAGCCTGGCCAAAATGTTTTTTCTTTTCTCTAAATTTCTTACCTATAACAAATCACAAGTCAGGTGTGGTGGTACATACCTGTAATGCCAGCCTTCTGACCCTAAGGCAACACTTGTGAGTTCTGGGTCAACCTGGGCTACATAGTGAGATTCAGGCTAGTTTGGGGTACAGAGTGAGATATCTCAACGGGAGAGGGGGGAGGGAGGGAGGGAGGGAGGGAGGGAGGGAGGGAGGGAGAGAGAGAGGGAGGGAGGGAGGGAGGGGGGGAGGGAGGGAGGGAGAGAGAGAGGGAGGGAGGGAGGGAGGGGGGGAGGGAGGGAGGGAGAGAGAGAGGGAGGGAGGGAGGGAGGGAGGGGAGAGTATTTCTACTATTGCTACAGCAAACATGGACTGCCTGATTTTCTGAGGATAATTTTGATTTTTGACATTTTTCACCATTGTTTCCTATAAAGCAGTCTAGTGATTTCAGCATTTCAGAGCCGCCCTGTGGTTTCCATGGTCTCAGGAATCAACAACAACCAAGATTCATCAGATCAGAGCTCTGGTTTCTAGCTTAGGAAATAGGGCTGTACCTTATCAAAAATCCCCGCCCTTAAACTACGTGTCTCCGTGTGAATGCCTGTTGAGGATGGGACTCACAGCCCAGGCATGGTAGGGAGGTGCTCCCCCACTGAACTCTACCGCCGTCCCAAGCTGACATTTTAGACTTCATCCCCAGCAAAACGGGCAGATGTGTAATGGCAATGACCTGGGATGAAGTTTATGGCGGCCCCTCCCTCTAGGTAGGGTGCAGGGCTAGCTTAGCCCACCTCTGGAAGCTGTTACCTTGGTGATCTGGGTTGTGGTCGTGCTGCTTGTGGTCTCAGAAGTGATGGTCTGAGCTGTCAGCAAGACTCCAGGGTCTAAGTCCCCATTGCTGTCTTCAGTCTGCAGAAAGTACACAAGTCATTAGACCCCTCAGGAGGCCTTGGGTGACACCCAGGTGCAAGGTGGCTCTTCAGCTATACACCCTGCTTTAAGCATCTACTTTCCTTATGGTGACCTCTCAACTCATAAGTAGAACCAGTCTCCCAGGAACAGACTCTTTCTCAACAAGTTGGATGCACGGGCTAGAGGGATAACTCAGGGTAGTTAGGAGCACTGGCTGCTCTTCCTTCCTTAGCACCTACATGGTAGCTCACAACCATCTATAACTCCAGTTCCAGAAGACCTAACACCCTCTCTGGCCTCCTTGGGTACCAAGCACATGTGTGATACACTGACATACATGCATCCTCTCAAAAGGATGCCTGATTTATAAGGTTCTGAGGGTTGAACCCAGGCCTCCGGCATGCTAGGCAATCACTCTATTGACTGAGTTACATCCTGAGCTCCACCACCCTGCATTTTTTAAAAGTCTCAAGACAGGAACTCAGTTGCTCAGGCTGGCCTTAAATTCACAATTCTCAGACCTTAGCCCACTGAGTAGCTAGGATTATAGGCCTGCACTACCAGACTAAGTTCCACTAAATGTTTAATGTATATCCTACAAAGTTTTAAAACCTTAACGTGAAGCTTAAAAGGGGTGTAGACGGCCTCCCTCCCATTTCTGAGCAGTCTTGTTTGTTTGTTGAGAAAGAGTTGTCCTGGATCTTGTTATAAAAAGCAGGCTGGCCTCAAACCCTCAGACATCCCCCTGCCTCTGCCTCTGGAGTGCTGGGATCAAAGGCATGCGCCACACACTATCCAATCTCATTCTCAGAACCACACTTCTTTTACGTGTCATTTTTATTGTTGTTACTTGAGGTACAATTTGGCCTTGAATTCACGGTCTTCCTGCCTCTCTGTTAAGTGCTAATTCTGGAGGTGAGTGGCATATCTAGCTCGCACTTTATGTTTTCATCTTTGAGTGTGTCTGTGGTATAGAAATGTTTGTGTGAAAGTGTGTTCATATGTGTGTGCAAGTGGAGACCAGAGATCAACAGTGGGCATCTTCCCAACTGCTTTCCACCTTATTTGCTTATTTCTTTGTTTTAGGATCTCACCATATATACCAGGCTGGCCTCAAACTCATAGATCCACCTTCCTCATCCTCTGAGTGCTGAGATTAACAGTGTGTGCTTCCAAACCCGGCTTTTATCTTATTTATTTTTTGTTTTCTGAGAGAGTATCTCTATGTAGTCCAGGCTGGCCTCCCAACTCAAAGATCCTTCTGCCTTTGCCTCCCCAGTGCTAGGATTAAAGGCATGTGCTACCATGCCTGGCTTCTACATTCTTTTTTGAAATGGGATCTCTCACTGAACCTAGAATTCATCAATTTATATAGGTTAGCTGGCCAATGGGCTCTAGGGATCCTCCTGTGCCCGCCCCCCACTGGGGGCTGGGGATCTCAATTCAGTCTTTATACTTGTATAGCAAGCACTTTCCCTGATTTTTAAGTATCCATCAAGAGAGAAGGTATTGCTACCCAAGGCCATATCGCACACGGCTCTCACATATATGACTATATACATGTTCCCCTTTCCACCCACAAGCAAGAGATATTTGGCTATAATATTCATTCACACATTTATCATGTAAATTGGTCCCAACCAAGAGCCATACAGAAATACCTCAATAGGATGCTCCATAATTTATTTAACCAACTTCCCCACCGAAGGTCATTTAGGTTGTTTCCACAGTGACAATTTAAAGGTTCCATTCCTCCCCACTCTCAGGGTAGTGGTGTGCACCATCACGACAATCTTTTTCCTTTTCCTTCAGTCCTCCCCTGCTGATGCCTCCTGACAGCTTTTTTTCTGTCTTTCTTGACTGACCTTTTTCTTCTCATTTCTGAAGGCTACACCTACCTCTGTTCCTATAATCATCTCCCCAGATCTGCCCTGGTCATAATCTTGTCTTCAGGCCCGTCCTTACTTTAACACAGTCAACACACAGCTTTAGGAACCATCTTTAAAAGGCCATTTAATAATGCTACTTTATCATCTACCACTGAAAAACTTGAACCAACTTGTCACTCACCAAATTAAATTCCACACTCTAGTCCACAAAGAGAGTGAAGGGGGTAACACGGCCACTGGCTGAACATCTGTGGAGATGCCGGCACTTGGCAGACACATCTCACCTAATCCTCCTCCAGATTTTCAGCAGCAGGTCATCCTATCCCCAGGCAGAACCAGGGAATGGACAGGCTGGGGATTTGTCTGAGGTTATCCATAAATAGGGGAATACAATGCGATGTCAAACTGTAAACTTTACTCTCTAAGCCTCTTAAGGGTGAAACATCTTCCAGCTCATGGTGACAGGAAGACCAACTGAGATCTTCAGTATCCAGCCAGAGCTACATGGCTGCCCCTCTGCACTGTGCTCTACCACTAAGCTCCACCCACTCCTTGAATCATCTATTTACCCATCTGAATTTCTGTATAGAACTTTCTAGTGTCTGATGTTTGATTCTGTGGGTCTCCCTCTCCTTTCTCATTTTGGTTGTTGTTAATTTCTGTAGTCAGGGTTTTCAAGATAGGCTGGGGCTGGGGGGCTCAATCACTCCATCTCCACCTCAAGTGTGGGGATCCTACCTGTGGGTCATTGAGTGTGGCTACTGCTGAGCTTATTGCTACTCCTTCTCTGCCTACTAGACTGCTCCCTGTAGAGGGCAGGGACTGTCTACCTTTCCATCACTTTGACTTAATACACAAATGCTCAATAAACATGTTGAACTCATCTTAGAGAGGATTAACTCTTTGCCTTCCATGACTAATTAGAGAGAGAAAATGCGACAGAACACAACCCTAGCTCAATCAAATTACCAAAAATGATGGTTTCATTGTAATTAAGAAGTGAAAGATCTAAAAAATTTTGAACCCTCACAATAATACCATGACATAGATACTAACATCATGGGCAGGGCTGGTCAAGGATTAATGACTTGCCCAAGACGGGAGACAGGAGCAGAACTGGTACTCAGGCCCATGTTCTTCATAATATTAAAATAACTTTCCAAAATGACTGGGGTGGTGGACAAATGTCATCAGACCTATGGTAATTTCATTTGCTTTTTGGTATTGGGGAATGAACTGGGGTTGCACACATGTCAAGTACAATGTTCTTCTATTGACCTAAACCCTCAGCCCTGACATTTTGCATTTATTTCTTAAACTATTTTGAGAAAGAGTTTCATGTAGCCCAGGCTGGCCTTAGACTATTGTAGGAGGGATATGTTGTTACATTAAATAATTGAACCCCCCTACTTGTTTAATAAAAATGCTGATTGGCCGAAGGCAGACAGGAAGTGTGAATGGGGCTACCAGACTAAGAAAACTCTGAGAACAAGAAGAACAGAGCAGAAATGCCACAGAGATGCCACAGATGCAGAGGACACCTATGCTGCTCTGAGAAAAGGTACCAAGCCGCATGGTTGAACAAGATAAGAATCATGGGTTAGATTAAGAACAAGAGCTAGCAAGTTATATGCCTGGGCCCCAGGTCAATCAGTATATAATATAAGTGTCCATGTGTTTCAGTGGACTATGGGACTGTAGGCCAGAAAGTCCAGGCCAGGAGACAAGACCAGAAATTCTGGGCCAGAAACCTCATTCAACAGACTATATAATTTGAAATGACCCTGAATCCCTGATTCCTGTTCCCACAGCCAAAGTGCTGGCACCTCAGGTATGCATCAGCCACACCCAATTTTAACTTTTAAACTTTTATGTGTGTATATACATGCATATAGGTGCAGTTGCACATGTGTAGAGGTCTCAGTCCTCAGGTGCTTTTCATCTCTGATTTGAGACAGGGTTTTTCACGGACACCTAGGTCAGACTAGTGGGCCCTCAAGCTTCAATCTGAAGATTCTGGAAGTCTAGAGTCAGGTCCTTCCGGTTTGGAGGCAGTACTTCACCAACTGAACTATCTTCCCAGCCCAAACAAGACCCAGTTTTATCTGGCTCAGGAATTGAACTCTGGTCTTCATGCATGATGAGTATACTTATCAACTGAGCTGCCCAGATTCCTAGCCTTCAGTACTGCTTATTGGAATATCCTGAAGTCAGTGGTCTTCAAAGAACTATACCAGAAAGCCTGACATTACTCCCAGTAAATGACTAGAATCAAAGGGGGGAAAAAAAACATTTACTGTCTTCCACCCAGCCTTTGTTCTGGAGCATTGGTGTCTTACCTGGGCAGCCTCATAGGTGATGGTCTTGGTCTCAGTGTGGACAATAGGGACATCTTTGGTTGGGATTTCACTCTTCACAGCATTGGCGGTATCTGAGATGGTGACAGTCTGAGTCTTTACCAGAGGAGGCTGTGGACATCAGAGAAACAGAGTTGGCCAAGCCTTCCTGCAGGCTGTGGAGAGCTGAACCTCTGACACTGATCTGATCAAAGCATTAGCTTGAATCAAACAAAGGTTGGAGTCACTCTCCAAAGACATGATTCCTAAGATGCCCTGACAAGATGTCACATCTTGAGAAGGGTATTAAAAGCGGCATTACTATAATTACTTTCATAAGCTTAATGGAAAATTATAACACCAGACAGTTTATGATCGGTGATATAAAACACTTTAGACCGACCTTCAGAATTTGAATACAAAATTATTTGCCAAATAGAAATCACTTTCATTTACCCTTGTGACTGTATATTATAATTAAGAAAACCAGGCACATTTCCCCACTAAGTACAAATGTACACGAAGCAGCAGAGGCCCTGGAATATATTTCCTTGGAATTCATTAACTTCTTTCAAATCAATGTCAGACATTCACTTTAGATTTACTGAGAAGAAATAGTATTTGGAAAACCAGAAAGAAAAAAAAATCAGTTTTCCCACCACCTGGTGATTAATTTCAGAATTCCAAAAGGATGAACATTAGTGGGATGGCATAGGCCTTCTTGCTTATCTGTTCACCTTTTCCAGGATATCAATCACCCTGAAACTACCATTCGATTGTGGTAAGACTAAGTGGCCATTCACCTTAGTACAGAAGTTAGTGCCTATGATCACGGAATCCCCTATGGGGGGCAGTGGAAGTGGTGGGCTGTACAATATATCAGTATAAATTTTCATTTGAAAATCAAATGCTAGTGAGGAGCACTGGAAAATTTCTGAGCACAGTCTCAGAATGCTTAAGGCTCCTCCCCACAGGAGTCTCTGTAATTCATCTCTTGCCATAGTTCATCCTTGAGAGAGAGGAATGCTCTTACACCAGCTCCACAAAGGTAAGCAGCTGGAGTTTACTCCTAAGAGCTTTGTTAAGTCATCAGAAGAGAAAACATATCTAGTGAGTTAGTTCCTCAAACTGAGTTTCTTTATGGCATCAAAGGCTCCACTTTTAACCATGATACTGCAAACAGCAGAGGCCATGCCCTTAACTACCACCACTACCACCTCCTCCACAGACCAGATTCTGGCCCTCTCCCAGGGTGTCAGTAGACCTGCAGCGTCAAATCAGTTACTACCTGGAAACTTCGAATGAGGGTGGGGAACTGGTTACCCACACGAGATTCAAGAAAGGATCCGCTCTGGGTCTCAAGGGTCTCTGCTGGTGAAACTGGCTCTTGACTACCGTCTGCCTTTTCTCCACCATGTTGCAGCTGGCAGGAAGCTGGAGTTACTGAGAAACTTAAGGTACTGGCCTGTTCCTCCACTCCTAAAAATTCCCCACTTGAGCCTGTTGGTATCTCATTAGCATCAAGATAGCCAGCTGCCTCCTTGCTGTTTATGGAGAGGGAGCCAGAACCAAAGCTCTGTGGAGACTCCGGTGGGGTGGTCATCAGGCTCTGACTAGGAACTACTGACTGCTTGGGGCACTCCCATTCAGAGGCAGGGTAGGTGGGTGGCCCTTTTGTCACGATAGCCACCTCCTCTGTGCGAATGCCATTTACACTCTACAAATGAATGAACACACACAAAAGCAAGGTTATGAATAAATGGGGAATAAGAGAGAAACTGAGAATCAGCAATGACTTTAAGAAGTCTCAAACACATTAATGTTATTATCGCCAATACTCTTTGCACCAAATATGGTCAAAAGATGATCAGCCATTCGTATATGTATTGTGAGCTTAAGCAGTTTTCAACTTTGTTTGGTCCTATTTCTGGGCCCTTGTTAATAAGAGAACAATTTCAATGCACCTCACAGTGTTCTGCACTTCATATGTCTGCAGCCCTCGAAATACAGCATGTGCTTTCATACCTGAAGGAGTTGCTGCTACTCCTACCCACTGGCTCAATTATGCAAAGACAAGGAAACCTGGGAGTTAATCAAAGCATGTTCTGGATGAGTTCTCCTGTCTTCAAACTGTATATATCATATTGGCCCCTATGAGGAGGCAGGGAGACGGGAGTTGAGCCCATGACCAGCGGCTGACATGCTTCTTCACAGATGGATGACACAACACTCCAACCACAGAGTGAGGAAAGTCCATGGTTACATGAGTCTCATGGGAACATGGGTACATGTATATGTAAACACACACGTACATACTTAGCTTTTGCTACATCGTTTTTTAAACTTGTAGCTCTGAAGCAGTTCATCATAAAAAGCTAAGCATTGAAATATATAAACCAATATGAACTTAAAATCTACTATACATTTGTTTTTCTTTCTAGCTTGACTTTCCACCAGTCTTCAGTGCTGCTGATTCTGGCCCCTATGAGAAGATTCCCCTTAGTAAGGATTCAAACCTCAGAAAGACAATTTTTCCACATCACATACTATCTAGGAACTTAGCAGCAGAGGGAGATCCTTTAAGAAGGTGTTTCAGGAGAAAATATACAGCTAAGACCAGCTGACACACTTCAGTGTCAATCAATCAACCATCTACCCACCTATGTACCATCTGTCTACCTAAATTATATTTAAAAATCACTGTGTTCTTCTCCTGTGAACCAGCCCATGCTGTGCCCTCTTAAGAGCCTCAACTCTGGACCCACTTCATTCCTGAGCCATCTTCAAACAGACAACTGAAGAGCATCTGGAACGGGTCCATGCTGAATCAGATGAGAACACCTTTCATTATTTGATTGTAAGTATTACATAGGGCATTGGAGAGAACTGAGAGATTCTGTCTGTAGATGAGACACATAAAATACCTTGGCTAATAGCATATGAAGCTCCTCATATTTAAAACGAGACCAACATTTAGCTGGGCTTGTTTTGGTCTTAAGATCAAATCCAATAATATCTATGAAAACACTTTACAAGAACCAACCTACTTCGCGTAATTCAACCAATCAGCAGGGCAGCTACAATGTGCTTAGAGGACAAAGGACAGATTTGTCTTGCTATGAGCACACTTTCTAACATTCTTATCTCACAAAGTTTTGAGGTCGCACCCCCCCTCCCAAAGGGCCGACCAAAAGTAGCTCACAAATGGGCTTTCCAAGCTGTTCACCCACCCCAGCTCTGGGAAGGACCAAGCCCATTCACACGCAGAGGAGTATAAAAACTTCTCTGCATGTTTTCCCTATAACTGGAAGGCTGGCTCATTATGACAATCGAACAATGGTCAACTTTGTTGTTGTTTTTTTAATCATATCACTGTGTATTCCTGGCTGGCCTTAAATTAGTGGTTAATTTTCCCAAGTGCTGGGATTACGGGCATGAGACGCCTGGCAGGCCAATTTGTGTCAGTCTGCAGAAATGATAAGTGATGATCTGTCATCAAGAAGTTATTTGTTAATTAAACACTGCTTAGGCTAGCACCTCATTTTGGCTTTTTGCTTTGTTTTGTATGCTCCCAGGAGGGGGTGATGGCTCTTTCTTTCCACTCTGCAGGTCCTGGGGATTAAACTCCAGTCATTAGACTGGCAGCAAGTGCTTTTAGCTGTGGAGCCATCTCTAGGCTGGCCTCTGTGTAAAATTAAACAGATTGATTTTCCCCCTAAAGCAAATAGAGAAGAGATCAAAGGTTCAAGCTCTAGTTGAAGTAATGTCAACAATAAATACTCAGAGTACCTCAAATACATCAGCTGTCATAAATAGAAGACAGGCGGCAGTGGGTTGGTCGGCCATGTGCTGCACTCTAAGGCCATGCCAACCTTTCTGGTTGGTGCCACGGGCTGATCTCAGGGGCAATACAGAAATACTGGTCATCCCTCTGGGTGTGAGGAATTAACATGCCCCAAATTGAACTTCCTCTGCTGTTGCCTGGCTCTCTCACCTTCCTCTTCCTTCTTTTCAGTTCCTATGCTGATAATGAATAGCACTGTCGAGTATGCCCGACCATAACCAAGTCAGCTCCCATCCTTTCTCTCTACACACCACCAGTTTTTGAACACTACATTTATTTTACATAGTGTCTATTTATGCGTTCGTGTACAAGTGTGTAGATGTGTATCTGGAGGTCACATATTTTACACATGGATGTCAGAGCCAATTCTCTCCTTTCACCATTTGGGTCCCAGGAATGGATCTCTGGCGGCCAGGCTTGGCAGTAAGCTCCTCTACTCCTGAATCCACCTCACTAGCCCAAGCCACTTCCATTCAGGAACACTTGCCCTATTTAATATCTCTGTTTTCGCATTCACACATTTACTAGCTTCACTTCAACTCCACCTGGTTTTTAAGAGACAAAGGAAGTTCTTTCATTGGTGTGGTCCTGCCGGCTAGGCGAGGGCTGGGATTTTAAACACCACCACCACACCTAGCGTTTTTTACTTGGTTTCTGGGGGTTGAACTCTGTTCCTCACAAGTCCTTTACCAACCAGATCACCTCCCCCTACTCCCTCATTTGATTCTTCTCCAGCTCACTCTGAGGTGACAATTGTCCTTAATTTATAAACGGAGAGAACAAGTTAGAGCCCTCAGCTCTGCCCCGGTTCTGAGGCCCTCTTTTTCCCACAGCACTAAGTGGCATTCTGAGTAGAACTCAAAAGAATGCCCATCACAGCAGTCCAAAGAACCCATAGGAGGATCTGTTTTAGCAGCTGACATGACATTTTTAAATATAAGAGATATGAGAAGACAGAAGATAAGACTGGCCAAGGGATATAAAGTCTCATGACAAGAGAGACACATAATCTGGCATCTAATGCCAGTGAAGAATCATAGCTGACAGTGCTGTTGCCTTTGGCCGTGACCATCAGCACA
Source organism: Phyllotis vaccarum (assembly GCA_033318265.1). Taxonomy (NCBI): domain Eukaryota; kingdom Metazoa; phylum Chordata; class Mammalia; order Rodentia; family Cricetidae; genus Phyllotis; species Phyllotis vaccarum. The sequence goes on from JARWLC010000003.1 coordinate 46,903,743, forward strand.
GGCCACTATATTATATAATACTGTTCAACTGCATGAAACCAAATTAGCCTAGAAACTATGAAGGGATCTTGCCAGAAATATGATTTGACATATGGCTGTGTCTGAACCATCCACAGTAAAAGGCAAAATTGAGGTTTTATGTGACTCTGAGGTTGAGACTATGTTGGTCTAGCTGTTGCTTATCCGGACTATTAGGAGACTCAGGAAGAAACAAGCTACAATAATAGACCAGATACTTATACAAGGTGCTGTGGCAATATCCAGCTGGCTTCAAGCACATGATAAGGGACAGGTGCACACCCCTAATCCAAGCACTTGGTATAGACTGGCAAGTCTCGTGAATCAAGGTCATTCAGGACTACATAATGAGACCTTATCTCAAGAAAAGAAAAATCCAATCCATCCATCCATCCATCCATCCATCCATCCATCCATCCATCCATCCATCTATCTCTACATCTAAATATGAAAAGGAAGTCTGTTAGACATACTTAGTTGAAATGGAACATCACTTGAAGGTTTAATCTCATTTAAAAAGCTAATAGCTCCTGAAGCAGACACAGGAAATTAGGCATTCAAGGCCATACTTGATCATATATTGAGTATGAGGTCCTGGGATACATGTGGTCATATCAAAAATGCAACCCCCCTCCCAGAGTCACGCAAGTAAGAGAATTTAATATAGTTTGTGGAAGAAAAACAGATTTTCCTCCTATAAAGGCTTTCTACCTGTTCAATAGGATTGGATCTCCAAATATTGCATGTGTGTGTGTGTTTGTGTGCATGCACATGCATATATGTATGCCTTGATAAGTTATGAATCACCCTGTCTTTGAGCTGTAGGTGTCACGCAGAACTGAGAGCTTGCTGTGTTAGGTATCTGCTGCTGCCCATTAACAACCATGGTTATGCTTAAGAGTCTAACATAAGAGATCACATACACAAACAACCATCTTATTTTGAGCTGGGCCGTGGTGGCACATGCCTTTAATCCCAGCACTCAGGAGCAGAGGCAGGTGCATCTCTGTGAGTTTGAAGCCAGCCTGGTCTACAGAGCAAGTTTCAGGACAGCCAGGAACACACAGAGAAACCCGTCTTGGGAAAACAAAACAGACAAACAAAACCCAACAAAACCTAAGATTTTGCTGCTTAAGCAGCTTTTCCTGAGGAATCAGGGTTGTAAACCCCTTCCATGTTTATTTTGTCACTTGTTCCCTACTTGGCCTTTGAGTTTGGGCTGTGAAATCCAGCGCCTGTCTCAGATGAGGGCAAGAAATGCATCTAGATCATCTCATTTTCTTTCTATATGGTAAACTCTGGGTGGGCAGAAGAGACCAGAACAGCACTTGGGAACCTGTCAGGTGACTTCAGAGACGCCCCTTGTGCCTCTGCCTCGGGCTGACACCAGCTGCCAAAATAAGGGAAGGAGGCAAAGGATGCCCCTTCAGAGAATAACCTACTCATACTTAAAAATGACTGTTTTCAGCCACATGTGGGGCTCAGGCCTGTAATCCTAGCCTTTGGGACCCTGAGAGAGGAGGGCCTGAGTTCAAGACCAGCCAGGGCTATAATTAGTTTGACACCAGCTGACATAATGACACTTTTTCAAAACAAGGGGTAGGAAAGAAGGAGGTCAGCAAATGATTCCCATAGAACTTAAGAACCCATGTATAGGAGGGAAGAGAGCAAACCCATAGAGCTGACCTGTGTGGGTGTGCATGACCACACACAACCACACAATAATAATAATTTAAAAATCAACAATGATGGAATAGTTATTATAGAAAAGAAATTGTTAAAATTTGTTACACCTCAGATTTTGTTTAATGTTTATTGTAACATAGAGATGACATGGGTATTCTTAGGAATGTAAATCACAAATCTGACTGTACCTTGATTCGATTCCTTAGTGAATTTCACATTAGAAATCTGCCTGGAACAGTGGAGACTCACCTGTCAGAGTCACATCAATGGCTGAGCACTTGCCTAGCATGCACCAAAACCCAGGGTTTGATCCACAGGATTGGAGGGAAAAGGACAGTGAAAGCCAAAAGCTATGCTATGATATATATATATGGGGGGGGGGAGGGCATGAAACAGAATAGTGCAGACATCTGGTCCTTATGTGGAAGCAGGTTCTTTCAGAGCACTTAAAGTGTGACAACATTTCAGGATTTAATGAAGGAGGCTCATCTTTTCATCCTCTGTCACCAGTTCTCAACCAGGTTTTCAGCTGTGTATGTGTGTACATGCACATGTATGGTGATGGCTATCAAGCTTGAGTGTTTGCACATGATGGGGAAAGGCTTTACCACTGAGCCACACTGCCAGCCTTATTCTTGGTAGAACATCACCAGTTAGAATCTTGAAAAATCTCTGATAGAAGAATTGAAATAGGCACGCTATGCTTATATTTCAAAAATATTCCTGAACAAACATTTGCAGGCTATTTTGAGTATATGTGTGTACATGCCTGTGTGAGTGCACATGCATACCATAACATCCATTTCACAGGGTGTGTGGGAAAGGGAGATCAGAGAATGACCCCAGGTGCCATTCGAGAGAGGGTCTTTTTTAGTTCTGCTGCTCTGTATATACCAGACTAACTGCCTCACACGCTTCTGAACTCTCCTCTCTCCTCCCATCTTATAGGAGAACTGGGGTTGCTGATGCTTCCACCATGCCTGTTATCTATGTGGGTAAATTACTTGAGGATTCAAGCCTGGATCCTCACACTTAACAGGCAGGCACGTTACCCATCAAGACACTTCCCCAGCTCAATGGGCTGTTTTAAAAGATTACTTCTTATGTAAGTACTTAATATTAAGAAGAATAATACTGATCAGTCACAAAATCTACTGCCACTTCAAAGTATAATTAGCTCATTGCTGTTTCTAGGTCTCAAAGCATATCTGAACGTTTGCTTTCTGAAGTTAATACCTCCCAAGAGTGCCTTGGATTTATCACCTTGTAACCAAGCCCACCATGGTTATTAAAAAAGAACCAAAGGCTTTCATTTTGTTTTGTAGTTTGCAAATAAGTAAATAAATAAAGACAAGGCTGGCTTTTTAAGGACCTACTTTTTTTGTTTGTTTTGTTTTTCAAGACAGGATTTCTCTGTGTAGCCCTGGTTGTCCTAGAACTCACTTGTGTGTAGACAAGGCTGCCTCAAACTCACATAGATCCACCTGCCTCTGCCTCCCCAGCGCTGGGATTAAAGGTGTGCCTCACCACCATTCAGCCTTAAGTACCTACTTAATGATACAATCAACTCTGTAATATTATGTGGCATGCTTGTTGAAACATAAAACATCTCAAGGAAAGTTGTTGACACACAATTCATCAATCAGTGTTTTTGTATGTTAAGAGGAAAGAGATTTACTGGTTTTTTTAAAAAAAGTTGTATGCTAATTTGAAATTTTGTACACATTGTACATGTGTCAGTACAGTGACCTATGTGGGGACAATGAGTCCAAAGGCTGACTTTAAGTCAGGTACAGTGTGACCTGTGTACATGGAGTCCAAAGGCCAACTTTAAGTATCTTGCTCAATGGCTCTTCATCTTACTTTTTTTTTTTTTAATATTTATTTTTTATTTGCATTGGCATTTTGCCAGCATGTGTGTATGTGCGAAGGTATCAGATCTTGGAGTTAGATACAGTTGTGAGCTGTCATGTGGGTGCTGGGAATTGAACCTGGGTCCTCTGGAAGAACAGCGAGTACTCTTAACCCACTAAGCCATCTCTCCAGCCCCCTCATCTTATCTTTTGAGGCAGGGTCCTCACTGAACTTAGAGCTGGCTGTTGTAGAAGCTTCCTTTTACTGCCTACTCCAAAGCACCAGGGCTGCAAGTGCACATTGCCATGCGCAGCTTTTTATGTGGGCACTGGGAATCCAAACTCAAGTCCTATGCTTGCACAGCAAGCATTTCACCCAGAGCCCACCCCTCTGGGACAAGCTTTGATAAGAAAGGGGAGTATGACAGTAAGATTGGGGGCGGATGGGTCACACGGACAAATACCCCCAAGAGCACATTACTCTTGATTTGCAAACCCAATAAGAAATGAACCGCATAGCAAAGGCCACAGAACCGGTGGGAATCGAGGTTATCGTGCTAAGCACAGTAGGAAGACACTGAGCAGAAAGTTCAGCTCCTGGTCCTTAGCTAAGGTAAACAATAAATATTACAGTCACATATACTATCAACAATGTAACGTTCCCAGATGGACTGCAACATGCTAGCTAAAAAATGTAGACTTCAATCCTGACAATATCAGTTAACCGTGAATGCTCTTTCTACGTTTCTCTCTTTCAACAATAACATGACAAGGTTTCATGTCCCAGAAAGAATGGTTTTTAACTGACTCGGGAAAAGGCTTAAAAAATACAAATGTCACTATATGTTACTATGATAAATATTTATAATCTTTTTCCTATTTTTATAAACTATAAACATCAGTGTTTGCCTTGATTGTATAATAACCAGCAGGAGCATCAACCTGGTAATTAACAACAACAACAAAAAAAAACATTCACTTTTAAAATCACTTTTAAATGGGCACTTGCAATAAACGATAAATCAGATGTGGCAACAGCTTCTTTGGTAAAAAGCCATGTGTAAACAGCACATAAAGTTGACAAGGCAAGCAGCAGTAGCCCATTCTTCAGCCAAAAAAGGAAGCAAATGAAGAAAGAACAAAAATTACAGAAAAGAAAAACATTGGTTCCCACCCCCCAAAAACTTGTAAACAAACTCAGGTCACTAGCAGCTTTCAAAGGGACATCAGAGTCACAAACCCTGCAGGTGGGGATAAACTAACAACAGAGTCACATGTGCCTGGAAGGAGATGAGTTAAAGACCTTCCATCTTTACCGCACAATGCACTTCTCATTATTATTTCTCTCTTGGTCATACCTTCCCCATATGTTTAAAGTTTGTATTCTGGACATAACCCTAGTGCTCACTAGAATCCCCATGAGACTGTCATGTTCAAGGGTCACTGCTGTCTCTGAATACAAAGCCTATATCTGGGTAAAAAGCTGATTTGGGCAGAAGTTTCATCATACTGTTGTTTTAAAATTGTTTTCAGGATAAGAACACACACAACACGGCCTTTCTTTTCCAATGAAGGCAGTGAAGCTTGTCAATAATCCTTCAGTTTTGGTTTCAACCAGTTTTGATCTTGGCTCTGAGCTGGCCTCTGCCTCTCCAAACGTAGTCTTTATAGTTTTCTAAATGGTACTGTTATTAGATTATCCCCGAATAAGTGACTATAAAAGCGAACAGCTTCAAAGCCCATGCCTGACGCAAAATTTTAACTATCAGCTAATAGAAAATTTTGCTTTTGCGCTGCACTCACCCGCATGGACTCCACAAATCACATGAGAACCTCACTCCTGAGCAGATCTGCAGATGTCGGAGTGCTTAAGCAAATGTTAAAGGTTATGCGGAGCATTGCTGAGAAAACAGAAAGCTTGGGTGGTCAGTTTTACCTCATTACACTGTGAAGGGTCAGGATAGACGAGAAGGAGAAGAAGCCAGAGACCAGCACAGACATTCCAGTCATTTACAATGAATGGAACAACATTAAATCTGTTAGCAAGACTTCACAGAAACCTCATTTCCAAAACTTAATAGTGTCTCTCTCTCTCAAGAGACAGGAGCTTACATTGTAGACAAAACTGGCCTGAGATTAACGATCCCCTGCTTCTACGTCCTAAGTGCTGGGATTACAGGTGTATGCCATCACACCTGGCTTGATTAAAGTCTTAATAAATATTTAAAAAATTACACCCCAACTTGACATCTAGAAAACAGCATCTTGACTCTGCAGAACTAAATGCAATACACAATTATTTTTAGATACTAGCTAGCTGTAGCTCCTCTCGATGAAAGAAAATCCTACAGTAACGAAATGGCTTTCTCTGCTAACATTTTCAACAAATTCTGAGAAAGGTTATGGCTTAGAGAAAGACAAAAGTAGCACGTTTCTGCTATTAGACATTACCACAGGTATACATGTCTCGAGCTGGTAAACAGACCACTTCAAAGTGTGGACTGTTCCAGCTCTAAGTCATCAACAGAAAAACAATAAAATCCAGAGCTGTGACACAGAGAGGGTTTACCCAAGGTGAAGAGAAGGTGACAAAGCCTCTTAATTCTGTTATAGGAATGAGCTCTCCACACCCACATAGTCACACCCACTCCACTCTTCAATCTTCAGTCTGATCAGAGTGGCAATACTCGGTGGCTAATAACTACTAATTTATTCTGTGCTCTTTAAATACCACAAAAGGCAAATCAGCATAATAAAATGTGACAATTGCACATTACTGTGATGGGTTAAATTGGTTAGAAGAAAATTATTTTTAAAACTTGACACAAATAAGTCAAATGAACACAAAGTGATTTAAAGCAATATTTTGAGACTTGAACACATGCAAGAGATGCCTTAGCATCAGGAATAAGCGAAAGGCAATTCTGGGGTGCTGACAGTATTTTCTAGGCGAGCAGCTTGAGGTGATTGGCTGAAGCATACATTCTCTTCTCTCCTCTCTTTTTTGGGTCTGCCTGTGTCCAGCATCACCAGCTCTAGCTTGCATAACAATTACTAGCAACTAGAAGCTGACTTGCAGAGAGAGCTTTTCATCATAAATCTACATAGTAACTAAGCAATTAATATGAGAAAAACACCAAAGAAAATGTCCCTGAAGAGAAATTCTGTCGCAGGTTTCTTTAGGTTTATACCATGCTGAATTGCTAAAGCATAAACGATGTACTTAAGGAAGTATGAGAGACAAAGGATCCCAGACAAGGAGACCGAAAGGAAAATGGGTGGGGGCTTTTTAAGAAACACCCCAAACAAGCAATCATAGGCCAAAACACAGGGAGCAAAGACACTTTCAAAAGGACATTATTTCCTGCTAACTTACCAACAAACTACTGCCCCCAACAGACTCCGAATCAGGGGCTTCTCATCAAAACAAACAAACAAAAAAACAAAAACAAAAACAAAAAACAAACAAACAAACAAAAAAGTCTTTTATTTTGACAGTAATAATTAGACAGGCAAGTGCATTTCTTCAATGCCTAATCTTAAATTTATACAACCGTCTGAAATGCAGAAGTGCAGCAAGTGCTCAAGAGAGTATCATTTCACTTAGAAAAGGTTTATTTTTGATGTGTGCACATGTATATGTGAGGTGCAGTATGTGCGGAGACCGGAGGCATTGAATTCTGCCTGGAGCTAGGCAGGTATGAACTGGTTAACATGAGTGCTGGGAATTGAACTCAGGTCTTCTGGAGAGCAGTAGAGCACTCTAATGTGCTGAGCCATCTCTCCAGTCCCATTATGTTTTCCTTTCTTATGTACTTATTATGATGTATGCAGTGTTCTATCTGCATGTGTGCCTGCACGCCAGAAGAAGGCACCAGATCTCCTTAGATGGTTGCAAACCATCATGTAGGTTGCTGGAATAGAACCCAGGACCTGTGGAAGAACAGTCACTGCTCTTAACTGCTGAGCCATCTCTCTAGCCTCCCTCATTATGCTTTTTAAACCATACTGTAGTGGTTTCAATGAAAATGGTCTTCATAGGCCCAAAGGGATGGAACTATTAGAGATGTGGCCTTGTTGGAGGAGGTGTGTCACGGGGGGCAGGCTTTCAGACTTTAGACACTCAAGCTGGGTTCAGTCTCATGCTATCTTCCAGCTGTCTGCTGATCCAGATGTAAAACTCTCAGCTACCTCTCCAGCACCATGTCTGCCTGCACACCAACATGATGAAATGGACTAAACCTCTGAAGTGTAAGCTGGCCCCAATTAAATGTTTCTTTATAAGAGTTATAGGCGGTGGAAGCAGCAGTGTATGCCTTTAATTCAGCACTTGGGAGGCACAGACAAGAGAATCTCTATGATTTTAAGCCACCCTGATTCTCAGAGTGAGTTCCAGGACAGCCAGGGCTACACAGAGAAACCCTGTCTCAAAAAACCAAAAAGGAGGAGGAGGAGGAGGAGGAGGAGGAGGAGGAGGAGGAGGAGGAGGAAGGAGAAGAAAAAAGAGAAGAGTTAAAAAAAGAGTTAGCATGGTCATAGTGTCTCTTCACAACAATAGAAACCCTAACTAAGGCGCATGCTTTTTACATAATTCTAGAATCTGGTTTTTAAAAAGGCATTTTTAGGAATTACTATTTCTTTATTTTACATGGGAAAATTGAGACAGATCCTTTAAACCCAAACAAAACAAAGTGGGTAGATGGGTCATCGGCAAGTCTGTTGAGGCTAACAGCCAACGCAGAGCGCTTTGGAAGAGGAGTGAGACCAGTCTTATGTCATGGTACTTTGTGTTCCTGCTAAGATACACCCGATACCAAGTTCAAGTTTCTAGCCATGAACAAAACTAAGGCAGAAGAACAGCAACAACAAAAATAACAAATCAACTTTCTGGTCTGGGAGGGAAGTCCAAAAGCTAGTCCCTACAGGCCAAATTCCAAACTATCTTTGCTTTTGTATGACCATGAGCTAAGAATAGATTGTTTTTAAATGGGTAGGGAAAATATTTAGTGGCATAAAAATCGTACAAAAATCAAACTTCAGTGTCCAGAGAGGTCTGACTGGTATGCCATCACAGGGACTGCCACTGTTTTAACTCTCACTATGCTGTAGCAGAGCCGAGCAGCTGTGAGGTCACACAGCCTGCACAGCCTGGTATCTCACTGTCTCTCTTTGCAGAGAAGCCTTGCCAACTACTCATTGACCTAAGGCACAAAACTCATAACTTGATAGTTTTTGTTGTTTTATAATATAAAAAAACACACACAAAAAAGGTATCAGATTGATGTCATCAAGGTATTTCAGATAAACACAAACATTCCCTCTGTGATATCATACTCCAAGATGAGTTTATACATACCAGTATAGCAGTCTTGATAATATATTCTGTAGTGAAAGTAGTTGGTTATTAGCTGTGATAAAGAATAGCTGAACCAAATTACAAGATAACAAGAGAGACCAGTGTTACCATAGTGCTATCCAACTCAAAGTCCTTTAAGTAAAACTGGGACTACAGAAGATAATCTTAAAAAGGCATAGCCTCTGGCTCTGCACAGGCTTTCTTGGCTGCCTACACCTACTGATTAGGCATAGAGTGATCAAATTTATCTCAATACAAGAGTCCATGTAAAAGTTAGAGTTTATCCATTGCCTCTGCTGTTAGTAATTTAGTCAACAAAATGATTGTTATATACAAGGCACAGTGGTACCTGAGATACAAAAATGAGCAAACCAAGGGCTCACCTTTGACCCAGACAACAACCCTCAAAGGGCACGGACTAAAATTAACTCCATCAGAAAGTTGTCTTTAACTTTAACAAGAACTTTTATATAGAGGCCAGAAATTTCTTTCTTTTTCTTGAAACAAGGCCTCACTAAATAATTTAGTCTGGCCTCAACTGTCTACCCTGCCTCAGCCTCTGGGCTCTGCACAACCACACCCAAACACATAGAAACTCATCACAACCCTTGCATTCAAGATAAACTAAGCTGTGGAGAAACACTCTGACTTAACGCAAGAGTGACTTATACAAACTCCCTGCTGTCCAAAAAGCACGATCATCTACTTGGGAGATACTGAAGCACAAGTTTCTAAATCTCTAAATGACATTGTAAGAGTCAAATGCTGGAAGGGAGAGAGGGGTTAAAGTAAGATCTGTCAGACTCTAAAATCTGGATTTTTTTTCTGCATCCTTGTAATGCACAGAAGAGTGCAGGAAGTAGTCATGTTTACTCGTTAATTTATCCCCTTCCCTTTCCTCTCCCCCTCCCTACTCTCTCCCACTGCCCAGTTCTCCTGTTTTTCATTGTCCTGGATGAAACCAGGGCCTCATGAATGCTAAGAACAACTCTGTGACTGAGCTATATCCCCTCTTCTTTAAAGAGACAGCCGAGAAGAAAACCAGAGGCTAACTGCTTTTATTGATCTAGGGACCAGAAAAGATAGCTGGGATTCTATACTCTCCCATCTTTTTAATCTTAGAATCATCTACTATTACCCCAAAGAGGATTCTAGCTATGGTAAATGAAAAGATTCTGAAACCACCTTGGACATCAGTCACAAAAGATGAGGAAAAACGTGTTTCAATAAGATGCCATCTAGTCATACAGTTAAGCTATTAAAGTTATTTCATTTTTAGCCTGTATTTCAGACCTGTGGAAATAAGGGAGCAGTGGTAACAGGAATTTTGCCAAATAAAATTCTCTTGAATTTAACCCGGGGGTGGGGGGTGGGGGGGGGTCACAGCCACCATTATCTTTTCTTAGCCTAACCCCAAGTGCAGACCTTTATAACCATTCAGCTGCCTTTTCCTAGTAGAGAACCGGTGGGTTTCTCTATCTGCTGTCGTACACGGGGATGCTAAGGCATGAGAGTTTACAGGGGCAGGCAGGAGGGCAAGCTCACTAATAATACTACAGAGCAGTGTAGAGGAGGCAGCTGAGGGAGTTCCACAGAGCAGACAAAACACAGACTAAAAGGAGCTGTCTGCTGTTCTGGTGTCACAAACAATTGGGATTGGGTAGTTAGGGTGTGACAGAAAAGTGAAGTTTCTATGTTCAGAATTTTCTCATTTGTTGGAAGTGTAAAGGGAAGGAGGGCAGCTGTATGGTCCCCTGGAGCAACAGCGAGACAGCAGTTCACTGTAATTTCTAAGTAAGTGACCACTTGGTGAAGTGTGAGTATACATTCTTATTAGTAATAACCTCTAAAAACAACTGAATCCCAAAGGTGTAGAGTACCCCATGGGTTTATCCATAGAAGCGACTTAAGAAGTCTGCTGATGACAGCAGACTCGATCCAGAGGTCATCTACTCTACATCAACAGTCTCCTACTAACAATGTAAACAAAATTGTAAACTTGCAAATGGACTCTACTTCATACTACAAGTGCTAGCCATAAGCAAACAGCTAAAACACGGGTCTAAAATATAAAAGCTGGACTTATTCCCCAAACGAGGAACACCATCTGAATTTACTAAGAGACAGATAAATGTGGAAAGGCATTTTTTAACTTTGCTAGTTTTAAGTGCTTGGTCAAATATCAACCAGGAGCAGACAGAAATAAACATGGCTATTTGCTTACTTCCAGAAATAAGAATCCCAAGAGATTCATGTATGTCTGCTTTTCTTTGAATTGTGTCTTCCTAGCCCCTCAAGGACCAAAGACAGATCCATCATGGCTTCCTAAAACATGCTGCAGGTTCATCCTCATGAGGTAAATTTATCTGTAAGGTACTAGATGGAAATATGGGCACAAAAAAGTTAAGTGACTTCCTCAGGTTACTCTGGAAATGAGTCACAGGAAAACAAACAGATATCCTTAGAACAAATTAAGAAGCCAGGAATGCCCATGGTACTGAGACCGGAGTAAGTGGGAGAAAGAAAGCAACATTGTTTGCAGCTCCATGTTACAAATATTGGCAGCATTAACCTGAGGTCAAGCAGGGTTGAAAGAGCCGATGCTTGTCCTCTGATCATGCTAGAGCTCTCTTTGAGGCGCGTTGTTCAGTTTGGCTCAATATAAGGGCTTGGCATCTTTCTCTCAGCAGCTTTACTGGTAAAAAATGGCTTCTATCTCAGCAAAGATCTGAGAATCCTTGCTACGCTTCAGAACACGGAATGGCACCATTGGCTCACACTAAACTTTTAATGAATTTGAAATAATTCCAATATAAAAGGAAACAAAATTCAGGGTGACGTTTACAATAATTAATAAAAAGTTGTGTACAATGATGAAAACTGGAACTTTAGGAAATATAATTTGAGAGTTACAAAAGTACTGATAAAATTTTAAGATTCCTTTTAATTTCTAAAAAAAGACTTACAATAACATAACCAATGCTAGCTCCATTTGTTATTTCATTAAAGAAATCTTACACCTGTTTCACAGATAAAGGGGCGTACTTATGATTATCATGTTCTGCCTTGTAAAGCAGGCAGCTTCTTTTCTTATGAGTGAATCAACAAATATGCTTATTTACAAAATATTTGCTATAAATAAACAGACATAACAATTTGTTACACAAACCAGGTACATTCAGATTTTTTTTTTAAATCTAGCCTGGTCCTTGCTTTTTTTTTCTTTCAGTTTTTTTTTTTAACTCCAATAATGACAGAGTACCAATAGCAGTTTTGAATAAATATCAGATAATCATGTCTGTCAAGACAACAAATCAGTACTAGTGAACGCTGAGGAACAACAACAAATATCTTGGTGTTACTATTTCTCTCTCTTTCTCCCTCCCCCTCCACCGTTTCAAAGTCAAAAGCCATCTTTATAAATTTCATTGACCAAAAGACACTACGAAGTAATACAAAATGTAACAGTCTCAATGTGACGATCCCAGTAACTCGGTGTCCAAAACAGAGTTTGAAAAGTTAACAATTTGTCCAGATTGATACGTTCAAATGCCACAGGAAGCAAGCGACATCATGCAAGGTTAATAGTAAGGTGAAAATCCACTGGTTTAGGCATCCAAGTAGTGCTCTGAGGAGGGAATGCTCACCGCTATTTCGGGGAAGTCTCATAATTAGCATGCACACTGGACACAATAGAAGCTTAGCTCTCAAGGCTATTAATTAGAAACAATTAATTTCAACATAAGTGTAAGAACAGGTCCAAAGTACAAGGAAACAAAGTGTCTTTTCAGCTTATTATAACAGCCAAATGCTGCTTTTAGCAATAATTACTCAAGCCATAAGGAAACAATAGTATTTTTTAATTTAGAGAAAAGTGTGTTTACTTACAGATTTTAAGTTAATCTGTACTCCAAGACTTTTAAAGGTAGGTAATCTGAAATTTTCAGCCCTGGCTGGAGGCCAAGGGACACCAGCACCATTTCCCTAAACTATATTAACTCTATGTATGAAAAGACAGCATTTAACCTCTGAATGATTCTTCTATACACCAGGTAGAATACAGTCGTCTATCCTGTACAGCTCATAAACACTGACAAAAAAGGTCACAGGTGTCTCAGCCCCTTCCAAAAAGGCCTTTGCATGTATTGATTTGATACTATTAAGAAAAGGAGTGGTTATGGATTTTTGGATTAAAATGATCATTTTAAGGCTTTTGAAAGGTTGGAAAGTTGAATTTCTTTGTAAACTATGGAGCCCATGCCACATAAATGGCTATAGAAAACTGGGGAAATAATCCATGAAATGTTCTCAGTGTCCCAGCCTCTGTGAAACACTGGAAATGAAGACTCAGCAACAATCGACAGTATAAGCATGCAGGGTAGCTTTGGGGGACACCACCTGCCATGCGCCTCAATCTGATTTGCCTAAATGTGTTGCCTTGGGGGCTGGAATGCTGGCTTGGGCAATCCATTGCTACTCCTTTTTCCTCACAATGTGTACCCTCCAAAGATCCACATTTTATTATTGACAGGAAAATGACCACAGAAGGTCCCTATAACAGCAAACGATCAAGATCAGAGGCATGATGTGGGCAATTACACATTTGAAGCCATAGACAAGAGTTCCAAGGTTTTAGTCTTGACATGTCAGATGAGCACCCTGTTTTCCAATCACAGAAAGATCAACCACCAGACAGCCAGTGCAAGGACCAGGAGAAAAGACATCATAAAGGGAATACGAGGAGATGGGAGAGTACTAGGGTAGAGATGGCACTTTTTGAGGGCCTTGTGTTCCTCGGGGATTGGAATAGAAACCTTGGGAGGAATCTCTTCATTTTCTTGCTGGGACAAGGTTCTTTCAGTGGATCTCTCTGGCCTTTTAATTTTCTCTTCACCCTGTACTAACAGAGCGCGTTCCTGTGTCTGCTTTCACGGTAGAAGATCAAGAAAGACAGAGAAAGATGAACAAAATGACAGGTGGAAAATGCTTAAAAGTGATACTTGGGGATGTGCAAAGGTGTGGAAAGCTTTTGGACACTCTGGGTTTTAGATTCTCTTTACTTTGATAATTGGCCTAGCGATTTCTATAATCCAACAGGCTTAACTATGTAAGTAAATTAAAATTTAATGTTCTGCATAAATTGTCATTGGAAGACTTGCATCTCTGGCTTCCTTTCATTCTCTCACTCCATCATTGAGGCTATTCATACCTGATTTTTTTTTTCACTTATGTATTCCAGATCATTTTAAATTGCTTTAATGCTGTAAATAATCACTGGGTCAGGAAATGTCAAGAATGAAGCATTCCTCCTGAAATGAATAAAGTTATTTTTCCTAACAAATGGAATGGCAGAATGTAAAGAGCAATTTCATATCTCTTCAAACAGACTTTAAATGAAATAGCTCAATATGAGAATTAGATTTCTCTCAGGAAATAGAAGTAGTAAAGACTGAAAAATAAGAACAAAATGTATAAAAATTTATAAGGTACCTCCAGGGTCTACTCTGGGGTGAAGATGAAGGCAAAGAAAATAGGGAAAAACACATTTCCACAGGACTGCAACAGCGGCACGGCCTCAGAATCCTGACTAAAATAGTAATGATCATCATGAAGGTTTATATACTTCGTAAGTAATTCTGATAACGTTAAGATCCACCCCCATTTGGCCAATGAATCTCCCCCTCCCAGAATCTCTATATTCTGCTATCTGTGGTCAAGGCAGATGGTATCTACGAAAGGAAAAACTTGGCTCTGAGCTCTCTTAGTTGAGCCAGCCTTCTCTGGTCCGTTTGGAAGTTGAACACTGGTTCTTTGCACACCCCTAAGTGACATGTATCAGGGAGGAAGTAGCTAGGGGACTGGTCAGCAAAAGGAAGAAAAGGGAAAGACAGGATGCAAAATTATAATGATTTTAAAATGAAAATAAGGAGAAGAAAGACAACATAAAAAGAATAGGGTATAATTAAATTCATTTTTTCTCTGAGTACATATTAACATCTTCATGCAGCTTTTCAAATAGCCATGCGCCGAAATAAGCAAATTGAAAACTGCAGACGCTGCGGCAGTGGAAGTGTGATGTGTTAGGCCAAAGGCTGCGGGTGTGGATTTATGAGTGCAGCAAAAGAAAAACATTGTTCAGCCATTGTTGCTGAGTTCTGGGGTTCTCTGCTTAGAGCCATGACCAGAGCAAATTCTAGTGAGCAGCATAGTCACAGTAGCAGCTTTACCTCTGGCCCACCAACCTTTCTCTCGGAGGGGAGAGTAGAAGTTTTCTTTACCTGGCCATACATAAATTATATAAAGTTCAGTTGCGTTGCAATGCCAAAGGAGGGGAGGTATCCCCAGAGAACAGAAATCTTAGCCTAACCATAAAAAAAGAGATGCCAAAAAATAGAACTGTCCCAGTACAAAGATTAAGACAGTATAATCATTTATTCTATTATATATATTTTTTAGTTTTATAGCACATATATGTGTGTGTGTGTGTGTATGCTATAAAGCTAAAATTATTCGAGCACCCTTAGGGTTCGATTTGAGTTTATAAGAAGTCACTTCTTTAAAGTTCACAGAATGGCACTGCCATCCCCAAACCAGCCTTAGGATTATTTCTAAAGGGTTTCTATTTAAAGGTATAAGCTATGTTCTGAAAATGGAGACTGATACAAATCTACCCAGTGACATCCATGACAGCATCAAGTTACTTTTCCAAGCTCTTTCAGAATCCAAAATAGAACTAGAAAAATATGCAGGTACAGTTTGTAGATAGATGAGATAGAATAAAGCCACTGGTGTGTAGAACACCACAGTAAGCAAGGACATTTAATATCTAATCTATAAACAAGCCCAACAAGACAAATGGCTTGTTCTGAGCATTTCATCAAGCTTTGCCTGGCCAGACCCTCTCAGTCAAATCAAACCACAACTATCCTTGGACTTTTAGGACTCTTATTTCTGAGGATACATCAAAAAGAATTATCTGTCTTTCAAAGTGAGGTGTTATTCTCCCAGTTTAAAGTAAACACTATAGACTCAGAACACAAAACTAATGGACATGTATGCCTGGGAAGTATCTGAGAGGGCAATGCATGGGACAGCTGGATTCTAACACCCCAATAACTATTCAGCTGCCTATTACTGAGGTGTCCCTCCCACCTCATTTGTGAAACTGTGAGATAATTTGAATCTAAATTTGAAAATCACAAAAGGTTTTCCTGGGAGAATTTTTAGCCTTGTCTGCAGCTGTAGAAACTAAGTAATAAATGATACAGCTGAACAGCTTACCAAGAATCCTGAAAAAAAAAAAATTAAACCCAATTTGTGTTTTGTCTTGGGAAAGAGTCTCACTATGCTATCCGGTTCTGCCTCAAACTCACAGTAGTGAGACACAGGGGCATGCCTGGGAAATTTCAGGGTTTTATTAGGGATATTAGTTTGCTTTTCTCAACTAAAACTGCTGGTGTTGAAGGTGCAAAGTAAGCACACAATTAAAAAAATATACAGTCAGTCATTAGGTCATGGTGACTGTTTATATGAATGATATACTGGCTAGAGACAGAGACTTTTTAGATGTAAGTTTGACAAGATACCACCTTTAAATGTATTTCTTTATTCTGAGGTAAGGTTTCCAAAGGAAATAGTAACAATAATAGAGAACAGACCCTGAAGGGTATTCTCACCTCTTCGGACTGTAACTGTCTCATAAAACAGCTGGTTGAAGGAAGGTCGGTTGTTTTACTGAAACTGAGTGTTCTACATTCTCTGGCTTCAGGGCCTCCTTTGTATCTTATATAACTGTGAGCAATCATTCCAGATATTTCTAAGTTGTACAAATGTTCAAATAAAGTTTTTTAAAAAATGTACTCCCTTCCAATTGTGACCTTACTAAGTTTAGCAAACTCTCTGGTCCTAGGAGGCACATTTTGACTATAAACAAAGCTTTACTGGCATGAAGTCAGTTTATAAACCCAAACGAGTCAGAAGCAGGCAGCTTTAAGCAGTTCTCAGAGCCTAGATATCTACTAGTAATCCCAAAGGACTCCTATAATTGAACTAAGCTGTATAAACGATCAGGAATATTATTATTAATGTTTTACAGCAGCAACAAACTGCTAAGGCACCAAAGCCAAATTTTAGCTCTAAACTTTCAGATACAGAATATTAACATACATAATTAAAACACGTATTATATTCAGCCTCACAGTCATGTAGAGAAAGTACTCACTCCATCTCCAGTGGGGACTTGCCCATTGATGTTAAGAGTTCGGAAAGGTGAGTGTGTGGATAAGCGCTTGTCCCACTCACTAGGCCGTGGTTCGGGTACGGATTCCATAAAGTTCTTTTTCAGCTCACTGATGCTGGCATGATGCTTTTTGATTTCTTCTTGACTCTTGTCTAAATCCTACAGTTGAAAGGACAAAGACGTAAAATAATAAATAGTTAGGATAAAACAAACAAACAAACAGACTGGGCACTGGTAGAAAACTCCACATCCAAGGCAGACACAACTGACCCATATTTTGCATTAGAATTGTAAATATACAATATTGTTTGCCTCCTTTCTTTTTTTTTTTCTTTAAACAAAGTGCTGTACTTGGAAGCAGTAACGCTCACAATCCCACAGCTCCTGGGGGTTAAACTCCCCACGAAGAGCTTGTTCCTTAACCGTGTAACTCTCTTCCATAAAGGATGCAAAGCCAGATCTCCACCTCCTCATCCTGAAAAGGCAACCCCGAGATTCAGTTAGCCTCAGCTTGATGAGAACTGACTTGGGCTCAGCTCAGGCAGGATGGAGAGAGCAGCAGGAAAACTAACAATGACAGACGTGGTATATATGACCTCACCCTCCACTAGCTGCTGTCCTTGGTGAGCTAACACTGCAGAGTCCCTCCCTGTCCACAGCAATACTTTTACTTCTCTATTACTAAGACCTTTTCTGATTCAAGAATTTATTACTAAAATTCCTAGTTCTAGCCTCCAACGTCAACTGTTACTACCTCTAAAAAAAATTAACTTTAAACATTTTTTTAAAAAATATTATGCAGATGTACATGCATGTCCAAGCAGAGGTCAGAGGACAACCTCAGGTATCCCCCTCAGAAACACTGTCTGCCTCTCTTGAGGTAGGGTCTCTCATTGGCCTGGAGCTTACCAAGGATGAGGCTGGTTGGTCACCAGGTTCCAGAGATGCTCCTGTGTTCACTCCCCCAGCTCTGGGATTAGAAATATGCATCTCAATCTCCAGCACTTTTACATGGGTTCTAGGCACTGAACTTTGATCCCCATGCTTTACAATTAAATGTATTTTTTTTCTTTTTCAGTATTTTCCCTACATTATAAAAACCTTATGGTTTCCCAGTTTCACTTCTCTTAACACAATTCCAAACAGGACCTTACTGGGGCTGTGGGTGTGGCTCAGTGGTAGGGTGCTTGTGAGCATGTACAGAGCCCTGGGTTTGTTGGTCAACACCACCCACAAAAGGACTTCAAATGGCAGGAAATAAAGTTTCATATCTGTCCTTGATAATTTAAAATAACACAGTTCTTCCAGCAGTTTGCATACTGGACAACTAGAGGTAGAGGAAAAGCTCTTTAAGGTAATATTCTAGGGAGAGGTGATCAAAATTAAGGCTAATAAAGCATAGGCTAAGACTTATTCAATTTTTTTTGTTAAAAAGACATGCATAATATATATATTTTTTACAAAAGACATCACACAAAAAAGAGTCTGATAGACGTAACTTGAAAACAAAGATTCAAATGCTCTTTGTCTAACAAGACACATACACACAATACACACACACACATACAACCTTGGGGCTGGAGAGAAGGCCCATCAGTTAAGAGCACTGACTGCTCTTCCAGAGGCCCCAGCTTCAATTGGCTGGGTAACAACGTCTATAATTCCCAGATCTTGACACCCTCACACCCTCACAGACATACATGCAGGCAAAACACCAGTATACATAAAATAAGAGCAAATAAGTTTTATATATATAAAGAAAACCTCAAAAGTTTGAGCTTCGGGTCACAATAGCTAGATCCTAAAGCTATAAAATAATCTTTCTTATCAGTGAAGCATTTCCATCTAAGAAAAGCATAATGCTAAACAGATCTCCCTGCATGTTGTATGAACTTTGGGATTCATCTATTTTTGGCATTGTGGGAAATAATTTCACTTTGGAAAATAAAAATAAAAAATAGTTTTTTTTCTTAATCATGTTTACAAGTTTACTTGTTTGTTTTCTTTGCAGGCAAGAAAGATCCTAACTAAATAAAACTTCCCCTAAACCACTATGAAGGAGATGACAACAGAAAACCCAGGGACTCATGTGACATCTGGACTCTGGGGCTTCTCCTTCAGAAACTCATGAAACTCATCTCTTTTCCTTTCTAATTTTGCAAGTCTGACCCATGTGTATTTGCTTTGAGAGCAAAGATAAAACTAACCCCAAAAGTAACCGTAGCTCTCCACAAAAAGCATATCTTGCTAAGAAGAAATGTGAGTGTATCTCAGGAACATGAGCTTCCCTGGGGAAAATGGCTGTGTAAAAGCTGAGAGCAAGGAGGGTGTCTTTACACGCTGAAGAAAAGACCGTCCAAGCCAGATACTCAGTCTTGGGCTGAGCAACTGAGACACATCAGGCTTATGAGAGTGTGACCCAGCTCCTGACTGATGTTAATCTGCTTGGGCCAAGGACAAGTGAACACATTTATGATGATTAAAAGTACAAACAAGGCAAACAAAAACAACCAAGAGACTGTAACAAACACAATTCTGACTGAGTTGATTTATAATTGAGCCTGCTGATTTGCAAACTCTTCTTGCCTAGCTTTTGATTGGCTTAGAACCTGAGAGAAATAAAGTTTTCAATAAAACTGATAGTTTCTGAGGAAGCTTTCTCCATCCTTCTTAGCTGGCTTTGTTGGAAACCTGTGGGGGCACAGAATAAAATTAAGATCTCAAAGGGACCTGTTCCAAATAGAATTTGTCATAGACATTTGCTACAGGTTCTCTCTGGGAGCTGGAGGAGGAGGCGGTAGATCTAAAAATGAACTCGACCTTATTTGTGCCAGAACAAAGCATTAGTGGGGGGGGGGGCAGGAGAAGGCGGGAAAGGATGCTTAAAAAACCAAACAAACCTGCCAGAGTGACAGATAACTTGAGAGAGCTTCCTTGGGGGCACTTTTTACAATGACTAAGGAATGATGGTCGAATTATGTCAGGTTATGTTCAGTCAGGTTAGATGGTTTTTGAGGGCTATCATCTTGGGATTTTTAGTAGCAATAAAACCAAACACTTCGTTAAAGGTAAGATATTCTCGAAAGGCAGTTAGTAGTTTTAAATTCCAAACACATACTTATTCAGAAATCCCCTCCCAGGGCTCTCAGTAAAATGCCACAGAAGAAAACACAGCATAACACAGGAATTTTGTGAGTTTCAGAAGCCACCACACACTTCGTGGAACAAAATGACAAATATATGATTGGCACAGCAGATTCAGAGCATATTGAGGGTGGGGAGATGTCACATTGAGAAGAGGTAATCACCTGACGTGTCTTGCCCTTCCCAATCTCCAAAGACAAAACAATCCAGGGCACAGACATGGGCTAAAACAGAGACATCCAGTTTCCGAATTTGAAATATACAAGAGTCTGGCCTTAGAAATATTTTGTTATATGAGACAAATCTATGTAAAACATTTGGCACTGTGTCCATCATTCAATATGCAATTAATGAAGGCCATCCAAAATTTTTATTATTTGTATTGAAGCACTTTATATACCAAATATTCAAATTATAGTTATCAACAAAAAAAAAAATGAAATTAAGCCATACTAGTAATGAGAAATACATACATATGATGTATTTTCTGTTGGCTTTGTTTTGAGACTAGATCTCATGTAGCCCCACTGGCCTTAAAATATAGAGCTGAGAATGACCCTGACTCCCTGATCTTCCTGTCTCAGCCTCTCAGGACGTCCTACTACCATGCCTAATCAGAGTCTATTTTTTTTTAAAGTTTCCTCAAACTTTCAGAATGGAGATATTTAACAGAGGGCTCTTCAGATCTCAAATGTTATCCCACTGGTTACAATGGCACACATCCGCAATGCCAAGGCAAGGCTACTGGAGATGCTAACTTCACAGAGACCAGCCTTACAGTAGATCTCCTGCAGCCAAGTGCAGTGCTGATCTAAGCTTCCTTCACAGCTCTCACTGTGGCTTTGCTCTTCACTGGCTGTGTTCCTCTCCCTCAGCTCCGCACACAGCACAGCACCTGCACAAGCTTCCTGAAGCAGAAACCCTGCTGGTTGTTTCCTTCATGGAGAAGTTAAGCCCTTCGAGGAAGAGCTCGTACTCATTTCCTGTGGTCTTTAACTTCTATACTGTTCTCCTGATGTACGAAGTATACTGGTCTTCCCTTCTTCCACAGAGAATAATTCCAACTTCCTTAATTTTTCTCATAAAGTTCCTCTAGTCTCCAAATTGGTTTTATATTTCATATTCAGAGTGAAGCTCCAGACTGGATAAAGTGTATGAGTTAAGGTAAAAATCTGGTCACTGCTGAATGTAATAGGAAAAGGACTTTACGACTATTTGTGACTCTTTCTCAGAAGAAAATTGTCATTAAAAAATAAAACTCCCATGTCAAATCCCAGCTTTACCAGCTTAGCAGCTCTGTGGCTGTGGTGAAAATACTGACATAGTTTTTCATTCAGTGAAAAGTGTTTTCATCTTATAATGACAATGTTTTCATCTTAAAAAAATAATCCCACTCACAAGCTTGCTTTTACGGTTGAGCCTACAGTAACCATCCCTCACATGCTGGCTTCCCTTCTTTGTTTCTTGCTTTTCCTTCCAACTTTCTTTAGTCATTTTTTGCTATCTCCTTGTCAACCGTGATCATGTTCCCTCTATTTTCTGACAGTTTTCTCAGTTCAGAAAAAAAAAAAAAATACAGGCAAATTTGTTTCGTGGGACATTTAGAGTTTATACTCTTGGAAAATTCAAGAAACCTGATGTCAGAATATTCTAAAATGAGTAAAACAGCTAGACCATGAGAGGCAGAGACAGCTCCAATCATATATTTTTCAGGATGGTATGAGAAATGAAACTAATAGTTAGGAGAGATGATTGTGAATCTCCATGTTTATTGACATGCAAAAGCACTTTAAACCTAAAAATCTCACATGCAGTGTCATGCGAAACCAAACGCAGCAAAGAATGAGGGGGTCAGCAAAGGATGCAGAAGGTTCCAGGCAACCAACTGAAATAAGCTTCAAGTTCATACAAACCTCCAACATTAAATTGCTATGTCTGATATAAATGTTTTCACCATCTAGTCTCTCTCTCTTTTTCTGTGAAAATGAAAGGGGAAAACAGAAGCATAAAAAATTAAAATATTGTTCTTGCAGGGAACAGACTGCAAACGGGCAAACAAACCAACAACAACAACAAAAAAAACAGTTAAAAGTAAATGTCTGCAATGCAGCATACGCCAACATGAGATGGTCACAGAACTGTGAGGACACACAAAGAGCATGGGTACCACAAAAGAACGACGACCTTGTTTGCAAACGATGGAAAAGCTATGATGATGTTATTTAAATAGACAGTGCTCCTGGCTTCGTAGGTTCTAAGACAGTAATAAGCTGTTTCGTGTTTGTTTCTGAAATTGAACTATTTGAATATTACCCATATATCAAATGCTTTGGACAACACGTATCATGGAGTGGAGATATGATGTTAAAAAAAAAAAAAAAAAAAAACAACCTTGGCTTTCTAGAGAGTTTTATATTTATGAATACTGCAATATCTGGATCTCTACAGTGTTCTGTATTCAATCAGGCAACAAGTGTATCTAGTAAGAACTGGCTCACCCCACTCTGAGGGTGGGAAACGGGCACACAGAGGTTCACTCAGACTGTAAATGCTGGAAGCTGCTATGTTAGCCTTTGTGGTCAAAGTGTATAAAATGCTAGTGAGTCTCAAAGTACAAGGCCACTGGGAAAGTTCTTGTAAAGTCTGAACACGAAAGACAGGCTGGTTCCTCACAATATTAAGACACGTCTCTGCCGAAAGCTTACTGTGATAAACCTGTCAATAAATAGTCTAGGGTTCTAATTTCTTTGTGTGCATGTACATATGTAAATACACATCCCGACTACACTATCGGATATTTTCCCGCACGACTCAGAGTAGTTCCTGATGAAGAAAACCAAGGGCCGGATCACTGTCTTTTTAACACACAGAGTGAAATGGCAGCGTGGTTGCGAGACAGCAGAAAATGGCTAACCTTCCTCATTCTTATCAGATCTTCTGTTTTTGCTGCAAGCTTCTGTTGTGCCATAATTCAATAAAAGAAAAAAATAGACAAAATATTGGCTCATTTAAGTTTGTCTGAACCTTATTTTTTAAAAAAAGAGGAATGGGGAGAATTAGAACCTGAGGGGCAGAAGGGGAAGGGACAAGTGGCCTGTCGGCACAAACCTGTGCGTGTTCACCATTTGAGGTAGGTACTGGGACCTCCATGGGGGTTTTTTCCACCTACATTTAAGAAATAAAATAGTGAAACATTTTAGGTTAGCAGGCTGCCGTGAATAGTTAAAAAGCTTCATGAAGCTGGGGCCTAAATCTACTGAAAATGATCACCACAACAGGGGCGACTTTACTCCAGTGCAGTCTTAGTTCATCATCATAGTTTCAATGCAGGAATATGGACAGCCAAATTATCAAAAAGGGAAACCGAGTCCATCATTCTATTGATGAAAACAACATTTTAATACTTATTTATTAAAAAAAAATGTACCCACTAAAGAAATAATCTAGCCTTAACACTGAGCTATACGTTCTTGTTTATGAACTGGAAGTACTTTAATGAGTGAGTGTGTGTGTGTGTGTGTGTGTGGTGTGTACACATCATGACACTTGTGTGGAAGTCCGAAGACAATCGCAGTTGTCAGTTTAAGACAAGGTGTCTCTTGTCCACGGAGGTGTAGGCCATATTTTCCTTATTCAGCCTCCCTTTTCCCAGTAGGGGTGCGCTGAGATTATAAACACAGTGTTATTGCATCCAGCTTTTTACAAGGTTCTGAGGATTTAAACTCAGCAAACACTTGATCCACTGAGTCATCTTCCCAGCCCTAGGAATACTTTAAATCACATATCTATGTACGAATAGATTTATAGAGATATAAACGTGTAATATACAGGATAGAAATAAATCGTTTCTATAGTTAAAACACATGTAATAAAGCATGTAAGATACCAAACAGGTAAATACAAAACATCTGATGGCTGTTCAATACATTTAAGAAGATAATTTTACCCTCAGTTTATCTAGAGAGAGCACATCAAAACAAATTACATACAAATTGTAACTGACACATGCACTTTGGCTGCAGCATCCAACATTGTGGTCTCCTCTCTAGAAAGCTTGAACCACATGCTTGGCAGATGGGCAAGATTTATGCTTAGTAACAGCAAAAGAATACTATCTTAGGGTATCTTTAGAACAGTAGAAATAATCACCTAACAGTCAGAAACTGGAGTAATTATTTAAAAGCCTGATTATGATGAGGAAATACAATATGTGAGTATTTCAGATTTAAAAACTGAACTGTCTTTTCCAGGATTACATCAGTTTTGTTTTATTACTCATTTTTACAGAACCTCACCAACTTGTGACTTTTGACGTATTCTTTTAACTCACACAAAGCAGCACCGCTCTGGAAAACAATGTCACTGTGCTATTTTTTCCTAGGTTGAATATAACAAAAACATTAGGTAGCACATCCAACCATGACCCTTTTAATGACAAGAGTGGTTAACAATTGGGTCATTCTGCTCTAGACCCCAGTGAACAACTTACTTCCCCTGTTTGAGCTATTGTTAAGAATAAAATAAGAAAACGGCTGTTTTCCAGCTTGTTTGTTTGTTTTTGAGACAGAGTTTCACTCTGTAGCCTGGGCTGGCCTCCAACTCCATTTCCTAAGATCTGGAATTACAGACATGTGCCACCATGGTCAAATTAAAACAGATAAAACATCTTCATAGAATTATGCATACTTTGCAAATACTAGTTTTAAATTATTTCATAAAGCTTAAGTTCCTTGTTTAAACAATAACGTCCTTCTGGGTCCTTAGTAATCTAGCAGCAGAAAATGGAGAGTTACTACTTCAGTTTAAGAAATAAGGCCCAAAAAACGGGGTGGAGGGGGTAGTGGTGCATACTTATAGTTCCAGTTAGTAGGGAGATTTCTTTTAGAAATGATGAGAAAGGGCAATTTTGTTGGGAGTCTTTAAGATTCAGAGCACACATTGGCTCTGTAAGGTTTCTGAGACAGACATACCTTCCACGCGTCTGTGGACTCTGGCTCAGCCTGCTCAGACGGTTCTTCTTCTTTCACTTCGACCTTTGCCGCTTCCTTTGGTGGTTTTTTGACAGGCGCCCCTGGCCCTTCTGTGACCTGACTCTGAGCAATGGCTGGTGCAGAGGTGGGTCGAGGACTTCTGTCTGTGGACTCAGCAGCTGCTGCTGTGTGAGGAAAAGACAAAGAACTGATGAAGGTGGGTGTCACTGTCCTGATCTTGAGTCACAGGGTAAAGCTGTGAATCTTGCATTGATCAAATAGAAGACAAACACAAACCATTAATGCTTTTCAAGGTAGCGGATGGCGACCAGATAAAAGGTGTCCTAGAGAAACTAGGACATCTTCATGACCGTTTCATAAACGCTGAATTTGGGGGAAGATTGAGAAAAAGAACTAAAAACCCATTGATTTATAAACTGTTAGTTTAAAAAAAACAAAAACTTACAACGAAGGGTGGATCCAGGAGAGCTCTCCCAATAAGCCTTTTTGAAAGAAGTATCCGTTTATTTTGAGATGGTTTCAGGAACCTAAACATCTAGTGTAAGGTGGAAATGAAGTCTGTTTTCTTGCTTTTGTTTACTATTTCTGCTTGATGTGTGCGAAGCCAAATCTTTGAGTCAGTCATTCTCCTTTAATAAATCATCTAATTAACATTAATCCCAAAACTTCTTCACCCAAAATCAAAGCATAAACTAACATGGAAACTGGCTGTCAGGCAGGGCACATTTGACAATGTCACAACTGGGATGGAGAGAGAGAGGAGGTGCTGACATCTAGTGCATAGAGGCAAAGGTTGCTGACGATGAGAAACCCTACTCAGAAGAGAAGCCTTCCTAGACCACTTGGGAGAGAATGAGCAATACAGGCAGACAGCAACAACCTCTGCACATAACTAACTACTGCCTGGGTCCTAACTATTTGGCATCTATAGTTGAGACAACTTAATTCAAAACAGGGATGGGGCTCTATCTCAGTGATAGCAAGCAGGAGGCCCTGGGTTCCACTCCCAACATCATAAAATAAAACAAGAAACCATCACTATTTTACTATTTTAAGTTTTTAAGTCTTCATTCTTTTCTTTTAGGGTTTAAAACATAACGCTCATATATTTTGTAATAAACTTACTAATTATACACTGTCTAAGAAAGCAAGTTTTTTTTTAAAAAAAATGTGATTTAATTTGTTTCTTTGCTTGTTTGAGAGTCTTCTCTGCATAGCCCTGGCTGTTCTGGAACTCAGTACGTAGACCAGGCTAGCCTTGAACTCTCACAGATCTGCCAGCCTCTGCCTCCTGAGTGCTGGGATTAGAGGGGTACACTATCAAACCCAGCTTTCATATTTGATTTTAAAGTTAAATTTAATTTCTATTACCAGTGTCTCTGTGTGCATGGGTGCACATGTCATAGAATGTGTTTGAAGGTCAGAGGATAACCCCTGGGCAATTAATTCTTTCCTTCCACTTTGAGATCAGGGAGTGACCTCAGGCTGTCGGGCTTGCATGGCAAGTGCTTTACCCACTGAGCCGTCACAACACCTCTGACTTAATATTTCAGATAAAGGACCATCATCCTTTCTTGTACTGAGACTTTAGTTTTAACACTTTTTCATGATAACCTCATATTTTTATTACGATCCCTTCTTCTTCAGACTACTGAACATAATTTACTCTGATACACTTAGATTCATAAACCTTAAGAATGAAGTAAAACAAAGGAATTCTTTAAGCTAGAGCAAAGTGGAAAAGGGGAAGTTATCCTTATCCATGTGACTCCGAGAGAGAAATATGCTTATTACCCTGCAATGATTTCCAGAGAAAGAATTTCTCCGAGGATGTCTAACAAAACAGCAGAAACACAGAGCCTACTTCAACTTGCAGTGACAGATCTGTGGCCGCTTACAAGTCCTTGTTCCTCATGGGTGCTCTCAGCTAGTCAAAGCAAGAGTGGCAGATGGCAAAGCAAACCTAACAAAGCAAGAAAAATGACAAAATATTTTCCTCACAGTTGCGTTAAAGCCTCATATGACATGTGTCTTCACACCTCCTCTGCCTGGAATCACAGAAACATAGCCTTGCTTTCACCTTGTGCTACTTTTCCTCATGAATTTGGTTCGAATCCAACACTAATACGGCAGAGCCAAATAATTTATGTCTTCAGCATTCCCACTATGTATGAGAAAGTAGACATAAATATAAAACTAATGGTTGGACACAAAGGGGCAACAGTTCAGAATCCGGAAAACAACAGCTGCAGTGAACATCCCTCACTAAGAAGAACAATAAGAAGCAGGCAAGATCCAAACCCTGAACGTCCCTTGGGAACCTCAGTCACACACGTGGTGTTAGAAAAAGAAATTTGAGTTTCCTTATCTGTGGAATGTGGAAGATGCTAACTGTCGAGAGTTGGGGAAAGAATACTGAACAGAAAACTACTTAATAAATTCTAAATAGCAATAACCTTAACATCATACTTCAGTCCTTATATTTATTTTCATAGGCTAATATTATTTCAGGAATATGTTGGACATAAATTAATTATGTACACAGTGGCATATAATTCAAATGAAGAATACCAGTTAGGAGCCCTGGAGAAAGGCAAATTTTCTTCATTTTCACAGTAAGGAGATTGTAAACTATAGATCATATCGAGTATAGTAGGATTTTTTTAAACAGCTTTATTGGGATATAATTTACATATTGTAATTTCCTCATTTAAAGAATAATTAAACGTTTATTATTATGCTAGTGAGTTGTTTTTAAGATGTTTTGGCTTAGGCTGGGGAGGTGACTCAGCTGGTAATGTGCTTTAGGTGTAAGCATAAGGACTGATTTCAGACCCTCAGCTCCCATGCGCCAGCTAAGCACACACTTGTGAACTTAGCCCTAGATGGGGGAGCAGATCCCTGAAGCTCGCTGACCAGTCAACATACCAAACTGGTAAGCTCCAGGTTCAGTAAGTGACTCTGTCTCAAAACTACAGGTGCAATGTGATCATGGAAAAGACTTGATGGCAGCCTCTGACCTTCATGTGCACTATATAACACACCTACTGTGGCACACACTTGTGCACAGACACACTTTAATTCAAGGAGAGAAAATAGCTCAATGGTAAAGCACTTCCCTAGCACATCTAATGTCCTGGATTTGATCCTTTGCACCAAAAAAAAAAAAAAAAAAAAAAAAAAAAAAAAAAAAAAAAAAAAGATAAGTAACTGCTTTGAGCATTATTACTTCATTTGTTTGCTATTAAAGATGCTGGAGTCTGTAGAGAGAACACAACTTTAAAAAGTCAATGCCTTCCAGTTCTGAAGGCTCTGACCAAAGCGCTGGTGCTGACACTCACAGAACCACTGATTTCAATTATTGTGCCACTGTTGACTGACATGAACAGAAGCAGACACGGATGAGGCATTATTTTCTAATTATGTGTATTGGTGCATGCGTGCACATGCACAAGTGTGTGTGTGTGTGTGTGTGTGTGTGTGTGTGTGTGTGTGTGTGTGTGTGTGTGTGTGTGTGTGAGATGGGGTGTATGTTTGTAAGTGCAGGTACCTGCAGAGTCCAGAAGAAGGCTTGGAAGGCTTGGAAGCTCCTGGAGCTAGAGTTACAGGCAGTTGTGAACTGCCTGATGGGGATGCTGGAAAATGAACTCAGATTCTCAGCAGTAGCACTACATGCTCTTAACCACCAAGACACTTCTCCAGCCTTCATTTTTATTTTGTTTTGTTTTTTGGTGCAGGGTTTTTCTGCACAAGAGCCCTGGCTGCTGTTTTTCCATTGGCACACCGCTGCATCTGAATCTACTGCTGTTTCAGCCAGTAACTGTGGCGCAGGTATGGCCTGCTTCTCAGGCAGAGGCCCAGTGGGACTTCTACATCCCACTGGATCCATCTCCTGCCACTGTCACCAAATGTAGTTTTTAACTAAACCTTCCCCCTATTATCAATAAGACTCAGGAGTCAGAGGCTGGGGTGGACACCTGCTAGCTCAGAGAAGTTGAGGAGCAACTGTCTGACCTTCCTTCCCTCTTTGCAGCCTCTCAGAACATATCCTTCTGCTTCTCCAAACCAATAACCTGCCATACTCAAAGTCCCTCCCTACTACTTCTTGTGCATTTCTCTATCCACCTTCCAGACTCACTCTAACTCTCTACCATTCCTTTCTGTCAACTAGTCTCGGGCTCTGCCTCCTGACCCAAGTTTGGTTTTATTTAATTAATGCAAATGCAAACTAGGGGTTCACAGTATGATGGAGTACCCCACAACATTCTCTCTTTTTTATCTAGATAAAAAGGAAAACTTTTAACTGTAATGCAGTAAAACTATATACAGTAACAACATTTATCAGGTAAGAATTGCATTTACAATGTCCATTTGTGTTTGGCAAATTCAGAAAAAGTACTCTATTATCTATCCTATCTTGGTGAGTCCAAAGTTTTATACTTAAACTACTTTCTATCATAATTTATATTACAGACCTAAAAATATCTTTGTAGACTGTAAAACATTTTCTTAGGTAAACAAGCTAGGCTTTTGCGTTTCTCAACCTTATAAACTTTACATCTTTTTCGTAAGTCTCCTGACTGTCCTGGAATCAATCCGTAGACCAGGCTGACCTTGAAACTCAAGAGATCCACCCGCCTCTGCCTCCAAGGCTGGTATTAAAGGCATGCACTGCCATCACTTGTCCTTAATTATATTTTTTAAAGTGAAGTGAGGATCTGAAAAAATGGCTTGGTGTATAAATAGCTTGCTGTACAAATGTTAATTTCAAATTCCTAGAATCCACATAAAGTTGTGCACAATTGTATGTATCTATAATTTTTGTGTTCCCTAGAAACAGAGACAGACTCCGTAGAAGCTCATGTGCCAGCTAGCTTGCTATACACAGCAACAGTCTTATGTCCACAATCATGCTGTTGCATATGCACATCCGTACCCACACCCCACGAATAATAAAAGTCAAACAAAACAAAAGAGTTAACGCAGTAGGAAAAGTCTTTAACTGCTTAGAGCAGTGGTTCTCAACCCACAGATCATGACCATTTGACAATCCCCTCATCTCCAAAATTCGTTACATTTTGATTCATAACAGTAGCAAAATTTCAGTTATGAAGTAGCGTGAGAAAATGTATTAAAGGGTTGCAGCAATAGGAAGACTGAGAACCACTGGTTTAGAGTAACACCTAGAACACATTAAATGCACAATGAATATTAATGATTCACAACCTCCATTTTCTCTTTTCTACATAAAAGTAGTAAGGAGGTAAAGAGCATGGCTGGAGCTAGAGGGGGAGTCAGCAGCTAAATGCTGCTCTTCTAGAGGACCTTTTGAACTTAACTGGGTTACCTAATCCAAAACAGCCCCTCTGTTTCCCCACCCAGGGACATTTCGCACCTCATTTTCCCCATTTTATTTTCTTCATAGCACTCCCGACTACCTGAGGTTACTTTGTTTGTTTCTACCTATAGATTGAAAACTCCATGAAGATAGAGGCCATGTTTGACTCCCATAGCATCCTCTCCAGGGAACACTAGGCACATAGGAAATGCAAAACATAACTGAGAAAGCAAAACATGAGAGAGTGCTTTTATGAATCTATTAGTATTCATCTGCTGCTGCCCTGCAGTGAAACTTCAGTTCTCATTTTCTTCAGATGGTTTTCTGAACTCTGTGGTTGGGTTTTTTGTTTGTGTGTTTTTGAGACAAGGTCTCACTACATGGCCCTGGCAGGCCTGGAACTGTGTGGACCAGGCTGGCACAGAGATCCACCTGCTCTGCCTGGGAAAGCTATGATTAAAGGCGAGCAGCACCACCACAGCCTGGTTCTCCTAGGTCTGAAGTAGACAGTGGCACTGCTTCCACCCCACTACTGAGGTTCTTTGTAAGTTGGAAATAGTTGCATTCTGGTGGCACATTTATAACCCGAGCCCTTAGGAGGTCAAGACAGGGGGCTAAGGAGCTTGAGGGCAGTCTGAGATATAGTAAGCTTTTGTCAAAACAATACAAAAACAAAAACCTATACTTCCTTTCTCTAAAGATCATAATACTGTCTAATACAAACCTCCATCAAGGCTCCTGGATGCCCGTTTGCTTGCTGTCCGCTCAAAGTGCGGGGCAGGCCTGTCAATCAGAGCACTGGCCTGCCTGGTCTGTGCTTGAGTCCGGCCACTGTATCGAAATTTAGATCCCAGGGCAAGAAATTTGCTTTTGGGAATGGTGTCTGTTGAAGTCAGTCTGAGAGAGAAAAATCATAATTATGTTACTTTATTGCATTTTATTATTGTGATTATAAAACTAAAAATCAACCAAGAATAATTCTTGTGGTTTATTTTAGTAGTTAAGAGATTTCTAGTTAAGCAATCCTTACTGTAAGTCTATGCTATATCTCAAGTTACTAGAATTAATTTAGTTGGGATCTATATTGAAAACATTGTTAAGTCCCCATAGAGTCTATGGTTTTCAAAAGGCCTGATAGCACTGTAGACCTGTTTCCATTACTTTACGGATACACAATACTAAAGTTCAGGAAGAAGTTGTTTGCTTAAGGCTACAAAGCTATTGGGGACTGGACTGTACCAACTCCAGCACAGGACTGAACACAGTTTCTGTAAAAGCAGCTAAAGCCCTCTAGCAAGCAGCAGTCTCACCCCTCACATCTGCTGTCCCTTTACAGTGCATGGAAGGGCACTCTGGGAGTGCCGAGGATGCTTTCCTACCAGCCAGAGAGAACTAGATTCCCTCTACCTGATTCACTCTCACCTGAGATAAATAAAATGCCAGCCCGACACAGTTCAACAGTAGGTTCAAAAGAAATGTGCACAAATACTGTATCCTTGAGAAATACTTGAGTGAGAACAATACCTGAAGAACGTGTGATGCTCCACACAGACTTTCCATAATTTCTTAGCTGCTCGGTAACTGGGAAGCTTGAAGCCAATGGTACTTTCATATTGTTCTTGCTATAAAGATACAAATAAAAACAAAACATAAATATCATTCAATTACAGTGACACAGAGCCAGAGAAATATGAGACCACCGAAGAGATGTTTTAAATCCAAAGAATATCTTCTTGGGGTTGGAGAGACGGCTCAGTGGTTCCAAAGGACTGGGATTCAATTTCCAGAACCCACATGGTGGCTCTCAATTATCTGTCCCCCCGGATCCAACATCCTTTTCTGACTTCCATCCCCACCAGGTATGTGGTACCCAGACACACACAGGCAAAACACACACACACACACACACTCTTAAATTTTTTTTTTAAAGTTACATTAAAATTATTTCTTACTAAAAGAAATCTACTCACTGACAGAGGCTTTCTCTAAAGCAAAAAGGCCAGGAAATATGTGGTCTATTACTTATGCATCTTTTGGGGTTTTTTAGAACACACAATACATAGGTGGCCTTCTAAAACATACGTTAGTCAACTCCTGACTGCTACATCTGCATCTCCTGAGGCACACAGCTGCACCTGAAACTTTAGGTTCCTCAATAATCAGGGAATAGGACATCTAGTTATTCCTCAGCCATAGGATCTAAACATCTGTCTGAAATTTTTCTTTGTTTTTAATCAGGGTCTCACTACATAGTCCTGGCTATGTAAATCAAGGAATTAAAGGTGTGTGTCCAGCCCAGATTCTTTTAATTTTTAAAACTGACAAGTGAAAATTACAAGTATTGACAGTTTTCAGCATGTTTGGTGTATGTAATGTCATAGAATAACCACATTATAAACTAACTCACAAGTGTTATTTTTTTGGCAAGAACACTTAAAAATCATCCTTGTAGTGGATTTTTTCCGTGGGGGGGGAGGGGAGTCACATGCTAATGTACCTCTCAGCAATTTTCAAGAACACATTTATTTGTAACATTATGCAGTAAGTCTCTGCCACTTATTTCCTTGCTCTTGAATGGTTACTTACAAGTTCTCTTTTCCCACTTTTCCCACGTAACTGACCTGTGAGTGCCTCTCTGCCTGGAGCAAACCATACTGGTACTTTAAGAACTATTAGAAAAGCTTCTGGTCTGGCTTCTGTCTTTCCACCTCAAGCACACTTCATAAAATGGGAAAGAAAGCAGGTTTGCTTTGAGTGTGTTATTGCCAGCAACAGTATGACTAGTTTCATATCTCAGCTACAAAATGGCACAACCCTCTGCTGTCACAGCACTCCACTTTCCAGAATTCTGCTGCTCTCAACTGCTTTGAGAAATAATTATGTGTTTTCACTATATGATGGACAGTTGAGGCTTCAAAGCCAAGGACTTCCCATAACACTTATTAATATTTCTGTGCAGGTACATTTTTCTACTTTCCCACACTAACATGTAAGCTAGTTGAAGAAAGGAATCTTTTGTTTACTATTATATTTAGAGCTGCCAGAATAGTCACCAGCACAAAAGAGAACCTGCTTGGTAAGCATTTCTTGGTAGTCAGATATGGTGGTGCATGCCTTTTAATGTCAGCACTGACAGGTAGGGCAAGCGGATCTTTGTGAGTGCCAGGTCAGCTGGGTTCACACAGTTAAACACTGTCTCCAAAAATTACTTGTTGTTAAGACTCCTGTATTTTAATTGAGGGAAGATGCTGATAGGCACTTGGCACAGGTAAATGATTATGGTGTAAACAGTGCTTCAAGGCACAGCCAGAATTTCCGGTCTGAGACAGTACCACTTTTTACCAGCAGATGGTGATACACACACACAAAGCCAACATGCATAGGCAAGGACTGGGTTTTCTGCCTGGAGCTCTCCCATCATCCCAAATGGACTGGAACAGAAAGGTTATTATTCTTCTTGAATATGAGAAAGCTCAGCTTCCGATATTTCCTAAGTCTCTTGTCTAGGAAGTTTCAGAGAAGAATTTAGAGCTTAAAAAAAAAATGTACCAGACTGGAGAGAACATACTGCTGTTCCTGCTGTTCGGTGATTAAGAACACATACTACTCTTGCAAAGAAACCATGTTGAGTCCCTAGTACCCAGTCTGCAGCTATGGCTTTAAGGAATTCAATGTCTTTGGCCTCCTGAGGCACCTACATTCATGTGCACATACCACTCCCCCCCACCACACACATACACACTTAAAATTAAATAAATCTCCAGGACAGCTGGAAAAACAGAGATTCTGTGTAAAGACAAAACAAAAACTAAAAATAATATTAACTTTTATTTAAACAATTTTCTGTTGTACCACCATAGGTCTTCAATATACAAGCTAATGATGGGTAGAAAATGAATTACTGAGGTTTGTTTGTTTACAGTTTTGTTTAGTTCTAGATGTTTCCTTGCTCCATCTCGCAAGTGCTAAGATTAGCTGTATGAGGACTTCTCAGATGATATAATAAGAAAAGGGAAGGAGGGAATGTATAATTCATTCATTGTCTGTTTTCAAGACAGGGTTCCTTTGTGTAGTCCTGGAACTCACAGAGGTCCACCTGCCTCTGCCTCCCGAGTGCTGGGATTAAAGGTACCACCCCACCCGGTGATTCATTCATTCTTAAGACAAGGTTTTCCTAGGTAGCTCAGGCTGACTCATCCTGAATTTGTAATTCTCTTCCTGCTCCAGCTTCTGGAACTACAGGGATTACAAGCATTTGCTAATTTTTGTCCTGCTAGAAGAAATGTTTCAGTCCACATCTGGTTTGGGAGAAAAGAAACTTAAGTTGCATACCTCTCCAGGCCGGATTTTGATGAAAAAGCTGCTACGTTTGTAAGAAATCTTTAGCACTTTGGGCCAAGGAAAACGGTTAATTCTCAATTTATCTTTGTAAACCAAAAGGCCACTAGAGCAGACTCCCAGGATGATATCCACTCCCTCCAAGTCCTGAAAAGAGAAGTTTCAGCAGTTCAGTTGGGTGGCTATTATTAGATAATCTGAAGAGCTCAACAACCCAAGACAGTTACAAAGCACACAACAGAAACAAAACTTAGGCTGAATGGTGGTACAGCCTTTAATCTCAGCACTCAGAAGCAGAGACAGGCAGATCTCTGTGAATTCTAGGCCAGCCTGGTCTCCAGAGCGAGCTCCAGAACAGCCAGGGCTACACAGAGAAACCCTGTCTCAAAAATAAATAAATAAAACATTTAAACCGTCATTGTCCACTGAAATATTATGCTTCGGGAGACAACCTCAGTGATGCTACTAGGCACCATGATAAGAGTTATCAGTATTAGGCAAGTAAGATAAAGCAGATAAAGGCATTTGCTGCCAAGCCTGACAACCTGAGTTTAACCACCAGAATCTAAGCGGTAGAGTGAAAAAACTCCCACATTCCCCTCTGACCTCCACACATCCACATGACGTGTACATGTACAGTAAAAAATTTGATGTATACTAAAATACTATTCCTAAGCCTAGAAAGAACACTTGAGCATTATATTAATGTACCTAGTTATTAAGAAAAAATTAAATATTAATCACATAACTCAAGGAAAACAAACTGAACCTGAATTAATCATGTTATTTATCTACTTAAGTAGTTAAACCCAAAGTTAAATCTTTCCACAGTTAAATCTTCTCAACTACTTTTTCCTGAAATGAGCATAGAGAAAATTACTAGTACCTAAATGTGTTACAAACAAGAATAACAGAGCTAAAGAAATCCAGCTTCAATTCAAAGACTATGTAGCTGAGAATTTACAAGAAGATACCCTCTTACCTTTTTAAAGTCCATAGGTTACAACTCTCCCTTTTTAAAAAATTTTTTTAAAGGGGCTGGAGAAATGGCTCAGTGTTAAGAACACTGACTGCTCTCCCAGAAGACTTAGGTTTAATTCCCAGCACCCACAAGGCAGCTCACAACTGTATGTAACTCCAATTTCAGGGGATCCAACACCCTTACGTAGACAGACACGCAGGCAAAACACAAATGTACACAAAAATTTAAAAAATTAATTATGGGTGGGCACACATCCGCCACATGAAGTACTTGTGACATCAGCTGGAGTTGGTTCTCTCCTCCCACATTATGGGTCTCAGGGATCAAACAGCTCACTGTGCCTGGCACCAGGAGCCTTTACCCACTGAGCCAGCTTGTTAGCTTTCTTTCTCTTTTGATGACATTACTGGGAGGAACACTCTGCTTTGCAACATTTTGAAAGGGCACATGTCATTTGACTCCGTCACTCTTGACGCCAGCCTCCATTAGGAAATGAGACTAAAACCTAACAGATTTCAGTTCTGCAAGTGCTCTTCAGCAGACATACTAAGGTCCTAACAGCACTTTCCAGGGTTGTGGGAGCCACGGTGCCCTATAGAACAATTTAGAACAGAGTGATGACTTTAGAAAGCTATGACTAGGCAATGAAATTTTACCAGGACAAACATAAGACATTTGTCAAGAAAAAAACCTAAAAATCACCCACAGGTCTAAGTAGAGACCAGATGCTTGAATGACCTAATGCTTGAATGTTTCTAAAGTCCTACCAAGTGATTTTTCTGCTTATTCTGGAATAAATAGAGCAAGAAAGAGTTCATCATCTTCTAAGATAAGCCTATTACATCTTTGAAGAGTTCTGCTAAACAATTTTTATGTTGAGCTAAAAAGTAGATTTCCCTGTAGTTTCCATGTATATGTTTCTATTTTTTTCTATCCCAGGGTTTGTGCCTGAAAGCCATGATAAAATCTCTTCATTTAAACAAATTTATTTATTTGAAACAGGGTCTTATGTATCCCAGGCTGGCCTCCAATTCCTTATATAGCTAAGAATGATACTGAACTTCTGATCCTCCTGCCTCTACTTCCCAAGAGTTGAGATTCTGGGCAAGCACTGGGGACCAAACCTAGGACTTCATCATGGACACTAGGCAAGCACCCTATCCAATGAGCTTCAACTCTAGCCCCATTTGCCCCATTTCCCTATTGTGGCCAGGTATCTCTATCTCTGTTCCTTTATTTCTTAAAGAATGTAGCTTTGTCTACATCACAGATACTAAATAAGTTCCTCTAAATGAGCCTCGGGATCATCCCTGGCAATCTTTGTAACAACCCCAAGCCATTTTAGTAGTCAGTTAGTAGCCAAGTGACTTGCATTAATTAGGTAGGTCTGCGATTAAAAGTTCCTGCTTCTGACTTCTTAATCCAGTAGTTCTCAAAAGACCTATGGCTTATGCAGTGTGCATGAGTCACTCAGAGAACTTGTCTTAGACTGCTGAGGTCCCTCCCAACTTTCTGATTATCAACTCTGGGAGAGATCTGAATGTATTTCTAACAAGTTCCTCGAGACCATACTTAGAATCACTAGCCTTGGGGAATGGTTCTGATTCAGATATCATTAGCATCATTTGGAAAAGTCATTGAATCTGGAGCTAGAGACACTTCTGAGTCAGCCTATAAATCTGGGCAGAGCTCTGGAATCTGCAAATTTTTGTGGACACCCAAGTGGTTCTTAGGTTGGATAATGCTGCTTGTGGACCTGAAATATCCTTGATGCGCTCTGTATTTTCAAATGTAACTTTATTTTAGAAAAATACATTTACTTTTCTCTAGGTGTTTGTATTTTTATCTTTACAATGTTATGGTTGCAAAATTTTTTATACATAGGTAACATTTTATTGATATAGAATTCATATACCAAATAATTTTTCCACTTATTTAAAGGCATATCATCATCACCCCCCCCCAAAATAAACACCCTTAAGAATTGATTTTCTAGCATGGCATGCCTTTAATCCCAGTGCTTATAAGGCAGGGGCAGGCAATCTCTGAGTTCAAGGCCAGCCCCAGTCTACAGAGCAAGTTCCAAGACAGCCAGGGCTACACAGAGAAATTTTGTCTTAAAAAAACCCAAAATAAATAAAAGCCCATAAATAAATGTTAAGAGGTATAAGATAAAACAAGTATGCCATATGCACGAACAGATACGTGTCATATTCATATACATACATGTTAATAAAGGCCAAAGTCATCACTACCTTTGCTTTGTGAAGATCAACTCCATACATGGACAACTTTTTGGCATTCTCAAGAAATTCCAAGTCAGCCTGAGCTGGAGTCATAGACCTTTGGCAGAATAAAAACAGAAAATTCAGTGACACATAAAAGCCTTACGGTAATAAATGAATCATTGTACTTTACACACACACCAACATGTCTATGTATTTTTGGGCCCCAAACATAATTATGGAATGAGAATCTTCTCACTATCTGAATCTAAATAATTGGAATATGCCTTAAAAAAGAAAATTTAAGAAAAAGAGATGTTACCAAAAAGCTATCAGAAAGGCAAACTCTTAATCCGACCACTCCCCCAGCTGTCCACCCATCTGGAGCTCTGTCACACATGAACTCCTCCAAGGAGATGACCAAATTAAATCCTCAGTACAGTTCACAAGATCCTCTTAGCTGCCCTTTTCTCTCTATACCCTGGATTGAGTTATTATGGAAATTAAACGGGAGGGAAAGCTGATGATATTTAACTGGGATTCTTAATGGGGGCAGATTTGATGAAAAGAAATTTTCTGGTAACAGATGGTGTCCTGCCTACTGATCTCAGCAAACAAACTGGCTAATAGAAGCATCCTGATAATGGGACTGTTTTCTATTATTAAGATGTCTTCACTGCCAGGCATATAATAAGCTAGACTTGTTTGAAAACAGTCAATCTCACTGTCCAAACAGTCACTGTGCCAGCCTCTCCTTTATAAGTTTCTTCTCTTTTGAAGAATCTTCTTGAGCTGTTTGTTCTGTTAGCTTTCAAGACAAAGACATCACTCATAATGCTGCACAATTTGGGCCAATTACGATAGTTCACAGTAACAGAAAGGCAAGAGCATCCTCGGTCCCCAAGGAAAGACACACAGGCAAGCACTGGTCCCCTAAAACTGCCTGGAGCCATGGAAACAGCAGGGGTGTCGTTACTTAATCAGGAAAGGTCTTGGCCAAACCCATCTGTCTTTACCCTCATTAAAAAGGACAAAGGATTTCTTGGAACCACCAAAAGAAAAGAAGAAAAAAAAAATCACCTCAGCTTTCCTGAATAAATTTTTCACAAGCTTTAAAGCATCACACCTGAATTTATCAATTGAAAGGGAGTGGGAACCTGTACACAAAGTATTTAAACACCCCAGGCAACTTTTACAATTGCACATATCTTTCCACGTAAGTGATAAGTTCTTCTACTTGAGTTTGGTCTCAGCTACCAACCTTTATGTTTTTGTTGTTCCTATTATCATGTGTTGATCAATAGTACCCAGATCATGTCAGCAGCAATTTAGAATTCAGTAAGAGGCAGCAGGTTCAAGTCACATCCTGTGGGCTGAATTTCTGATTCCTGCCCTGAGAGTCATGTCTACATCTCCTTCAGCCTTCTCTATAAGGTAAGAAATAGCCAGGGATGGTAGCATATATCTCTAATCCTAGCATTCAGAAAGCAGAGACAGGTGGATCTCTGTGAATTCAAGGTCGGCCTGGTTTACATATGTAGTTCTAAGCACGGCAGGGTCACATAGTAAGACTATCTCTATCTCAAGAGGGATTTGGGTCTGTGTGTGTGTGTGTGGGTATTGTTATATCACTTATGTTCATATACAAACTTTAAAACACAAAACAGAAACCTTCCTCTAGAGCCAGGGAGACAGCTCATTGTTTGGTGTGCATGCACGAGGACCCAAACTCAAATTCCCTGCACCCACAGAAAAAGCCAGGCATAACAGTGTGTGCCTATGACTTCAGTGTGGAAGAGGCAGAGGCACAAGGATCCCAGTCTTCCTGGTCAGTTGGTGCAGCCAACCAGTAAGGTCTGGATTCAGTGAAACATACTGACTAACAGGAGCTGAAAAATCAGTGCAGAGATGGCTCAGTGGACAAGTGTTTACTGAACAAGCAGACGGACCAGAGTTCAAATCTCAGCACCCAGGTGAATAAAAACAAGATGTCATTCTACTCACACCTCTAACCCCAGCTGAGCAGGAGAGAAGTAGGATTGTTAGGGTTTGCTGGCTGCCAGCCCAGGTGAAAAGAACAGAAGCCCCAGGTTAAATGACACCATACCTCAAGGGCACAAAATGGATGATGAAGGACATTTAGTGCCTTTTCTGATCTCTGCCCACACAGGTTCGCATGTATGCACAAACATACACTGCACACAAAAACACCTCACATACAGTAAAGTGGAGAGCAATAGATGAAGACATGGATATTACTCTCAAGCCATGCTTGCACAGGTACATGTTATCTGCATACACCACAATACACAATTTAAACCCCCCCATATTCATTTTTCAATGTTAAGGGACATCAATTTGAATATACATATTCAAACTATGTATCTAGGTAAGTGTGCTTCAACACTGTAGTATGAGGAGGGACGTAGAGATCTTTAAACCTTCATTTTTTTTAAACTATTGATCTTTTTATGTTACTTTTAGATTTTTAAAACAATTATGGCTCCCCACCACCATCATCTGTTTTTTGTTTTTTTTTTAAGACAGGGTCTCACTATGTGACTCTATCCTAGAAATCACTATAGACCTGGCTGGCCTCCCAAGCGCTGGGATTAAAGATGTGTGCCACTATGCTCGGCTAACAGTTATATATTTTTTTCTTTTCTTTTTCTTAGAGACAGGTTTTCTTTGTGTATCCCTGGCTATCCTGGAACTCATTATGTAGATCAGGATGACCTTGCAGAGATCACCACAGCCTGGCTTAATTATGACTTTTTCTTTTTTTAAGATTTATTATCTACACAGTGTTCTGTCTGCATGTGTCCCTGCACACCAGAAGAGGGCACCAGATCACATTCTAGATGGTTGTGAGCTACCATGTAGTTGCTGGGAATTGAACTGAAGACCTCTGGAAGAGCAGCCAGTGCTCTTGATCAGAGCCATCTTTCCAGCCCCATCAATTATGATTCTCAAGTCATATATAAGGCAAATTATTTCCTTCTAAACTGGTAAATTGCCAGTATTCCTGAATACTTCTGTATGTACTACCTACAAATAAGGACATCCTTCTACACAGTGTCAAAACTAGGAAATTAACAATGACACATAATGCCACGTAATCCTTAAACCCCATTCACCAAGCTTAGGCAGTTGTTACAGAATGATCCAGCTGTAGATCATGGGTCTCTAGTCTAATCTGGTATAAATTTGATTCTTGGGCTTCAGGCAGGTGCTTTACAATGAGCTGTATCCCCGGTCCTGGGTCATGAGTCTTATACAGGAATATCACAGAAGTGGAGCTGTGCCTGCACTGCATCCTATCAAATGCTCATAATTTCAATATGTCCCTTCACTACACTGTCCACTTTGAGTATCCTCATCAAACTACTTATTTATGCATATCATTATGGATTTGTAGATTTCAGGC
The DNA here is from genome assembly GCA_033318265.1 of Phyllotis vaccarum. NCBI lineage: Eukaryota > Metazoa > Chordata > Mammalia > Rodentia > Cricetidae > Phyllotis > Phyllotis vaccarum. The sequence goes on from JARWLC010000003.1 coordinate 46,945,340, forward strand.
TGGGTTGTTTGCTTTGGCATTCCTCATTCTAAGCAAGTGCTGTGCCACTACATCCCCAACCCAGTCTTTTCTCCCTTTTCATAATTCGTGTACCTTTTACTTGCAAATTACCCTAAATATTTTGACCAATTTGAACAATATTTTCTTTCACCCGATATATAAACAAGTTCTCCTTGTAGCCCCTGAACTCTCCCTATCTAGATGCCCTCCTCACCTTCTTATCCTAGTTGGACTGAATTTACCACCCTTGGCTGCTATCCACACACCGATGCCCACCTTGCTCTCCTGGGGTTTTGATTCTCCATGTAGATCACCTTGGACTCCTTCCTTCATTGTGACCATCCATTTAACTTCCCCCACATCCTTCCCAGACCTTATCTACATGCAGATGCCTTCCTATTCTGCTTGGATTCTGAATCCCACACCCCAGTGCCCATGCCCTGTGTGGTGGTTGAAATGAGAATGGCCCCCAGAGGCTCATATATTCAAATGCTTAGTCACCAGTTAGCTGAACTGGAAAGGATTAAGAGGTGTGGCCTTATTGGAGGTGTGTCACTTTGAGGTTCCAAAAGCCCATGTCAGATCTGTCTATCTCTCTCTGCCTGCTGCCTGACGATGAGGATGTAAAGCACTCAGCTACTGCTCCAGCACCATGCCTACCTGCTTCCCACCATGATGATAATGGACTAATCTTCTGAAACTGTAAGCTAGCCTCCAACTAAATGCTTTTTTTTTTTTTTTTTAATAAGAGTTGCCTTGGTCATGGTCTCTTCATGTCTCTGCAAAGAAACAGAGCAGTAAGTAAGATACCCTATGAATTGTAACTCCTCAAGCCAGACTGCCTTCTATCCCACAAATACTGCCCTCACCCTGCTGAGACCTAATGTCCAAAACAGAGGCCTCTTCAGCATGACTTGCTCAGATCCACCTATTGTCCCAGAAAGTTTTTCCAACAAAAAGAGCCATACATATTCACATATAAAAGTAGGAAAATATCATTAAAAGCCTCCCATAACCATCCCACCCAGACATCTGTGTATGTATGTTCTAAATTAAAGTCCTAAGTTTGGGGCAGGAAGGCTGACTTAGTCAAGAGCACTTGCTACTCTTGCAGAAGATTCAGTTCATAGCACCTACATGCTGGTTTACAAACACCTGTAACTCTAGTTTCAGGAAATCTGATGTCCTCTTCTGGCATACAAGACACTGCACACATGTGGTGTGTAGGCATACATGAGGGCAAAACACCTATACATATACAAAATAAAAATACATTTTTTAAAATCATAAACTGTTACCTTAAGAATGTAATGACTAAAGCTTTTGCTAAGATTTTCAAGACCTCTGAAAGACACGCTAAACCTGCTGGGAAGACATTAGGTATTTCTAAACCATGTAGCACTCATTCAGGAAGCTGGAGAGATGGCTCAGCACTCAAGAGCACTGACTACTTTTCAGAGGCCCCGAGTTCAATTCCCAGCAACTAAATGGTGGCTCATAACAGTCTATAAAGGGACCTGGTGCCCCCTTCTGGCACGCAGGCATACGTGCAGATAGAGCACTCATACACACAAAAGAAGTAAATAAGGTTAGAAAAGAAAAGAATATATTCAGAAGCAAACAACAATCTACCACTTGGAAGTCCTGCAGCTTATAAAATACCAAGCCGTGGAGCCCTGGCATCAGCCAACTCCTGCTTATTACAGGAAGTAGTTACAGCACACTTCACCTGTACTGACTTACTCAGCAGAGGCATCAGAATAGAGCAGCAGCTTCTTAACAATGTTTGTTGTCTTTCCTGACTGAGGACCATAATCTCAAATAACAAAGTGGGGACAGCTGACAAGTCTGCAACAGAGGGCCAAGCTTGATTTGCTAGTGTTGATTCAAATTAATTATAGCTTAAAAAATCCCTGTCTGGGCTAAGGGTCACTACTCCAGTTTCCTCCTGTGTAGGCTGTCTTCTGCCTGTCTAGTAGGGTGGCATTCCTTTCAACACATTAAAGTGCTTACAGCTCAGCAGGGGTTTCTTTGATTGGTTTAAACACCACCATGTTGGGCATATTAACGTTTCCACTTGGGTTCGTTACTAAGATCATCAATGTGTCCAGATTAGGACGAGTAAATCCCACGATGGCAAACATCTATATTTTTCAGCCATGTGACTGTTAGTTTGTACTTTTTATCTAACAACATGAACTAGATCACACCCATCATTCCTTTGAGGGTGTTCTATTTAAGTTCTTTAAGTACTAAGAGTGCTTCTCCAAATGCAAACTTACATTGTTTGTAGAAGGGTGATATTATATTGCTGTTGTTGATTTTGGTGGGTTTTTTTTGGAGGGGGCAGAGTCTCATGCAGTCCCAGCTGGCCTTGAACTTTTATCATAGTGGCTGAGGTTGACCTTGATTTCTGAGCCTTCTGCCTCCAATTCCCAAGAGCTTAGATGACGGGTGTGTGTCACCATAGATGTGTAAGAGTTATTCTACAAGTATAATCATTTGCTAGGGGCTTCATATACATTTTCTGATTTAACTATAAAATTCATCTTATCAGCTTCATTTTTCAGATAAGAAAATGAGCCTCAGAGGCCTTAAGTAACTTAGCAAGAGAAACAGAGTTAAGAGATGGGCTAACTCATTTATATGTCCACTGTACAATCTAGTGAGCTTCAAATGCTCTCAGCCTTAGGAGCTCTCTATGCCTTAGTTATTGAGAACTACAAGGTACTTTCCTTTATGTGTTAGACTGTGCTATAATCTTTTTTCAGATAAAAAGACAGTTTATTGAAAATCCCTCCCCTACATTTTTGTCTTATTAGGTAAACTGAATGTTTGTTTGTTTATAATTTTCCCATACCCACTACTGCTCCCTCTCTTGCCCCTTCTCCCAGCCCTCCCCCGGCCCCACTCCCTCACTCTCCAGAGAAGGCAAGGAATCCCAGGGTGAGTCAATTCAGTCTGGCATATCCAAGTATCAAGGCTGGGGAAGGTGTTTTCCCACTAGGTATGGGCTTCAAGGAGCCAGTTCATGGACCGGGATAGACTCTGGTCCAAGTGCTGCAGAAACTGCCCACATTGTTCGTTTGTCGCCTACATTTTGAGGGTCCAGATCTGTTCCATGAAGGTTCGTCAGCTGTTATTTCAGAGTTTACTAGCTCCCAACAGCACAAGACAGCCTACTCCATGGGTCTCCCCATCATGATCCTGATCCCTCTGCTCATGTAATCTCTCCCCTCTCTCTTCCGTGCTATAAATTTTAAAATTAAGCAAAACTTAAGAGTTCATTTACTGAGTCTTAAGTAACATTAAATCCACTGCATCTTTAAAATCAATAACATTTATGAAAAAAATAATAGCAAAAGTTGAAAATTTTTAAGTTTTTTTTTTATACCATATTCAAATGTGAAAGCAGTTTCTTGTGTGTGTTCATGTGTGTGCATGGGGAGAGCGCGCTGATATGAGAGTGAGCACATGCATGTGTGTGCAGGTCAGAGGGCAACCTTGAGTTATTCCTCAGGTGCCTTTCACCATGTCTTTTGAAATAGGTCTTTTTGTTGACCTCACCTATCATGCTACACTGGCTGGCTAGTGAGCCCCCAAACCCACCTGTCTCCACCATTCCAGTGAGCCCCCAAATCCACCTGTCTCTACCCTTTCAGTGAGCCCCCAAATCCACCTGTCTCCTCCCTTCCAGTGCAGGGATTATTAGCATGTGCCACTATTGAAGGCTTTCAACATGGGCTCTGTGTGGGTTCTGGAGCATGAACTCAGGTCTTCATGCTTACAGGGTAAGCACTTTACCGACCAAGCTGTCTTCCCAGTCTAAGAGCAGTTTCTTAAAGAGTAACGAAATGTGAAATCTGAAAATAACCAAATGAAATGCTTGTGCTGTTAAATTCATTACACATTGGAAATGTCATTGGTCTAACTTGTATTTTGAGTGGATCTTTTTACTCCTGCTTCATTCATTCATTCATTCATTCATTCATTCATTCATTCATGGTTTTTAAAAGTCAAGGTTTCTCTGTATAGCCCTGGCTATCCTGGAACTCACTCTAGACCAGGCTGTCCTCACACTAAGAGGTCTGCCTGCCTCTGCCTCCAGATTTCTGGGTTAAAGGTGTGAGCAGTGAAAAAGACAAATAATTCAGAATTACCATGGAAACAGTTCTAAACTCAGAGACCTCCTGAAAAGAGCTGGGAAAGTATCAATATTTGTGGACTACCTTTAGGATCTGCTGGCTAGTTTAAAGGGTAGTTATAAAGGCTAAGTGTGACACTGCACATGAAGCTCTTAGCACTCCATCTGGCATGCAATAAGAGATTATTATAATCGATGACTTGTAATTATCATGATTACATAGTAATGCTATAAAGAACAATAGAGCGCTAGAGGACTGACTGTACACAGTCCTTCCAAATTAGAATCCTATTGTGATCAAACAGCTATGAAATGAGTATCATCAGAAGCCAGGCAATGGTGGTGCACTTCTCAGCACTCAGGAGGCAGAGGCAGGAAGAGACCCAAGTCAGTGGTCTCCAACATTAGCACCTTATGTCACATATAATAATAATAATAATAATGCCCAATGTAAAAAGTAAATTTTGGGAGCTGGAGAGAGAGCAGCAGTAGTTCCAGTTCTAGGTGACTCAATACCATCTTCTGACCTCCATGAACACAAGGCTTGCACATAGTGCACATATATACATGCAAACAAAATATTCATACACATAAAATGAACAAGCCTCTAAAAAAGTTTAAAAACAAATTCTGTCAGTTCTCTTTAGACACACTGTGATTCCATGAGAGTTGGGTGATGCATGAGATGCCTGCTACACAAGTTATAAACTTTAGAACCCTTATTACAGGTCCAGGTAATGGGTAAAGCACTTGTCATCAAGCCTGAAAATGTGAGTTGAGTTCTGGTCTGGAACCCACATGATGGAAAAAGATCTGATTCCTGCACGCTATCTTCTGATTTCCACACATGTGATGTAGCACATACACATATGCTCACACATACAATCAATTAATGAAAAGTAAAGTATTATGCTTTTCATGACTGGGGCGCCTGAACCTTGGGGCAATAAGGCAGTCAGAACCAGGCCACATTGAGGTAAAGGTCTCTCATTTGGAGCATCCCAGGCCATGTAATCCATTAGCATAACCTCAAAGAGAACAGAACAGCTGCTCAATAGCCACACAGAGTACTTGTGGCTGCCACAGCACCTGACATCGTGCTTTGGATTTCTCTTTGAACAAAGTGACCTTTTAAATTTTTTTAACACCATGTATGCTCACACAATTCAGGATGCCATGCCAAGGTGATGTAAATCAATGCCAAGATCAGACTAAAGCAGCTTGTGAAATCATCTATAGTTAGTCATTCAAATAAAAAGTACACGTATGGTAAAAGAAATAAAATGGGGGCTCATTTTAGTATTAGATAACAATTACTGGATTTTTATATGTCATACTCACATTTTCTTTTCTAAAGTAATAATCTCAATTAGATGCTCAGGGAACCAGATCAGAGAAATTTTTAGTGCATCGTCAAAGTTCACAGGACCAGGACAAAACAGAGGCAAGATCTCAACCGGCCTTAAACCAAGAATAAGTCTTGCTCTTGGTCATGGTGTGTTCCCTCCAAATATTACTAATTATTTTCATTAAAAGCATCAGAGTCAGTGAATTTGATGAAGACTTGACTTTACAAAATACTTTCAAGGGTCCCAAGACTCTCTGAATCCACCATGTGCACAGAACACAAGTTGGAAGATCCTGCTCTGAGGATCTTAAGGCTCCTAATATATATGTCTTAAACCTGAAATTAAAAACGTAAAGCAATAATAATAACCGCTGCCATTTACTGAGCACCTACTGTGTTCAAGGCCTTGTGCTAAGACAACCCCCCACACACATTATTTAGTTTTACCCTAGAAACAAAAAAATATTTTTCTCAATGAACCTGGAGACCAAAACAGAAACAAACAAACACAAATTTCTATCACCCTGATAAGAAAACCAGTCAGAGGGCTTGAATGACTTTCCCAAAGTCAAACAATAAAGGGAAGTGAACTCAGGGTGACTCTCCCTATGGTAAACAATGAATCAAAAACAAGTCAAGGGTTTAAACTCACGTCCAAAATAAATACAGAACATCTGGAAACATGTTCACCTGTATGACTTATGCAATTCCATGACTTTCTCTTCAAGTTCCCTGGTCTGATTTGGAGCCAGTTTAAACTCACTAACATAATCCACGCCATGCAGTTCTGGGTCATAGTCTCCTAGTTCAGACTGGATGGTGTAAGAACCGAGTAGGGCTAAGGTTGCAAAGGAACATGGTAGCCGTCCAGTAACAATGTCCTGCCGAAGCTGAAGACATAAATAGTATCTATATCCAAAAAAGAGAAGATGTGAATATGTCAGTAACAACATAAGACACAATACAGACAACTAAAAAGGAAGGGGGGTAGCCTAAGGAAACACATGTGACAATTGTTCTGTATAGGACAGTGGGCACATGTAATATTTTCATAAAACAGACACACTATAACTATGTTTATCAGAGTTAGAAAGGAGTTTAGAAAAAGCAAAAAGTAGGAAACACCAGAAAGAGGTAAAGAACGTAATATTTTATTTAGTACATACATACTATTAAGTATTATGCACGTTCATGTACACCATGAAAATGAAATAAGCAGTTTCTCAAGCAGAGAGATGGCATTTCAGCTGAGAATGTCTTTACACAAAGTAACATTAGAGCATGCTATAGGTTTTTCATGGCACTTAATAATCAGATTTTAGAAGTTTATCTTATTCCCCCATTTACATTTTCCTATATTTTTATTTTGTATATGGGTGTTCTACCTGCACATATACATTTGTGTACCATGTGCATGTATTGTCTGTGGAGGCCAGCGGAGGGCAGTGGAGTTACAAACAGCCGTGGGTCACCATTTGGATGCTGAGAATTGAACCTGGGCCATCAGGAAGAACAACCAATGCTTTTAACGACTGAGCCCTTATTCCAGCCCCTCCCTCATTTTAGAGAGATGAAAACTGCAGATTCCTCAGAAATCAGATCATCAGCAACAAAACCAGACTTAGGAGGTAGGTTCTTGGCAACCTAGCAATTCAGTTTAACAAATACTGCTAAGAATCTATAATGACATCACAGGTGTAAATGCTCTCAATAGGACATTCACAATTCAGTAATTTTCCATTTAGTTTTTGTTCATCTTTAATAAAATCAAATAAAAATAATTTTCTTAAAAATTCAGCAAGTTGTTTTCATGTAAGATTTGTGCTATAAATTAAATGGACTCAAAAGACCAGTCAGTTCACAGGGATGGTTTAAAAGAGAGATAAAAAGTAATTATCATCTGATTTTGTTGTTTCAACACTATGGGGAATGTAGTAAGACAGGTAGGTCTGAGACTGGTTAAAGAGAAGCCCTGCCCATCACAGATTGTAACAGTGGTGTAATGCTTGCTAAGCAGGGCTGGCTCAGGCCAGGTTCCAGCCTTGAAGTGTCAGCATCAGCAAGCTGGCATTGAAGACACCAGAAACTCTGTACTTAGGCTTAGCCTAAGTGGGAAATTCCCAGAGCTTATGAAAGAATTACGGTTCTCCATATATATGCTAATTAAGTATTTACCTTGTTATGTCTTCAGTTAACTGTGCTGGGTCAGGTGGATAAAACTTCACATTAAATGTGAAATTCCAAGGAACACCTACAGAAATAAAGACAGAAATTTTGTTTTTATGTCTAAATTTCTGATTGAAAATATTGTTTTCTTTTTTTCCTCAAATATTTCAACATTTTCATGTTTTGTGTTATAAAATAGTATCACCTTGCTTAGACTCAACCTAGGAAAGCTATAAGACCTGGTTTATTTTTTAACCTTAGCATAGTCTTCATTATAGTGAATTAAAACTACCGGCAAAACTGTCTAAAGAAATACTTCTGTGGATGGACTATTTCACAAAACTTGTTTTAAAAATGTGATTTATATTCTGCTCTGAGCAATCAGAAGTCAATGGGTGCTCTTTTGCAGTTTTGAAGATTTTTTTTAATGATATGTAAACATTATCTGAAATAAAAGTTCACATGAACATATATAGACACAATTTAATGGAAGTAAAAGAGAAAAAAATTTAAGATAAAATAAGTACAGCAAAATAATATTATTTGAGGAATCTGGGTAAAGACCACTTAGGAATTTTTTTTCTAAAGATTTATTATGTATACAGTGTTCTGCCTGCAGGCCAGAAGAGGGCGCCAGGTATGATATGATGGTTTTGAGCCATCATGTGGTTGCTGGGAATTGAATTTAGGACCTCTGGAAGAGCAGCCTCTTAGCCTCTGAGCCATCTCTCCAGCCCCATCTAGGCATTCTTATATCCTATTTTAAATTTTCCATAAGTCTGAAATTATTTCAAAAATTTTATTAATAATTTAAAAGACTTACTTTATCCGTGTGCATGTTCTCTCTCTATATGTGTGTATGTGTATGCACACATGCATGTACACACATGACATGTATGCAGTTGCTCACAGAGACCAGAAGTTGTTTTTGGATCCCCTGGCACTGAAATTATAGGTGGTTGTAATTTGCCTGACATGGGTGCTGGGAACCAAACTTAGGTCCTCTGGAAAAGCAGGGAGTGACCTCAACTGCTAAGCCATCTCTCCAGCTCCCTTTTTCCCCCAAGACAGGATCTGTCTTGTGTAGCCCTGGCTGTCCTGGAACTCCCTCTGTAGACCAGATTGAGGCCAGCCTCTGCCTCCATCGGTGCCATGACCTCCTATCTTAATTAATGATTTTTAAAAAAATAATTTTCTGGGGCTGAAGAGATGACTTAGCAAGTAAGAACAATTGCTACACAATATGAATTCAAATGTCTAGAACCCATGCTAAAAAGCTGGACATGGTTGCATGTGTCTGCGACCCCAGCACTGTTGTAGGGACGGGCAGAGAAATCACTGGAGCTTGCTGACCACCAGCCTAGCTACAGCAAAAAGACCCTGTCTCACTGGAATAAGGCATAGAGTGACAGAACAAGACACCCAACATTTTCCTCTGGCCTCACACAGGTGCACACACAAAAGAGTAATCTCCAAGAGCACAGGTCAGAATGTAAGTGGTCGCAACCAAGGTAAAGAAGACATTGTGCAGTATGTTACAAAGGTGAAAAGAAATAATTTTACTTCCAGATGTTCTACTAAATCTCATTTCCAGGTATCACCCTAAGTCAGGGTTGTTTTGCTTTTTCTTTTTTTTTTTTTTTTTTTTTGACTGAAAGTTACAATCCATTGTAAACCATTTTGGTGGAAAAATATCAGCACTAAAACATCAAGATGTCACTCACAGTAAAGGTTAGGAATTGTTTGGTGAAGTTTCCTATCAATGTAAGTTTCAAAAATGATGCTGAGTAAGAAAAGTCATTTAATTTATATGACATTCTAAAGGTTTCAATATAGCCATATTTTAAGATAACAAAATTCCAGAAAAATTAAAAATATTCCCCAAAATTTGGAATAACTATCACGAAGTCCAAGAAGGTGGTGACCCTTAGGGAGAAAGTGGAGGGGTGTTACATGGACTAAAGGTTTTGTAAAACATAATTTGGGTAAATTAAATATATATTTCCAGCATACAGGAAAGTTGTAAGCATATCTTGCCTGTGGACCATCCTTGGTTTAAATTTTCTAAAATTCTAAAACTGTTAAAATTTTTTATTAATAATTTTTAAATAACTGGCTGTTTTGTAATTTAAAAAAAAATATATGTGTGTGTGCTTTGGTGAAGAGCATGTATATCTGTGTGAACAAGTTGGATCCACTGGAACTTTGAATTACAGACAGTTGTGAGCTGCCATTCTGGTGCTGAGGATTGAACCCAGGTCCTCTGAAGGAGCAGCCAATGCATGTAAGTGCTGAGCCATCTCTCCAGCCCTATTAATAAATTTTTAAAATAATTATTTCTGTGTGTGTGTATGGGTGTGCGCACACGCATGTATGGGTGTGCGCACACGCATGTATGGGTGTGCCATGTGTGCAGCTGCTAACAGAGGCCAGAAGAGGTTACTGGATGCACTAAGTCAAAATTATAGGTAGCTGTGATCTGCCTGACACCCAAGGGTAAGGGTAGCTAGCCTGATTCAGCAAGAGAGAGCCCCCATCCAGAACCAAGAAAATAGAGGACCTTAAAGGTAAGCTGGAGGGAGAAAAAAAGACAAACTCAGAAGATAGAAAAGGCTAGCTCTTTTGTATTTGGGATTTCAGATATGTGCGTCCTTCCTGGATACATTTTGAAAAATTTGTATCTGCCTAGAAATATCTTACAGTTTAATTGATACGATTTAATGATTTAATTTTTTTCATGGGGGCTATAAAGATGGCTCAGCTTTGTGTTGCAAAGATGCTTGAACTGAATCCTGGAACCCATGTATAGGTGGAAGGAGAAAATGATTCCACAAAGCTGTTCTCTGGCCTCTGCATATGTGCACATGTACACACACACACATGTATACACACAATAATACTTTCAAAGTATATAAAATTGTCACACGTATATGCTAATGATATGATGAAAAGGTAAAACACCTTTGCAACATATAAAGATCACTTTTTGGCTTCCTGACATTATATATTTGACTCACTAGTAAAGTTTTTATGGAGTTTCCCCCATGCTTAGGAAGGTTTTCATTATTATTTTTAATAGAGTCTTGGCATGTAGATTTGCCCTGCTTGGTCTATCTAATGAGACCGATCTCAAAATAGTAACAACAAATACAGTAATTATAAAATAATAAATTTCAAGCTTTTATCAGTAACAAGTGTAGAAAGTCGCCAGTCTCTAACCACCCCAAAAGTTTTGCTTCTCTATTTTAAGAATGTTAAAACAAAAACAAAATAAAATGACAGAATGCCAAAACAATTATGCACAAGGTCTAAAGAAAAAAATTTCATGATAACAGAAACGTTTCAAGAAACAAGTGAACAATTCTGGTTTGGGTGACAGTTAGAATCTGCTCATCAGGACAAATAAAAACTACTGTATTTCCAGAAGTTTCGTCAAAAATAAATGAAACTAAAGTGGTAGCTAGCTGGTCTTGACAAGACAAACCATTTCAATGAGTCTACTGAGTCTGGGGCCGTGAAATGCTAACCTGTACATTTTTCATCCCAGAACAGTAGTCCAAGCAGAATATGCAACAGTAAGATATGTTCAAGCTATCAGAGAAACCCCACTGCCAGGTAGGCAGTGGCAAACACGTATTTCTTTATTTTTCCTTCCTTAAATTTGTAAAAGGCTGACAAGTACAACCTTTTCTGTCTCAGAGCATGTGCTCCAAGGCCATCGGTGGATGCCCGAATTCTTGAAGAGAGTTTAATATATCTTGAAGAGTATTAAACCCTATAGATACCTTCCTCAAGTTGAGAACTCACCTTTTTCATCTAAAGGACATACTTGGTAACTTCTCTTTGGTCTAACCAAATTGTCAATATCACTACTCTTGTGTTTTGCAGCCATTATTAAAGACAGGATTACTTAACACAAGCCTGTGATAGCCTATCTGATAACCTCACAGCTACTAAGCAAATAGTGTCCTCGCAGCCTATACAGTGTGGGTCTGCTAGACAAAAAGTGGCTAGTGGCCTATACGTGGTGATGCAGGGCCACACAAGGTTTCATTACCACCCAGAAAAGCCCACAACTCAGGTTTCCATTTAATATTTTCAGGCCACAGATAGATTACAAACAGGAGAAGCTACCATACAGAGAGAACATGAGAGATCTAGAACACAGGAACATGGTTTAGCTCCTGTGTAAGGCCCAAGTTCAACCCCTAACCCCAAGAGAAAGGAAAAGGAACAAAGGTCAATGAAACACAATGATCTCCAACACCAAAAGGACCAGGATCCTACAGCAAACTCCCACTGTCCCTGCCATTTTGAGGACAGATCCCCTTTCGTTTTCTCATTTTTGTTATTTTCCGACCTTCTGTTACTCTCTCAGCTATTCCTACTTTTCCAACTTTGCCTGCGTGGTTTTTGTTTTCTGTCTTAAGGTCGTAATCTGACCTACAACCTTAAAATCTGACCTACATCTCTACAGTGTCAACTTCTACTATATTTTTCTACTATGAAATCGGCCCTTCCAGGGAAAAGCTTTATCTCTATTTCAAAGCAGTTGGCCACAGTCAGAAGGACTGGCTCATGGCCAGTGATGGCTGGTGATCCTCTGACCCAGCTAAAAAAGAGAAAACTATAAAAGGGCTGTATCCACTTACCTCGAACCTGTTTTTTTATTTCTTTGGCAGAATCCAGCCATGTCTGTAAAAAGAAGAAAAGGCTTCACACAGAGCTCCAGAACACACAAACAATTCAGCACTGGAGGCAGCTCCCCAGCCACCTTAGGAAAACGCCTCCGGATGAACCTACATTTCCCCTGGAAGCCTCTGCGTTAATTTTACAAAGCCTAGTCATTTCTCAGGAGCAAAAAAATGGAACCAAAGGTTGGTTTGAATCCACACACCAATGTATCCTGGCTGAGGAAATACAGCCTCTCCATACCTAAATTCCTTTATCTCTAAAAATGTAAATGTTGTCACAGTAACCATCTTACAGAGCTGCTCATATATGTAAGCCTGCTTATAAACGGCAAATGTAAAATAAACATGTGCTATTTATAATATTAGGAAAAGATCAGTAAAGATCTAGAAACAGAAGTGACATCATCCAAAACTTATTTACTCCTCTAACCTTTGATCTTGTTCAAATTTTCTGTGTCAGCACAGCCTCTGGTGCATGGTTCATTGCCCAGTTAATGTTTACTGACATGAATATCTCCTGCCCATTCTAACCTCTCCCCTTTCTATGTTCCTCCACCCCATATACACCATATAGCAGGCCTCTTCAACCAACAATGTCCCCTGCAACGTACTGGCACTTTATAAAGTTTCGCTCTTAACATCTGTCATAGGCCTCTATGAAAGATGTTTAAAGACAAAAACTGCTAACTTTCTAGTGTTATTTAGAACTTTTTTTTTAAAGATAGGGACTCGTTATGTAGCACTAGTCTGGAGCTCAGTATATAGACCAGACTAGCTTTGGTCTATCTGTCTTTGTCTTCCAAGGGTTAGGATTTGGGTCTGTACCACCACATCCGGCTTATTTACATTAGATTTTAAATTATTTAAAACTTTAAGATACATACACATTTTGGGTAAAACTCAGTGATAGAATACATACTTGTATGTGCAAGGTCCCCAGGCTTAATGCCCAACACACACACACACACACACACACACACACACACACACACTTAAAAAATATGCAATTACGCACACATTTGTTTGAGCTCTGTCGTAAAGAAAGTATCTGAATTTTTTTCCTTTCCTCTCATTTGGTCCAAAGTCAAGGCAATTTAAACACCAATACTAAGTCTAGTAGAACCTCTGAAAACCTTCAACTTACATGCAACCCAGAATGCTAGCTAATGGCAACTTTTTATCACATTGGAGGGGATCTGCTCCCACAGCAGAGTGCTCCGTATTCTCCACTGTTTAAGGGACTTCCCGCTCTCCCTTCCAGAGATCCCTCAAACAGCTCTAAGACTGAGTGCAAACCCCCACCAGGCTGACACTGAAAGCCCAAATCCAGATTTGTGTCAATCACAGGGGAGCTTCAAAGTCTAAGCTACCTTAAAAAGTAGTAATTGCTTACAATGTGAGGTGGCCAAGCAGGTAAGCACCACTGCCAAGCCCGAATCTAATCCCCAAACTCCTGGGGGAGAAGGAAAAAACCAGCTCACAAAAGTCATTCTCTGACCTCCATACACGAACCATTCCTAACCCCAAGCCCCCATTTCTCCACACAAAATGAATTAATGCAATTTAGAATTTTTTGAAAAAGTTTAAAGGTCAAGGTTAAAAACAGATCTAAAGCAAAGCCAAGACCTCTAACGATAATAAAATCAATCAGTAAGTAAACTTCTATGCTCATTTTAAAATATTCAATTCTCGGGGCTGCAGAGATGGCTCAGCAGTTAAGAGTACTGGTTGCTCTTCCAGAGGACAGGGATTCAGTTCACATGGAAGCTCACGAAGGTTTGTAACTTCAGTTCCAAGGCTACCGACTCCCTCACAGAGACATACATGCAGGCTAAACACCAAATGCACATCAAATAAAACTACGTTAAAAAAATCAATTCTCAGTATTTTATTTAGTCAAATGTTTGAGGAATGATCCCATGTGGATGGCAAAGACTAAAAATAACACATGAGGAGTAGCCACTGCTGAGAAAGATGACCCACGCTCTGGCTATGACCATGGCGGTGCTGTGCTCAAGCTCGGAGCATCTCAGAACACGGATCCAAAAGAACTTTAGGAAATGACTCTACAGGTATCTGAGAGTCTGAGTCTTGAAATATGAATCAGCCAGACAAAGAAAATATGAAAGTAATTAGATGGGCACAAGAGTACAAAGAGCTGCTGTGTAGTTCAGCATAATCTGAGCACAGAGGTAATTATGGAGGAGAGGTAAAATTGAAGATACAGTAAGGGTCAGGACATGGAAACAGTACTCTGCTAAGAAGCCTGGGCTCCATTAAACTCTAGGCAAGTAGAAGCCACTGAAGGGGTTTTCTTTTTTGTTTCAGAGGTTTGGTTTTGTTTTGATTTTGGTTTTTTGAGACAGTATTTTACTGTATAGCCTTGGCTATCCTTGGAATTCACTCAGTAGACAAGGCTGGCCTTGAACTCACAGAGATCTGCTTGCCTCTGCCTCCTCAGTACTGGGATCAAAGGTGTGGGCCGCCACCACCCAGCCACTGAAGGGTGTAAAAGAAAGTAGTATTTGTTCTGTAGACAGAAATTGTAATTGAGAACAAATACTGTGGCCAGTAAAGGATAAGCCTCAGGTGTCTTAACCTTTCCCCCATTTATTAGCTGTACAACCTTGATACAGGGTAATTTTGCTTCAATCTTTTTAGCATTAAAATTGTAGGACTACATATAGTAGGTATTTTCTCTTGATGACTAAAAAAAACAAAGCACATTAAAAATGTTCTCTCTTAAAAGAAAAAAGTAAATTCCAGGAAGAAAATCTGAGAAGAGAAACTACATTCATCAGTGTCTTAGGAAGGCTCAAATGCTACCAACATGGGACCAAGCACGCACATACATTGTTACCAACATGGGACCCCACAGGCACATACATTGTTACCAGTATGAGAATTGAAATTCTTAGGCTACCCTGTCTTCTTACCTTAGAGGTTGCACTATCCCAAACAGCTAAACAAAAGTAGTCTTCTTCCAACAGATTGAGGTGCTCACAAACTCGCTTAAGCAAATCCTGTCCCTTAGCATGTTTCTGTGAAGGTACACAAACATTAAAGGTTCTTCTAATTCTTGTATTCACCACCAAAGTTTTCAAAGAGTGTTCTTTTTCAACCTTCTTTTTACCTTTTGTAAAATACATTTAATACATTCTCAGATGGCTTCGCAGTCTAAACAGAACATGATTTATAAAGTCCCCTCTTCTTCAATAAGTCAGCTTATAAATGCAACATACTGTGGCACTTTGGAAATAGCCACAATGCTAAGTAAAATCCCATCTCCTCTCTTTCTCCACCTCCAGTCCTCCCCCCTCCTCAAATCACACCATCAAGCCAGGGTCTCATTATGTCATCCTCCTGCCTTAGATTCTTTGGAAGGGAGTTGTTTGTTTTGTTTCATTTCATTTTTTTAGACAAGGTGTGTGGCTCTGGCTGTCTTGAAAGTCACTCTGTAGACCAGGCTGGCTTGGAGCTCACATAAATCTGCCTGCCTCTTCCTCCCGAGTGCCACCAGGCTCGTTCCTGCCTTAGATCCTTAAGTGCTAGGGCTACAAGCATGAACTACCACACCCAACTAAGCACGTTCATTCTTCCTCATTCTCTCTCTCATAATATTTTGTGTGGTATTTCCTGAATGGGTCACTACCAGTTACCATGATCAACTAAATGACAACTCAACCTATCAAAACATGATAACTGTGGCTATGGGAATCATTTTCATAATAAGTATCAATATGAATGAGCTGTACCTGAACTCCCTACCTCTTTCTGAGAAACAGAAAACAAACAGCCTGTAGACACTACTGTTACAGCAGCTATGCAGCAGTGTTACAAATCATATTCTTTACAAAGTCAAACTGTTACTTATAAGGAAATATGACCTAATTTATAGGCTGTGAAACAACCTGGATTCTCTATTTACCAGCTAATCAACTGTGTTATTCAATTAGCAATAGCTCCTCAACTGTAAAATAGAAATTTATACCCATTGACTGGAAAAACAGAAACATGTTAATGTCTCCTGAGAAATATATGAAAAAAATACTTCAAAAATTCCAATCTTTCTTTTCCAGTTCTAGGTACTGAACCCAGAGCCTTTTGTGTGTTATATTGAGTTATACCCTAGTTTTACAGATCTTTTAGTACATACACTTATACAGCATCCTCTTAATGGATTATTTTAAGTGACCATAAAAATTTGCATAATTGTTCATTTAGTGTTAACTCACTTATATAACATCATTTAACTTAACTTTTTTTTTTTTCTGATTTCACTCTAAATGTGAGTCAATAATTTGAGAATCCAAGTAAAAGTTCCAAACCCTTCCATTCATAATTCTCAAATCCAGGAATTCTAAAAAATCAAAAAGTTTATCACTAAAGTTCATTTGTTGAAAATGTCTGGCTGTTTATAACCTTTACCCATATTAGAGCAAATATTTATACATTTTTTGTCTATAGAAATAACATGTGTGAGTCAAGCATACTGGCACATGCCTGTAATTCTTGCACTTGGGTAACAGAGGCAGGAGTCTCAGGAGTTCAAGATCATCCTAGGCCATATGTAACAAGACCAGCCATCCCAACAACACAATCACAAAATTAAAAATATAGTAGGGCAATGTTGGTACATACCCTTAATCCCAGCACTTGGGAGGCAGAGGCAGATGGAGTAAATTTGAGGCCAGCCTGGTTTACAAAGAAAGTTCCAGAACAGCCAGGGCTACCCAGGGAGCCCTATCTTAAGTAAGTAAGTAAGTAAATAAGTAAATAAGTAAATAAATAAATAAATAGATAGATAGATAGATAAATAAATAAATGGATAGATAGATGGATGGATGGATGGATAGATAGATAAATAAAGATGTAACGCACATATGTATAATTTATATATATATTTGAGAATGCTTGTGGTTGGATATATTTATATTTGCACAAAATGTGATTCTATAATAATAAAGCTCAAGACATGAATAACATGTTTTATCCATAAAAGCTATAAATACTTGTATTAACTGTACATATAGCAACCACAGCACAACTGGAGCCACTGTTGTGGCTAAAGCAACAATTAATAGATGTTTAAGTTAATCCTGAAGGAACAAAGAAAAAAGGTGAATGGCTGACATTTATTAAATTCTGACCTAACTCCTTATTCATAAAACATTAGAGATTTTAAGAAATGGCATTATATTTCAGTCTCCTTCCGACTGGGGAAAAAAAGGAAATGGCATTATCTAATCTGTATTCTATAGTTTATTCCATGGGACCAAAGACATAAACTGAGGCTTAGATCTGGGAGAAAAGTCAGGTAGAAACTCATATGAATCAGTGTTCACCATATGTTTGCAGCTGCCTGAGGGGGATGTAAGAGGGGTCCAGTGTCCTGAACAGGAGTTACAGATGGCTGTGGCCATCATTTGGGTACTGGGAACCAAATCAGTCTTCTGCAACTGCAAGGGCAGCAAGTGCTCTCAGCTATTTCTCCAGTCTCATAACTTCTATGTTAATTATCTGATATTTCTCTCCCTCCCCCCTCTCTCTCCCTCCCTCTCCCCCCCCCCCCCCCCGTGTGTTTTTGGGTCCCAAGGCTCAGGTTTCTGGAAACTTTAGGTGTCAGTCCCTTGCCTTGTACCTCACACCTTCTTTGAAACATCTCGTTTTGTATCTGCCTACACCAGGCTACCTGTCCATGAACTTGCAGAAATTCTCCTGTCTTTGTATCCACCTTGCTGCAAGAGGACACAAATTACAGGTGCTTTTACCCTGAGACATCTAGTAATTTCATTTTAAAATATAATTACAGGGACAGCTGAACCTAGTATCAGAAATTCAGCCTACCTTGAGAAATCTGGTCATAAAATCTTTTGAAAAACAAAATGATTCTAAAATTATTAAAGTTTCCAACACTTAAGTCTCAAGATCGTGACAGACTTAGGGAGTTAAAAATAAGACATTTTCCTCCACTTCATTCCAAGAAAGCCTCCATTAACATTTCCATGCACAGAATGGTCCCCAGAGTGGGTCTTGTCTTTAGCAGCCCCACATCCCACATGAAGGGATTGTAGACTCTGATTCTGGATTAAAATGTACTCACCTCCACCACACATTCATAAACTGTGTCGTCTAACAAGGAGACCTTGCAATGCATGTCTCTGTGTCTCCTGACGGGCCTCTGCGAAGCCTCGGGTTCTCTTTCCACCTTTGCCTCAGTTGCCTCGGGGTCCTCCTTCGCTCCTGCCCTGGGACACTCTTCAATCCCTTCTCCCTCCTTTGTGTCAGAATCCGGATCCTCTCTGTGTTCTTCCTGAGCTGCCTGCATCCAGGACCCCAAGTCAGTGAGGAAGAAGTCACACAACAGGCTACACACACCCCCTACCTACAGTGAAATAGCACCCCACCAATAAAAATACAAAAGAAAGAAACTATTAAAACAAAAACAAGCTGAGTTGTATTAACTAATCAATTTTTTCCCCCAAAGATATTCAGACTTGACTATTCTTAATTTTGTTCAGGTAGAATCCAATCAAATTGGTGACTGTGAGACACCAATCTACTGTTCTTGGCATTATCTAATATAGTCTTCCCGACTGTAACATCATATGATATATATGCTCATCAAACGTTTGTTGCCTCTATCCCATGATCCTCCACTTTAGAAAGGTGAACAGTGAGTAAAAGGATTTGCCACAGGCTTTACATTTTATAATGTAAATGCAAACGAAGCTCTATCTTCTACATATCTGCATTAAGAAATGAAGGTAACCAGGCTAAAAACTGTGTCTCCAGGCCAGCGCCTCTCTATTTGCTACATCTAAACAAAGGCAAAGCAGGAAGAGGAGGCGTGGGGTGATCTCCTCTAGCAATCACAGGAAAGTCATCCTGGGATCTGGGGCCACACACACTGGATTGTTTCCTTTCCACACAATAAATTATTGAGAGTTTTAACTAAATTCTATGAATCCTTCCTTCCAAAAAAAAAAAAAAAATACATAGTTGGCATTTATTCAAAAAAAAAATAAATCTGAACTGCTTCCTGCTGTATTGGATTCAGGAAGTGCTGACAGGCTTGTGTGTAGCCTTCACAACCATCTCATGCACCCTCAGAGAGGCTTCGTGATCTATTATAGTTCTGCTATCCCACTGGACTATTTCTTATCAACACCCTGAAGGTTGCTCCTTCCACGTACATGTAGGTGGGCATCGGGCTTGCAGCAGCAAGCACTTTACGCTCTGAGCCATCTCTTTGGCCCACCATTTATAGTTTTTATCTTATCAAGGTACATCTATCCTAGAACCTGATTTACACGGTAGGCTTTCAATAATTATTCTTAATGAATAAATAAATAAGTATTTAAAACTAATAGATGAGTGCTGGGTATGGGTACAAGCCTTCAATTCCAGCACTCAGGATGCAGAAGTATGTGTATCTCTATGAGACAAAGGCCAGCCTGGTCATATAACAAGTTCCAGGATAGGCAAGCCTACATTGTGACCTTCTTTTAATAATAATAATAATAATAATAATAATAATAATAATAATAATAATAATAATAATAATAGTAAACAAAGCGTAGTAGATGAGGCTAGGGAGATGCATCCGTCAGTAAAGGTTGCCATGCAGGCATCTTCTGTGATTTATGGTGTCTACTTTGATTCCATAGATCTCATTCATAACTACTGTGGTGATTTGAAAGAAAATGCCCCCCAAAGGGAATGGCACATTAGGAGGTGTGGCTTTGTTGGGACGGGTGTGGCCTTGTTAGAGTAAGTATGTCACTGTGGAGTGGGCTTTGAGACACCGCTCAATGTCTTCAGGCCACTTCCTGTTGCCTTCAAGCCAAGATGTAGGACACTAAGCTACCTCCACAGCAGCTCGTCTGCTCCGCCTGCATGCTGCCATGTCCCACCATGATGATACTGGACTAAACCTCTGAACTGTAAGTCACCACAATTAAATGTTTACCTTTATAAGAGTTGTTATGGTCATAGAGTCTTTTCACAGCAATAAAAACTCTGAGATAATTACTATATAGTGACTCTTGAGAGTTTTTTTTTTTTTTTTTTGGTGTGTGTATGTGTGTGTGTGTGTGTGATCATGTATATGTCACATATGTATGAGTGCACATTTAAGGAGTTGGTTCTTGACTTCTACCTTCCTGGGTCTCCCGTTTCTGCTACTGCGCTATTCACTCTACGCTAACTGACCCACAAGCCTCCAGGTGAGTCTCCTGTCTCCATTCTCATTGTTCCAAAGAATTGCTGGAACTACAGACTTGTGCTACCACATTAGGCTTTTTATAAGGGTTTTGGGAATTTGAATTAGGTCACTAGGCATATGCAGCAAGCCTTTTTACCCACCTATCCAACCCTGGGTGTTATTTTTAATATTGCTTCACTAACAGCAAGTACTTATCATGATTTCATCCTAAAGTCAGCCTTTGGTACTAATATACAAGTAAAATTTCTAGAAATACATGTAATGATTCTAGAAAAGCCCAAGGAAACTATATACCCCAAACTTTAGACCTTTCACATAAGCACGCACAGGACTTTAACAATCCAGATAATGTTTAAAAGCTACAGAAGTAAAATTTTGAAAATAAGTCTTACTTTGTAAGCAGTAAGCTGAAAACAAGTAAGATTCCTGGAAAACAGTTTCAGTTATGCTAGTGGTGCCTTTACACGGTTTACTTATGTTTAATTATACTGTGTCCAAGTCAAAGCCCTGTATGAATAAATTACAGAAGGGGCTAATGAGATGGCTTGTCGGGTAACAGCCCTTGCTGCTGGGCCTGGTGACCTGAGTTTGAATCCTGAAGGCCACACTGTGAAAAAAAAAGAGAGAGACTGACTTCCCAAGGTTCTCCTCTGGACTCCATATGCATACTGTGATACATATGCACATACATAATAAAATGTACATAAATGTAATAATAAACGTAAAACTATTACACAAAAGATAGCATTAACATTGTAGTAATCTGCTCCCTAGAGCATATAGCCCAAAAGGGGCAGGCATGGCTCAGATCTATCACATACGCCAGGATGGCCTAAATCCATCACATGGATTAATGAAGATTTTCACAAAATGTCCACACTAGCTGATAACTATACCTTCCTTCATTTCATGAAAATGAATTTGAAACCACCTCACTTATTTCTTGCTCTCTCATTAAAACTCAAATTTGTTCCAAATAAATGCATTTCATAGTTTTTTCTCATTTCTTTGATTTATGGAGTATATTTTCCTAAAGTCAGGTTTCAACTGAGTACGTTGATTTCTTTAAAGCAGAAATTCTTTATGATACTTATCACTATCAATGCCTAAGTCAACTGGCTCATAGGAAATAAACCCCAACTATTCTTCTATGAAAAGTAGAACATATATATCTTCATTATACTCTCCCCCACAGTTGAACGCCTTACCTGTGTTTCTATACTGCTTAATGAATGAAGATCCAAAGATGGGTCTGTTTTGAGTTCAGGTTCAGGAGCTGCAATCGGGGCCTTTAAAATGATGTCTTCATCAAGGCTGGCTCCAAATTCTATGTCCTTTTGACCTGCTTCACCTTTTTCTTTATCTGACTCCACTTCTCTGCCCTCTTCTTCAGAAACCTGGGACTTGGGCCTCTTGAGGAAAGAGGAGAGCAGTCGGGACAGGCCTTTGCTTTCTGACGCCCGTTCCTTGTTCTTGGTCAAGTCTTCATGCGTTGGAGGGTCCCCATTGGATGCTTTCAGCTTCTGCTCACACTGACTAGCGCCCTCAGCTGCCGGTTGGGAAGCCTCGTCCAGCCCAGTTTCTTGTTGTCCTGAGTTTGTGGCTCCCTCACCTTCTTCCTTCTGCTGTTGCTGCTGAGAACTCTCGGCTTCAACCACTACACTCTTCTCTGTTGTCATGATGTCCCTATTAAAAGGAAGAGGAAAGACGGGGCTATTATTAGCAAAACAGGATGCTGGAGGCAAAACCCCTAAACCTCAAAAGACTAATATATTTAAATGTAATCACCAACAGAATTCCAATCCATTAAACAGAAGATCTTACATTAAAGCATAAAAGTACTTTACCTATACATCCAGGATAAATTATTAATGCCTGAAGTCATGAAAGACTAGTTTAAAACAGTATCCATCAAGGCCATGTAATGAAATACACCATAATTAAATTCAAGGCTCAGAACTGTACATGGCAAATACACATAATGCTCCCTAAAACGAAGACATATCTAATACTGTCCTTTCATGGTGACGATCAAAAACACAAGATTTGCAGGAATCTCGTACCCTAGAGATGATAAAATTAGAAAGTTCCACAAATCTCTTTTGTTTTTCTTCCTCATATTTCTTAGCGTGATGACTTCTCCATTAGGGAGAACAAGCATAGAATTCTGATCGTTTGCTATCAGAGCTGACAACAGCAAGGGCCAGTATACAGTCAAAATAACCACACAGAAGATGTCCTTAGGTTTCATGGTATAACACCAAAAAATATCCTCTTTCAGAGGGGTCCAATTTTAAGCTCTTCAAAACAATTTATTTTCTGAGAAATGTGATTTTGAATGCTCAGCATTTTTGAAAGTGGGAAGTGCAACCATAGTGGGGGTGAGAAATCAGAGAAATGCTATAGAGGAAGTTTTAGAAAGTCAGTGTTGACTCACTTCAGGGGAGAAGGCAGGCTACAAACTTCATGTCTTTGAAACTCGATGGCTTCTAGCCTTCAGATATCAAAGCTCCAGTATCACAAGCCTCACGACAAGAATCAAAGGGCATCATCACTGCTGTTCCAGTTCAGATGTCAAGTCTTGGAGAGAGGCCTCCCAGGCACTCCAACTAGAGTAGCAGCCCTTGTTCCCAACAATAATAGTCTCTTAGCCCTGCAACACTTATGACTCTGTTGATTTGTCCTCCTTCCATATCTCTCTCTCCATCTAAAGTACAAGATTTCATGAGGATGAGACCCTGAGTCTTTTTTAAAAAACAGATTTGTTTTACTTTTAATCTATGTATGTGTCAATATACATGTGTGTGCAGGTGCCTGAGGAGCTAGGGATGCCAGATCTCCTGGAGCTGGAGTTACAGACAGTTGTAAGCCTCTCCATTGTGGGTGCTGGATATCAAACTCTGATGCTCTGTAAGTGAAGCGAGGACTCTTAACTTCTGAACCAACTATACAGACTTTTCTTTTACCACTGCATGCACAATGCCTAAAACAGTGCCTACATATAGGCACTCAGAACAAAAAAGGGCTAGAGAGATGGTTCTGTCCTCTGATATTCCAGACTCTTGTTGTTTGTTTTTTATAGACAGGGTTTCTCTGTATAGCCCTGGCTATCCTGGAATTTGTTTTGTAGACCAGGCTAACCAAAAACTCACAGAGATCCTCCTGCCTCTGCCTCTTACATGCTAGGACTAACAGTGTGAACCACCACTGCCTGGCTTGACTGTGGGTGATTTTGTTCTCTGCTATTGCAGACTGATTTTATTAAATATACAATATTTACTATATATTAAGTGTTTGTACGTGTGATGTATGTATGTGAAGGTGTGTGTAAGTGTGCAAGGAGGCCAGAGGTCAGCTTCTGGGATATCTCCATCAATCATCCTCTTCCTTATGTTTTTGAGACAGGGCTCTCACTGGCCCTGGAGTTCACGGTGTTGGTTAAGCTGGCTGTTCAATGAGTTCCCAGAATCTGACTAGCTCTGCTTCCTCCTGGCTAAGATTACAGACATGTGACACTGAGCTCAGCTTTTTATGTGGGTACTGAGGATCTGAACTCTGATCCTCATGCTTGTAGGGCAGCGGGCACTTTTCTGACAGACCTATCTCCCAAGTCCCTTAATAAAAGTTTGGGGATTCTGTTGGTTTTTATTTTTTAATTTTTTGTTCATTTGAGAAAGGGTCTTACTGTGTAGCTCTGGCTGTCCTAGAACTCACTATATAGACCAGGCTAGCCTCAAACTTAAAAGATCTGCCTTCCTCTGCATCCCAAGTGCTGGGATTAAAGTGTGTGATACACACCTGACTCCTTTTTGTTTTATAGTGAGCTTCAGAGAGCAACTCCTGGGAATTAGTTCTCTCCTTTCACTCCAGGATTAAACTCAGGTCAGATTTGGCAACAAATGCCCTTAACTGGCCAAATAATTTTTTTAATGATTTAATTTCACCTGAGTAGATCTGAAGTCTATAAACGTCAAAGGCATCCTCTAAATTTATTCAAGCATATTTGTTCATCCATTAAATACTCATCAAGCAATTAGTACAGGCCTATGGCTAAGTACCAGTGATTCCATAGTAAACAAAGTCTCTAAGTTTACTCTCTCAATTCAATCTTGATACAATTAAAGAAGAGTGCAACAGGAATCTTATTTAGCAGGAGCCCCCAGAATAATTGCATACACATGGAACAGAGCAAAGAAAGGGGGAAGCAGCTAATCCTTGCACTGGACACTGTTTTCTGTGTCAGGGCCCATGTTAAGGGTCTCATTTACGTTATCTCAAACCTTTCAATAACTCTACCCCTCTCCCCCCAAAAGGGCAAGAATCATCTGATCTTGTAATTGAAGATATTTAAATTCAAGAAATAACCTGAATGTGTTCTGTCTCATGGGATCCTACATGCTAGGTCGGGTCAGGACTGGTTACTAATTGGATGAAAAAGAGTAACTTGCCCAAGCCAACACTGCTAGTAAGTTGCAAGCCCCTACAAATGGGACTGGAGTAAATGAAGGCATAGTAATAAAAAGAAAGCCCTTGGAAGGACCTTTAATCTATTTTTAAACATTAACAGTATTTAAAAAAAAATAACGATATTTAAAGAAGTACATCTAACCGCATTTAACAAGTCACTGAAATGACTCTGAGCTAATATAATATGAAATGTGGTCTTTGTAAACACTGCACAAATCATCTACTAATCAACACTCAGATTTAATTTTTTGTTCCTGAGGCACACCTGTACTTTAAAGGACATAAAATGGTTGTCTTCATATCAGGAACAGAGGATACATATATCCCAAATTACCTTTCTTCACACTCCAAAGTAACTAAACAACGCAAAAGAAAACCTGGATGCTGAACCTCTGTTTCTGGGCAAGAGTAACAAGAGCACCATGATATTCTCTTTGCAAAACTAAGCAGGTAAACTTGAGAATGACACACTATTGCCCGTGGGTTGCACACACAGTTTCATGTATGCCTGACCAAGAGGGAATGGAAATCATCTGTGTACTAAAATTTTCTGACACAAAGACTTTACACCACCCACTCTCATAAAGACTGTCAAATCACTGTAAGCCTGTTGTGAAAGTTTTGACAGGCATGAAAATAACTTAGCCTCTGATAGTCCTGAACGTATAACTTTAGTATATAGAGTATTCTTGTGTTTTAGGACTTTTTTTTTTCTTTAGTTTTAAAGACAAAAGCATCTTCTAAGGATACCTCCATAACTGCCTGCATAGGAAAAGGTGTTCTCTCTATCAGAAAGTACCGATAAGTACTCTAGCGGTTACACTTGCACAGACAGTGACAATCCATGTGCTATCTATTGGCTTGTTAAACTTCAACCTGCACCGAATCAACTAGTGATCGTGTTAAAATACAGATTTGAGTTCAAACCCGTATCAAACTGGGCCTGGGACTGGCTTCCTGCCAAGTTTGTTGCTCATGCTCCTAGTCCACTGAAAACACCGCAAGCAGCAAAACACAAACCCCACAGTCACTGCACGGAGGTCCTTCAAAATGCCCAAACAAAAACAGCACAGCCACTTCCAGAAAGTGGAATGTCAACAGTGGGAAATCTTTACTCAACAAATGCTTGCTAACCTAGCACAAGAAGCAAACGAAGTCCCACATTATTAAGCATATGCTTTGTATATGTTTGTATAAACGGAACCATTAACAATCTTCAGAACTCAAAATCAGACTTTAGGACTTTTTTAGCCACAGAAGTGTGGCAATGCCACATTTCCACGCAGGTATGACATTAGCCCAGATTCAGCATTCTGGGTATCTGCTTTCATAAAATCTTTACCATTAGGACACAATGATTAAGAAATACAAAGATTTACAGAATAACAATGATCAATAAAAAAAAATCAATATACTTTGCCACAGAACTGGACATATATTTTTTAAAGTAGTGTATTGTAGCACACACCTTTAATCCCAACACTCAGAAGCTAGAAGCAGGCCAGACAGTTTGAGGCCAGCCTGTCTAGGACAACCAGGGCCATACAGAGATACCCTGTCTCTAAAAACAAACAAACAAACATTAAGTGAACAAATAATTGGTTCTGGCTTTTTGAGACAAAGTCTCATATAGCCCAGGCTAACCTCAAATTGTGTATACAGCCAAGGTTGCCCTTGAACTCCTGATCCAGCCTCTCTCTCCTGAGTACTGGGACTAACAGTGCATGCCACCACTTCAACTCCATAAAGAATTATTTTTTAAGCAGCTCAAACTTGTCCTGGAAAATCAATGATGCACACCAGCTCTTCAGGTTACAGACAACAGTCTGGATAGTCAGAAGATCCAAAGTCAGCAGCAGAACCAGGACACCCTCTACAGACAGAGGCTCACTGCTGAATGATACTATTCTCATGCTGGATACAAAGCCCAAAGGAGAGTATCTACTTACTTATGTCACAAAGAAGTCTTTGGTTGTTGTACAGAGAAAAAAAAAAAAAATCAGTACAACACTGAAGACAAAGTGATAGCCCCCATTCACTCAATCTTAATCCTCCAAACCTTGAGAATTACACGGCATTTGGTGTCAAAGGTACATTTGTCCTAACAGTGTGCACCTGTTATCTTCAGGCGAATCAGATCATTAAAGGCCCCATACTGAGCTGATTGAGAAGGCCAAATGAGGTCTTTCATCTTCTCTTTAAAAAAACTTTCCTAAATGAATGAATTTGGTGTTCCATTAACGCTTCTTAAGTAGAAACCTTTGTGAGAAGGATATAATTTGGTAGCATTTATAAAAGCTCTCCTCACCATCCACATTTAAGGATAAAGTTTAATGATGTAATTAATCTGTTTTACTCTTTAGCTCTCAGAGTATCGTATCTATCCATGTTTACTGAGTGCTAATCAGGTGTAAGGTATTGGTTTGGGTCTCTAATACACAATTCTAAGGTAGTTAAGAAATAGAGAAATAACTAAACTAGAAGGTAAAACCTACTGTAAAATCTGAGAAAGTGTTCCAAGTGGTATCAGGACTATCAGGTAACAGAACAGTCTAACGTAAGAACTTACAACTAGAGTGACCAAGAAAAGCTACACTGAGAAGGTGGCTTTTAAGTTGAGGATAAACAGGAAAAATCCTGAGGTGCATGGACAAATGGAATTGCAGGCAGAGGAATTAGCATTAGTCCTTAGGAACCAGCAAGATTCCCAGACTGACTCAAGTAAGATCACAACAGAGAAGGAGGAACAGAAGAGAGATATCATTTAAAATTAGATTTCAATCGAAATAATAGCAGCCACTAGTATTCATCATCTACTTGACAGCACACATTATTCTTAATGTTAACCATGTTGTCTTATAACCATCCTGTAGACATGCTCATTTCCCAGATAAGCAGCCTCTCAGAACTTTAAAAAAAAAAAAAAAAAAAAAGCTTCAATTCAGCATTCAATTGTACATTTATAAAAATTTAATAAGCCAGGGAGTGGTAATTCTATTGTAAATTCTCAGGCTAGTAGTAATCGACTGTAAAAACCTGGCTGCTAGGATGTTTCTGCCCCAGAGCTATACTCCGTTAAAGGAATGCTGATGTTGGGATGGTTTATTCTGGCCAGCATCATTTCTAGTGATTCCGGTTTGAAGCCCCACATGTGTACAATTTCGTCTTTCTATGAGATATATTTGAAGAAGGAACAAAGAAACAAGGAGGTGACAGTTTGGAAAGACTTGATTATGCTAAATAGTTTGTCCTGAAAACAAGAGAGTCTCTGAAGGTCTCTAGGAAGTGAATAAAAAGTGGGGACTGAGAGAAACTCCACAAATGGCTGGGTAAATTCAGGTTATCGGTTAAAACCCACAATGGGAATCCCTAGAGAAGCTGAAACTGATACTGGGTAGAGAATGCAGGAAGCTTGAAAGCAGCTTTAAGTATTACCGCAGTCTCCCTGGCTTTCTTTGCAGTTCAGGGCTTGTCTTTAGCACAAGCACT
Organism: Phyllotis vaccarum; assembly: GCA_033318265.1. NCBI lineage: Eukaryota > Metazoa > Chordata > Mammalia > Rodentia > Cricetidae > Phyllotis > Phyllotis vaccarum. Next base: position 46,973,875 of record JARWLC010000003.1, read on the forward strand.
TGCGGGTCAGATCCTTAAACGCATTTTGTAATGTATCTCCCTTGGCCCACTCTGATAATGCTTTAAGACACAGCACTTGGAGGGTTGAAGAAAAAGGACCTGTGAGTTCAAGTTCAGCCTGGGCTACATGTTGAAAGAGCCTATCTCAAAACAAACAAAAGGTATAGAGTAATGGAAGCAAACTAGAAGAGAGATCTCACAGCGATCTAAAAACACAGTGGTACTCAACTCCTTGCTTTTCCTAACTCACTGAGTCATTCATTAGTCAAACCATGAACCTAAGTGCCATCCATTGTCTTCTTGACCTTCCCAGCCCCATACTGTATAGGGTCACTCGGGAACAGAGAGGCATGGCTCATCCCCACTGTCATCTTGTCAAGTCTGCACTTCTAGATCTATCTGCAGCCCCTTACAGGATCCGGCTTTTGCCCACCTGCCAATCTTCAATATGACAGCAGTTCACAAGAAAAATATCTAAAGTCTTGACTGAACAGGCCACAAGAGAAACACAATTCCAAGACACTTGGAGACCTTTAGCTAAAGGTGTAAAGCCAGAGAACTCATTTGACAATTCACATGTATTTTAAGAATGTTACAATGTTACAGACTCCTAGTAACTAGAAGGCTACACTAACTAGTAAGACCGGACTTCACTCTTCATCCAGAAGACTCTGGAAAGAATCCCTCAGTTCATAGCAATTATATTGTGACTTAAAACTCCCATTCAGTTCTGGTAGTTCAAAGAGAACACTTTTCCAACGAAAAAGCAAAATAAGGGAATTTAAAGCTGATGCAGGTGATTCCTCCAGGAATTCACCAGTCCTTGGAAATTATAAAGACAGCTTTTATTTATATAAAAACAAAAATTCCTAGTAATCAAAGAAATATAATAGTTAAATGGTTTGCTTAGAACTCAGTTTATTATAACCATCCTTTGTTAGCCATAGGGGATGAGATCTAGAATTCTCTAAGGATAACCAAAATCCACAGATACTCAAGTTTCTCATTCAAAACAGCATAGTATTTAAATGATTCCTACACACATTCTCCTTATGTTTCATATTATTATTTTTAGTATGAGGAGGCACATGCCCCAAAATGTATGTGGGTGAGGGTCATAGGACACCTTGAGAAGTTGGGTTCTCTCCTTCTGCTGTGGGCTCTGTAACCATCTCACCAGCTCTCTGTATTTTAAATGACCTATAGTTAGTTTATAGAACCTTACACAATATGAATACTAACTTGATTAGAGTAATAAGGAAAAAAAAAACTTTAGTATAGGCCAGATTTTTCCAGTTTTTGGAGATGGCTAAATTGTAAAACTAGCACACATGGAGACTAGACTAAAAACACTCAGTCAGGACATGATTGTACATGTGTCATGGAGGCCAGAGAAAGGGTTCTACCAAGTGGGACTTTACATTTTCCTGAACTCAAAGCCTTCCTCCAGGGCTAACATTTTACAAACAGAAAGGGAGGCAGGAAAGAAAACAAAAAGGTCATTAGAGTAGTAATGAAAATGAGTTATTTTAAAAGTTCACGTTGTAAAGTTAGAGTTACCAATCACACCAGGAGAATTAAGAAAAAGCAAAAACAAAGGATGAGGCCCTTTTACTTCTTTACTCTGAAAATGCAATCCTGGGACATTCTTTAAGACAATAAGAAGTACAAACATTGAAGTTTTACAAATATGCTAGAAAACAGCTTTTTTTTCCCCCCAGTAAAATCAATTCTCCCAAAACCACAGGAAAGTATCTTTCCTCTATAATTCAACGTAAGTGCACTAAGCAGCATTTCTGGAAAAATAAGAGACATCAATGTGGTTTTCAAAATTAAAAAAAAAAAAAAGTAAGCTTCCCTCTCTCCTCTTGAAATTATTTTGAGGTTAAATGACTCTTTAAGACTTATCTGCCATACTGCATGAATCAGGGTTGATACTCACCATGAACAGGCTGTTTTCAACAACCTGATTTTAATTTAAGTCATTTTTATGGTGACTAATACCGTTGGATCAACTCATTCAAAGATACTTTTTAAATAAACAGATTCTTATGAATCTTCTAAGAACAACAACAAAAAAAAAGTCCTATATCTCTCTGTAGAACTCAAACTTGTACTTAAAAAATGTCTAGGTACATTCTAGATATATTAAAACTCTGGGGACTGGAGAGATGGCTCAGTGGCTAAGAGCACTCACTGGCTGCTCTTCCAGAGGACCAGGGTTCGATTCCCAGCACCCACATGGCAGTTCACAAGTGTCTGTAATTCCAGTTCCAAGGGATCTGACAGCCTCACAGGGACATACAAGCAAAACACCAATGAATAAGTAAATAAATGAATAAATAACTTATATGTATTTAAAAAAAAACCCTCTGGCTTTCCAAGAAGAATATCAGCCTGCCAACTGAGAAAGAACTGAGACAAACCCAAAAACCCAAAGCCATTTTTCATAGAATGACTTTACATTCCTTAAGTCTCAAACTGTGTTACTTTAGCCATTCTCAGTGGAAATCTTTACAGAATGAATTATGTGCTTCTTTGTAAATTTTTTTTTTAATTTACAGAACATAATTAAACTTTATTGATTTTGTCAGCACTAAGAATGAGCTTCAATCACAATGCAGAACTGAGGTCCTAGAGGGAGAACAGAGTCCATGGAGTGGTTGGCTCTCGGAATTCCAGTCTTGAAGTCTGCTTAGTTCCTTTACTAGCTAGCAGTCAGCCCACACTGCTACTCTCAAGGAGGCCTGTCAACAAGCAGCTACATCTCCTATTCTAATACTAATCCACCCACCCTTAACCAAGAAGCCAAATAGCCAGCCAGGTTAAAACTGTGTCCAAATTAAGAGAAAATTCTAAGAAAGATTGGGTCACATCACTGGAAAGCCTCCAGTGCATGAATTTTTATGAAATTGATTTTAGTTCTTTAAATACCTCAGAGGTCCACTCTGAGGTTTCTATTATAAGGTAACTAGCTGAGGCTATCACATAAGTGACCTTTGGAAAAACCACATTAATATAAACGGCTAATCTCTTTCTTTTCAGGCTATTCTAGGGGTGTAAGGGGCTTCTATCTTATAGATTACAGTCATTTATGGAGGGTCACCAAGGCAGGAACTTAAGGCAAGAGCTTGAAATAAAAACAGAGTGGACTTGGGTGATACAGATCGGCTTGCTCAGCCAGCTTTCTCATACAGGCAGGACCCGGTCATGGGTAACGCCATGTCAATCATTACACAGAAAAATACCCCACAGGCCAGTTTGCTGGAGGCAGTTCCTCAGGTGAGCCTCCTTCTTCCTAGGTGACTCTTAGTTTGTATCAAGTTAGCAAAAACACATGAGCAAGTCTTTTTTTCCCTCTTATGTGCACTTGTTGGCCTGCATGAATGTCTGTGTGAAGATGTCAGATCTTGGAGTTATAGACAGTTGTGAGCTGTCATGTGATTTCTGGGAATTAAAACTGGGTCCTCTGGAAGAGCAGTCACTGCCTTTAACCAATGAGCCATCTCTGCAGCCCCAACAATAAGTCTTTAATGCTGTTCTTCCTAGAAGATATGCATACATATGAACTTTTTAGCAAAACATGAGCAAAGCATAGCAATAATTTAGCCTGAAAGGTCTTACATAGAGGGAGGACCACCCCCCCCCCCCAAGGGCCTTTGTTTGTTTATTGGTTGATTGGTTTGTTTTGTTTTGGAGACAGGGTCTAAGCAGATCTGGATGGCCTGGAATTCACTATGTAGGCCAGGTTGACACAGCTCTCCCTCACCCCCCCCCCCCTCCTTGGAGACTAGGGTTTCTCTGTGTAGCCCTGGCTGTCCTGGAACTAGTTCTATAGGACCAGATTAACCTCGAACTCAATTGATCCATCTGCCTCTGCCTCCCAAGTGCTGGTATCAAAGACATGTGCCACCACCGATTGGTGTAAAATTCCTAATAATATAATATTTTTAAAAACCAAGATAAAGATGAGCTGGAGAGATGGCTCAGCAGTTAAGAGCACTGGCTGCTCTTTCAGAAATCCTGAGTTCAATTCCCAGCATCCATATGGTGGCTCACAACAATCTGGCACTCTCTTCTGGCCTGCAGGCAAACAAATAGGCAGAACACTGTATACATAATAAATAAATAAATCTTTTTCAAAAAAACAAGATGAATACAAGTAATCTAACTTCTAGCTATAAAGAGGTTTTAGCAGAATATAAAATTTTTTACTCTCTTATGTGATCTCAAAAGAAAACAAAACACATGGGTGCACTTTTAATCCCAGCACTCTGGAGGCAGAGGCAGGCAGATCTCTGAGTTCAAGGCCAGCCTGGTCTACAGAGTGAGTTCCAGGACAGCCAGGGCTACACAGAGAAATCTTGTCCCAGAAAACCAAAAGAAAAAAAGAAAACATAAAAATGAGGGAGCTACTATTGTAAACTTGATTCTGACAAATAAAGAATATTTTCAAATTTCTAAACTCAAGAAAGTCCTGAAGGTTTGCTACACTGGTAAAGTTCACTTTAACCAGAACACTAGCTGATGCTTAAATATGATGTGGTAACAATATAAGATAAAGCAGAGACTTGTACAGGATCACAGCTTGTTTCAGAAGCAAGTTTGGTGATTTGAAAAGACGTAGCAGCTATCTCTCACAGGGTTCGTTATAAATAACTGCAGACTACCATTAGACACAATACAGGAAAGACATGGTACACTAAAACAGTGAAATATCTCAAATGACTTGCTAATTGCTAAACTCATCCAATAAAATGTCCTAGTAATTTTATTTTTCTTTCTTTAAAAGTCTCTTGTTGGGCTCACACTTACAATACTGACATTTAGGAAACGGAGACAGGAAGATTCTATAAGGTGAGACTTTGCCTGAAAAAACCCAGAAAAGGGAAGGGGACTCTATTATTACAGACTGAATTCTGAACAATAAGTGGAGATACAGATTTTCCAGAAAAAGCTAGTTCGCTCTACTGGGCAAATTAGTAAGCTCTGGGCTCAACTGAGGTACCCCATCTCAACATAGGAAAGTGAGTAAGACAATGTCAACCTCTGGTCTCCACATACATTCATGTGTACCTGAACACATACAAACATGTATACATTCATACACACACACACACACACACACACACACACCAAAAAGAAAAAAAAATTAAAAAAAGAAAAGAGGAAATGGCGAGGTGGTGAGGCGGTTAAAAAGCACTTTCTGCTTTCTCAGAGGGACCAGCTTCAGTTCCCAGCACCCACATGGTGGCTCACAGACCTTCGTAACTAAGTTCTAGGAGATCCAATGCCTTCTTCTGGCCTCTGCACATAATACACATACATACATATATACATACATACATACATACATACATACATACATACATACATACATACATACAGGCAAACACTATATATGATTTTCAAGACAGAATTTCTCTCTGACTGTCCTGGAACTCACTTTGAGGCTGGCCTCAAACTATGAAATGCATCTGCCTCTGCCTCCCAAGTGAATCATCACCACAAAGCATGGCATTTTATAATTTTTTTAATTTGAAACTTATTTTCTGCTGAGACTTAGTTTAGGGTAACATTAGTTTAGAGAGTACTGTGTTAGTCTGGAAATTGTAAAATAGAAAGAATAAGTATTTTTAAAGGAGAAAATAGGCTAGTCTACATAGTGACCCTGTCTCAAAATAAACAAAAACACCAAAAAGAAAAACAGCTAAAAATGACAAAGTGGAGAAGGGAAACAGGACGGGATAGAGTTAGGGAGGGAACAGAATGTTAACACGTATCGGAGACAAAATGGTCTGTTCTTTCAAACCTAGCAATCTAAAGAAGAATCTGCAGCAAAAGACAGCGCAAGGCAGTATAACTAACCTTAAGTGTCTTAGATAAACTGTATTTCAAAGTTCAGAAACTGCAAAATTTTATCTCAGATTCACAGCTATACTATGAGCTCTTACTAAATGTGCAATGAGTAGGATTGAGTCATAATTCAAAATGATCTTGAGAAAGATAGAACCAAAACCAGCACAGTAGAATTCAAAAGAAACCCAAAGTTTATATACTAAAGTTATAAAGCGCTATTTAAATTTTAATTGTAACATAATTTGTTAAAATTTATTGTGTGGCAGCAGGCGGACACTAATATGCCATCCCACACAGTAGCACACTTGGCACATAAGTTCATGCCAATCATCTTCTTATACAGCTTGCCCTCAAGTAGTGAAATCGGTTGTCAGAGCAGAGGGAGGACCACCTCCTCCAACAGCACTGTCACTTAGTGTAGTGGGATTGTGTTGTTACATTGTAAACAATTGCCCCACCTACTGTTTTAATAAAAACACTGATTGGCCAGAGGCAGACAGAAGTATGGGCTTTGGGGTTACCAGACTAAGAAAATCTCTGGGAACAGGAAGAGCAGAGCTGAGATGCCACAGAGATGCTAGAAAATCCAGCAGATACAGAGGACAACTATGCTGCTCTGAGAAAAGGTAGCGAACTGCATGGCTGAACAGGATAAGAATGATGGGTTAGTTTAAGAGCAAGAGCTAGCTAGCAATATGCCAGAGCCATAGGCTGATCATAAAATTAACACAAGCATCTTTGTGTTTCTGTGGGACTGTGGGACTGAGGGTCTGTGGGTCTGCAGGACCACAGGCCAGACAGGCCAGAAACTTACTTAATACAGTAACTTGGATCCCCAGGAATGTGGTTTTGGGTCATCTGTCTGGAACCTGAGTCCACAGACAGGCAGGTTAGCCATTCCCACCTGACCTCCACACCTCATTTATATGTGCTCTAAAACACAAGGTTGAATTTTAATTCTGCCAAGATCATGAGACACACTAGACCCTAAGAAACCTAGTACCTAACCAACTTGCCTTCTTTCCATTTTACAATTTCCAGACTAACACATTATTAACCTAAATTAAATCTCAGCAGAAAAAAGTTTCAAATTTTTTCTTTTAAAATAATTATAAAATGACATTATTTGGTTACTCAAGTAGCTTGTTTTGTGTTTTTTTGCAAAATTTTGTTAAAGATGTATTTATTTATATGGATAGTGTTCTGCCTACACACAGAAGAGGGCACCAGATCTCATTACAGATGGTTGTGAGCCACCATGTGGTTGCTGGAAATTGAACTCAGAACCTTTAGAAGAGCAGCCAGTGCTCTTAACCTCTGAGCCATCTCTCTAGCCCTGCAAAAAACTCTTTTAAATAATAAAGAAATATTCTTTTTTGTTTTGTTTTTTTGAGACAGGATTTCTCTGTGTAGCCTGGCTGCCCTGGAACTCACTCCATAGACCAGGGTGGCCTCAAACTCTTGAGATTTGCCTGTCTCTGCCTCCTGAGTTCTGGGATTAAAGGCATGTGCCATCACTGCCCAGCATAAAGTAATGAGTGGCCAATGACTATAAAAATATCAATAAAGTTGAGAATTTCCCTTTTCTTCCCTCCAAGAAAAAGAAAATTAAAGTTCTATCATAATTACAAGAAATATTTTAAATGTATTCACTAATTTAAACAAAAACTCATGCACTAATTCAAAGAACATTTATTGAAGATATCTGAATATCTAAGATATCCTGCTGAGAGTCAAGATCGCTAAACAAAAAGACCCCAGCTTCTACCCTCAAGGACTACAGTCTACGTAAAAAGTGAGGTTAGAATGATTAATTATGTAATAATATGTTCAGAAAGTAAGAGAATATTTGAACCAATCATTTAAAGAAAAGATTTTTTTAACTGGACATGGTGGATCATGGTTTTTAATCCCAGCATTTGGAAGGCAGATTTAACAGGTGCATCTCTGTGATTTCAAGAACAGCTTGGTCAGGACAGACAGCCAGGGCTATGTATAGAGACTGTATCTCAAACAAACAAACAGAATAAGTAAATAAAATAATTCTGAGAGGCTTAAAAATATGGCTTAGTGGTTAAAGCTATGTTCTGTTCTTGCAGGGGACCCAAGTTGAGTTACCAGCACCTATGTATATGAGGTGGCTGACAACCACCTGTAACTCTTCCAGCTCCAAAACTGACAACCCTCTACTTTGTGGGCATCATACTCACAGGTACAACCCACACCTACACACAACCAAAATAAAACAAAATATTAAGAATTTCAAGAAACAACTGGAATTAAATATTAAACAACGAGGTGGGCCAAGTGAGGAGCACTGCAGGCATGACGTGGGTGAGCACCCAGAAAGGGCCTTCCCACCCAAGTGGGAAACAGAACCTATGCAGGATGATAGAAGACGGAGATCAGGAGAAGTTCAAGGCTAAGTGGGAACTGGTTATGAAAGACTGTCTTTTGGAACAGTCAAGAATGTACACTTCATGTTCTGTAAAACAGTGGGTCGTGAAAAGACTGAAATATGGACCCACCATAGCAAGCTCAGCATTGAGATTTCCCCCCACTGAATGGGTATAGGAAATGGAAGGAACTGAAACAGAGAATCAGTGAAAGATCACTTAGAGGTTGAACCAGATCAGTGGGCTAGAAGAGAAGAGAGTAAAAGCACACTAATGGCTAATTGTGACTTTCACCTTGATTAGATCGAGAGGCACTTAGGACACTGGTAAAGCATGCCTCTGTGAGGATGAGTCCAGACAGGAATAATGGGGGGGGGGGTAAGCTCTATTCTGAATATAGATGGCACCATCCCTTAGACAGGGATCTAGATGGAATAAAAGAGGGGGGGGAGCCAGCTACCACAGAATTCTCTCTTTCTCCCCCCTCCCTTCCCCTCCCCTCCATCACCCAGCTTTCTGGCCGCAGTGACATAAGCAGAGCTGTTCTGACATGCCCTCTCTGCCCCACTGGCCTGGCCTGGAAGCGCTGAATAAATAATGAATAAATGAAGTTCTGAATAAATAAAGCTGAAATAAATCCTTTCCACCTTCAGTTGGCAGACTTAAGCTCGAGTCACTTTCTTCTAAACTGGGAACTTGGGTAAATTAAATTTTTCTAAACTTCTGTCTTTTCATTTGAAAAACAGTACTGTACTTTAGAGAATTTTGTCATGATTAAATGAGCTATCATTCTAACAGAAAAATTAGATTGTTTTACGGACTGTATTAGCAAATGCCAAGTGTATGTTTTAGCTAGTAAATCATTCTGTCTCATTAAAGTATATTCATTTCTCCATTTTCTATATTTAACAGAGTATTGGAAAAATATATTTTCTCTTTAAAATATGCTGCTTTGAAATTTAAATTTGTAGTACAGTTTAAATATCAAAATTTTAAGATTCAATACCAGATTTTTTAAAAACTTCTTTTTTTTTTTTTTTTTTTTGATAAATGCTTTCTTTTGAGATAATGTCTCCTGTATTTCAGGGTGGCCTGTATCTCATAGATTCTGCTTGCTTCTGTCTCCTGAGTGCTAGGATTAAAGGCATGAGCCACCATGCCTGGCTCTTCTCTTTTGGTGAGAATACAAAAATAGAATTTAGCAATCTGCCTTTGATTATTTATGTCCCACAAAAGTCTCCATTTTAAAATATTTTTACATCATTGGGGTTGGAGAAATGGTTCAGCAGTTCAACATGCTTGCTGCCCTTACAGAGAACTTGAGTTCGGATCCCAGATCCCAAATAGTTCCTGAACATCAGATGCCCTGTTCTGGAGTCTGTGGGCACCTGCACTCATGCACAAACACACAAAGACAGACATATATGTATAAATAAATAACAAAATAAATGTAAAAAAAATCTTCATATTATTTTTAAGAAGAATAATGTGTTGGCTTTCTCCACATATTTCTAGTAGAAACTTGGAATTTAAAAGGTGATACATTTGTTGCCACAATATCAGAATATCTACAAGCAAAGGAGTCTGGATCTGGGCCTGAAGAGATGGCTCAGTGGTTAAGAATACTGGCTGCTCTTCCACAGGACCCATGTTCATTTCCCAGCACCTGCATGGCAGCTCACAACTGCCTGTGACTCCAAATCAAGGGAATTTGACACTCTCACAGACATACATACAAGCAAAACATCAAGGCACATAAAAAAAATTTAAATATAGTTAATATAGTTATTTTTTAAAAAGATACTGGATCCTACTTCAAATCAAACTAAGTACAGAACAATCCTTAAAGACAAAAGATAAAAATTATCATATGAAACTCTCAGGGAGCTGAGATGACTCAGTGGTTTAAAAAAAAACCTGTCATACAAGCCTGATGACCTGAGTTTGAACCTCCAGAATCCACAGTGGCTATAGGAAATAGGAATTGGAGACAGGAGACTCTCCAGAAGCTTAGGGCCACCTAACCTGGCTTATGCAGCAGTGTAGAGACCCTGCTTTAAACAAGTGAGAAAAGGCAAGACTGACATTTGACAGTACACAGCTACCACACATACACACCTCAACACCTTCACATGCAAACACTCACACCACCAACCCACACACAAAACCTCTAGATACAAACATAGTATAAGCCTTCATGATTTTAATATAGGCAAGCTTCTTAGATGTGGTAAGGAACCAAGGAAAGTCAGGAATGGTGGAGCATGCTTGAAAATCCAGATCTCAAAATGACAGGAGACAGAAGGGTCACTAGATTTAGATCAGCCTAGGAAACCTGTCTTGGGAGGAAGAGAGGAATGGAGAAGAAAAAACATATCTTTAGGTCCTAGGGAAATATAATCATGGCTGTAATTTAAATAAACTATCAGAAAAATAAGTGCTGATGAGGTTGACTGGTCTCTCATATACTCACTGCTAGCAGACTGACTATAAAGGTACAGCCACTATGAGTAGTAATTCAAAAAGCTAATCACGGAGTAACTACATTACCCAGAACTCTTACAAATATATTCAAGAGTTGAAAACATATTCACACAAAAACTTGTCCATGAATATTCATAATAGCATAACTCAAAATACTCAAAAGTGGAGAACACCACCAGTGTCCATCCATTAATAAATGGATAAACAGAATGTGGCATATATACACAATGGGTGGTATTCTTGGTTGTCAATGTGACCACATCTAAAATTAACTAAAACCCAAATGACTGGGCACACCTGTGAGGGACTTTTTTCTTAACTAAATCATTTGAAGCAGGAAGAGCCATTTCTAATCCAGATTTTGAGGAGGTAAAATCCACCTTTAATCTGGGCCACACGCTGTGAAGACAGCCTGTATAAAGGACTCGGAAGAGAGAACTTGCTCTCTGTCTGCTTGCTCTCACTATTGCTAACAAGTCCATTCCTTCACTGGCATTAGAATCTATTTCAGGATTCTGGCATATACTGAAGATCAGCTGAGATGTCCAGCCTTGCGGACTGAGCAACTACTGGATTTTGGTAGACAGCCATTATTGGACCAGCTGGACCACAACCTGTAAGACTTTCTAATAAATCCCCCAAGTGTGTGTAAGTGAGTGTGTGTGTGTGTGTGTGTGTGTGTGTGTGTGTGTGTGTGTGTATGTGCTGATTTATTCTACAAATTCTTCCTTTAGAAAACCCTGATACAATGAGATATAAAGTACAAAGAGAATATACATATAGACCTTGAATACATTATGAGTGAAGCTGTACACAAAAGCCCATATACTATGTAATTCCATTTATAGGAGAGATCCAAAATGGGCAAATCCATTGTAAACAAAGTAGACTAATGGTTTCTAGGGGCTAAGAAAGGGAATCTGGGGAGCGACTGTTAAAGAATGCAGGGTTTCTTACTGAGAGACTGAATATATTCTAGAATAAGAGAACAATGCACAATTAGTATTTAATTTACCACATGCAATTACACCTCAATTGTATTTACTTACTTCTTAACCTTAAGACAGGGCCTTGAGTATTCCATGCTGACCTTGAACTCACCATGCAGATAAGGATGACCTTCAACTTCCCTCCTGCCTCTACTTGCCAAGAGCTGTGTTTATTCGTGTGAGCCACTGTGCCCAGTTTAAATAGTCCTAGAGACTGAACACAATGCATAGTGCATGCTAGGTTAGCACTCTAACTGGCCTATAGCCCTGTTTTTGTTTGTTTGTTTTGTTTTGTTGTTTTGGGGTTTAAGTTTGGGTTTTTTGTTTGTTTGCTTGTTTGTTTTGAGACAGGGTCTCACTATATACTCCTGGATGCCCTATACTTAACAGAGATCCACCTGACTCTGCTTCCCGAGGGCTGGGATCAAAGGCATGCACCACTAGAATGGATTTTTCTTTTTTAAGAAAAGAGGTGAAGTATTCCTTTAGGCTCCTGAGGTTTTGTTGATTTTTGTTTTGTGGTGCTAGAGCTTTTTCAAACCCTGGGGCTTGTGCTGAGCCAAATTTCGAGCTATATCTCAGTCCTGAGGGCTGGGAGAAGACAGGGAAGAGGGAAAGGGAAAAAGAGGGAGAGGGAGGAGAAAGAAGGGAAGACCATCTTACATAGTAACTAGAGAAACGCACTTAGTACTGCTTACTGCTCTTGCAGAGGAGACCACATATACTTCTGAATTTCTAATCCTCTGGCTTCTGCCTGCTGGATTACAGGTGTGCAGAATCACATGAAACAGGTTCCCAACATAATAAACAATGTATAAGGAGACGGAGAAGCTAACTATCTTAGTCACTACACATTGTATACAAGTACCTATCCCAGTATGCCTCCCAGCAGCGGGAAAAGGTTTTTGTAATCCTAGGCTTAAAAATAAAGTATATTACTTCTTAAAAACAATGTATTTAACTTTATGTGCATTGGTGTGAGGATGTCAGATCCCTTGAACTAGAATTACAGACAGTTGTGAGCTACCATGTGGGTACTGGGAATTGATTCAGGGTCCTCTGGCTTCCAGTCAGTGCTCTTGACCACTGAGCTACCTAGTCATTAAGATTTTGGCCAGACATGGTGGCAAACACCTTTAATTTCAGCACTAAGGAAGCAGAGGTAGGAAGACTTCTACGAATTTGAGGCCAGCCTTGTCTACTGGTCTACACAGGGAATTCTAGGACAGCCAGGGCTATGCAGGGATATCCTGTATCTAAATAAATAAGGTTTTATTTTTATTAACATGCATGGTGACTGTATGTGGAAGTGGGAGGCTGGGGGTGTAGACAGAGACCAGAGAGGGCTTCAGAGTTCCCTAGAAGGGACTTACAGGTGGTTGTGAGCCACTAATGTGGAGGCTGAGAATTACTCTGGCACACTGAACCATCTCTCCAGACCTTTGTGGTATTGCCCTTTCATTCACTCAGTTATCCAGTGTGTACTGAGACATGGAAGTCTAAAGGCCATATAATAATTGCAGCTAAGACTCCAGCTACTTTCCCACTGCTGGGACGTGGCCTGACTTTACTGGTTTGGTCTTCTTACTTGCCACCAGCCCTAGCTGGAACTACTTGTTTCTTAGAAGAACCTGCATGCCCCTGCTTCTGCCCTGTACTTGTGTTACCCCATCCTTGCCTCTGATAGACATGCTAATGCCTTCAAAGCTTAAGCAGAATGCCATCTTTTCCGAGAAACCTATAATCTTTTCTGTCAGAACGAATCCCTCCATTGAAGTCATTATTTACTTAAGACAAGTGAAAATCTTTTCACAAATATTCACCTCATTTTTTTTCAATTAGCTGTACAATATTCCAGTTTTTCAATATGACGGTTTTTCCCAACCCATAAAATTTTAAAATAGAGGATATTTTAAAACCTTATACTAGAGAGATGGTTCAGCAGTTAAGAGTATTGGTTACCCTTCCAAAGGACCCAGGTTCAATTCCCAGCACCCACATGGTAGTTCACAACTGTCTGTAACTCCAGTTCTGGTGGATCTGGCATCTTTGCACAGACATACATGCAGGCAAAACCTCAGTGCTCATTTAAAAGAAATTGATCTTTTTTAAAAATCGTATACTCAAAAGACAAGAGAGATGGTTCAGAAGTTAAGGGCAGAGGACCCATAGAGCAGCTCACAGCTGTGTGTAACTAACTCAGTTCCAGGGGGTACAGCACTCTCTTCTGGCTTTGTTGGGCACTGCGTACACATGGTACACAGACATACAAGCAGTTCAACACCCATACAAATAAAATAACAAATAATCCTTTTTAAAGGGAAAGGGAAATACTGATCACATTTTAAACAATAATTTGTCAAGCAACTTTCTAGAGAGAACCAACCTATGACAATTCTCCATCTAGTTTAAGGGAACACTCTTAGGGAGGTGCAGTTCAAATCTGCTGAATGAACTGGCAGTTCCTTATTTCAATTCTTAAAAACCAATTTTCCATACAGCTGTGTTTACTCACAGCGTGTCTTGTTTATCTGGAGGTGTAAGACAGCAGAGCCTGGATCTCTCCTTTCTCCTCTATTCCCCTTGCCTTTGTTATTTGCCTTTCTGCGTTTTCTAGCCAAAGCTGTAATTAGTACCCACAGGGATCCATACTTTCCTAATAAAGAGCAGTCTGCAGAACAATGACATGTGTGCATACACAGCCATGTGTGTTCCTAACAAATTAGGAATATTTTGCACAAGCAAGCCTTCAAAGGATTTTAATAACTTAATGGAGGGCACTTTACATAGCAGCTGCAACTGGCTCATAACACTGACTGGATTGATCCATCCCTTTCTCTTACTGCACATGCATCTAATTGCTAGAAAGGAAACGACTCATTTGAGACTGAGTAAAATTACGAATTCAGCCCCAAAACAAACCTTAGCAAGTAAACCACATTTGTCCAGGAAAATTTTCCTCCAACTAGTTCAAACACTAGTGTTTGTTTCAGAACAGCTTACTATAATTTTTTTTTAATAAAGTCACTGTTTATAGGCAATTATTAGTGCCGCCAGGGCTGGGGAGATAGCTTAATTCCTAGAACCCACACGGTGGAAGGAGAAAACTGACTCCCACCAAGTTGTCCTCTGACCTCCAGAGAATAAATAAATAAGTAAATATTAAAAAAGAAAGTAGACATTTTAAAAACGTATTCCAAAAGATAGTTAAACAAACAGCAAGACTATAGGTTTAGATCAGAAGTGCATTGTTGAATTCAATCCTCAATACTGCCAAAAACAAAAAACATTCAAAGTACATGTGTGTACCTGAGTGTGCATATGCATATGCATGCTCCAGATCCTGCCTCACACTCCCTTACTGCCCAGCCTCTTCTCTCCAACATTATCAAGCTTCTCCACAGCTTGCCATTAGTAAAGTACTACTCTATATTCATTCAGTAACCATCACACAGCCAGTTAGAAAAATAGCCTTCAGATTATAAAGGAAAACAGCCAACAATTTACTTGCCAAGTCTCTAACATACAGGAAGAATTCAGATAAAATACAAGACCTTCCTCTTCTCTGGAGAAATATGAAACGTCCTCATTTGTGTACATTGTCACCTTCCTGTGAGAGTCTATTGTCGGCATGCCACAAGTAACACTAATAGCCAATCTACTTCATTGCAAATAAAGATTGCTGACCCTTAGAGGTTTTTCAGGTTATAGAAAAAGATTCAAAAAGCCATGTGCACTAATACTGCCTGTTACCTGAATATCAACTCCAATATATGCAGTTGAGTACTCATTATCTAAAACAGGACTGCAAGTTTTCAGATTTGAAAGGGTGGGGATATTTGCAGATAGGTAGGTAGATGGGTGGGTGGAAAGATGGATACATATAGATAGATAGATAGATAGATAGATAGATAGATAGATAGATAGATAGATAGACAGATAGATAGATAGACAGACAGATAGATTATTATCTTGGCATAGAACCCAATTCTAAACATGAAATTCGTTTCATATATAACTTATATGCAGAGCAGGAAGGCAATATTATACAATTATTTTTATTGTGTTGCATTTTGAATATAATATGCCGTATGTAGTTGGGGTAAATTTTCCACATGTCATGTCAAAATGTATCATTTAATAGGTTTTAGATTTTGAACCATTTCAGATTTTTTTATTTTTGGGTCAGAGACGCTCAATTTACAGAACTTTCTCTCAAATATATGTAGATGCTGCTGTGATTAATAAAATCAAATCAGACTTACAAGATTTACTGATATGTCCTAGTTCTCTCATAAGTTTCATTAAACAGTAATTTTGGGGCTGTAGAGATGGTTCAGCGATTAAGAGCACTGGCTGCTCTTCCAGAAGTACTGGGTTCAATTCCCAGCAACTACATGGTGGCTGAGAACCATCCATAATGAGACCTGGCGCCCTCTTCTGGCCTTCAGGCAGAACACTGTATACATAATAAATCTTAAAATAAATAAGTGAATGAACAGTTCCAATTACTATCCCATGAAGATCCACTAAAACATTTTACTTTACAAATAAATATACATAAGAAATGCTTTTAATTAAGGTTGGAAATTAAAATTGGAAATCACTTCATGCATGACTCTGGGCCCCTGAACTGAAGCAGCTCCTAATTCATCTTTTCACTGAGGGACAGATTGTTACTTAGCAGAAGAGCTTCCTAACCCCTCTGTGTTCTTCATGTTGGCAAAAAAATTTTAACTGTTAAAACTTAGAGGGACAAAGTATAAAGTATAATAAGTATTAATAAGGGGAGTTGCCAGATGGCTCAGTGGCACTTGACAACCCGAGTTCTATCCCTAGAAGCCTTTTGGGTTCACTCTTTCTCACTGGTCACAGAAATCCAGCATAAGAAGCTGCCGAACCACAGCTCTTACCAGTTCTTGCAGAAACGAAGACTAGGGCTGTGTTAAGTTATCAGTAACTGCTGAAGAAAGTGGTTGCTAACTCCAAGGCATTTAGCCACATGATAGGAGAGAGCCCCCATACAGTATCTTTTGACTTAAGCATGTGCACCATGTGCACTCACAAGAAAATTAAAATTTTTTTAAATACAGTGAAAATATGTGGCACACTTTTAATCCAAAGGCTCAAAAGTCACAGAGAGGAACTCTATAAGTTCCAGGCCAGCCTGATCTACATGGTGAATTCAGGCCAACAGGACTACCCAGTGAGACTTTGCCTCTAATAATTTAAGAAGTAGTAGGTGATACTCAAGTTAGAGCCTTTCTTTAGAAATTGTTATTCAAAACCTTAAATTTTGCTTTTTGTCTGGTTGGTTGGTTATTGTCTTGTTCTAAATTTCTTGAGACAGGATTCTTGCCCCATTGCCCAGTCTGGCTTAATAATCGGAATCCTCTTGCCTCAGCCTCTATGATGCTGGGGTTACAGACACTCACCACCATGTGGTAAAAACTTAGGTCATGTATAATGTGTAAGATTCTACTCCATACAGCACTGAAACGTCATTCATACTCCTAATTAATAGGTCAAAGGAAATTCAGATTCTCATGCTAGACAGAGTTTCTTTAAGAAAAAGCAACCTCAGACTAAACTAATTTTAATTTCCCTTTGAGAATAATAATTATCGCAAAATAGCAATTATGCTTTGCAGCAAACAAGAACATTAATATTGGTTGTACAGGTGCCAAGAGCTCTTTCTTCCTTTTTGGCATTTTTACTTTGCCTCCTACAACGATAGATAGACAGCACAATGTAAGACAATGAATCTTCCCCAATCATCTATCCCATTTACCACAATATTGAAAGTCTATAACATTTTAAGATGGAAACAATGAGCTTTTCTTAGAAATTATGGAGGGGGAAATGTGATAATCACAATAATCCTAGACCTGGAATGTGTATGAGGATCATTGTAGAACATGTTAAAAATACAGATGCCCAGGCCTCAGCCTAGCTAGCATCTTCAAGAATGGTTTTGTTAAAAGGTGATTCTAAACACCAGTCCCTAAAGGCCCCTCACCAGCATCACACCATCTGAAAGCTTGTTAGAAATAAAAAGTTCACCAGGTGGTGGTGTCTTTAATCTCAGCACTCGGGAGGGCCTTGGGGGAAAAGAAAAAAGAAAAAAGAAACAAAAAGTTCATTCTAGTCACTCAAAAACTAGATGAGAGACTGGGGGTGAGGCTCAGAAAACTGTTTCCATGGCCTATGATGCGTGTGAGTTTACGAATCCTGATAATCTTCGTTTTCAGCCTATAGGATCCACTTATCAATCACTAACTCCATTTAGATGAAAAAAAGACTTAGCTAACACAAATGCACATTAAGGCATGGTTTTCTCATTTAAAAACACTAGTTTTGTCTTAATCATTAAATTAACACTAACACAATCTTCACTGGAAATTGGGTTGATTGAGCAGGTTCTTAGACATGGGCTTTAAAAAAAAATAAAAATAAAACATAGTGCCAGATTAGACAACTTTAAAGCCAACACATTAAAGATTTCTCCAACCAGGAAGTAATTGAACCCCCTGACATGAAAAAATATATATATATTTCTTCATGACTTCAAGAGTAAATTATGGCTGGGCATGGTGGCTTATAGTTACAATAATGAGGCTGAGACAAGAGGTCTGTCAAGAGTTCAAGGCCAACTTGGGCTACAGAGTAAGACCCTGTCACAAAAAACAGTAACAACAAAAAATGATTGAATTGTGTCTCAATTCAACTATCAACTCACAGGAAGTTCAAAAAAGAAACCTTGAGCTAGGCAAGCCCTCTGTCACTGAGCTACATCCAGTCATGGCCTACCTTCTCAACAAACATAAGCAAAGGAAAAAGGCCCAGATAAGGGTATATTTATAAATTGAGATAAACTTAAAGAATATGTCAAACACCTGCCATAAGGAGACCTTATTTGAATTGTAATTCAAACACACCACAAAAAGTTATAAGCCAACAAGATATTTGGACACCATTTGATGGTAAATAATTATCTTTACTTAAAAGATGGTAGCAGTGATATAATAGGATGTTTTGCTTTATTTCTAGTCACAGTCTGGTAGCACAGGCTGGTCTCTATCTGGCTACAAAGCTATAAATGATTTCAAACTTCCTGCCTCTACCTCCCTCCACACCTTCCTAGTACTAGAACACCTCACCCAGTTTTTATGTAGTGCTGGGAATCAAACCCAGAGCTCCATGCACGCTAGGTAAACCCTCTACCAAATGAGTGGTATCTGCAGGTCTACATGATTATTTCTAGAGTAATAGTCAGACTGAGCATGGTGATGTACATCCTTAGTCCCAACCCTTGAGAAGCAGAGCCAGGCTGATCTCTGTGAATTCCAGGCCAGCCAGGGCTATGTATCGAGACCTCTTTGTCTCAAAGAAAAGTAATTACCTTTAGGGAACTAGCAAATTATTTACAGCTAAATTTTTATAATGTCTGAGGTTTGCATCCAATTATACAAGAAAAGCAGGTGGTAAGAAAAAGTGTGACTAGCTGTGAGCTGATCACAGTCAAAGCTGAGTGATGGGTGATGAGAACATGTCGCTGATTATAGTGTACAGGCAACTATTCTTTGTACATGTTTAAAAATATCTCTAACTTTATAAATATTTTTTTTTTTATTTTTCAAGACAGAGTTTCTCTTTGTAGTCTTGGCCATCTTGAAACTCACGCTGTAGTCCAGGCTGGACTCTAGATTCCCTTGCTTCTGTCGTGTGTGTGTGTGTGTGTGTGTGTGTGTGTGTGTGTGTGTGTGTGTGTGTGTGTGAGAGAGAGAGAGAGAGAGAGAGAGAGAGAGAGAGAGAGAGAGAGAGAGAGAGAGAGAGAGAGAGAGAGAGAGGTCTTTGTGTAACATTCCTGGCTGTCCTGGCATCTGCTTTATAGACCAGGCTGGCCTTGAACTCACAGAGATCCACCTACCTCTGTCTCACAAGTGCTGGGATTAAAGGTGTAATCCACCATTACCTGGGCTTTTGGCCAGCAACTTTTATCGATTTTAAAATATAAGAAATTAAAAGAGACTGGCGAATCTGTGTTGACAGCTTTCATCTCCTATCTCAGAAACAGACTCAGGAAAAGATTTAAAATCGAGCTATTTAGAACTTTTAAAGTGTAAACATACAAGTGACTTTAATAAAGAAGGTGATAAAGTACATTCTTTGGAGCTGTTCAGCTTTGCCGTTATACACAATCAGTATTCTACCAGCCTCGTATCCAGAGGGGCACTGCTGATGACCTCAGCTGCCAGGCCCACTAAGTGGCTGTTATACTCATGCTCACTCTTCCTGAGAGACTCCATCAACGGAGTCCTAAATGAGATGACAAAGAAAGAGCAGCTGAGGTCCTGAGTGAAATCTCAGAGTTTCTTTATCTCTGCCTCACTTCACCTAAGAAATTTACAAAGCAGGAAAAAACTTTCTAGATTAACAGTGTTTAATAGGAAATACCTTTCCTGCAAATGTACTTAGTGGACATAATTCACAACCCAACACTATCACTATAGATATAGCATGTACATTCAAAAAATGCAGCCCAGTGATACAGTACATGCTTAACATGAGTCTTTAAGCATGAATTATTTTGGTAACTGAAAAAAAAAAAAAGATACTACTCAAGAGACTTGAATTTTTAACAATGTTTATTACATTTTATTACACATATGAAGGTCAGAGGACAGCTAACCAGTCAATTCTCTCCTTTGACCAGGGGAGGAGCCGGATGGAACTCAGGTAGTCACTGATAGCTTAACAGTAAGCAGATGTACTCACTGAACCATCTTGCCATTCCTAGGGAGAATTCTTATTTTGTCATATAAACAAACACACACGGACCCAACTGAATTCAGGATTTGGTCTTCTTCTTCTAATCATATCCCAACTCACATCTCCTATACAAACTAGACGTCTTTTTCCTGTGGCCCCTCACCAGTGAGGAGGCAAAGTATCACTGAAGAAGTAGGAACACTAATTCTCAAGCTACTTCCTAGTTTTTAAAGGACAGTTCCCGTTAGACCTCCTAATTTAGCTTCCTCCTGACCAAACTACATCACATTAGTGGTCATCCGCTCTATAAGTCACCTGATTTACATCTGCTTTGTTACTGTGCTCCTGAATCTAACGCTTCAGTACCCCAACACACATCAAACCACTTTGCAACTCTCCTGCATCTATGCCTAAGCACTCGGAAAGTAAATATATTAAAATTTTATCTGGGTCAGCTTCATGTTGAATCTAGTATCAGGTTCAACTGATTATAATTCACATAACTTAGTTCCTAAATAATTAAAACCAATAACTTGAATGTCATCCAGAGCACACTGAAGAGAGTTATTTCTTCACTTGGCCTTGCAATAATGTGCAGAAAATGTAAGATGCCTATCCAAAACAAGGCTCCCTTTTTCTTAACAAAATCCTCACATTTAAGAGCAGAACCTTGCCTATTAAAAGGCTGTTCTTACTGAGAGAGGCAGCCAAGAGGATATAAATGGAAGTCACTGCCCTTTGGCCTTCTACCCTATCCCCTGAGGTCTTCTTGCCTACAGCACATATGGCTGTCTGGATGTGAGCATCCATCTCGGGACCTTCAGAAGTGGAACCATATGTTAAGGTTCATAAAGTGTAAATTTAGAAGACTAGAGTCTTCTTCATGCTTCTAAGAAAGCATTGTTCTTATTAATATTCACTTAGATTTTACTGTCTAAAATAGATCTATGATTCAAATATTCTCAGTACACTTTTTTCTAACGCCAAACCACACTTACACAAAACAACTTACTAAAACAAACATGGATGTGAATTTGTTCAGCCACTTGCTACTTATGTGGTTGCTTGGATACGTACAATCCCTAAGCCAGTTGCCATATGGAGCTGTTCTGACTACCAAACAGAGTACTAATACTTAGTGCCATTCTTGAGATGGTGTAGTAAGGCTGAACGTGCACTTTGTGACACAACTAATCTAAGTATGACCCTAGAGAAACTCTGAAATGCAACACAAAGTTACACTACCATATGTGTGCAAGCATGTCTTACAGGGACATTACACAGATGCAAAAGTCATGTATGGTGGATTGGAAAGACAGCTCAGCAGTTAAGAGCAATGGCTGCTCTTCCGGAGGAGCTGGGTTTGGTTCTCAGCATCTACACTGGACCACTCATAACTACCAGTAACTTGTTTCTGGGGATCTAATGCCCACTTCTAGCCCCTGAGGCACCTGAATGTACATGGTGTGCAGACATATACTCAGACATACTATATACACATATATAAAATGAGTAATTTTTAAAGAAAAACTACATAGCTTTTTTTTAACATTTATTTGTGTGTTTGTGTACACATACATGTAAATGCAGAGCATCACAGTACACATATGGAGGCTGGTCCTTTCTACCATGTAGACTGAACTTAGGTCCTCAGGCTCGATGGCAAGCATCTTTAGCTACTGATCCATCTCACTGGCTCCTAGATAACATTTTTAAAGTTCTATCTATTGGCATATATGTCCATATGTAATAATACATAGCAAATTTTTTTGAGATGGAGTCAAACATATTACCCATGATGGCTTTTAAGTCTTGGGACCCAGGGACCCTCCTGCCTCAGATTTTAAAAAGTAATGTAAAAAACAGCAGAAGAGTTGAAAAGGGGACACCAGCATTGCCAACGGTACTGAGGTCACTTCAGAACCTCAGTGCCTAAGTTGAATGTGGGCTTATGAGAGTCTCTTCTGTTACAAAATTTCCCAAATTATGCTCTATGTTCCATATGTTTAAAAAAAAAAAAAAGCTTAGATACACGGCCCAGCTGGTCTTGAACTCCAGTCCTCATGCATCAGCCTCTGGAGTGCTATGATTACAGGTGCACCCACACCTGGCTTTGTTCCTTTTCAATATATTACTACGTCACATAATAAGGATATAAAAAAAACAGAATAAAGAGGTATTGTCAACTTAAATCATTAAGAAATGGCATCCCATTCTTGCTCCTATCGGTTTACTGCCTCACAGAGTCAATAATCTGCTTCTCAGCACTTAGGGGATGACAAACAGTACTGTTCTCAGCGGCTCTCCAAGAACTACTGATGTGCCTTGTTTTCCGATGATGTGTTAAGTCCCTTGGAGGAATAAAGTTTCCACATAATTTGAGATACAGTAAACATAGCTTGTAATAATTACGAATAGTACATGTAACAATTACAGCAAGTATGTCTTATGAGGAATCTGGAATTGTCTAAAAAAAAAACAAGAAAAACACATTTCTATTTGTAAACCATAAATAATGCTTCAATTTGTAGTCCACTAAAATGCATTCTACTCAGTGAACTAACAAACTGAAACAAATTAGCTAGTTAGCTAAAATTAATATAAAATATCCTAAATTAACCATTAAGATGCCCATCCTATTCTGTGTATATCTACAGTAACTGTTATTCTTAATGGCATTCAAACACTGAAAGAATTCCCCAGTTGCATCTAACAAGAAGAAAGCCATTCATCCTTAAGGGATTAAGGAGGCCTACTTAAGATTCATAATTAAACAAAGAATCTCAAGTTACACTGACCCATTAATTTGGTCTCCCTTTTGCGTTCCCGCAGCTGCTCCATTCCCACTCCTGAATAATGAGGCATTCTCCCTTGTCCCTTTACACAGCCCCACCTCAACAGCACGCTCATTCTATGCACAGGGTCTCTGAGCTGTGATGTAGGATTCACTACTTCTGGGTCCCTGAGTTTCATTGTATTTGCTAACACTCTAGTCGTCCTACAAATGTATTCAATAAGTCAAATATGCTGTTTTAAGCCAGTGAGCTTTGGAACAGTCCTGTGAGATTTAAACCAGTTACCTATATTCATATTTTATTTTTACTTGTTAAAGATACATATTGAGAGTAGAGGCATAAGACAAAATGGGCTTGCTTACAGAAATTAAAAACTCAGTTTCAATTACTTATTATTCAAGTTGCGATTATTTATATACTACAGAAATTCCAAAATATCATCCAATAGGCAGCAATAGACCAAAAAAAGCAAAGTCTAAAATGTCAAATATACCAAGTTTTATAATATGCCTAGTTATCTTAAATTATGTCTACACTATACAAACATACAGCAAGATTCATGCCTTGAATGAGAAGTTAAAATAGATAAATCTTAAAGTTCTTTTCAATCACAATAATGTTACATTTATTAGTAAAGGGTAACAAACACTTTTTAAAGGAATAAAACTTTACAAGTAAACAAAAAATCCTAATCTGTGTGGTGATATTTTTATTCTCATATTCATTTACAATATCTACTTGGAAGACATAGACACATCTCCTTCAATGGTGAACTATATAGCATACAATGTCAATTTTCCTGTTTAAGCTGGGACACTGACTCACAAATGTAACAGCAGCCAAGGCAGGTCATCAGCACTACTACACCAGTGGTTCTGGTAGGTCTATTAGATGCCAATCTAATCCCACAAACCAACAGGATTTTGTAGCACTGAAAGGAAGCTTATTTCTAGTTTTTGTGTCAACTCTATCTAAGAAACCTACAAAACAAACTGGAAAATACTAAGCTGTCAACACACGTTACATTCTAATATTACTCACAGCATATAGACTGTTTTCTAAATTAAAGAAAAGCAAAACATTAAGTATGTAAAAATAATTTTACAGCCCTCAAAACCCTTCATTAAATCCCTTTTGTCCTTCAGAGTAACAGACATCTTATCTCTGTCCTTGTGTATACACTGTGTTTGGATCTATGATACAGCTCCTTTAAAAACTACTAACTTAAAACCTCCTGAGGGACTGGAGAGATAGCTCAGTGGTTAAGAACACTTGTTCCTGTGCAACGGACCCAAGTTCAGTTCCTAGCACACATACACTGGCTCAAAAACATCTGCAATTCTAGTTCCAAGGGATCTGACACCCTCTTTGGGCTTTCCTAGACTCCAGGCACAGATGCCATGTCCATACATGCAAGCAGACTGTGGCGGTTTGGATAGGAATAGCCCCCATAGGCTCATATATGGGAATGTTTGGTCCTCAGTGCAACTGTTTGGGAAGGATCAGGAGGTGCGGTCTTGTTGGAGTAGGTGTGTCACTGGGTGGTTGGGCTTTGAGGTTTCAAAAGCCCATGTCAGAACCAATCTCACACTCTCTCTGCCTGCAGCTTTCCTGCCAGATGTAAGTTCTCAGTTACTGCTCCAGCACCATGGTTGCCAGCCTGCCACCTAATTCCTTGCTATGATGATCACAGACTAACCCTCTGAAACTGTGAACAAGCCCCTTATTAAATATTTTCTTTTATAAATTGTCTTGGTCATGTTTCACCCCAGCAATGGAACAGTAACTAAGACACAGATAAAACACACCTATACACATAGGAAATATATATATATAAACTTCTTTAAAATTCTGAACTGCAAATATTAACTAGTAAATATCACAAATAAAAATTAGCTTAACTCTGTGTGTGACAGAGAAATCCTTAAAGAGGTATACACACCACATTTGCCAATGTGGTAAAAGTAGATGTCAGATATGGTGAAAGCACTTTGGAGGTGGAAGCACGAAAATAAAAAATTCAAGGTCAGGGTGGTGGCACATGCCTTTAATTCCAGTGCTTGGGAGGCAATGGCAAAGGGATCTCTTCTGGGCCGAGGCCAGTCTGGTCTACAGAGCAAATTCAGGGCAACTAGGACTATTACATAGAAAAACCTTGTCCAAAAAAAAAAAAAAAAAAAAAAGAAAGAAAGAATTCAAAGTCACCCTTGGCTACATATTAAGTTTGAGGTCAATCTGGATAACACAATATCCTATCTCAAAAGAAGAAAAAAAACATACAAAGACATAAACACACACATATATGTATATGTATATATGATAAAAAGGGAGATGACTATGTCTCAGATTCTCTTCAGAAATACACAGTATCTAAATTATTGTCTACATGTTTTTCATGAGACAACTAAGTACCAAGAGGGATTTTACTGCCATAAGGACAATACAGCACAATCAGAGCCAATTTAGTTCACAATATTGCTAGTTAGAATCATTTTAGAAAGAAAACTATTACATAGAAACTTAAAGATTTAAAAATAAAAGGATATTCTCATTTTTAAAGTTAGTTTTTAAATTATTATTTCTTGGAATAAAGGGACAGTTCCAAAGTAACATCATAATTTGTTTGCTCTACTGATCAGAGTTGAAACCTACATTTAAGTATGCAAGGAATGTTTTTCTGCCAGTCAACTACATTGATATTCCTATGACATTTAAAGGAATTTGCAGTGGAACAAATTTAAGGAGGGTTGGGAGAATGAAATGCATAAAGCTACATGCTACCTAATGTGGTGCTGGGATATAAAAAGAAATACACATTGGCTCTAGTTCCAGCTCCTATAATTTTTTGAAATCAGCAGTAGTAAGTGCCTTTTCCATGCTACAGACATAGCTGATAGCCAGGGCAAAGCCTGGGATGAAGGCTGGGAGAGGAAAGACCACAGCTATGTAGTGAAGCTGCCTATCTAGTGTTTGAATCACGAGCCAAGGCATCTCATATGAGGATAAGGATATGGTGGATGCTCCAGCTTCAGTCAGCCACTGAAATGGCCTGCTTGTGCCACACAGAGGAGAAATGAGCCCTATCACAAAGCTTTTTATGACTCTGACTACAGACCATGAAAAAATTTTAAGTCACTAAGTTGAAAGTGATTGATTATATAGCAAAAGATAATTGGGAAGGGCTTGTGGTTTAAAAAAAAATTAATAAAAATAGTAAGGTCTTTAAAAAGCAATGCACACAAAGACCGCCAGTGTAAAGGAACTAGCAAACAACCAACAATAAAGACAGGATAGGAAATAGCAACAGATAAAATTCTACTTTATCCATAAGAAAAGACCTTAAATATATATATATATATATATATATTACTTGGGATATATGTAGCTCAGTAGTGAAGTGCTTGTCCGTCATGTCTGAGGTTCTGAATTCAGTTCCTAGCTTGGGGAGTGGAGTGTGGATGAGTGGATGTGTCCTCATCGAAAGAGAAAAGACAAGTCACAGAATGTAACAGATTTCTGAAAAAAAAACTACAGAATACAAAAAGTTCTTGGTTAGGTATGGCAGCATAGACCTGACACAGGAGCGCCAGGGAGGACAGGCATGTATGCAAGAGGGAGTGGGAAAATGGTTTTTCAAGCAGAAAGCAGGTATGTGTGAAGCGGGGCGGGTGCTACATTCTAAGTCCTTAAGAAGCCATTCTAGTACTGCACATGATTCCCTGTTAAATCTCTTAGGGTCTCCACAGAAACAGAAAATGATAGAGAAAGCTGCACTCCTCAGGTCAGGAAGGAACTCCCCAGGGGAAGGAGAATCTTTAGGTGACAAAAGTCCTTACGATGATCTTCAATTACTCCATCCTACGTAAGAAACTCCTTCAAAACCAAGTCTGGATGATTCGCCTTATTTAGCATGGTAGAGAAAAATTCTTTACCCTATCAAAACATAACATTACTGAAAACCCAGGTCTAAGTTCAAAACCTGGATCCTTACTGGTTCCAACATCACATTGCCCACAAAATACTGGTCACACATGGTGCTCACGCCTTTATTCCCAGCACTCTGGAGGCAGAAACAGGTGGATCTCTGAGTTTGAGGCCAGCCTGATCGATACAGTGAGTTCCATGGCAGCCAGAGATATATAGAGAGACCCTGTCTCAAAACAAGTCGACAATAACAAATGTATCCTCAAAGTACTAATAGAAAAGTGTGGGAAACAGTCCACTGGGAAGATCAAGGGGAAGAGAGGAGGAAGGGAGGCTTTCAACAAAGCAATACAGAAACTGTGAGGCCAGGGAGATGGCTCGGTGGCAAAGTGCTGGTCATGCATGCATGAGAACCTGAGTTCAGATCCCCAGAACCCATATAAGAGTCAGGAGTAGCATCTACCTATAATTTAAGCACAAGGCACATGGAATTCCCAACATGACTGGTTAAACTAGCTGTAACTGGCTAGCTCTGGGTTCAAATGACTGCCTCAACAAATAATGTAGAGAGTAATCAGAAGACAGCCAAAGTCAATTTTGGACCTCCACACACATGTTCTCTCTCTCTCTGCACTCATGAACACAAATACACATTGTGAAAGTTCCTCCAAACAGTAAGGGAACTTAGGATTGAGGGCAGAAACATAGCTCAGGGGCAGAGAGCCAGGCATTGTGCTCAGCAGAAGAGTCTCTGAGTTTGATACTCAACAGTCTGAAGAAAAATAGTCTCAGTTCTGTTTCAACTAAAAACAGGAACATAATGCTTCTCCAAAATGTGTAAAAAGCAAATATATATATAATGTATGTATACACGTGTTATACGTGTATATATGTTCATGACTTGATTAAACTGCATTCTTTACAAAACTGAGGTACTGTATCTTTTTAAAAAGATTTGAGACTCTCAAGATCTTAGATGGCTAGAGTAAAAGCTGCCTTGAAAAACACCCTCTCAAAGCAAACCCCTTCCTGTTTTTCAAGTGTGTATGTTTACTTTCACATCTGCTTCAAAAGATAAAAGCAACAATGGGGACACCAACCACATAACTGTGCCCTAACAACCCGGAAATGAAGCTATGAAACCAGACTTGCTGTCAAATGGGTCTTTAGAATACTCATGCACAAACTAATACTCAAATGACAGCTTAAGATTTTCAGTATGAGTCTGAATCAAATCCGAAGACCAACACTAGATAAAATTGAATGCTTTTTATATAACTGTATTACATATTTACATGTAGTAATTATACAGGCACACAGGTACAAGTGAGATGTAAAACTGAGATGGCTCGGTGGGTAAAGACACTATACAAACCTGGCAACCTGAGTCAGTCCGAGAACCCACATAAAGATGGAAAGAGAACTGAGGTCACGAGGTTTGCTTCTGGTCTCCACACATGCAAACATCATACACATGTTCACATGCACATGCACACAGAAACATATAACACACACAAAAAAAAAAACTGTGCAGTAATAATAAACTAATCAAAACTATTTAAAAGAGGAGGCTGGAGAGATGGCTCAGCAGTTAAGAGCACTGGCTGTTCTTCCAAAGGTTCTGAGTTCAATTCCCAGCACCCACATGGTGGCTCAGAACCATCTATGATAAAATCTGGTGTCCTCTTCGGGCATAGAGACAAACATGCAGACAAAACACTGTATACAAAATAAAATAAATCTTAAAATACATATATATATATATATATATATATACACATATGCATGTATGTATATTTAAAAGAGCTTAGAGTGATGACAAACACCTGCAATCCCTGCATTTGCAAGAAGGCAAGAGTTCAGGAGTTCAAAGTCACCTTCAAGCACATAGCAAGCTTCAAGGCCAGCCTGAAGACAGTACATGAGACTCGGCTAGGGAAACAAAAAGAGATTATCCCCTTCATGTCCATGAGGTCATATCTTACCAAAGGGAAAAGAGAATAAGCATTATTTAATATCTCTGTGTGATGGGCATATACTGTATGTGTATTATCTGAAATATGGATGTTACAGAGCATAGAAAAGTACTTTTCCCAGTTAAGAACCATCAAGAACTCATCGGTTGTAGCCGGAGGTTTACATCCCAGTCTCCAGTCCCCCACTTGCTCATGGACATGCTGAGCAAATTAAAGGGAGTAAAGACTTCTCTCTTGACGCCAATTTTCAACTGTGAAACTTTGACACAGTTACTTCACTTTTAACTTGTTACCTAAAATGTAAGGTGGGATTAATAGCCCTCCAATGACCTGTGGTGAGGCTTAACTATGAAAATCATCATGACCACACATCTGGTGTTGACATGATCCTACATACTTCACATACGACTAAGGATGTAGCTCATAACAGGGTGCTTGCCTAGAATGTGCCAGCTCCTCGAAAAAAAAAAAAAAAAAAAAGTAAATACTCATATACTTAATTTCCTATATTTAACTCATTCAATCATAATATTAAAAGAATAGAATATCCCCGTATTATCGAATGAATAAAATGTTACGGGTATGAATTAACTTGCTACTTAAAGAGTGACATAACCAGAATTTAAAACAAAGCATTCCACCCCAAAGCCCATATTCTTTAACATCTACATGGTATATACAAAGTACCCAGCACAGACCCTGGACCATCTTAAGTCATCGGTGAACACTGACATTATTTACCTGACATAATTACTGACATTACATTATTTAAATAGATCTAGTAACTACTGTTGGGATATGTTGAACTACGTAGAAGAGCCAGAATGTTAATACAGGTTGATTCTCAATACAGGTTGGAAGTATGTGCCTTTCCACGACAGAGACACTCCTACATTTCTGAGTATGTGCCCAATGAGTCCTACTAACATAGATCATTAAACTTGTTTAGGGCAGGATCATGTCTACATTCTTTTATGATCACAAATATTCACAGGGTCCTGCTCATCATAGATAAGTTATATGCAGTGAATGAATGAGTATACCATTCCTCTTCTCAAAATCCTTCCAAGAACCCCCTTCCCAGGTTCACGGTAACATACAAAGACATTAACACAAAGTACTAAAAGGCTTCCTCTTTCTCTTTCTATGACACATCTGAACTCAACTCTGGCCCTACATCATTCTGACTCACTGTGTTCACTAACTTAATGTTTCTCAAACACAGTAAACATGGCAGATGAGATGGCTCCATCTGATAACCTCGGCTTGATCACAGGAACCCATGGTAGAAAAGGAGAACTACACCCACACCGTGACATTTGCTGGTGTTTATGTACATACACGCACACGGTAATAAATAAAACTGTAAAAACCACACCAAACATGCTTACACTTTATTATGTTGCCTATACTGCTGGTCCTCCGGATACTCCTTACTTCATTCAAAATTCTGCTCAAATGTCACCTTGTCGAAAAGGCCATCTCTGACCACTACGATCTAAAACACTGACTCACCAACCTGTTCTCTTACTCTGCTTACTTCCCCAGTCCCCAGTAAAATCCAATGCCTTGTTTCTTTTCCCTGACTTACCTTCTTGTCTATAACCTCTCACTAAAATGTAACCTATAAGCAAGGTGTGGCAGTAGTGTTCTCCTATAACCCCAGCACTCGGGGTGATGGGTAGCAGGATCAGAGGTCAAGACCAGCTTGGGCTACCACAGCTCAAAACAAAATATCAAGAACTGAGGGTATACCTCAAAGGTGGACTGCTTGCCTAGCGTGCACAACATGCTAGAGGTTTGATCCTCAGTACCACATACAGACAAAAACCAAGAACAAAATGCCTAGGGGCTGGACAGAGAGCTCAGTGGTAAGAGCACTGAGTAACTCCCAGCATCCTTGTCAGACAGCTCACAATCACCTGTAAACCCAGCTCCCGAGAAAAAGACACCCTCATGCCAATCTTGAGAACATTTAGGTCCACATGTTAGGAACCCCAATGGATATATTCCACTCCAAATAAAATATAATCCTGTAAGCCTAATTTCAGGAACAAACCAGGCAGGGGGGATACAAGAAATCATATTTAGCACAGGAAACCTGTGTACTGGAGCAGCAAAGGGAGCTCATTATTTTCCTTTTCTTTCCTAATTTAAATCTCCCAGATTTGATTCTGAGAGCTAACAACATATTTAAACCCCCAAGGATCCATAGATGCCTAAAGCCAATGGGAAAAGGTAACTGGGAACAGGATATTTACAATGTCAAAGTTTCTCCACAAATCCTAAAAAACATACACCACTACACAGAGGTCTGTGATTACCACTTTAACTAGGTGACCAGATTAGCAACACTAATTGTGGAACAGCCTGACATTATGAACTTCCTGACGACTTTCAAAACAGAGAACATAGCATAACACAGAAGTCCTGCCAAAAATGTTTAACCTATGTCTAATCAAACCTAGAGAGATAAATTTCCAGTTTATAGGAAACAAAGCAAATAGAAGAACAAATTAAACAAAACCTCAGGGGAACAATGAGGCAAAGTCAGAATAGAACACTCTACAATCAGCTGGCACCAGGTCTTATCAAAACCAATGACAAGTGTAGGGATGAGTACTGTTCTAGATTAAAGGAAATGAAGGAGATACGACCGAATATTTACATGTAAAAATCTAACGAGGGCTATTGAAACAGCTCAGTAGGAAAAGGCACTAGCATGCAAGTCTGACGACCTGAGTTCAATCCCTGGGAAGAACATAAGAAGCCACAAAGTTGTCTTCTGGGCTCTATACATGCACCCATACATACACATCATAGATACACATCACCGACAAATAAAGAAAAATAAATATAACCGGGCACATCCAAATTTGGACCAGGTACTGACTGAAATACTGTTACTGTCTTAGGTATATAACCATATGTTATACATATGTAGGGTAATAGCTTCATTCTTCAGGAATATATACAAAATGTTTTGGGAGTATTATAAAATGCCACGACTTCTTCAACTTATTTTCTAAGAAGATATCATACAGAAGGACAGAGCAAGGAAGAAAAGAAGGAAAGGAAGGAGGAGGGGGAGGGAAATCCTAGAAGCATTATTACAACACAGATCATAAATCTTACTTATCCTGACATGCACATAATAGTATGCATCCGATGTTATAAGTCTAGCTGATGCACGAAGCTAAATCTGCACTGGGGAGGGGATGCAGGATGAGGGATAATGATAATCCTTTGCTTTCTAGAAGCCTACTGTCTTACTGTGAGCACCAGTATCATACGACATATCTGGCAAATATGCAAATGCTGCAAGAGCTCAAAAGAACACCGATAAACCTCGAGAGACTAAAATATCTTTGGAATCATTTCCTTGCCCTAAGTACATCTCCTTTATCTGCTTGGTAACAACTGACTTCTACCTAACAAAATTATCAGAGACTATGGAAACATAAAATGTGTGTGTTTTGCCTGTAAGGAACACGGGGTATGGTTTTAAAAATAAAATGCTGCTTCCATTTCCACTGAAAAAGCTACTAATAGACTATGTGGATGTTCTCGCCTCCCAGAGCAATTGTGTTATTTTGAGTGTTGAGGATGCCAAGAAAGCTGGAAAATTTAAAAATAACCTAACAAAGAGCTCATTCCAATACCAGATGGAAAAAAATTACTCTAAAGACACATGTGTGGGAGGACATATATACAATATCATATGACACCATGCAAAAAAGATTTATGTAATTACATAATACTATCAGGA
Source organism: Phyllotis vaccarum (assembly GCA_033318265.1). Lineage (NCBI taxonomy): Eukaryota > Metazoa > Chordata > Mammalia > Rodentia > Cricetidae > Phyllotis > Phyllotis vaccarum. The sequence goes on from JARWLC010000003.1 coordinate 47,006,839, forward strand.
TTGGCAGGACTCTGCAGGTAGTAAGCTAGCAACAGTATCAATTCTCTGAATCTTTTTTTTTTTTTTTTTTGTTAAAGAGAGAGAACAAGCTAGAAACAGCAAGTGGGTGGTAGGAAGAAAGGGAAAAAGGAAGGAGAGAGCCTTCACTGTAAGGCTGCCTTCTCCAGTCCCTCCTGCATGCTGAAATGGTTGCCAGGTAAAATTTGAGGGCTTAAATTCTTGGAGCCCCTGACAGCTCTGCCTGTGTGTCCATATGGAACTGGAAGGGGTGAATATCAACAACACGTACCTAGCACATTACCAACGTGAAATACCCTTTACATGAATACATGTAGCACATCAAATCAGCAAATTAAAATGCAAACTTACAGAGAAACTGTCTTAAAAAAAAAAAAAAAAGGAAAACACATATTTAAAACTCAAGTCAAAATAGCAAGCTGTTCTTTATAAAGTGATACACTCACGCACACCCTTAAGATTTCATTGTTTTTTATATGACATATTTGGCAAATAAGCAAATGCTACGAGGCTGGGGAGATGGTGCCCCAGTTAAAGTCCTCATTATAAGCATAAGGAACTGAGTTTGGATCCTCAGAACCCACACAAATGCCATAGTAGAGAGACTAAATTATAAAGCAGCTATTGACTATTTTCCAATCTATTTTATCAACATAAACTCGTGGTCATAGTTTTTACCCATTTCATCAAGCAATCTTTCCCCTTCAGATTCACTCTGCCAAGATTCCTGTGTCTACATTCCAGGTCACAGAGCTAAAAAAACAATTCTAATCTTCATAGATAGTGATCACACTGGGAATCAAGAATGACTGGTAAGAACCTAGATTAACTGAAAGGAAGTGACTCAAAGAGTCCATAGCTGTGGAAGGTAAAGCATAAGAATCCAATAAACAATCAAAGTTAATCCATATGCATTTATCTTGGACATAATAAAGAGACAATTGAAAAAAAACAGTAGAATAAAAAATAGAAAAATGAGGGGTTGGAGAGATGGCTCAGTGGTTATAAACACTGACTGTTCTTACAGTGGACTCTGGTTTGGTTTCTAGTACCCATACAGCAGCTCACAACACATGTTACTCCAGGTCTAGGGGATCCAATGCCTCTTCTGGCCCTCATGGGCACCAGGCATGCAGGCAAACATAATACACACAAAACAAAAATAAAATTTAAAATATAGTAAAGTGAACATGATGCCAGAATTTCCATAATGAAAGAACACTAAAGGTAACAATCTAATTGTAAAGAGAAAGGGAATATTTGGGAATCACGCTTCCAATTTCTCTATTCAGCCTGCACATTTATTTTCAATTACTTTGGAAGATATTGATGATGAATAAGTCAGAGATATTAAAGTCCTCTAAAGCCACTCTTAGAGTTACACTAGAGTATTCTTCTTATTCTTAAGTAATTACCTATTTTTCTGACCACTTCAAGATGTTTGAAATCTATTTAAATAATTCCAGCAAGGCAGTGGTGGCACATGCCTTTAATTCCAGCACTCAGAAGGCAGAGGCAGGCAGATCTCTGTGAAATTTGAGGCCAGACTGGTCTACAGAGCTAGTTCAGGCAGGCCTACACAGAGAAACCCTGTTTCAAACAAACCCTCAGAAAAAATAAGTGAAAACAAACTTCAGTCATAATCTGATTCTCCCACTACACTTTCCTAAAACTGGCGATTGAAGCATCGGCAAATTGTTCTAAATGAGATCATCACTCATGTTCCCCTTTCTAAGGTCTCTAAATTCTGAACAGTGCTCGCTGCTAGGTTTTCTTTTATTCTTCTCACTGTGCACTCATTAAATAGCAGCAGAGGAAACCAAAATACTAATCTAACTCAGTATGTTCTCGGAGCTAGCGTTCTACCTAACACACCGCCAAACTCGCTCATAAAAAGAACGCATAGTGAAGCCACAGTGTAAGAGACACATCAAAAACTCCGATAACAAAAAAAGTCACACATAGATTTGACATCTGGCTGTCCCTCTCGCTAGAAGCCATCATAAACGCACCAATTATCTTATAGTAATTCTGGATTATTTTATAAACAACGCCTGTAATTGATCAGCATGGGGAAATTCTTGTAAAAATTTCATCTTTGCATATTTTATTCAGAGGGAAAAAAGCAGAGTTGTTTATAAGAGTAATTGAAATTACTATTGCTCGGCTCACAAACAAAATAAAGTGACTGATGTCATACCAAACAATTAGAGGAAAAAACAAGTCCTTAGGAGGTAGTGATGAATCCACATCTGAATATGCATTTGACTAATCATGAACCCAATAGGACTCTTGGAAAAATACACTGACAGCGCTAACAGTGAGCACCAGCCGGCTTCTTAGATAACAAGGAAACAGACTGCAGTCTAAACATAAGCTACTCTTGATTTCAGAACCAAATTCAGGCGTGGATGGCCACTGATATTTTAAAAATATGAAACCAGGTCATGATCACCAATTCTGTATACTCAAAAATAGTAAGAAAATTCTACCCATCCCACCAAAATCTATAGGCAGAATATTTTAGATCACAATCTAATGGTAAGCATATTAAAAGTATCTGCAAAAAGTCCAAGAATCTTGTGGCTTTTAGACAGTGTCCCTTCCAAACAATTTAACTATGAAGCTTTCTTGGAAAGAGGAAGAAGCCAAAACAAATGGCACTTTAGGTGCACTTCTTCAAGAGTATTTTGAATAAAAAACATAAACTCCAGGACTGGAGAGATGGCTCAGTGGTTAAGAGCACTTGTTGCTTTTGCAGAGGATACGAGTTCAAGTCCCAGTACCCACATGATGGCTAACAACCAACTCTAACTCCATTTCCAAAGGATCCAAAATCCCTCCAAAGGCACCAGGCATACACAGGGTACACAGACATACATACAGGCAAAATATTCACAGACATAAAGTAACTTAAAACACCATACACCCCTAGGTGTAGTGCCTTTGCCTGCAATCCTCTTAGGAAGAGGCTGAGACTAAGGATCAGCAATTCAACCCACTATGGCCAACATACTGAGTTCGAGATCAGCCTGAACTATGCAACCATACCCTGCTTCAAAACAGCTATACACACTGACCAACCATGAACTAAGAAATGAGACAATGGAAAGCTAGATAAGTAACTTTCAATTGTGTTAAAGTTGAACCAGGTGCAATGGTGTACACATTGGGAAGCTGATGCAGAACTATCCTGAATTGAGGCTAGACTGAGCTACATAGCAAGACTGTCTAAAAAAAGAAGAAGAAAGGAAAGAAAAGGAAGAGAGGGGAGTGGAGGGGACTCAGAGGGTAGGAGCAATGGCTGCTTCCAGAGGACCTGAGGTCCTGAGTTCAATTCCCGGCAACCACACGGTGGCTCACAACCCTCTATAATTTGATCTGGTGCCCTCTTCTGGCGCGCAGGCAGAACACTGTATACATTTATATGACTATTAAAACAGTCAAAATGGCCATTAAAAAAGGATAGAAAAGAAAAGGAGGCTGGAAAGGTGGCTCAGCAGTTAAGTTCTCTGGTTGCTCTTGAAAAGGACCTTGCACCTTTGTGGTGGCTCACAGGACAACTCCAGTCCCAAGGGATTAATGTCCTCTTCTAGCCTCCATGAACAACAGGCATGTACTTGCATAATCGTACATGCAGCCAAAACAGCCATAAATATAAGTTAAAATATTTTTTTAAAGTAAGGGCTGGATATTTAGCTCAATAACAGAGAGCCTGCCTAGCATACACAAGGCATTGGGTTTGGTCCTCAGCTCTAAAAAAAATAAAATTATAAAAGACCAATGGAAATTTAAACTCACGCTAAAGACAAGAATGTATCCATTTGGTATAAAACACTGGTATAATGCTGAAATAATTTTAGTAAGTTCTAAAGATTCTAAGTATTTATTTCTAAGCCTGAATTTAATTATATAGTAAGGGGGGAGTATGGTTTCATTAGTAGAAAAATCAGGTTACTAAGCTGAGCCTGGGGCAACATTGGCTTTACTTTTTAAAATGGCAAAGACACACAGTGCTTCTATCCCCAGGCTTCTAAATAATAGCTATCTTTATCTTAATCAAAAACTTATAGAAAACACTCTGAATTACCATTTTGATTACAAAGCAATCTGATATTCAACTATTAAATCCATTTTTTTCTTTGTGATATTGAAAAATCAAGCCTAGGGCCTCGATAAATCTAGGCAAGCATTCTCTGGTTGTCATTTACTGAGTGCTTACTGTAAGCCTAATATTTATTATGGACTCTACATAGTTTATGTTAACACTTTGAGAAACTAAAAGTTTACAGCTGGTGAAAAATTTACTATCTTCAACTTATAGAAAAGTCAAATACCTTCAATCCCAGCACTCAGAAGGGAGAGGCAGGCATCTAAGTTCAAGGCCAGCCGGAGCATAGAGAGACCCTGTCTCAAAAAAAAAAAAAAAAAAAAAAAGTAAATTGAAGAGTACAAACTTCTTCAAAAACGAGCATAATTAAAATGAAAAGAATCACATAAAGGACATGTATATCTTGCTTCGCTAAAAGGATCCAATCAACTGAACTTTTTTGTTTTTTGCCAGACTAAGAACAGGGGAAACAGTAATGAGCATCTATAATGAGTTCAGTAGATCCCCAGGAGTGTATAGACCCACTATAATAGCACTCATGACACTAACATAATCATTTCTTGCAATTTTCCCTAAAAACAGAAGAAACAAAAGTGTAGCTGTGCAATCACCCAGACTACTAAAATTTAAAAACCAGCATCTCTGAAAAACACAACCAGCTAAACAAACAACCCAAGTCTCTACAGATTAGTCATTTAGGGTACAGTTCACAGAACAGGATGACAACGTCTGTCGTGTGACCCGAAGCCATCCCATTAGCGATTTGTTTCATATAAGATCACTTTCCCTCTGCACAGAACGCCAGTCCCAGGCGAGGACGACCCTGTTTGGGCAGAAGCTCCATTCTGGAGGATCCGCCCGGTGATGAAATCAGAGGGTGAGCCTAGCTCCAGAATCTCCACAGGTACAGGCAGCCCAGCAAGCCAGGGAAAGATTTCCAAGCCGACAGATGCGCGAACTGAAAAAGGAGGTCACGGAGCTGAGAGAATAGCTTTAACCCTTGGCTCGCTGGGACCCCTGAAGATTAGGAAGCAAGGCACTGAATCTACAGGGTTCTGAGATTTGATTTGATTTTTTTTTTTTTTTTTTAAGATGCAGGGTCGGTGGCGGGAAGCCCTGGGAGCGCTGCGAAGCTCTCCACGCCCTCGGATTCCGCCTGACTTGTCCGATCTGCCCAGCTTCCCTGTCACGAGGGACGCCCAGCACCTTCGCTGTCCCAGGCACCGCTGCCCACCTGGTTTCCTGCCGGGGTCCCGCCTACCGCACGGTGACTGACAGGCCGGCACGGACCGAGGACCCCTCCGTAGGAAGACACCCCACGCTTAACTTTGAGACGCGGCCCGTGCGCTCCGCTCGCTCCCTCCCCGCGCTCTCCTCAGCAGCGCCCTGGCCGCCGCCCCCCCCCCTCCCCAGGCGGAGGACTGCCTCTGGCCCCCCGGCTCCCCGCGTGAGCCCGCGCCCCGGCTCCCGGGCCTGCAAGGGGGCTGGAGACAAAGGCTGCAGCAGCGGCGCCTCGGCCGCCCGGACCGTCCCCTCGGGGCCAGCGCCGCGCCCCCCACTGGCGCGCGCGGTCGCCTCGCCTTACCCGTGGCTCCCGGCTGGGGCTCCAGCGCCAGCTGCAGCTTCAACCGGACGAACAATGGCAGGAGGCGGAGGCGGTGTCCGAGGCTCCGGCCCTCTGCAGCTCGCAGGCTGGCGGGCTGCAGGCTGCCTGACTAAAGCCGCCGGGTGGAGGGAGGGAGCGAGGGAGAGAGCGAGCCAGCAGCCCCGGCGCGCGCCCTCCCGCCTTTCCTTAGCGAGACGAGGCCGGCGCGGCCCGCGGCCCGCCCGCGCCCCTCCCCCCCGGCTCGCCACAACATTGTAGTAAATTCCTATTGGGCCGCGCGGGAGGGAAGGAGGGGGCCGGGCCCGCGGCCCGCCAGCGCATTGGCTAAGGCCCTGTAGAGGCTCCCGCGTCTTACCTCCCCCTCCCCTAGAGCGGTAAGGAGGGAGGGGAGGGAAAAGGGTGGGGGGGGAGAGGCAGCAAGGGTCTAGCTGCTGTGCGCACGCGCAAGTCGAACCTGAGGCTCTGGGCTCCAGAAGCACCCGTGTGGAGAATGGGGCAAGTCGTGCTCGGAACGCAGGTGAGACCCTCCCTCCCCGTGGAGGTCCCGGGAAGAAGCTGCGATCTCAGGGTATCAGGGAGAGCTGAATTCACATAGATGCTGCTGAGCTAACCAGGCTACCCCAAAAGACACCCCCCCCCATGCTTTAGTAACCTCAGGTAAGTCACTCTGCTTCTCTGCGCCTCAGTTTACCCATCTACTAGCTTGACTATCTCTAGGCTCCCTTCCAACTCTGACATTCAATAGGACTTTACCTCTCCTGGCAGCTATGTGAGACCTGAAATGGAATCTTAAGGGTTGAGACCGAGCCAAGATTTCACCTGTATTCTGTCTTCATTTAAGATTCTCCTATTTCTGCCTGGCATCCACAAGATCATTTTAAAGATGTAGCATCCATGGTCTGGTCTCCAGTTGGATTTAACGGTGCTCTGAGAAATGCACACGAGTGTATTCCTCTCTAGAAGTTTCAGAGGCTGCTTGACCCTTCCACTTCCCGCCAAGCTGATGTGTGAACAGGGCTGCCTCCCCAAAGAGCCGAAAGAGAGATCTGTTGTAAGCGTACTTAGAAGATGAGACAGGTTCTGCTATTTCATTTTGGAGATGAGGAAACCAAAGCAGGGAGGCTTAGCCCTGCTGGGATCAGAAACCCAGCAACATCAGAGCCTGCACATGCCAGCTAGACTGCCTACCTCTGTAAAATCAAAGCCGGTTCGCAATCTCAGCTCAGCCTCTGGAACCAGCCTGCTCAGGTTTAGTGCTCAGATTCAGCCCTCCTGAATTGTTTGACCTTTTTTTGTGCCTGGCTTCTGAACCCATAAAAATAAAGGCTCAAGTGGTGGCCATGCCTGTAGCCCTAACACTTGGGAAGGGATGGCAGGGGTAACACAAATTTTGAGACCACCCTTAGCTCCATGAGAATCTGTCTCATAAAAGAGGAGAGAAGACAACAGTCCCACCTCAGAGTTATTGTAACAACTTATTAATTAATCAATTGACTGGTTAAAATATGAGCAGGACTCAAACAGTGTCTAGGACGTAGTAAGATCTCAGTTGAGTGTTAACTATACCACTACTTAGAGACTAAAACATCAGCTAAGCACATGGCAAGCAGATAAACAGAAACTACTGTCACACCTGAGCACGTCTATAATATGTCATAAAATCCTTGAGAACCAACCACCTGACTACCTCAAACAACCCATTCACCAAGGTTTTTGTTTTGGGGAGTGTTGTGTTTGTTGTTTTGGTTTTTTGTTTGAGACAGGGTTTCTTTGTGCACAGTTCCTACCTGTCCTGGAACTCACTGTGTAGACCATGCTGGCCTTGAAATCAGAGATCTGCCTACCACTGCCTCCTAGAGTGCTGGGACTAAAAGTGTGTGTAGACCAACGCTGCCCGGCTTCCTTCTTCTGTTTTAATTTTATTAATAAGGGACTCAGTGATTCAGGCCAAGGAGCCCCCATCTTTATATACCCCGGATCTCTGCTTTGAGCCCCTCAGTTTCAGCTATGCTTTAGATTGGAAAGTTCTGGTGCTACCACTTCTGAGTCTCAAAGGCCTCCTCTACCTCTCAGACAGGAAAATCTGGTACCATGAAGGATGGGGACTGAAAATCTATCACCAGAATCATTTCCTCTACTACCATGTTAGACAAGAAATTCAGACTTGTGAAGCTAAATGTTCTTCATGCTAGCCAAAGGCACATCACATTTAAGGATACTTATAGTATTTGTAGTGTTTAGTAACCATTCCTCTCCTTTCAGAAAAGAAGTCTAAGGCTAGTAGAAACAAGGCAGGTGTAAATCACTCCTAGATTCGGAATGTTGTACACCAAAATCTTGGTATACATTTTAAAATCTCTAAATCAGCTGGGTAGTGGTGGCACAAGCCTTTAATCCCGGCACTTGGGAGGCTGAGGCAGGTGGATCCCTCTGAGTTTGACACCAGTCTGGTCTACAGAGTTCCAGGACAGCCAGGGCTACACAGAGAAACCCCATCTCCAAAAACCAGAAAAGAAGGAGGAAGAGGAGGAGGAAGAGGAGAAGAAAGAGAGAAAGAAAGATCTCTAAGTCATAAATTCCAATGCCGGTTTTTCATTCTTAGCCTGAAGACAAAAGCTTAAACACTATAACATCATCCCCTGTATTGTGCCGTATCTCTCTGAGTATGGCTCAGCCCAACCAATAATGAGAACTAGGAATAGAAACCGCGTCCCCTCAAAAGACAAAGAAAACTAGCCTTACTCCTGGGCCCATCTGCTAAACCACACATCCAGTCCCAGCTCCCCCTGCAGAAGCTCCCATTGGGTACTAAGGGTAAAGGTCCCACACACCATCTCTGAGGCTAATTTCTGAGGCAGAAACACTTTTGGCTCTATGCTCACATCTGGGTGGTGGCTGTGCCATGCTCCAAGGCTCAGGATAGGGTCCCTCGGGACCATCTCTATCCCATCTGCCAGCTGAGCCCTGTCACTAGCTCTCCATTACAACCCTGCTCCTTTCTGGGGAATAGAGACCCTGCTAGCTGTTGGTTAGCCCCAGGAGTGGGCAAGAGCTCCAAAATTTAAAAAAAAAAAAAAAAAAGCATGAAAGGGTCTTAATCCTTCCCATTTCAAACTGAGCTCCAGCAAACATACACCAGCTGCATGGAACAGGGTGAAATGAGATAGTAAAATTAGCTGATGACCGGTGTGGAAAGTCAAGGAAAGGAGATGAGGCCACCAGTGACCTGGAAGAGATGAGGTTGGAAGGAAGAGGTGGGGGACAGTTGAAGCCTGACCCATACTCAAATCTGGAAGGGGGGTGGGATGAGGGACACAGCTGGCCTGAAGCCCTGGTGATAGGGCCCATGGAGAATGTTCATCTGTTGTGGCTGGTTTTGAAAAACTGAGCATGTCAGCAAAATGTTCTGAACAGTCTTTATGGAGTAAAAACCAGCCCTGATACCAATGGCAACAAGATTTCAGAACACACCTCCCATATTCGCCTTGCCATCAAACTTAAACTATTTATTTATTATTACATATTGTATTTGAAATTAGAGGCTTGCGTAAGCTAGGCAACCATCTACCACTGAGATAGGGTCTCACTCTATAGACAGGTTGGTCTATAACTTGAAGCAATTCTCCTGCCTCAGCCTCCTTAGTAGCTAGGAGTACAAGCCTGGCTATTTTAGCCTTTTAAATACAAATGATTAAGCAAACAAACAATACTGGGATGGAAATTACTATTAATATAAAAACAATGTCTTTCTAAGGAAATATTTTTATTAGGAGGACTTGAATTTTACAAAATACAGTTAAGAATAAATGTGATTAAATAAAAATATAAATCACCATAAAGTCACCAATCAGAAATGTAATTACCACAAGTTTCCGATGTAGGACTTTCCCTGTAAATACCTTTAATATACCAGCACACACACATATTTATACATGCACACATTTTCACTCTCACATATTAAATAATAGGAAACTGCTGACTTTAAGGTTAAAAATCACTAAATATCACCAATGTCATACGCCTCACCCTAATGCATTTTTGTTTTTGTGTGTGGCATTCATCCATGCTTGTTTGTCCCTATGAAGGCTAGGTGTCTTCCTCCAACTTCCCACCTTTGTTACCTTTTCTTGAGATATAGTCTCTCACTGAACCTGGGTAGACTCAGGGAGGCCCTGGGATTCGCTTGTCTCTGACTTCTGCTAACCCACCCCACCTCCAACACTGAGATTACAAACACAGACCACCACATCCCAGCTTTTACATGGGTGCTGGAGATCAAGTTCAGGTCCACATATAAACATGGGAAGTACTTTACCCATGAAATATCTCATTGGTCTCTCAGCCTAAAGTATTTTTGGTTTTGGGGTTTTTGAAGCTGGGTCTCCCTATGTAGTCCTGGCTGACCGAAAACGCAGAGAAATCAGCTCTGCCTCCTGAGTGCTGAGTAGAGGAGGGTTGAATTTTATTTGTTTGCTTGTTTATTTTAAAATGTATTATTTGGAGCTGACTCTTAACTTCCCAATCAATTGCAAACATTCAAACCATCATTTTTTAAAACAATACTATAGATGTTCTGTAATTTACTTAACCCACGTGTGGTAGACTTTGGTTGTTTCCCATTTTCTTCTCTTTTAAATGATGCTCAACAACTATCCCTTTATTTAAGTTGCACCTGTGATTATTTCTTAAGGGTACATTAAACATAGCATGTTATTTCTTTTCACTAAAGTATACCAGGCTACCTATCCCATCATTTCTGAAACAAAGGCAAAAGAAGCTAGCAGATACAATACCTTCGTACAGTATCTTGTCTTTTGTGTTTGAAAACACAAAGCATATTTTTACCTCTTTGGCAGAATGTACTTTTCTTATTAAAACTTCTCTTAAGCAGCTGAAGAAGTGGCTCAAGTGGTTAAAAGCCCTTATTTTTCTTACAGAGACCAGCATTTGGTTCCCAGGACCCATGTCAGGTAGGTGGCTTACAAACCCTGTAACTCCAGCTCCAAGGGATCCAATGCCTTCTGCTGGCCTCTGCAGGTACCTGAATTCATGTGTGTACACACACACACACACACACACACACACACACACACACACACACACATTCACGTAATTTTAAAAATAAAATAAATCTTGTGCTAGAGAGATGAATCAGTAAAGAGCACTTGAGGCTCCTGCAGAGGACTTGGATTCAGTTGCCAGCACCTACATGAAAGCTCACAAACTCAAATTCCACAAGATTGGATGCCCTCTTCTGACCACCTCAGATACCAAGCATTCATATAAGCATGCAGGCAAAACACTTCCACACATATAAATTTAATCTAAAAAAAAAATACAATAAATCTTTTTAAAACTCCTCTTTAAAAGTTTTCTATAGCTGAGAGTGGTGGTACATGCCTTTAACCCCAGTACTCTGGAGGCAGAGGCAGGAGGATCTCCCTGAGGTCTAGGTCAGCCTGGTCTACAGAGTGAGTTCCAGAACAGTCAGGGCTACACAGAGAAACCCTATCTAGAAAAGAAAAAAATAACCTTAAAATATAATATAATCCAAACAAATATTGATTTGGAGGAGCTTGGGGGACCATATTGGCCTCAAGCATGCAGGGATCCTCTTCTGCCTTCTGTGTGCTGCAAGTACCAGCCTATGTCACCATACTCTCAGCTGGATATACTGACTTAATCTGAGGAATAATGTGGAAAAATATTAAGAGCTTTTGTTTTCTGTAACTAAACCAGAATGTTTCTTTAAGAACAGAAAACTTGTTCTGGAGAATTCAAAATACTGAGGTTTATTGCACATTGAAGTTCCAAATTTGAGCCCAGGGGTCTCAAGCAGCATTCGCTGACCTCACATGAGCCTAGTAAACCTGTCAGATGTTCAAAACCAAGGCTACAGTGAAGTCACATACAGCAAACAGGCAAGTAATGCCAACAACTCTCCAATTCCTGATGCATTTGGTTTGGAAACTGATTTTTGATTGTTAAAGAGTTCAGACCATTGCCAAATTTTTCACAATACCTATTTAATTACACAGTCATATCCGGGGTTACAATCCACAGTTTAAGGAGTCCTGTTAAAAGGAGAGGAGGCAATGAAATGATGTTTGCCATTGAATCCCGTGGTCTGAGTTTGATTCCCAGGACCCATGTGGTAGAATAACATCTCCCCCAGATTGTCCTGTCCTCCACACAGTATACACCCCCATACATAAATAAATAAAAACAAAAAACAGGATTTTAACAAGTTTTGCTCTAGGTTCACCTAGCGTTCTGTTTGTTTCCTCTTTATCCATATTTTTTACATGCAGAATGTGTGTAAAAAGTGTATCAAAAAGAATCACTGGTCTTGTTCAACACCCCTGGTCTCTGCTACACCGTCGATGCTGGGCCCTCACTGGGACTCTTCCTGGATATCCTGTTGCTGACCTGTGTCATGGAGATTCTGCAGCCCTGGGTCCACAGGACCGACTCCCGCTCCACAGTCACCTACTCCCCATGCTCCAGCTGATCATAGATGGGGCCATTTTTGTGGTGGGCCAACACATAGCCCTGGTTCCAGGACTGGGTAGTTAGTTGAAGGGTTGGCCAGCCCACCAACTCCCTCCTGTCTCTGCCACCAAGGTGGGCTCTCTAATATTGCCCTGGCCATTTACCCCTTGTAGTGATGAGCAAGGGGCAGGGTCAGTTCTCAGGCTTTCACATCCTCAGGATCAGATCCCCTACATCTATACCTTCAAGGCTAGCTCTACTTTGGTACCCAGGCAAGGTAAAGGCCACTCTCCCAAGTGCTGCAGCTGATGAGGGGCAGGGAGTACTCTCCCACCTCAAGCATAGATTGGGAGGGGGCATCTCTCCCTCACCAATGCCACCACAAGACAGATGAAATGAGGAGGACAGCTCTTCCATGCTCAGGACTTCAGGGCTGGCTCACTCACACCCATTGAGAATTAGGTCTTTAGAGACCGCCAAGCCCAAGCCACTAACTTCTGAACATTTTGAAAATGAACTCAAGGTCACACAGCACAATGAATGCACACTTTCCAGCCCTTATAACAGGTCTCTGCTCACAGCCTTTTTTCAAGTCCGACTATATATACTTTACAAAGCTGGAGGCCAAACTAAATTCTACAGCCAGCCAGACATGGTGACATCTGATGTAATTCTGCCACGGGGAGGCTGAGGTAGGAAGATAATGAGTTTGAGGCCAGCTGAGCTATAAAGTGTTTTTGTTATATTTTGATTGTGTTCTAACAAATAAAGCTTGCTTGGAGTCAGAAGGCAGAGCTAGCTACTAGCTGACCATAGAGGCTTGGAGGACTATAGAGAGAGGAGACAGGAAGTGGTAAGGACGGGCTGACAGAGGATCTCATTCCTTTTGGCCGAAGGAATGGGATAGGAAGTAACTGTGGCTGCTCCCCTGCTTCTTTGATTCTTTCAAGTTTTTACTCTAAAATCTGATTCCTGATTTATTTTTATTGATAAGATTAATTAGACTAATGCTTGAACAAAGTGAGAACTGTCTCAAAACATTTATAAGTAAAATCTCTGCAATCAGAAAACCTAGGATATCTGAGCTGAAAGAGACCTTTAAAATAATGGATTTTAAAGCAAGAATTGGTAGTGCAGGTCTTATAATCATAACTACTCGGGTAACTAGGCATAAGGAACAAAATTTCAAGATCTTCCTGAGCTACAAAGTGAGTTTGAGACCAATCTGGGCAACTAAATGAAATCCTTTCCCAAAATATAAAAACAGCACTAGAGCAATAACTCAGGGACAACACAGAATGCACAAGGCCCTTGGTTCAATTTCCAGTACTAAAAAGAATACTAATAATATTTTATTATTGAAAAATAGTAACAATTGGGGATGAGATGTAGTTTAGTGGCACGATGTTTGCCTGGCGTGCACAAGGGCTTAGACCCCAAATGCATTTGTACACATGTACAAACACACACACACTCTCACACACACCTACACAATAATAAATGAGCATAGTGGCACATGCCTGCTAGGGTTGTGAATTTGAGGGTACTATTGGTTTTGCATGTGAGATCAGACACACCATTAGATGCTACACTAGAGTTTATTCAGGGGAATTGCCAGTACAAAGTGAGTTCAAGGCCAACCTGTGAGACACGTTGCCTCAACTCTTCCGTAACCCCCAAACCTACAAATAAAAACAATTACATTTCTGAGGGATTTAGAATTTATAAGACACATGCTAAAAGTTGTGTGTGCATTATTGCATTTAGCCTAACAGCAACCCTTTGGAGTATTGTTTCTGTCAATTACATCTGAAGAAACTACAGCTTACAATGTATGCCACAATCTCATAGCTCTCAAGAAAGCAATTAAGCCAGGTGGTTGTGGCACACGACTTTAATCCCAGCACTTGGCAGGCAGAGGCAGATGGATCTTTGTGAGTTCAAGGCCAGCCAGGTCTACAGAGTGAGTTCCAGGACAGGCTGGGCTACACAAAAAGAACTTGTCTTGGAGAGAGAGAAAAAAAAAAAAAGCTATTAAAATGACATGAATGGGAAATCCCAAGGCTGGTGCTGCTTCTGATTGCAGCCCTAAGACGTCTAAAAAAAGGACCAAGATCTGACCTCCCATGAACCTCCCCAATCCTCTTCTCCCAAAGCCAGAATGAGCCCAATGACCCTGATCCAGCAAAGCCTCCAGCTCACACAGGCTTAGCCCACTGTATATCTTTCCCGAGAGCAGGAAACTCCCTTGTCCTAGGTTTGCCAGGGACAAAGAAGGACACATGACACCTGCTCACAGAGACCTTCTAAAACTGGTAAGGCTGCCCAGCCCAGCCCTCAGCAGAGACAAGAACAGGAGAGAGAGAGAGAAGATTGAGGGAGCAGAGGGGATTGGCTGGGTGTCTAGAAATAGCTGTTTGACTTGCTCTGGGTGCTTTCAGTGCCAAGGGGCAAGACAGTCCCTGAGCTGCCCAGAGAACATTAAGCTAACTTCAGTTTCCAAGTTTTTCCATGGTGTGGCTGGGGTGTGTCAGTGAGAGTCTACAAAGGAGCTACAACTTCAATCTGCTGAAATTTGGCTGTGTGACTCTGGGCAAGGTGTTTCCGAAGGATTGGCAGTCACCACACAGCGGTGACAAAACTCAGATGACATCTTATGTACAATTCTAGTCACTGCTTCTCTCCAAATCCATCTACATTCCTTCTTCAGAGCTGCAGAACAAGCTTAATTCTATAGCCATGGAGCCTAGGAATACCTGAGCTGGAAGAAGCATAGAGCTGAGGCTTTTGAGATGGCTTTGCAGGTAAAGATGCTTATAGCCACACCTGACATCCTGAATTGGAGCCCCAGAACCTACATCAGGGAAGTTGAGAACTGACTCCTACAAAATGTCCTCTGACCTCCACAGAAGCAAGCATAGGTAAACAAAAAAAAAAACAAAACAAAAAAACAAAAAAAAAGATAAATGTTTAAGGAGGGAAGCCTTAAAGATAATTTATTATTAAACGCAGTAAAATGGAGCTGGGAATGTCACTTTGTGGCAGGCAGAACACTGGCCAGGTATATTCGTGGCCTGAGTTCAATCCCCAGCACCAGACACGGGGGATGGGTAAGCATAAACTGACAGTAAAATAACAGGATGGATTTTTCTCACATACTAGGAGGCTAGAAGTTCAAGATCAGGATACCCGAGTAGTCCTGATGAATGCCCTCTTCCTAGCTTGTAGACACCCTCTTCCTGTGTCCCCACCTGACTGAGTGACCTTTCTGACATTTGTTCTCATAAGGGACCTTCATGGTCTTCAACTTTACCTACCATCCAAGGGCTCCATCTGCAACACCTAAGAATTCTGTGGAGACACAAACACTCAGCCTGTGCCTCCT
Source organism: Phyllotis vaccarum (assembly GCA_033318265.1). Taxonomy (NCBI): domain Eukaryota; kingdom Metazoa; phylum Chordata; class Mammalia; order Rodentia; family Cricetidae; genus Phyllotis; species Phyllotis vaccarum. The sequence continues at coordinate 47,022,451 of JARWLC010000003.1, forward strand.
CCGCCCTCTAGCTCTCTCACCAGTCAGATGAAGGTGGCTTTGTTTACAGGCTGTCTCATGGGTGGACAGAAGGATCAAATGAGGTGTGTAGAGTTCTGCAGAGCCCCACGCCAGGTTCTTTTTTTTTTTTTTTTTTTTTTTTGAGGCAAGGTCTTGAGGGCCTCAAACTCTAACCTCAAACCTGCCTACCTCCGCCTCCCAAGTGCTAGGAAGGATTACAGGCATTTTGAAGTAAGAAGTTTCTGTCCCAGCCTAGCCCATAGGTCTGGACCAGTAGTCCCAAATAATCACACAAAGTCTTATATTCATTACAAGCAGAATGGCTCAGGCTTATTACTTGCGAACTCTTAAACTTAAACTAACCTTTGATTCTTATCCATTCTTAGCCACGTATGTGGCTTAGTACTGTTTCCCAAAGCAGCATTTCATCTTCTTTCCTCTGCATCTGCCTGGCGTCTCTCCTGTTCTTCCTCTTCCCAGAGTTTTCTTAGTCTGGTAACCCCTCCCATACTTCCTGTCTGCCTTCTGACCACTCAGTGTTTTATTAAACCAGTAAGAAGGACAGATATTTACAAAGTACAAAGTACGCAGCATATGCTATCACTTTGCCCTAAGTAAGACTTTTTAAAAAAAATTTTTAAGGGGGCTGAAAAGATAGATTTGCAGTAAAAAGCATTTGCTGCTCTTAGTGAGGACCTGGGCTGTTTCCAGCACCCACATAGTAACTCACAGTCATCTGTAACTTCAGTTCTGGGGACCTAACAACCTCTTCTGGATTCTGTTGACACCAGGCACATACTTGATGTACAAACATGCATATACACAGAATATTCATACACATAATTTTAAAATATATTTGTGTGTATATATGTATTTATGTATGCCTGCATAAGTTATGTACATCACATGCACATGGAAACCTACAGAGGTCAGAGGGTGTCAGTTCCCCTGGACCTGGGGTTACAGGCAGTTTTGGTGCTGGTCCTCTACAAGGGCAGTAAGTAAGCAATCTCAAACACTGAACCATCTCTCCAGCCCCAGGACTTTTGTTTTGTTTTGTTCTTTCGGGGGGAGTCAGTTTTTTGAGACAATGTTTTGATATGGCCTGGAACTTGCTATGTAGATCAGTCTGGCCTCAAACACATAAAGATCCCCTCTGCCTCTGGCTCCTGAGTGCTGGTATTAACCTTGCCTGACTTTTAATTTAAACCTGTTATTGATCACACAGAAAGAACACTCCAATCAAAGCAAAAAGACTCTCAGAAGTGAGCAGCCACATTGAGCTCCTCTTCTGTGCAGGTCTGGAAATGCCAGCGGGAGCAATGCTGGCCCTCTACAGTAACAGCCACCATATCACCCCCATGTGGGTGATGGCAGGAAGAGGTAAAAAGATCGCGAGGGTTATAAGGCAAGGAGACTGGGTTCAAACCAAAGCTCCACCATCCACATGCTGTGTCACCTCCCCACCCCTCCTTATCTATAAAGTGGGGATGGCATGCGTCAACCTCAGTGCCAAAGTCTTAAATGCAATGTCATTATGCCTAAACAGCAGACTCCTGAAGAAGAGGTCTACCTCTCATTTACAGATGAAGCAGAAGCAAGAAATTTGCCCAAGATCCCTCAGCTAATAAGGCCACTTCAGTCTCACTCTGCTGATAGTCATTTCCCATGATGGGCACTGTAATAATTCTAGCAAAGACAGACAAGCCTCAGTGCTATGCTCACATTCTCCCAGTAAACGTCACACCCACCGATAGAGAGGGCATAAAGAACTATATTTTCTTAGGAACTGAATCAGAGGTAGTTTATCCTCACAGCAGGAAGGAATGTAATTGCTTGTATGACTTATCTAGTCCCTTGCCCATTATACTTTCCTATCTCTTTCCCAGTGTAGCCAAGCAGGCATCCTTATCCTGCACAACAGATGAGAACATAGGGGTCTAGTGAGAAGTGCTGCTGTGCCTAAGGATGCTAGGCATGTCAACAGCTAAGACTTAACCTAAGCTCCAGGAGTCACAGGAGGTTATAAGCTACTAGAAATGAGTGCTAGGAAATGAATTCTGATCCTCTGAGACTAGCATGCACTCTCAACAACAAAGCCATAGCCAGCAGATGTCAGCCTTTTATACAGTGCTAGGGATCCATACCAGGGCCTTATGTATACGAGACAAGGGCTCTACCCCTGAACTGCACCCCTAGCCACACATTCCTGGCTTTAAACCCAGTGTTTTCTCTACTGGTAACTACTGAATCCTGAATATCTGAACGTGTGTATTAGAAAGCCTTATAGCCAATCAATCCCACAGGAGTGTGAGAGCCCCCACTCCACCAGGCCAGGCCTAGGAAGCAGAGTCCTAGCCTAGAGAGAAATGCTGTAGGATGCTGTCCAGGGAAGCAGCAGCTGAGCTGGTGGCCCACAAATCTTCTGTTTTGGAAACCTCAGTCTCCCTAAACTGTTGGCTCAGAGCTGGGAGCTGGGTACCCACTCACAAGTACAGCTTGTCTTTTTCTGCTGGAAAAACAAAAAACTCCATCATGTGGGCCTATGTGCTAATTACCAATAATGACATAATAACCATTGTAGGCCCAACAGCCAAACAGCCCCAACTAGAAATTCTGCATAGCTCAGACTTAGGAACAAAAGACTTGGACACTCCAACTGAAACTGATGCCCTGGCAGAAAATATCAGAAGCAAAAGGGCCTCAGAGTTGACCCAGCCAAAGTATTATCTGGCAAATGGACAAGGGAATGCACACTCATTCTCTCCTCCAGTCATGAACATGCTATCGTGGTCATTTTCTGAGAACCTACTACACATCCAACACATTTGAAATCTACACAGAAGGAAGGCTTCATTTACTCATCAATATACTCAGACGTTATTAAACACCGACTATGTGTGCCATACATGCTGTTGTAGGCACAAGGTATAAAACACTCAGTAGGCAGAAGCTACCACTAGCACCAGTTTTACATTTTACACCAAGTTTACATTCCAATGAAGGAAAACAGACAATAAGTAAATAATCTATAAAAGATAGTGCATTAGAGTAATAAGTGATATAGAGAAGGTACGGAAGGAGGTGAGCTGGTATCCAGGTTCGGAGAAGAATAGTGTTTAGGTGGGTGCGGTAGCGTACACTTTTAATTCCAGCACTCTGGAGGCAGAGGCAGGTGAATCTCTGTGAGTTAGAAGCTAGCCTGGTCTACCCAGCAAGTTTTAGGACATCCAGAGCTACATAAAAAGCTCCTGTCTCAAAAAAAGGGGGGGGTGTTTAAATTAAGTGTAATTGATGGTGGGTACATGCATAAGGGTGCAATGGATCCCCAGGAGCTGGAGTTAAGGTAGTTTTGAATCACTTGATGTGAGTGCTGGGAACTGATTTTGGATCTTCTGCAAGAACAGTACATACTCTTTAACTGTTGAGCTGTCTCTCTTGCCCCGGTATCTCAATTTTAAGTAAGATAATGAGAAAAGGCCTTACTAAGAAGGAGACATTGAAACAAAAATTTTAAGATGAGACAGTAAGAGGAGAGATTATCTATAGAAGGTTGAATATTTGCAAGCGTGCCTGAGAGTATAAGCCCAGTCATTAGCAGAGCTGGGAGAAGAGGGTAGACACAGACTAACCACCACTGTGTGCTCAGGCTCCCTTAAGTAAGTATGGAGGGAACATCTTTTGCTGTCTGACTCCCTGCTCTGGCTCTGGAAATCCTAAATATGAGTTGGGTAAATGAACGGACAGATACCACTACCAAAGGGGATGCTCCCTGAACTCCATGAACTCCATGACTAGCCTTTTCTTTTCCTGACATCAGCCAGCCACAGCAGTAGCCCTAGTGTGTCAGCCTGGATTAACTACTTCACACAGATTCAACAAGGTGGTGTCCAACTGGTCAGTGGGAAGGCGAAAATCTTCTTCCTCCTTGATAACAGGGAAAGCTGAGACTCACTGAGGCCCCGTGCCAGTGAGCGCTGGAGCAGGGATTTGTTTCAAGACAATTTTCCTGTACAGCTCTGGCTGTCCTGGAACTCACTCTATACCAGACTGGACTCCAACTCAGAGATCCACCTGCTTCTACCTCCTAAATACTGGGACTAAAGGTCCCACTGCCTGACTGGGTTTTGTTTTGTTTTTAAGATTTATTCTTTTTACTTTATGTGTGTTTTGCCTGGATAGAGGGATATGTACCATATCCGACCACAGAGCATTCGATCTCCTGGAACTGAAGTTACAGAGGGTTGTGAACCACCATGGGTGCTGGGAATCTTGAACCCAGGTCTTCTCGAAGGGCAGCAAGAGCTCTTAACCACTCTAGCCCTGAGGCTAGGATTTAAACAGGGCCTCCTGTGGCTCTGGCTGAAGTTAACCTTGAACTTCTGATACTCCTGCCTCTACCTCCAGAGTGCTTGGATCACAGGCTTGTGCCACTTTGCTACATTGGGCTCACTGATGCTGGAGGTGCTGGGAATCCAACCCAAAGACTCACGAATGCCTAGGCAAGCACCCTACCTACTGAGCTATACCCCTAGACTCCAGGTGCCTACTTTTAAACCTATCATGTATCAGGAACCTGTGATCACTCCATACCCTCCTTTTATAAATCAAAGCAGAGGCAGAGAACCCGGTGACCCCAAATCCTGGCAGAAAAAGAGCTGGAAAAGCTGATGTTGTACCTAGGGTCACAGGCCAGGTATTCTTTTGAAGCCTTTCTGGCCTCTGCAGAAGTCTGCAGGTTGGTTCCATCATAGTCCATCTCCATCCCTTTGCCGAGACCTGGGCAGATCAGGACCCTTTCTACTATCTGCCTCTCCAAAGATTGTACAGTGGTGTCTACGCAGGGAGGCTACAGAAGAGAAACTGCCAGGGTGAAGCTATGATATCCCAGCCAACTGAGAGAGAAGGCTAAGATGCTGAGCCTCTGGCTTCAGAACTGGCTCATCAGGTTTCATCTATTCAGTAAGAAACCCATCAGACAGGTAGCACCTGCCTGTAATCTCAGCACTCAGGAGTTTGAGGCAAGACTATGTCAGTTCAAGGATAGGCTTGGCTATATAGAGAGTACCAAGTCAACCAAAAATACATATCAAGACTGTCTCAAAATTCTAAAAAGAGGGACTGGGGAGATGGCTCAATGGTTAAGAGCATTTGCTGCCCAGTAATGAGGATCTGTGCTTATATCCAGCACCCACATAATTAGGTGGGCATGGTCTGAGTGTTCCTATTAACTCTAGTACTGTGTGAAATGGGACAGAGACGGGAGGATCACTGGGGCTTGCTGGTTGCCAGCTTAGATGAACAATGGGAGCCTTGTACACAGAGAGAGAGGAGACCCTGCTTCAAAGGTATTAGGTAGAGAGTGATATAGAATACCCGACATTCTCCTCTGGCTTCATATACACATACAGGCCTGCACTTATACCACATACACATGCACCACACAGAGAGAGAGATACACACGGCAAATCCAAAAAGAAAAAATGGAACCATATCAAACTTCAGATGAGACAGGATAGAAGTTTAAGAGGTAGAAGTTTGTGAATCTAGAACTCAAAAGTCTGAAGCAGGAGGATTGCTGTGAGTTGAAGAGAAGCCTGAGCTATGTAGTTGGAATAGCAATGACAGCAGGAGCCCACTCTCAAGGGGTCAGCGACTTTCCTATTGGCCAATCTTCAAGTAAGATCAGCTCTGTTCCTCAGCAGAGGAAACTGAAGCCCAGAGAGGTAAAGCCATAGCCAGAGCACACACGTGCATTCGGGGGCCAGAGAAGAGAGTCCAGAGAGCCATATCCCTTCAGGGAACACTGGCCCCACACTATTCTCAGGATCCAGGGCTGCACTGGCCATGGCCTTCAGAGACACAGACCTTCTCACCTAATTCCTGCCTCCATGCCTGAAGAAAGGGAGCCGGGCCATCAACTTCCAGGGAAAAAGAAAGATACAAATTTCCTAAATGTTTGTCCATGTTTCCGGACCACTGCTGACTTTGGCTTCTACCCAGAGAAGGTCATCTAGGGTAAGAACAGAGGGTGCCCAGGCCTCAGGACTATGAGGCCAAGCGGGGTTATGGGGCAGGAGGGTAGCCAGCTCGGCAGAAGGCCAGGCCCCCCTGGAGACTTAAACTTGTTTCGTACTTTTCCTTCCTTTGTGACCTGGTTGCCAGGACGGGCAGGGGAAGCCATTGGGTGGGAACAAAGAGGTGGAGAGGCTTCATGATTATTTCATTAGAGTTCCTGTGTGTAGTCACATAGCTTAGACACTGGACCAGTTTTCAGGGATCACCTACCAAGGCCTCTGACCCACTCTCTGATGAAGGCCAGCACATCCCCACTTCCCTGAGGTGGAAACTAAGACACAGAGAGGCTAACAATCAGTGCCTGAAGCCCACATAGCTAGTCAGTGACAGGGATGGCAGAGAACCCAACTGTTGGTCTAAAAGGGAGCCACTGAGTCACGTGGGGTGGAGATTGGAAGGGAGAAATACAGAGAAAGAAAAGAATAGTATAAAAAGGGCCCGAGCTTTCTTAGAAAATAGGGTTCAGGGGCTGGAGAGATATCTCAGTGCTTAAGAGCACAGGCTGATGCTCTTCCAGAGGACCCAGGTTCAATCCCAAGAAAATTGGGTTCAAGAAGGCATGGAGAGTCAGAAGTCAGTCCCCAAACTTCACATAGTACGACCCCCCCCATTTCTACTTTTCCCTTTCTGCCCCAGCTACACCGCAGTGTTTATCCACCCTGAGCATATTCTATAGACTGAAGCCTTTTACATATGCTATACACAGCACCTAAAAGCTTGTTCCCTCCACTGCCCACCTTGAGAACTCATATCGTCTGGATCTTCATTCCTTCCCCTGATTCCTAGAAGGAGTTGCCCTGATGTTCTGGGCTCACTGTGCACTCTAGGGACACAAACTCAAGGGAGTCATCTGTGTCCCTAGGCCTCTAACCTAAGTCTAACGTTCCGTACTGATCTACTGTCACTAGTCCTTCATCACTGATTCTGAGAGACAGGCAAAATAGGTTTTTATATGTTTACATTCACAGAGACAGGGGTGACACGGGCAGACCTAGAACCCAGGGTTTCTCTGTACCACACAGAGCTTCCTAGGCAGTAGGAGAGCACATATCCCTGCCAGACCCGCCAGAATCACACAAAAGAATCCCCAAGATAGAAGGATAAGTCCTAGTGGCCAGAAACCAACCCTCGGTGTCCAGCCCAGCCACAGCATTGGAGAGGAAATGTGGTAAGACAGATAAGTGGCTTCCGTCCCTACCCCTGCACTGTCTCCCCGATCAGAGAGGAGCAAAAGTACCCACTAGATCCAAATCGCCCCCAGACCCAAGCCTCACTCTCACGTAAGTCCTCACTTGCCTGTCCACTGCAGTCCTGACCCTGCCTCCTACACAGTCTGACATCTCCCGCTGCTGCTTGGTACAGTTCCCAGACCAATATCTCAGCATTCCTCTCCTAAACAGATGGCCCTGCCTCCGCTCTCCCTGTGTAATACCCAATGGCTCCCACTGCCCTGGGGTCAGGCCTCAAACTCTCCCAAGCCTATCTTTGCAAGAGCATGTCCCCAGATGCTGGTACAGTTCCACATCTTGGCATGTATACTTCCTCCCAGTAAGAATGGCCTTTCTTACTCTTAGTCTCTACCTATTCACACTTTAGTGTCAAAGTTAACCACAGTGCTCTCAGGGCCCTTCAGCCCAATTAGACACTGAGCTTGCCCAGGGGCAGAGCAAAGGGTCCACACAGAGTCAGCACTAGCCCCATGTCAGCATACTGCCTGGCACAGAATGGCCACTGAAAAAAGCAGGTGTCTAGGAAATGGAGGCACATTCTTACTTCTATGAAGCCACCTCCCTTTTACCCTACAAGTGCCTTTTAGAACCTGTCAAACTAAATAGCCATCTACCTGCTCCCAGAACTGCCCTCCCAGACCTGAATTCTACTGTCCTGAGGGACACCTTTACACTCCTGAAATGATGCCCACAATCATAATTATAGTAATAACAATCACTGTCACCACTTACTGGGTGCTCATTGTATGCCTGGCTATTTAATCCTCTCAGGAACCCTAGAAGGGAAGTTGTTTTATTGTCCCCATTTAGCAGACAAGAAAACTGAGGCTCCAAGTAGCTATCTTGCCTAAGGCCACACAACAAGTAAGTAATCAGTGCTGGGGTCACAGCCAGGTCTGTGTGATCTACAGCCACTGTACTGCCTCATGTTTTCTATAATCTCACCTCTCAGAACTCATCTCCACTCCCACATGCCTGGAGCTGGGCATCAGAGGTAGACAGAGGACACTGACATAGTACTGCCTTTTTTGTGGGTGGGGGGAGGGAGATGGCTCAGAGGTTAAGAGGACTGGCTGCTCTTTCAGAGGTCCTGGGTTTGGTTCCCAGCACCCACATGGGAGCTAACAACAGTCTGTAACTCCAGTTCCAGAGGATCTAACATGCTCTTCTGGCCTCCAAGGGCAGCAGGAACACATGCTGTACACAGACATATTAATATTTTGTGTAGGAAAAAAGGGTCACTGGGAGGAAAGACAAGAGGTTATGTGTGTGGAGGAGTAGGCAGGGCCAGTGAGAGAGATGACTCAGTGGGTCAGGCACTTGCCTAAGGACCTGAGTTCAATCCACAGGGATGAGAATGAGCACCCCCAAAACTTGTCTCCTGACTTCCCCATGTGTGCTGTGGTCCAGAAGCATCCAAACTCCCTCATTCTCTCTCTCTCTTTCTCTTTCTCTCTCTCTCTCTCTCTCTCTCTCTCTCTCTCTCTCTCTCTCTCTCTCTCTCTCACACACACACACACACACACACTAATAATGATAATAATACAATTTAAAATTTAGGAATAAATTTTAAAATACGTTAACATGAACGGGTTAAAATAAAACAGACAAGAAACAGAATATCTTGGCAGTAATATATATGACTTGAACTTCTCAGGACATCTACACTTAGGAGGACAATGTTCCCAGGGCCCTTTGTGTGATATTTAACTAGGTAAAGATGAGTTACATTTGTTTGTGTTGTGAAATGTTACTTTAACTGTGTAAAGGTATGTTACATTTATTTATGCTGCATTTGTTTACAGTGGAAAGATGAGTTGCTTTGCCTGCCTAAGGCACCTGATTGGTCTAATAAAAAGCTGAGCAGCCAATAGCAAGGTAGCAGAGAGATAGGCGGAGCTGTCAGGCATCAAGAATCAGTAGGAAGGGGAATCTAGGTTTGAGAGAGACTGAGAGAGAACAGAAGGAGAAAGAGAGATGCCCAAAGCCAGGCAGCCGCCAGAGTAGAGCACACAGAAAAAGCAAAAAGCCCTGAGGCAAAATGTAGATGAAGAGAAACAGATTAAGTTCTAAGAGCTAGTGGGACAAGCATAAGCTAAGGTCGAGCATTTATAATTAATAATAAGTCTCTGTGTCAAGATTTGGGAGCTCGTTGGTGGCCCAGAAGAAAGCCCGCTCTAGCCCTTCCTCCAACTAAGGTCAAGTGGCCAATAATGCTAATTTAATGCATATCTACTCTTCCAGGGAAGAGCCATTTATTAACCCTGCTTCACAGGCTAGACAACCAAGGCTAAGAAGGGCGGCGAGTCACACCAGGCAGGCCCAGTCCACATTCCAGAAAGGAGCATTCAGGGACTCCCTGGATTCTAGTCCAGCTAATAAGGGTTGAAATTAGGAGTAAGGAGCCAAAAGGATGGACACTTCTCTGAACCCTCCTCCGGAAAAAGCCTAGGCAGAGGAAGCCAAAGATTACTGCTCAGCCCCATGCTGGGCTGCTTCTAGATGCTCCTTCCCCACTGGGGAAAGTCTTGTGAGATATATGCCACAGGTGAGGTCACGAAATCCGGAGACTTACCACTTGCCCAAGGGTACACTACTAGGAAAATGACAATAACGTGAAATTCCTAATCACCCTCCCACCTTCAGGCCAAACCTTCCCAAATGCCCCTTGGGAAGTGTCCCATCAGAAGGAAGCTAAAGGCTCTGCTACCTCCGCCCTCCCAGGAGTTGCCTTTCACAACCTCTAAGGAATTCCGAACCTCAAATATAGTGGACACTTTGTATCCATCCTACATTTTCTGAGCCTTATTGATAGTGTATATTCTGTTTCTATTAACTGTTTTAGTCCAACAAACAGCACATGACTGGACCTCAACAAATGTCTTCTTACTCAGAAATGTCCACTGAGCACCTCCAACACGCCATTCTGTCCTTAGTGCTAGAGACATAGCGTGGGACAGATGAACAAAACCCCTGCCCTGGTGGGACCTGTGTATAGGAGCAAATACGCATATCTAGACGATATCAATACTCTCATTTTGCAGAAATGAAGCTGTGATACAAAGAGCCACCCATTGGTAAGTGGGAGAGCCATCTGCCCAAAGCCTCCAGGTCTTGGTCAAGTCTCCCCCAAATCACTACCTACTATGTCAAATAGCAAGAAGAAATGTCTTAGTATCTTAACTCCAAAGGGTGCTTTCTCTCAGCACCTCCGCCCTGATATCTTGTGCCTCCCAGTGGCCTCAGCGGCACACGCATTGGAATGGTACAGTACAGCCGGTTATGTCAAAGCAGTACTTACCCAGAAGTAGCCGTTGTGGTCATACAGCCAGTCAGAGAGAGACAGCGGAGCGGAGCCATCGTCACAGTGGCACATGGAAACAAAGGGAAGAAGTGAGACACATCACAAATAACAAATTCTGGGGTCCCGATCAGCTAGGTCTGGAATCAATGGGGAACCTGCCCCCCATACCCTGGTGTGCCTCTGGCACGCTGATGACCGGATACTATCCAGGAAGCTATCATCCGACAAGCCACCCTGAGCCCTTCAGTCTACCCTGGGCCCAGTCTACTGTGGGCACCCATAGCAGCACCAGGTGCCAGGTACTGGGAATGCAGCCTGAAGTCAGACAGGGCCTTACTCTTGTGAACCCACGGTGCAGCATGGAGGTGTAAATTTATTAAATTACTGCTGTGATGCATGCATCAAGGAACCTGAAGGACTTGGGCTCACATCCTGCCTCTAACATTTACAGCTCTATCACTGGTATCACCCAGGGGATTCCCTAATTTCTCCATTTCTTCTTTACTTACCTGAAACGCAGAGGGTGGCATCTGGACCCAGCACTTAGGGCTAGGCAGGAGCTTAAGAGTTCACATACAAAAACTTTTTGAACAGTGCTTGGCATTCAATTTGTTCATAAACTTGTAGCTACTATGACTACAGAGGGCTGTAGACAGGGGCTTTAGAGGGACCTAGTGTGGGTGAAACCATCTTCCCAACAGGAATGTGGCTGTCAGGACGGAGGGAGATAATGAAAAGGGAAGTCTGGGCACAATGCCTGGGAGCTACAATGGCCTGTAAGCACTGCAGTTGCTCTTAGGATGTTTTCCAGCACGTCCCCACCACTCATCAGGGCCGTGGCAAGTGCTGCCCCTCCCCCCAAGCACACCCAGTACTGCAGCTTTGGACTGAAAACTGACGGGCCACCATACGCTACGCTTCCAATTCTATAGATGTTTCAGTTCTTCACCCAGGACACTGTGGTGGTGGAATTGTTACTGTTTCCATTTTACAGACAAGGACAGAGGGTGAAGAAACTCCCTTCTGTGTCCTTGGTGGCATCATGTGGGTCTCCAAGCCTATCAACATGATCAAAGCTCATGGCTACTTGGATTTTGTTCTCTAGAGTCCCCTTGGTCTCAGGGGTCCTTGCTGCACAGCCCGGACAAGGCTCTGAACACTTTCATCTCAAACTGTCACTGTCAAACAGCTTTAGAATGCAAGCTGTTCCTGAAGCCATCTCTCCAGGCTCAATCACTGGCACAATGACCCTGGTCTATCCCTATAGTGACCTCGGCCACTAACCTATAGGTCAAGGGATGCCTGGATTCGCTCAAATCCACATTTTATATAGGAGGAAACCAGAGGCCTCAGATGGACCCAAGATTACTTTTCAATGTCCAGTTCTTGCACCAGACAAGTTGAACAGGGGTAGTCCTCTGAATAAACACCAGTGGCACCTGAGGTGTTGTATCTTTCTATCTTTTTCCCCAACCTGTTTCCAGATCTCCAATTTAAACATCCCAGAGTACAGTGCTCGATCCAGAAGCCACCAGGCATTTCTATAGGTGAGGACTAAGAAATGGAGGCACCGCTGTATGGATGGAATACTGTGAAGTGAGGGCTTCCTGTCTTTGGGAAGATTAGGCTTTGGAGTTAGTTGGCTCTAAGTTCAAATCTCAGATCAGTCACTTCATAGCTGTGTGGCTTTGTTCAAGTTAATTTACCCCCATGAACTCCTATGGGACAGGGGGGATGCTTCATGAGGTGCTACAGGTTAAATAAGTTAAGGCTACACAACCTTAGAGCAGCAAAAGGGCAATGGCCCTAATTAATTAAAGAACAAAGCCCAAAACAGGTTCTGTGGACTTGCTACACACCTCAAGCTAACCCCATTCTATCTCCTCACACAGTTATGAGTCTAAGTTCTAAACCAGTTCATGAGGTATGATCATTTTCTACTTTCAAAAGTCATCAGTACAGGACACAGTAGCAATGGGTGCTAGGAGACACTTAGAGACCCTGGGCTCATTTCCATCTCCATATTATGGAGGAAAACTGAGGTGCAGGAGGAAGAGTACCTATCCACAGGCTACGAAAGGATAGAATTCTGCCCTGTGGTAGACTGTAGGCCCTGGGGAAATTCTGTGTAAACACACACACACACACACCTATCATGCAAACCTAATAGATTTCAGCCACTGAAACCCTGGCAATGAGGCCTGTGTGAATATCCTATACAGTTCTGTTGCTGGGAAACCTGTATGGCACAATGGCACATAGTAGGTGCTCAGGAGTCTTAGGAAACAACCCCCTGCGGTTTTCTGTCTTCAGTCTGAGGGTCTCCACGAGGCCTCTCTCCGCATCTTCCCTCCTGACTCCCACTCTAGCCTCTCTCTCACCCTGACCTGGGTCCTATGAGCTGGGCCTAGCTCCAGCTCAGAGCGTTGGGTCGGCCCCGAGTCAGCATCTTCCCAGCCAGCCAGGGATATTCCTGTTCAAGCCAGCCAGCCAGGCTCCTGGCCTGGGTCCACTCTGCGGAGCTGGTGCTGGCTCTGCCAAAGCCTCATCCCCACTGGCCTATCGGTGGGGTAACCTGGTAGTCCTAGGAACGTCGATGGGCACCCAGGGCCTACAGAGAGAAGTCAGCCTGGTCTAGACAGTGCGGGGACATGTTGATCAGGAGAGAGCGGGTGTGTGGGGTGCCACCCACACATCCAGCCACTCCACCCAAGCCCCATGTTAGCAGGCACTGACTAAATCTCCTGGATACACAGCGAAACCTCAGGGTTCCCGACTCCATTCCCTTCTTAAAATACCCCATATCGGTGTGTTCTCATAACAGCCACCAATCAGACCCCTGCATATTTAATGATTCATTTGATTCTGCTAATGCCTATAAGGTCCAGATTATTGGCAAAGGGGGCTGGGAGAAGGGTGGTGACTTATGCAAGGTCACACAGTAACAACTGAACTGGGTCTCAAAGCTAGTTCTGCGTGTAAAACCTGTGTGCTGATCGCTCTCTCTCCCTGCTCCCTATAGTTTCTGGTCCCCTTTCTTCCCAGACCTTGCACCTCCTTCTACAATCTCCCTCCCCCATTCCCACTTCACAACTTGCTCTAACACCTTATTTCTATGCACCAACAGCAGCAGGTACCACAGGCTGCCACTGAAAGTTATTTCTGAGGTTGCTGTCTCTGCCTTTAGAAGGGCTTTGCTGGCAAGGAGGAACCCAGCAGGTGCTCCTTAAACATAATGTTCTACTTTCCTACTTCCTTCATCCCTGGCCTCCTTTCTCCACCCCAGTCTCCTGCCAGCGTCGACCTCCAGGCCTGTGACCGGGTGTGGACATGGAGACAAGAACTTACTAAAGTGCTGGAGGAGAAGGTTCTGTGTTTGACGGTGCTCCGGCCTCTCCTTCTCCTCTTCTGTAGCTGAGAAACCTACCCTGACTTGGCACCAAGCAATTATCCCTGGAACTCCCTAAAGCCCACCCCAACCAGCCGTTTTCTCAAAGCCTCTACGTTTGGGAGAAAGCTCCAGCGGAAGAGAAGGTGCTATCGCTAGAATGCAGTCATTCCCTCCCAGGGGAATTCAGGGCCCTGGATGTTTCCTCCCCTCCCTCCCTCATTTCTTAGCAGATTCGGCCAAGGGTCCCTTGGAACAAATCCCCGCCTCCAGTCAGCAAGGGTGCAGGGCTCCGACCCTCCTCAAAGAGGTGGGGCCTGCAGGGAAGTGCGGATTGAAGACCACGACAACTCTTGGGGAAGCCCGGAGGGTAGGCAGCTAAATACGTAAGGCAGGGAACCCAGAAACCACACAGTAGGAGCCTGGTCCCGAGCAGACCAGGAATCCCGAGGCGGAGGAAGTCCCAGCCTGGACGCGAGTGCGCGGTGCGGTGCGTCCGGGCGGTGACCAGAAAGCCATCCTGACCAGCGGAACCAGGGTCGCACCTCGCGGATCCTGGGGTCCGGAAACTCAGTCAGTTATGTAAGGACCCGAGCGGGGTCCCGGGGGTCCCCCTCCCGCCGCTCTCTGGGCGTCCAGGAGCAGGCGGGGCGCACAGGGCGGGGCTGGCCGGACGGCCTGGGGCTGCGCCACGGCGCGGAGACCCACTGCGGACACCCACGACGGGACTCCAGTTCCGGAGCGAGCTCCTGCATACGGTCTCCCGAGCTCCGCGTACCCTCAACTTTGAGACTTCAGAACCCCTGGGGACCTCAAGTTCGGAGCATGCAGCCCAGGACCTCCGGCACCCACGCCGGGGATCCCGTAACCCTCGGCTTGCCGCTCCCGGGATGGTACGGGCCCTTGGAAGCGGGCTTCTGGGTCCTGCACCTTGTCCCTCCCAGGCACCGGGGGCCACCCCCTAAAGCGGTCCAGGCTCACCTGAGCTGCACAGGGCAGAGACCTGGCACGGACCTGGCCAGGCCGGGCCGGGCCGCGTCCTCGCTCTCTCTCCGTGGC
This sequence comes from Phyllotis vaccarum, assembly GCA_033318265.1. Classification (NCBI taxonomy): domain Eukaryota; kingdom Metazoa; phylum Chordata; class Mammalia; order Rodentia; family Cricetidae; genus Phyllotis; species Phyllotis vaccarum. The sequence continues at coordinate 47,037,509 of JARWLC010000003.1, forward strand.
TCTCTCCCTTTAAGAGGTTCCTGCCACTTTGCCCCGCCGGGGGCCTCCACCTGCACTGACAGGGCAACTCTGCAGCGAGGCCCCGCCCTCCCCTCGGGAGGTCCTTTAATTGGTGCAGACAACTGCCAATCTTTGGGGCGGCGGGTAGGACCCAGCGCAAACGGGCCGACTGTCGCAACCGGGAAGAGGCGGGGGGTTGCAGGTGCGGCCAGACCGGGACGCCCAGCCTAGGGCAGCTCCTGATAGACCAAGAGCTGTCAGGGGAGGGGAAGTATGGAGTTCCTGGATTGGTTGGTGTGGTCGTTGACGTCATGTGGCAAAAGTATAAAGCAATTTGCCACGTGGTGCTGACCCTAAAGCGTTAGGCTGGAATAGAGGTTTCGGAGGGAGTTAGGGAAGTGACCTTGACGTATAGACTTACCTGGATCACCTCACTACTCCATTCTGTGTGACCTTCAGAAACAACTTCTCTGGATCTGAGTTTCCTCAAGTAGAAATCCTCTGATGTTTTCTGGAGAATGAGTGATGTTTGTTAAAAACCAGACGCAAGCGTGGGTCCCAAGAAGGTGTTCATTAACTGGAGTTCGGGTTGCTATTGTGTCTACCTTGTCCTTCTCAATGACTTCCCCTCACCTAACGATCTGACCTCATCAACCCCGGAAGGGTTAAGTGGTCACTGGCCTAAGACCCCTCCTCTCCCTCCTATTTCAGACCTGCCCTTGCTCACACGATGCCAAGGTCAGGAAGCTGGCTGTCTCCCAGCATGGACTCATCCTCACTAAACCACCCCAGGATTTTAAAAGCTCTTCATGAGATTAAGGTCAAATCTGCTTTAGGATTCCCACCTACAGAGGACAAACATAATCTCCCTTTTATGCTGAGGAATAGAGACTCATAAAATCATGGAATAGTCACAACACCGGGGAGCCCTGGAGAGTTACTCTCTTGTAAAATGGGGAAACTGGATCACTAAGAGCAAAAACTTCCTGAATTTTGGTGACATGAATGTTTTGTCATGGGAGAAGGTCATTCGGGGGCACCAGAGAAGCTTTTGGATTCCTTTAACCAGAAATCTGTTTCAGTCGGGACTGTATAACCTCTTACAAAGACCTGGGACATACATACCTTTAGGCCCCTAAGCTGATACGCCTCTCTCCTGCCTATCATGGCAGTGCTGGCCATTGGTCAAACAGTTGAGTCTAGACTTTGAGCCTGTTGGTAAGTATGCTGTAGCACCAACTTTAGGGAAAATTACTGGGCTGATTAAGTGAGAGTGAGAAAGACATATGCAAATATTCAATCATGGATTGACTATTATTTTTTTAATTGTTCCCATGTGTATTCATGCATGCCAGAAAAAGCAAACAGGCTTTGAATTCATTAATTAGGCCTCAGGAAACAGGGGCTCACCTGCCAACTACCTCCTTCCCCCCCCCCCCCCCCCCGACTGAATCTAAGGGCTGAAGAGAGAGGAAAACCTCAGTCTAGGGGTGGACAGAGTTACTCTAAAGAGCTGCAAGAAGCCCCACCTCTCAACTGGGGCACGTGGCTCCAGCTCTGTTGGGTTATGCTGCCAGTCAGTGACTCAGCAACGCCAGCGCCTGCCTCAGCCTGATAAGCGTGTGTGAGAGTTTGTACTTAGGAAATATATATAAAAATGTGTTTGTGAACTTCTGGGTTGACTGTCAGTGTCCTGGGGCTGGGGGCTGGGCCGGGGGTGGGTTCATGTGACTTTGTATACAGAGGAGGACTCTTTATTTTGTCCTCATCAGGTTGCTTGGCCCTCGGGAGCTTTGTCCTGTACCTGGAACCTCTGTGCCCAGGTACCTGTGTATGTTTCCTGCTGAGGTACTGTGTAGACAACCAGGGCCTTCTCAGTAACTCATGGGGGTAGAGATTACTGTCCCTGTCTCTTTCAGGGAATTCTTAGCCTCTAGGGCCCTACATGAGAGGCTCCTTGTGAGAGGTGACTGCCTGGAGGGAAGACGCACATTCTCTTTTCTCTAGTATTTTATGCCCATTTGCTCATTTTATAACAAGTTCTCCCAGTCAGAAATGCTTGCCACTCAGAGAGCTCAAGTGACAAGTGACAGGACACAGTCACACAGTTCTGAAATGACTGGGAAGGTGACAGGCAGGGGGCAGCTTTCCTCCCCTGGAGGCTGAGTGCCCAGTTTGCTAGGGCCTGTAAGCAGCTGATAAGCTGGGGGGAGGGGAAGGAACCTGTTTGTGTCAACCACCCTCCCCTTCTGAGAAAGTAGGAGCCTCCTTATCCTGTTAGAGCCTGGGTGCTGCCCTCAGCTTCAAGCGGCCTTGAGCCCGGTGATAAAGTAGCCAGGGAATGGGGGGAGGGGGTGACATGTGGGTGGACATATATGGGAACATCTGTTTCTTCACCAGAACTTTGTTGAGCATCTTACTGAAAGTTAACCTACCCACCACAAAACAGGGATGGTAGCATGCCATGGAGGGTGAGGCAGGAGAATCTGTTTAAGACCAGCCTGAGGTGGCACATGAAATCCTGTCTCAAAAACAGAGCAAACAATCAAAAAGTTAATTCCTCACACACACACACAGATTTTTTAAATTAAAAACCTGCCAGATGTGGTAGTACACATACACACCTGCAATCCTAGTACTTAGAAGGTGCAGACTGAAAGATCAGGAATTCAAGGACATCTTTAGCTACACATTGAATTCAAGATGAAAGTGAGAAGCCTCTGGAAAATCCTGTCTCCAAAAAACCAGTAGGCCAACACACAAAAATATTGACCAATATCCAGAGTTAGAAAGAGGAACTTAGGTATGGCAGGAAAGAAGAAATGCAGGCCTGAGAAGGCCAGGCAGCTCCAGTCCGCTGCTGTTTGAATACTGCCTCTGCCACTCACAGGAATCTGGCTTCCTCTTGGACTGTTTCTTATGAGATAATGACTCTCACGCCTGTTTGTCTTCCCAGCCCCCGCCACTGAAGAGAAAGCATTTGTAAGTTCCTCTCTATGGAAAAAGCACATTCCTGCTGTGATTCATGACTCCAAAGGGGACAGCCCTGAACAAATGTGTACTCAGATCTGGAAAGGCTCCATCTGTAGGATAAAGAATGTTCTCTGGAGGAGGTGACCTTCCAGCTAGATTTCTTAGAATCAGTTCACTACATAGGGATGGGAAAGTACCTTCCACTCCACAGGCTGGAGAGCCAGCCTGTACAAAGACTCAGATAGGACAACAGTAAAAAATATGTGTTCTGGGAACAAACACAGGCTGGCAGAATGTCTCAGATGCAAGGTCCAGGCTCACAAAGACAGATCTGGGCATGGCTGGGCACTCTTTAAAGTGGGGGTATAGCCGCTATTGCGGGAGGGAGACTTGATGGTGGGTATGGCATCAACTTTTCCTTAGCAGGACCCACTGAGAACATAGGACAAATCTCCAGAATGAGTAGGTGGGAGATGGCGTAAATAGAGAAAATATTAAGTGTCCTTTACCCCAGCCTGTGGCTGGGATGGGGGAGACAGGGTTGGGGAAGTGGGGTGTCCTCAGGCAAATTGTGTTTCAGGTATCTCTCATTCTACTACCAAATACTGAAGAGTTCTAAAAGGCCCCTCTGCCCAAGTGTTGCTCTGGGTTTGTTGCAGTGTGGGGCTGGGGCCAATCCTGCCAGGAAAACCTCTGCCCATGGAAGATGCCACCCCCTATTTTCCTGGGTGTTTGGAGATGCCTAGTGTCTCATTCCCTAGTCCCAAGAGGCACTTTGTTTTATGGATGAGTAAAATAGAACGAGGTGACCTTCTCGCCAACACGGCCACTAAGCAGCCCAAACAGGACTGGAAGACAGCACCGTAAGTTGTTGGGAGAGCAGAAAAAATTTGATAGCTTGAGGAACCATTGAGATTCCGGCGCTCAAAAATTCAGGGAGAAGGAAAGACGATGTTTGGCGCCACCTAGTGTTAGAGAGCAAGACGGCCAAGGCACAGAGCTGAGCCATCGGGGATGCCGCGATTAGTGGCCAGGCCCAACCCTATAAAAGGTAGGGATAGCGGTTGTGGGGAAAGGGCTTTCAGGCAAGACTGTCCTGGATTGCCTAACCAGATCACACGACTTGCTAAGAGTCACTAAATAAAGTCATTATCCTTCGGGGCAGTGGTGAGGCACACCTTTAATCTTAGCACTCAGGTGGCAGAGACCAGTAGATCGATCTCTCAATTCAAGGCCAGCCTGGTCTACAAAGTGAGTTTCAGGATAGTCAGGGCTACACAGAGAAACCCTGTCTCAAAAAAAAAAAAAAACAAAAAAAAAAAAACAAAAAAAAAAAAAAAAAAAAAAAAAAAAAAAAAAAAAAAAACCTCAAAAGCAAACAAAGGGTCATTTTCCTGTTCCTCAGCTCCCCTCTAAGTGTCCTTGGATTTAGTTCAATGACAGCACATGGTTTGCAAGCAAGAGGCCTAGGCTTTGCCTTCATCCAGCCTCACAACTCTGGAGAGACAGCAAGAGGCGGAAGGAGATGGACTCATTGGGCAGAGGCCAGACTATGGGGTTGATGGCTTGTTTAGGGGCCTCTTTAAGAAAAACACTGCAGGGCTGGAGAGATGGCTCAGTGGCTAAGAGCACCAGCTGCTCTTCCAGAGGTCCTGAGTTCAATTCTCAGCAACTACATGACGGCTCATAACTATCCACAATGAGATCTGACACCCTCTTCTGTAATGCAGGTATACATGCAGACAAAGCACTTGTACATACTGAGCCAGGTGCAGAGACAGTGCTCCTGTAAGGCCAGAACAGAACTCAGGAGGCAGAAGCAGGAGGATCTCTGCAAATCCAAAGCCAGGCTGGTCTAAACCAGATAGGACTGTAGTGAGACTCTCCAAAAAGAAAAAGGAGAAAAAAATGGCCAGGCATAGTGTCCCAGACCTGTAACCTCAGCAGGGGACTGTCATCAAGTTAACGCTGGAGAAATGGCTCAGTTGTTAAGAGCACTTGATCAGACTTGGGATCAATTCCCAGCACCCACATGGTGGGTCAAGGCCATCTCTAACTCCAGTTCTGGGAGATCTGATGTACTCAAGGACCAAGCACACACATGATACACATAAAATGAGTAAATCTTTAATTTTTTTTTTTTAAAAATGAGAACAGTGAAGGTAGCCAATAGCAGAAAACTGGGCCAAGCTCACAGATCAGGCTGTTAGAGTGGGATCTGCTGGACTCAGGTTTCAAAGTTCTCTTCGTTCACTTTTCAAACCTGATGGTGGGGATCAAACCATCCCTGAAATCCCTGTTCTCTCTCTCTCTCTCTCTCTCTCTCTCTCTCTCTCTCTCTCTCTCTCTCTCATCTGGAGCCTCCATCCCTTCAGCAGAGCCAGTGGTAATGAGAAGTCCAAAGGGTCCCCATGGAAGTTGGGCGTAAAGGAAGGGCCCATCTGGAGCCCCAACACTGGATTGAGAACAGAGGTTTTACTTTGTTTGCTCCATTCACACTTCATCTGAGCACGGAGCCCGGTACACCATAAGCTAAGCCTGTGGCTGAACGAATGATCGGAGAAAACAGCTTCGTTCCTGGGAAATCATCTCTCCTAGTGGTTCTTGTCTTCCTCTGGGTGTCTTCTGACTTTCCAGCCAGGAAATCTTAGTTGTGCTTCCTATGTCTCAGCAAGAGCTCTCAGCTTGGCCCCTTCCTTCTGCTCAGAGCACCTGTCAATCAGAGGTGGCTGTCTTTCTTCATTTCCTCCTTTGTTACAAATGCTCACTTTGTGGCCAGGAACAGCTGGTAGAATCCTTGCCTAGTATTCACTAAATTTCATTATTAATCAAATAAAACCAGGCATGGTGGGATGTGCCTATGAGGATTAAGAAGGCAGAGGAAGGAAGACCAGGTCTTTAAGACCTTAGCTTCTTAAGACCCTATCTCAAAACAAACAATAAAAATAAAACTCTGCTCTCCCCTTCTAATTTTTCACTTCAAGTAGAATATGAAACAATGGGCTTTGGGGGCTGGAGAGGCAGCTCAGCAGTTAAAAGCACCAACTGCTTCTTCAGACGACCTGGGTTCAATTCCCAGAACCCATAAGGTGACTCACAATCACCTGTAACTCTAGTTCCAGGGGATCCGATGCCCTGTTCTCGCTTCCAAGGGTGTAGGATGAAAAGGACCCAGGAAAAGCACCCTGACTTGACCCTAGAACCAGGACTTGAAATCACGCCAATCCCTGAGCTTGTCCCAGAGTCAGGCTGCAAAATCCCACCAATCCCTGAGGTCCCTGAGCTCAAAATGCTACTAATTCCTGTGTTTGCCCCAGAATCAGACCACAAAAATCCATCAATCCCAAGCCACACTGGAAAGTCCTCCCTTCCCCCAATCCTATATAAGGTCTTCAGCCTGTTCAGTTTGCTGCTGTTTCTCAGGAGGGCAGCCACCCTCCTGAATTCTTCCTTCGAAATAAATTTCTTGAGTGAGGTTTATTATGGGAGGCCCAGCTGTAACAGCTTTCACAGGAGCAGAACTGTGCTGAACAGAACAGAACTGTAGCACTTTTGTGGGGTGAGGGTGGGGTGCTTTGCCCTAGCTGATAAGAGCTGTAACATTTCTCTGGAGCAGAACAAAGTGGAGGAGAGTTGTAACAGTTTGCTCGGGGAAATCTTTCCCTGGAGCAGAGCTGTAAGCGGGTGACTGTGGTATTCGCTGGCCTTGACTTTGAGGATACCTTTCCATCCAAGCTGCAAATGCTTATACCAAGCATGGTGCACAGGCATACATGCAGGTAAAATAAACTAACAAAAAATCCATACACATAAAATAAAAATAAATAAAATAATGTGTTCCAGATGGGAGTGTAGCTCAATACACAGGATGCTTACCTACTGAATCGCAAGCCATGGGTTTGATCACTAGACACCATGTAAAGCCAGGAATGGTGGTTCTTGCTTGTAACCCAGCTCCCAGGACATGGAGCTGACCAGAAATTTAAGGTTACCCTCAGCTACATATAAAATTTGAGGCCAGACTGGGCTACAGAAGAAAGCTCAAAAATAGGGGAAAAGAATTGTATGTCATGTAAGGTGTTCAGAGCCATGCCTCCATCATCCCCTTTACCTTCTCCTCCAAATCCCTCCTCCTCCTAGCTCCTTTTCCCCTACTCCAGAAATACCCACTTTGGGCGCAAGGCAAACCTGTAACCCTGACTACTAGTGACCCTGAGGCAGGAGGAGCTTATAAGTATAGGAGTTCCTAGTAAGCCTGAACAATATAGAGTCTGCTTCAAAAAAAAAAAAAATGACAAATCACCTCATTTTAGGCCCAGTGGTATAGTTTGCCGATAGAGCACCTACCAGGTGTGTGCATAGTCCTAGGTTTCATCCGCAAACACAATGGATGGATAGATGGGTAAATAGAAAGACAGACAGATAATTTACAATAGTCCTTTGCTGAGTACGGTGATACATGGCTGTAATCCAAGGCAAGAGATTGGGAATTCAAGGCTAGCCTTGGCTACACAATGAATTAATTGGAGGACAGCCTGAGACACCGAGACTCTGTCACCAAAAATGAAAAAAAAAGGGGGGGTTTAGTTCATTGAACTAGTGTGGTTTTTGAATATTTTTATTTATGTATGTATTTGCGTGTATGCTTGCATGACAGAAGAGTGTCAGAGAGAAGTGGGCACCGGATCCCACTACAAATGGTTGTGAGCCACCATGTAGTTGCTGGGAATTGAACTCGTGAGACCTCTGAGCCATCTCTCCAGCCCTGAATTAGTAGCTTAGGAGCCAACAGCTCCAGGAATGAGGCTTCAGATTTGGCAGGTGGCTGAAGCACATGAACAGAATGGAAAAACTACAAAGGCGTGTGAGGGCAAGATGTACCCTGTAGGTGGCAGCAGCAGTACCTGTGAAGTTAGCTCTCCTCTAAGCAGTGCCCAAATTTCTTCAAGCCAAATTGTTGGACTATTTAAATGTAGCCAACACAAGTGTATAAGCATGCGCCCAGCAAGAGGTGATGTACAAAGGGCATATACACGTCTATAGCGTCAACACACATGGTCAGCTGTAAATAAGCAAAAACATATCCTGGGGCCAGGAGTGGATTTTTGTGTGAGAGCAGAATGTATCCAAAGCATGAGGAACATCTGTGCATGGTCCAGACTGTGTGTATATTTTTAGGTGACTGTGTGATGCAGCACCTCTTGGATTTTATGGGCCATGTGCCCTTGGAACATCTGTTGAAGGCTCATGATCCTGCAGTAAGATGCAGTTCATGCCTCATTCCAGAGGGTCTTAGGGTCCCCTGGGTGTCTCTGGCGAGGGAACATACTCAGATATTAACGGAATAGTGAATAAGACTGACATGTTCCTCTCTTTGCTTTTTTATCGGGATTCTCAGGGTTGTTTGGTTTGTTTTAAAGATTTATTTATTATATATACAGTGCTCTGCCTGTATGTATGCTTGCACACCAGAAGATGGCACCAGATCCCATTATTGATAGTTGTGAGCCACCATGTAGTTGCTGGGAATTGAACTCAGGACCTCTGGAAGAGCATCCAGTGCTCTTAACCTCTGAGCCATCTCTCCAGCCCCAAGGATTCTCAAATTTATATAATGAACACATTGGGTTTTTTAATGTTTTATATATATATTTATATATTTTATATACAATCATATAAAATATATAAATATAATCTATTAAAGATATAGACATATTTATTTACGTTTATTATATAAATGTTTTGCTTTGCGTGTATGTCTGTTTCCCAAGTGTGTATCTAGTCTATGTGGAGGTCAGAAGAGGACTTCAGATCTCCTGGAACAGGAGATACACGTGGCTGTGAGCCACCATGTGGGTGCTGGGAATTGAACCTGGGTCCTTTGCAGGAACAGCCAGTGCTCTGAACACCTAAGTCACCTTTCCAACCCCCATTAATTTTTTAATATTTATTTGTTGCTTATTGTTTTTTTCAAGACAGGGTTTCTCTGTGTGGCTAACCCTGGCTGTCCTGGAACTCACTCTGTAAACTGGGCTGGCCTTGCATTCAGAGATCTGCCTGACTCTGTCTCCTGAGTGCTGGGGATTAAAGGCACCCCACCTCCTCTTTTTTTCTTGGGAAAAGCAGGTCTCCTGTTCTGCTGTGTAATATTGTTCTTGTAAACTATAAAGATTCGTTTAATAAAATGCTGATTGGCCAGTAGGAAATATAAGCAAGGCAAGCAGACTAAGAGAATTCTGGGAAGCAAAAGCGCAGGGTGGTAGACACCATGGAGACACAGAGGCAGGAAGACGAAAATGCTGCACTGAGAAAAGGTCCCAAGCCACGCAGCCAAACATGAGTAAAATCATGAGTCAGTTTAAGAGCAAGAGTTAACAAGCAATAAGCCTGAGCCATAGGCCAATCGGCTTGTAATTAATATAAGCCTTTGTGTGGTTATTTGAGACAAAATGGCTGCAGGACCAGCCAGCTGGCACAGAGAAACTTCTGACTAGAATGTTCCTAGTGGCTGGTCAGAGGATCAGGTAGGGACCCTGGCCAGTTGTGGGAGTGGAGCTAACCTCAAAAGGCAGTGAAACCCAACTTCTCTGAGCAGGGTTTACAGCCCTCATCTTTCCCTGGAAGCCTGAGGATGCAGGCAAAAAACTTCAAATTTAAATCTGTAGAGCCCACCCATCCCAAAGGGGCCTTAAGAGTTCATCATGAAGAGCGCAATGTTTTTACCCCAGTTACCATGTGCAGCTGCTGTCTTACTGTGTCCACAGCAGAGGCTTCCTTGAAAGAGTTATTTATTCTATTTTACAAAAGAGAAACAGGCCCAGTGTTACAGAATTGTTCATGGGGCCATCCCGCTGTGCTACCTTGTATCAAAGGATGGAGTCAGAGACTGGCAGCTCCCTGTCTCGGCTGACCTGGATCAACCACAGAGTTGCTGGAAGACTGAGGAGGTCGGCTAGAGAGGAACTGGGAGAGAGAAGAGGGATTCTGGAGGAATTTCTGAGGCTGGTGGATTCTGAAAAACACAGAGAAAGGGTCAGCCAATTGACTCTCCGCTGTTCCTTTGATTTATCAGGACTTTATCTTAATTTCTGACTCCCAAGTTTTTATTATACTGGAACAATTTAGATAATCATCTCAGCTCAGAGTCATCATATAGACATGCTCTTAGGGCACACAAAAGAAGTCACTGCATATGCATGCTTGCACAAACACCTACATGTTCTCACACTTGCTGTGCAAATATTCACACATTCAGAACGATCCTTCCCAGCCTTGGTGGTGGGAACTGAGTGACTCCAGGAAGAGCTAACAGTCCTCTGTGACATCTCCTTCATCAGAGTGTCTCTTTGAATGAGGTAAAGTCAAAGAAAAAAAACTCCACCCCAGCCAGGGCCGCTGCTGACCCCTCCTGCAGTCCACACTGAGGGTTCGAGACATCTGGCTCCATGCTCATTACCCAGGCCCCCTCAGGCTGAGTCAGGAGTGATGGAGAGGTAGATCTGGGTCAAGGAGGAAGTCAGTCCCAGAGTTACTTAGTAACCAGCAGGGCCAGCAAGTCCTCCAGTAGACGGGAGAACTATTCTCTTCCTGAAGGGTTTCTGTGAACTAGACCAGGAGCCACATTGTTAAGTCTTCATACTTAATAAATTTCTGCTTCCTAAACCTAATGTGCCCTGCAAAACATGTTTTTAAACCTATACTGAACTTGTGACCTCATGATGTATGACTACCCTTTGCCATACTGAACTCATGACCCCATGATGTATGATTACCCTTTGCCTTACAAAATATATATTTAAGACAACTTAATCTATATCCGTGACTCCTACCCCATGGTGTCCTTCCAATGATGTATATTCTTGCTTTTAGTCTTACCCTTTATTGTATTTTTTCTAAGAGCCAGTTTATCCCATCCTTGTAAACACACAGCTGTTTTCCACTAACCTCAGGGGCCTCTTGCTCTCTAAGAAATCCTGACTTAAGATGAGACAGAGGCTGGCCAGTCCTGGGTACATCTCTAAAATACAGCTTGCTTTAATCAGAGAGTTGTGGGTTTGGTCTTTCTCCTATTCACGTTTAACATTTGGAGTTTACCAGCAAGATCAAACTATCCATCAGATTCTCAAGCCAGGAGGCCCTTCACTCCAGAACCTGAACAGCAATGCTCAAAGGGGAGATTTACCTGAGCATTTTTTTCTTTTTTACGGATGACTCCCCGAGTAAGTCACAGTTTTCTGTGACATCTGTCTGTCTGGTTTCTGGTTCTGTGGGATCCTGATCTGGGAACATGGAGCAAGTGTGGGTGATGAGATCCAATATTCCTTGCTCAGGGCAAAGCAAGACATCTCATTCGGCCCTCTGGCTATTTGTGGCTAATTGAGGAAGTTCAGCCAGAGCCACCAGATTTTTCTCTGTCTTGCCTTGAGATCCTGAGGATGCCCTAGGGAAGATTAGAGGCTGGAAAACTCCGAGAGGCCCAGCACCCACAACACAGGGCCAAGTCAAGGGTGGTAAGAGGCCTAGCACAGGCCATCATGCATTCTGGGAGCCAAGGAGAACTCTGAAAGGCCCAGCCTAACTGAACTGAAGAGACTGGACCTCTAAGAAAGGCCTCCTAGTGTTAAAGGAATGTCTTTGGTCAAACTGGTGAATCTCTAAATGATTCGTCCGAGTTATTATCTTTGCTCTCTGTATTGTCTTGTGTTTGCTCTGTCATTGTGTGTTCAGACTGGGGTGACAGAAACCAATGAAGAACATGGGTAACAGGACAGGAAAGCTGGTCACCCCCTTGGCCTGTGTTCTAAAAAAGCTTTTACAAACTTTACCATTGCTAGTTAGGGAAGATTTTGGCTTCCATGTCACCAAGAGCCGGCCGTAAACATATTGTAACCACAAATGGCCCAAGTTTGGGGTCGTGTGGCCCCTGAGGGCACTTTTGACCCACAAGTGGTTTGGGCAGAAGTTAATATGGCCCGTGGAAATCCTGGTCATCAGATCAAGTTGGATACATTTTGTCCCGGGCTGAGGTAACTTCCTCTCCATCTTACAAGCAGGGAGGCCAGGCTCTTCGGGTCAGTAAAATCGCCCTAGGGAAGCAGCTGCCCAGATTCAGGCTTTCTCTTCAAAGCCTACTCTCCAGTCTCCGTTTAGTATGTCAGCCCCAACAAGAAGACTTCAGTCAGTTCTATCTCCAGAATCTGCTCTTACCCCACCTCCATCCCCACCGAACCTTCCCATACTGTCTGCCCCCCCTTCCTCCTCCCCACCACAGCAACTCCTCGCCACCCCTCCTTTCTCCCTCTGCCTTCCCTCTTTTCCCAGCTGCCCACTCCCCAGCTTCCCCCCCACCTCTCCCTCTCCTCTCAATCTTCCCGTGCCCAGCAGGGGGTCCCATGTGGGTCTCCTATTCCAGGTCCAGCCATGTTTCCTCTCCCCACCCCCACCCTGCCCCACTCAGAGGCTACACCCTTCTCCTATCCCTTATTTCTATACACTCTTCTGCACCACAGATCTCGACAACTGGAAAACCCAGAAGCTCCCTTTCAGTGTCAGCCCTGACCCCTGACTTCTCTGGCTGATTCTTTTTCAATCACTTCCCCACTTGGAATGACACTCAATAAATTCTCCATACTTTTTTTTTTAACTACAGAAGAGTGCAGATTCTCCCAAAGGCTGCTGAAGCAATGCCTGGAACAGCCTCACTTGACGAATTGAAGGCTGAAAAAAACTGAGTCTTGCCAAGGCTGAGGCCCCCTTGGAATTACAACACTGAGGGAGGTAGGGAATCACTCAGTAATTACACCAGGCAGCAGAAGGCCCACTAATCTAAGATCGCTGACATAAAGCAGAGCCCAGACAAATCACCTTCAGCTTCCCTAGAGCGCTTCCTGGAAGTTATTAACTATATGCTCCTATAGATCCAAAGGACAAATCTCAAGGGGATTAACTTGGTCCCTGGTATGTGTAGGAAAATTCAAAAGATAGATGGGTTTGCAGGGAAGAATATGTTGGAGCTTGTCACGCCCATCCTCGCCCTCGAGGAATAACGCAACACCAGGCTCTTCTTTCAGCAGTTTATTCAGGAACCTTGAACATGGCTTCTTCTTCTTTTGGGGTACCCGCTCCCAGCTAAATACCTTCTGGACTGTCAATCACGGGGCGCCATGTGGGCCATGGATACACGGGAGCAAACCAAGAGCTTAGCCTTAGCCAAAGAAGGAGTTGTTTATCTCAGAGAGAGCTCACCATGGGGAAGGTGGAAGGCGGAAGCCAGTGCCATCTTTAAGGTGCGTCCACGCAGCTCTCTACAAGAGCTGTTAGAAATATCCCAAAAGGTATTTGACAATTGAGACAGTAAAGAAGACCAAATGGCCAAAAGGGTGGCAAAGTCCACCTTGGTGGCACGATAGGACTCAGTCACCCTCACCAAGAACAAAGCCACTACAAAGAAATCAGTGTGGCTACTCTAAAGGGATTGGGGCGTTGGAAGAATGACTATCTGGCATAGGAAACAGTTGAACTCTCCTGATGTGCATCAGAAAGATGGAGGCCCATTTCAGAACCAGGCAGACCCCCACCCCAACCTAAACCAGTCATGGAAGACTAGCAGGGCAGAGGCTTCTTAATTGGGCCCACAGGAGCCTATGGTAACTGTTAATGTTGGGGGTCAACCTATAGACTCTGCCTGACACTGGGGCTACCTACTCAGTCTTACAAAAGCCCCAGGGACCCCTCACCAGTCAGTGAAGATACAAGAGGTCATACAGGATGTAAATTAATACAAATGCATCACTGATCAGACCTTGGGTCTGTAACTCCTTTATTATTAAAGGAATGCCCTTCCCATTATTGGGGTGAGATTTTCTGAGCAAACTTCAGGCTATGATTTCATTCTCAGGGGACACCCCAAAGTTACAGTTAGGAGAACCTGCCTGTATAATAAGTGAGGAATTCCTGCTCCTCCAAAATCCTGCTTACTCCTCAGAAGGAAAACAGAAAATATTACTAATCTACAAAGTTCCCACAGGATGGGCAAAGGACAATCCCCCGGGCTGGGAAAAACATGTGCCACCTATCATAACATAGGTAACACATAGGCTATGTCCATTTGGGTCAAGCAATGCCCTATCAGCTCAGAAGCCAGGGAACAGGTCAAGGTTCACATCAGGTACCTCCTTAAAACAGGTAGACTCGCTCCTTGCCAATCAGTTTCAAATACCCCCTGTTGCCTGTCCAGAGATCTGGAACTCAGGACTATGGACCAGTGCAAGACTTGGGGGAAAGTAAACAAAGGCTACCCAATCTTTCCAAACTCATACACTCTGCTCGGGTATTTTGCCAACAGAACATAAGGTTTATACTGTACTGGATCTAAAAGATGCATTCTTCTCCAACCCCCGTCAAAGTTAAGTTAGCCCATTTTCTCCACTGAGTGGGCTGACCCTGAATTAGGAATATCAGGACAATTAACCTGGGCTGAAAGAATTCAAGAACTCTCCCACCGTCTATGATGGGGCCCTCAATCAGGACTTAGGCCTCTTGTGAAGTAAATGCCCTGAGGTATCCTTGCTCCAATATATGGGTGATCTACTGTTGGCAGAAAATATATGGAAGAATATTTAAGAACCACCCAGGCCTTTTAGCCCAATTAGGCTACAGAGTTTTTAAGAAATTGGCTCAAATTTTCTCACTTCAGGTTACCTACTTGGAGTATGAAAGGGGGAGGTTAGAGAGACGACTCAGTAGCTAAGGGCACTGGCTGCTCTTCCAGAAAATGCAGACTCAATTCCCAGCACCCACAAGGCAGCTCACTGCTGTCTGTAACTCCAGTTCCAGGGGATCTGATACCCTCACACTGATATGCCTGCAGGCAAAATACCAATGCACATAAAATAAAAATAACATTTATTTTAAGGGAAGGAAAATTGCTGTCCCAAGCCTGCAGAGTGGATAGAATGCAAATCCAGCTCCAACCACTAAGAAACAAGTCAGGGGATTTCTGGGAGCTGTTGGATATTGCAATCTCTGGGTACCTGGGTTTGCTGAGATTGCTGAACCCTTGTTCTCTGCCACAGCTTGGGGTAACACCCCTTTAAAATGAACTAAGGATCATGAGCAGGCCTTGAAGGACTTAATAGAGGCCCTGTACAGGCCCTGCTTTTCTCTCTCTGGTGTCTCTTTTCACCTCTATGTCCATGAAAGAAAGGGCATTGCCAAGGGGGTCTGACATAGACTCTGGGTCCCTGTGGCCTCTGTATGACCCCCACCCCCTTGTCTGACAGCCATCACAGACTCTGATGTCCTGGTAGATGAGACTGACAAGCTCCTACTAGGACAGACCTACAGCTCCACACACTGGAAACCTTGCTGAGGGACGCCACCATCCAGGGGATGTCACCACCCAAAGGATGTCAAATGCCATCTGACTCAGTATCAGACCCCTCTCCTAGATCAGGACAGATTTAATAAATCTTGGTCATTAACCCCACCATCCTGTCACTGGACAACGATGATGATCCTGAAAAGCCTACCCATGACGGCCTGGAGATGCTGGACATCGTCCAAAGTACATACCTAACTTGACAGGCAACCCTCTCACTACCAGAGGTGCTGATCTCTACACAAATGGCAGAATCTTCATCTAGGAAGGGAGCAGGTATGCAGCAATGTCTGTGGTCACAGGTCATAAAGAAGTCATCTGGGCACAAGTCCTGCTTTGGGGCATATCCATCCAAAGAGCAGAAATAATTGCTCTTATGCAGGCCTTATGATGGGCTAAGGAGAAAAAGGTGAACATTTACACTGACAGCCTGTATGTCTTTGCTCATGTTCACTGACAGGTTTATGGACGAAGGAGATTACTTCAGAAGGATTAAAAATAAACATGAAATCATTCAATTCCTGGAGGCCATCTGGCTGTCAGCCAAACTGGCCATAATATAGTAGTCAGGACACCAGAAAGACAAAAGCCCTCAGACTCAAGGTGTGCAGATCAGATTGCCAAGGAGGCGACACTCAGGGAACCCAGTCCCCGAACCATCCTAGAGCTATCTGTTGCCCTCAAGCCCCAACTCAGCTTTAAGAAAGATCTCCCTGAGTATGATCCAGAAGTCAAGCCCCATTCTGATTTGAGGGCTTGGGAAAACTGCAGTGGATGGTAGATCTTGCCTGACGGGAAAAATTTGCATGCCCAAAGGGACTGGGCCAGAACTGGATAAATGCCTTATACCACCCACTTCATGTACTTGCCACCTAAAACAAAAACTAAATCTCTGTTGCACGAATAAATGAGAGACTCGGGGATAGATCTCTAAGAAAGTCGGAGATAATAAAGAGAGTAAACACCACAGTCAAATCTTACCCAGCTGTCTTCCAGCTTCCTCAGCTTGGCTTCTCTTGGCTTCCTCTCCTGTCTTTCTGTGCCCGCTTTAAGCCTTAAATACTCTCTTGGTAAATTAAGGCGTGGCCCCACCACAGCCTGCCTGAGAGCCTGGAATTCCTTCGGTAAACTAAAATGACCTTGAACTCAGTTGGGATTAAGGATGTAGGTCACCACTCCCAGGATACTCCCTGTGCTGGGATTAAAGGTGAGAATCACCACTCTCTGATCCTCCTAGACTGACTGTGGGTAGATCCCTCTTATATCTCCAAAACTTCTGGAGTTTTTATTAAATCCCCACAAATCTCACCTTTACTCACTTCTGGCTGCCTGGACATCGAGAAATACCTCAAAACACTTCAGACCCAAAAGAAAGGATAGACTTGCTTCCTCCAGGACAATGGAGTCAAGGTACTGTACCTGGTGAATTTTGCGAAATGGATTTCACTGAAGTCAAGCCAGGACTACATGGGTACAAACATCTGCTGGTCCTTGTCATGGGCTGGGTAGAGGCCTTTCCATATGGGACAGAAACAGCCCAGGTAGAAGGTCAGAAATTGATACTGTGATTATCTCCAGATTTGGCCTCCCTCTATCTCTGGGGTCTGAGAGTGGCTCCACCTTTACAGAAAAGTCTCAAAAACTGTCTAAGGCTCTTAACATAGATGGGAAACTCTGCAGTGTGTATCATCATCCTCAGAGCATAGAAAATTTAAAATAAGTATACTCTTGAGACTGGCGGTAGCTGAGTTGATTTCTTGCCTTTTGCCCTATTTGTGGTCCTCTGCAACCCTATCGAAAAAAAGTTTATCCCATACAAAATAGTCTCTGGAAGACCACCTTGCCTGATCACTCAGGTGCATGGTTCACCCATGCACAGGTTGCTTCACCCCAATTAACTTTGGGTGAGATTTTCCCTCTGTGGAGGGGAGGAAAGCTCAGCCTATTGGGTGCCAGCTCCCTGATCACCCCCATTGCAGCCCAGAAATTCGGTGCTGATTCACCACTTCAAAACTAACAGGCTTGAAACCAGTTGGAAAACTTCTGACATCATAATTCTTTCATTACTGTCGAAGCCACCCATATTCCTGTCTGGATTCGTCACTCTCCCCGTAAGAAGGCACCAGAGGACCAAGGAGACCCAAAAGGAGAAAGAAAAAAAAGGAAGTGACTGTGGCTGACCCCTGTCCCTTAAAAGTTAAGATTTCTAAGATTTACAATTGTTCCTACGTCCTTGTGGCTGCCTTTGGTCGCTATGGTCGCTCTCTGGTTAACAAATACGCTCCCATTTGCCTAAGGTTCTGACCCTATTTTCCAACTGGGGGAACAGAAGGAACAGCTGTCATAGGAAATACCTTAATATCACTTTGGAAGGCTAAGGACTGCTCCCACCACCAGGTCCCATTTTTCAGCTGAGAAATGGAAAGCAAATCGTTTTTACTCAAATGGAAGAAGGGCCATTGGTATGGACTAATTTGACTGACCAGTCTCAACATAACAATACGATTTCAGCATTATTAAGTATTCTTTAACAAATTCTGATAGTGAAAATTACACATGTATCTCAATGATGAGAAAACAAACCTCCTTAGGTGCTTCCATCAGAATTAACATACCTAAAATGCCACCGTCTATAACTAATAGAATGACAATCTTACAAAATAGAGCTATCATAGACTTTGGATTACTCAAACAATCTTGGACATCATCAATTCCCTGGAGTGTGTTGTTTTAACAGATCAGATTTCACTCACATCGCTGATAACCAAATCAATGCCTTGCATAAGAAAATAAAATCTCCCAGGACAGGTTTGAATGCCCCCCTCCCCTTGGCTGAGATAGCTCTCTCCCTGAGATGGGCCCCTTGATAGTTCTCTTATTAATCATAATATTTGGGCCCTGTGTTTTTCAGTGTAGTCCTAGTCTTATCACCCACCTGACTCCCAGTGCCAGAATCCTGTTTACCCAATAACATCAAACATGCTTGCTCCCTTGTCAAAGATTTGAAAGGGTTATTCAAGCCAAGGGGGGAATGGAAAACTAGACCGGGAGCCACATTGTTAAGTCTCCATACTTTATAAATTTCTTCGTCCTAAACTTAACGGACACTGCAAAACATGCTTTCCAACCTGCATTGAACTTGTGACCCCGTGATGTACGACTCCCCTTTGCCATGCTGAAGTCAGGACCTCATGATATATGATTGCCCTTTGCCTTACAAAATGTGTTTCCAAGAAACCTTAATCTACCCGTGACCGCTACCCTGTGGCCTATGACTCCTTCCACATGATGAATATTCTTGCTTTTAGACTTACCCTTCATTGTATTTTTTCTAACAGCCAGTGATCCTGCCCTTGTAAATACACTTGCCATAGGCCAACACAGTTACCATTCATCTTAACCTTTTCCCCAAAAAAATAAACCTCAAAAAGCCAGTAAGGGATGCTCTCTAAATAAACAATAACCTGACCAGGGTGAAACAGCCAGCTGGCCAGTCCCGGGTGCATCTCTAAAATACTGCTTGCTTTAATTGGACCGATACAGTCTTTCTCCTAACATATTCAGGCTTAATTTCTCCAGTGCCCATGCTGCTTTGGATGCATAGAGGATGGCGTGGCCAAGGGATTAAAGTGGAGGAAGATGGGAAGAAAGGGGAGGAGTTTGGAAGAAAGGAAGCCCCTGACGCCAGGGGGCTGGGCAGGGCCCTGGGGAAGAGGCCTAGAGTAGAATGGAGGAAAAGGGAAGAGGGACCCGCCTACGGAGACCCTTGCTGTGCCTGTCTCCTCATTCAGGCTAGGATCTGCCAGCTCTGCCACACCCTCCCTGGGTCATAAGGGGGTCATGGGAGGAGAACAGGAGAATCAGAGGAGACCACAAACACTTGCCAGGGAGCCTGACAAGCTGAGTTCAATTCCCAGAGCCCACGTGCCCTAGTGAGCCTTCAATCACTGTGATAAACCCCAAGATCAAAAGCAGCTTGGAGAGGACAGGGTTTTTATTTGTTTATTTTTTTTTTCACTTCATGCCCCAGGTCACACTCATCACCCAAGGAAGTCAGAGTTGGAATCTAGAGGCAGGAACTGAAGCGGAGGTCATGAGGAATGAAGCTTACAGGCTGCTCCCTAAGGCTCCCTCACCAACCC
Source organism: Phyllotis vaccarum (assembly GCA_033318265.1). Taxonomy (NCBI): domain Eukaryota; kingdom Metazoa; phylum Chordata; class Mammalia; order Rodentia; family Cricetidae; genus Phyllotis; species Phyllotis vaccarum. Next base: position 47,057,003 of record JARWLC010000003.1, read on the forward strand.
ACTATAGACGGGGCCCTCCCTCATCAGGAAAATGATTCACAGCCTTGCCTTACAGGCCAATCTGATGGAGATATTTTTTCCTTTGAGAGTTCCTCTTCCCAAATGAATCTAACTTATGTCAAGTTAACAAAAAGCTGAAACTAGGTAAAGGCAGAAAGAGAAACAACTTGAAGTTGATCTCTCTACCTATGTACGTCAGAGTAAGGTCCTAAGAGCGATCCGTGGAGCTGGGTGGTGGTGATGGTGACACAGGCCTTTAATCCAAGCATCAGGAGCCAGGGACAGTAGGTCTCTGTGAGCTGAGGCCAGCCTGGTCTATACAATGGATTCCAGGACAGCCAAGGCTACGGAAAAACCTGGTGGGTGGGGGGTGGGAGGCAGGGGGAACAGTGGGGTGGGGGACACGGGAGGGGGGGGGGGACATGGTAAACAACGCCTTGGGGGACTGTGAGATAGACTCCAGAGGATCTTTTACCTCAGGTGCATTTAGTTTCCTGGATGGTTCTTGAATGTGACTTTTGTGCCTCCTGTGACATTTACGTCCAATTTATAAGACGTGTATTCTTGTTGGATGTCAGAACATTAGCTATAGGACCAAGTCTAGTCAGTGGACCCTGAATCTAGATATGGCTTCTGTCTTGCTCCTGTGCTTTCCCAGATAGAATCTGGAGCATGCCAGACAATTGTGTTTAAATTGTCTATCCTGAGAAAGTTCTGGGAAAGGAGTGTTCTGTAAATATTTAGTATGTTAGTATTATATTACATGTAATATTTATTCACGTGTTTTTCTGAACTCAATCAACCTTCCTTGGATCCCTGCTCTTTGTTACATTCCCAAATAAGAGAACGCTGGGGAAAAAAGTACGCTGAAATGGAAGTAAGGTTGTCTACAGTGTTAGACTGTGGTCTACCCCACTCCTTCAGGTCCTCAGATCCCAGGTCCAGCAGACAAGATCTACACAGGTCAGCTGAAAGGTGGACAGTGTACCATGGGTACCATGGCACAAGCCCCCCCCCCCAAGCCCCTACACACATACACAAACACTAATAATAGACAATTAACTAGAAAAAGAAAAAGACAGCACTCAGGAGGCAGAGGAAGGCAGGATCCAGCAAATTCCAGGCCAGCAAAGGCTACATGGTGGGACTTTGTCTCACCAAAAAAAGGAAAGAAAGATCCAGAGAAGCAAATGTGGAGAACCAAGCTCACTTTATTCAGAAAACAGAAGTTGGATATTGAATATTAATACTGGGATGGGATTTGGAGAAGACAGAAAGCCAAGAGTATGAGGCAGCTTCCCTCTGTGCCACATTTGCCCCTTCCATTCCCAAACAGGACAGTGCCAGTTACAAATATCACCCCCCCATCTCCTCCTCACCCCCATGCTCTTACACCTTTGGATAAGTAAACACGGAATTCTTACCAATAGGTATCTGTTTGGAGGGTCAAGGAACAGGAGGGGGAAATCTCATTTCTCTTTCAGGATGGCAGATTCCTCAGAATCCATTCCCTTCTCCTACAGTGCCTCCTTCAGGCAGAGGCCCAGATAGAGACAGATACTGGTCTGGCTTACAGCAAGGAAGTAGAGGACAGCGAGATTAAAGCCCTTTTCCATGTTTCCATCTTGAGACTCAGGAATCTGGAAGTTCCAGGTGGGTGTCACCTCCTGCATGGTGCCTATCGAGAGATCCCCTCTCTGGTGGCTTTAGGCTGAACATCATAGATGTTCTTCTCTCTAGGTTCTCTCATTCTTGGGTCTCAGGAAGGGACAAGAGATGATAGCCACGTGTAAGAAAGAGGAGGAGGGAGAATCCTTTGGAGAGTTGCTTCCCCAGTGAAGCCTACCTTCCCACAGCATTGGGAAACGGGCGGCAGGGCGTGGTGGCACATACCTGTGAGCCCAGCATTTGGGGGCAGGGGCAGGAGGATCATCCTGATTCCTGGCCAGCCTGAGCTACTCAGAAACCTTATCAAGTAAAGAAGGAGGAGCGGGAAGAAGAGGAGAAGCAAGGGTTGGTATAGAAAAAAACCCCAAACTCAAACACAAGGTAACACAAGACTCCCATTTGCTACTTATGATTTCTGGAAGCTTCCATGACCAAATCATGCAAGGCCTCTCCTTCCATTCACAGCTTCTTTTTAAATCATCTCAATTTCTCACTATGGGGACTCTGGGCAGCTCGAATGTGGCAAGCATGGCTCCTGCGGGCCTTGCCCTCCTCCCCGATTCCCTCTGCCTAAAAACTGTAAGATGACACTCCTAAAGCCAGCCACCAAGGTCCATTCCATTACTTGACCATTTCCTCCTCCAGAAGCCGACTACTAAGGTCCAGCTATCAAAGAACTGAAATCCAGCAATCAAAACCCTCCTTTGGTTCACCTAATTAACACGTCCAGTCAAAATTAAACTCCTCATCCTAACATGGGTTTCCCATTTTACCTTTGTAAATCGCCATTTTCCTCTGTGCCTTGTCTGTCTCCTCTCTGTCCAGAGGCCATCCTTTGTTCCTCTCTGGGACAAATATCTCGGCCCCCTCTCTCTCGTTCCCTTCCCTTCTCCCTCATCCTCTATCTCCTGTCTTTGTTTCTTACTCCCTGCCCTCTGTTCCTCTGGAACAAATACATCTCCTTTGTGCCAAGGATGTGGTCTTGGGGGTTCCAAACTTATACCTTTCCTTTCATTCATCAAAAGAGCTTCATTTTTTTTGTAATTATTATCTGTTTGGAGGTTGCTGGATTTTTCTTTTTTGTTTGTTGTATGTTGTAGAAAATTATTTTAAGGTGTGTTACTTTTGTTTATACTGTGGAATATTTGTCTAATGATACTGTAAAGATGTATTAAATTCTTTCATGTTGTATTTGTTTATCTGTGAAGCTGTGTTACTGTGTCTGTCTAAAACACCTGATGGTCTAACAAAGAGCTGACCAGCCCATAGCAAGGCAGGAGAAGGGATAGACAAGGATGGCAAGCAGAGAGAATAAATAGAAGTTTGGCAGGAGGAGGAAATAGCCAGAGGAAGAGGAGGACCAGCCCCCCAACTACATTATAAGCAGCAGAATAAGACTAAGGTTTACAGAAGAGAAAGGGAAAAGCCCAAGGGCAAAAGGTAGCCGGGCTAATTTATGGAAAGCCGGCAAGGAACAAGCCAAGCTAAGGCCAGGCATTTATAATTAAGAGTAACCCTTTGAGTGTGTGTAATTTTTTGGGGAGCTGGGCAGCGGGACCCCCAAAGAGTAAAGAGTAAAAGGACCAACAACAGTTTTATTCACTCATTCATTAATTCTCAAGACAGGGTTTCTCTGTGTGGCCCTGGCTGTGCTACAACTCACTATGTAGTCCAGGCTGGCCTGGAACTCAGAACTCAGGGACCTGCCTGCCTCTGCCTCCCAAGTGCTGGATTAAAGGCATGTGCCACCTCTGCCTGGCTTATTTTGTGTTTGAGACACAATCTCAGTCTGTAGGGCTCATGCCACAGTAAGTGCTGGGACTACAGGCATGAACCACTACATCTAGCTCGTTTTCTCTCTCTCTCTCTCTCTCTCTCTCTCTCTCTCTCTCTCTCTCTCTCTCTCTCTCTCTGTGTGTGTGTTCGTGTGTGTGTGTGTGTGTGTGTGTGTCTGTCTGTCTCTCTGTCTCTCTCTCTCCCCTTATCTCACTATGCAGCCCAGGCTATCCTCGAATGTGAGATCCTCCTGCCTCAGCTTTCAGCTTGTGCTATCACACCCATTTAGCTACTAAAGTCTAGAGGCAATGGACTGAAAGTCTTTCCCAAAATCATATAGCAAAGGCTTGACAGGTGGTCAAAATATTATAGATCAGGAGACCTTCAAGGCAGGAAGAGATACATGTGAGATGGCCTGCACATTGTCACAGCAGGTTCTTAGGTGGCTCACATCATGTGCTTCCAATGTTATAAGACCAGACCCAGTACAGGAAACACTTCCAGAGTCTGAGTAATTAGTGTTCCTTCTTGGGAGTCCATGTATAGATGGGTGTATACTACATATATGGGGGTAACAGATGGTTGTCAGATTCCCTAAAACTACAGGCAGTTGTGAGATGCCTGATTTGGGTGCTAGGAATTGAATTTCGGTCCTCCAGAAGAGCAGTACCTGCTCTAACTGCTGAGCTATCTCTCCAGACTCTGTTCTGTAGATGGCTAATATGTGCTAAGCACCGAGGTCAGGATCTGGATAGGAACTTTGCTTCTAGGTTAAGAGTCTCCAGAACTGACTTTGTATGACTCTGTAGTTCTAAGCTCAGAATCTGTTTCTAACACTGAGAGCTGGAGACTGGCCTTCAGTAGCCAGCAGATCCTAAGTCAGGTACTTGCTGCTCCAGCAGCTCTCCAGATGTTCAATGCCCATCTCCAACTTGCCAGACATTTCAAATTCCAAGTCAAGTAAACTTCCTTACAACAACCAGATTTGGCAACCACAAAACTGCTAGCACCCTGTTTTGGGGCCCACTATGTGCCAGGAACTTCTGTAGGCACTCAATTTGCAATACGTAAGTGCCCAGAAAAGACTTTTTTTTTTTTTTAGATTTTATTTATGTATATGAATGCTCTATCTGCATGTATGCCTTTATTCCAGAAGAGGGCATCAGATCCAATAAAAATGACTCTTGCTGGGAATTGAACTCAGGTCCTCTGGAAGAGAAGCCAGTGCTCTTAACCACTGAGCCACCACTCCTGCCCCCAGAAGGGACTCTTGGGGGTGACATGACTTGCCTAAGATCCAGCTGCTACAAGTGGCCATGAATCCAGCCAACCCAAGAGGCCGATTAGACACCGGCCATTACATCAGAGACTCCCTACTCTCTCATCTTAGATCTGGGAGAAAACAGAAGTTTGGTGAGAACAAATCCTTTCCTAGAACATGGGCTTATTTAACTTCAGGGCTGGGATTTGAAGCCAGGTTTGGGGGCTCTTGGGTCATGTAGGAGACTGAACTTGAGGTCTCGGGTTCTACTGTCATCACCCTCCTGCCTCTGCACCCCCATCCTCTCTATTATATTTGACATTATCCATCACTCCCTCTTCCCGGGAACACCCTCCTCCTCCTGTTTCCATGACAGCACATTCTCCTCCTCTTCCTCTGCTGCTCCAGTGTCACTCTGGGGGGGGGGGGGGTCTCCAGAGCCTAGGAGGAAAGGGGGTCCTCGGGCCAGATTCCCCGTCTCCTCTCTCCAGTCTAGAATCTGATGCCTATTTCCCTCTGGGTTTGGGGCTCTGACCTTGCACTTTAAGTCACCGCCCCCTTGCCAAGCCACAGGCCCTAGGGCTATGCATACATTATCTAATTAATCCTCACAGCCACTCTAGGAAGCAAGTCCACCCTCTGGGTAGGAGAACTGAGGCTCTGATAGGACAGCCAGCATCCGATTCTAGCCTCTACCAAGCGATCTAGGACATCAAGAAGAGATGAAAAACGCTAGGGCATTTTTAAACCAGAGGCAAAATCTTTCCTCCCACCTCCTAGAGAGAAAGAAATGGAAATTTCGGGGAGGAAGAGACCCGCGATAGTCTAGAATTACACTGTCAATTTGGAGCTTTAAAAATGCACCGCTCATGGTACATTTTGAAAGGCAAAGATTTGGAGAACTTAAGGAGGAACAAAGGTTCACAGAAAATTGCCCTTTTCTCTCATTTTGTGAAGTCTTCAAAAGCTTCACCCATCGCTGGGATGTCTTTCTGCTTCACTGATGTCCACAGTTCACAGCAAACTTAGACCTGGGAATTTTCTTTACAATTCCTCTGGCCTGGGTTCTGCCACTCCCGATAGGGTCTGTGACTCGGGAAATTGGCTTTCTGAGCCCAGTGTTCATATCTAAAATGGGGATCCTAGCCACATATGTTTCACATCTTCAATCCCAGCACCTGGGAGGCAGAGGCAGACTGATCTCTATAAATTCGAGGCCAGCTTGCTCTATACAGCAAGTTCCAGGACAGCCAGGACCACATAGTGAGACCTTGCCTCAAAATCAAATAGGAATATTGCTACATCTGCCCCTTCGGCTGTCAAGAGGATGAGTGAGATGTGTACAAATCACTTGGTACCAAGTCTGGTGTGCCATGGTACTCAGTTCAACTCTGTGACTCTGCTGCTCATAATTTTTGGTTTTGCCATGCACTTAAACATACCCATGCTTCTCTACACACTGTTCTGCCTCCTCAGTAGCCAACTCCTATGCATCCTTTAAAACCCCCTGACCTTTTGCCACCTCTTAGAGATTTGCTGCAAACATGTTTTTAGTTAAAAGGCACTTCCTTGGGACACCCGCCCTGGGCTAGCTCTACTCACACCAGCATACAATCACTTACATATGATTTGCCTCCCAGTGTTGGCTGGAGCTTTCTGAGAGAAGAGACATGTCTGATTTCTGAGTCCCAGTACCCAAAGTGCACAGTCTGATAGGAAGATTTCAAGATGCTTATGTTACCTTAACTACACATGCATGGTCTGACCCAGCCTCAGCTGATCCCAGGACAAATGTCCATTAGTATCAGGGGAAAAGGTAGCCAGATCTTATTGGATGTGGTAATATATGCCTATAATCTAAGCACTTGGGAGGTGCTGACTTGTCAATGTGTATATATGAATACACAAATAATAAAAAGAAAAAATTTAAATTGGGCTCAGTGGACAAAAGTCCTCTTTGTCAAGTCTGATGACTTAAGTTCAAATCTCTAGAAACCCACATGGTAGAATGTAGAACCTCTCTCAAATTGTCCTCTGACATGCACATGTGCACTGTGGCAGGAGCAATGCCCCCCCCCCACTCAGTCAATCAATGTTTAACCAATTTAAATACCAATACTCAGGAGGCTCTGGCTGGGTTCATGAGACTCTATCTCAAAAAAATAAAAGCAAAAGTGAGTTCTCACCCCCATAGAAGAGAAAAATAAGGGTCTGGAGCAGCTCTAAGACAGGGCTGACCTGGGTGGGACGCAAGACCACTGTCCTTGCAAGGAAGATACATAGCCCTAAGCCCTGCTTCTAGAGTCTGCCCTGAATATTTGTGTCCTTCCTCTGCTACCTGCCGAGTAGCAGAAGGGCTCTCCAATTGTGTCTAGGAGTAACTTCCGCACGGCAACCATCTCAACACCACCACGCTCAAACAGAAATTTCTGGACATAGTGTTCATTTGGATGGTGAAGGTGAGCTATGTGGCAAGGTTTCAGGCTATGGTGACTGAGCAGGCCTGATGACAGTGGTGACCACCACACCACATGCCAGGTGCAGAGATCCCAAGGTCTTTGGCTTTTTAGGACCATCATCAGACTGAAGGACTGTGCTCTGTCCATCAAGGGACCCGCTAATCTAGCTTCTGCTTCCCTGAAGGCTGTTTCAGTCCCTGCTGGAGTGACAGCCTCCAGCTTTTGTTCCAAAGAAATGGCTGTCACAAAGAAAAGAGGTATATTGTCTTTCTTTCTTTTTTTTGCTTGAGACAAAGGCGTCAATTTCTTTCCATCTGTCCCAAAAAAGGAAGAGAATTAAATTTGTTTTTACAAGGATGTCAGCAGGCTGCTTCAATACAGAGTCAGGGGCAGGTTTCTCAGGCAGAGGGGAGGCACAGGGGAAAGGCAAACAATGGCATCCAGGGTAGCTAGGATCCAGGAGTGCCTGGATGCGTTTCTATGTCCACTCTTAGCAGCTTGAAGGGGGCAGAGAGGCAGCAAAGGACCATGCCAACATCATTGCTATAAAAGCCTTCTTCCCTCTAAAGCTGTGTCCCTGCTGGGGCAGCTCCAGTCCCTGAGAATCACTGACACCAGAGATCTGATGCTGAAGGAATCAAGGGTCCAAGTATTTGGTGGTTATGATAACCCCTACTCATGTTGAGGTGCCACATGGCGTTCTCAAACAAGGTAGGGTCTCTGGCTCCGGTACTGAGCATAAACACGAGGGCCCTGGGAACCCAAAAAGCACCCACCCTCAGGCTTCATGATTTAACCTGTAAGCAGAAACCTTGCCCTCCTGCCTCGCTTGCTATCAACTCTCCCCCTAACATACACTTTGTTTTGTTTTTGGAGACAAAATCTCACTATATGTCCCTGGCTGTCCTGGAACTCATTCTGTAGATCAAGCTGGACTCTTTTACGGAGATCCACCTGCCTCTGCCTCCTAGGTGCTGAGATTAAAAGTATCACCACCAGGCCCAGCTCCACTTGCTTTTTTAGAAGATTTATTTTATGTGTATGAGTATTCTGCCTGAATGTATGTATGTGCACCATATTCATGCCTGGTGCCAAGAGAGGTCAGAAGAGGGTATCAGGTCCCCTGGAACTGGAGTGACAGATGGTTGAGAGCCACCATGTGGGTGCTGGGACCTGAATCTGTGCCCTCTGCAAGAAAAAGTGAATATGTAAACACTGAGCCAACTTTCCAGTTCAACCACTTCTTGACACAAAGGCTTACTGGGTTTTGGAGTTCTAGAACCTTCTTACTCCTTCCTGAGCCTCAAGGATTCCATTAGAACTTGATTCTAGGGCCTATTGATTGACACTAAATTGATTCTAGTACCCAGGGAGCCATTGCTTCAGCCTCACCCACCTGTCTGCAGCCTCCACAGGGAGGCCTGGCTGTGGAAGCTATTTAATTCAGTCACTTATATGGTCTATTTTTTTGTTTGGTTTTACTGTTGTTTGGAGGGGGTTTTTGTCTGGTTTGTCTCATTGATTCCTGATCGTCACACAAACATCCTGCCACTGAGCTACATCCCCAGCCCCTCTTTACTTTGTATTTTTAGACACTAAGTTGCCCAGGCTAGCCTCTAACTCTCCAGTCTCAGCCTCCAGCATGACTGAAATTACAGGCGCCTGCCCCATCAGGCCCAGTTTATAGTCTCTCTAAAGAGACTTTAAACTGGGACATAGCCTCAATTTAGCAAGTTAGTTAGAATGTGGTGAGAGCCTAGAATCTTCTAACTGAAATTACCTACCATCTCTGCCCCTTAGGGATGGGGAAGTGCTTACTTATTTCCTGACCAAACCCTTAAGAGCCCTTCTTAGCTCCCTGGCCTATCCCCTTATACCTTCCCTAATGAAAGGCTCCTCCCCATAACACAAAGGCTCAAACTCTCTGCCATCACCAGGTCATCAACCCCATCATTGCCCTTCCTGGTTTCTAGAGCTGAAATCCTCATACCTTAGACTGGAACTGGGTGTTCAAAAGGCCAGAGCCCGAGGCTGTCCCGCGGCTTGAGGCTCAGCCCTGTCAGAGAGACCTTACTAAGGGATCCTGTTTAGAGCTTCAAATGTCACTCACTGGAGTCGCCAGCACTGCTCCATCCCTCCAACCCATTGCCTTGGATCCCTCATGCCCCGCCCCTACCGGAGGCCATCCCTCTGCGCAGGCCCCTTTCCAGCTGCTCAGACCGTGGCCCGGGCCTCCCAGGGGGCTCACTGTGGCCTCCAGGTCACTTCACTTGGGTGGGATGGTTAGGGAAAGGGCCGGGTAGATCAGGCGGCAGCACCACCGCCAGGGCCGTCGGAGGGGGTGCAGGCGGTGACGCGCTCACGCGCGGTGGCCTGGCGGGCACGGCGGAGGCTGCCGGGTTCCTGGCGGCCGCAGGGCCCTCGACAAAGCTGGCGGAAGCAGCGCTTGAAGTTCTCGTCCAGGAAGGCGTAGAGCACGGGGTTGAGGCTGCTGTTGGCGTAACCCAGCGCGATGCACAGATGCAGTGCGGCCACCACAAGTGGGTCGTGGCGATTGATGCCCACCAGCGTCCAGACGATGACGAAGATGTGGATGGGCGCCCAGCACACTACGAAGGCGCCCACCACCACCAGCACCATGCGTGTGATGCGCCGCAGGCTGCGGTCCTTCTCCTTGGAGCCCGACAGCAGGCGCACGCTGCGCAGGCGCAGCAGCATGAGGCCATAGCACACCGTGATGATGAGGATTGGCACCACGAAGGCGAAGAGGAACACGCAGATCTTCGTCACCGTGTCCCAGTACCAGCTGGGGCTGGGAAACTGGAGCATGCATACCACCGCTCCATCTGAGCCCGGGAAACAAGGAGAGACAGGGGTCAGAGATCTGTGTGCCTAAGAGGCACTGTCTGTCCCATTTCAAGATGATTGACGCCTAGACTGTCCTTTTACTTAGTGAACTCTTTCTTATGCTTAAAGACCCCAGATTTGGCCTTCACCTGGAGATCCCCTTCTGTGTCTTCTCTCAGATTCTATGTCCATGGAGGGCATTAATAGTTTATCCCGGCCTGGTAATGCCAATCTCTTAACTCAGCAGACCCCCCCCCCACCCCCCATTTCCAAAATTGCTCCAGTGGGTCGATCAGTACTGAAGATAGATTTAGAGGGTGAGTTAGGACTAGGGGTGTAATTGAGTTGCTAGAGTGCTTGCCTTGCATGTACTAGGCCCTAGGTTCAATTCCCAGCATTGTATTGTATAAACTTGACCTTATGGCACATGCATATAACCCAAGTGCTCAGGAGACAGATGCAAAGAGGAGCAGAAGTTCAAGGTCATCCCTGACTACATTAACTTCCAGGCTAGCTTGAACTATATGAGATCCTTATCCTTCCCTCTCCTCACCCCCCCCCCCAAAAAAAACCTGAGTTAGGGGCCTGATTCTAGCCCAGATGTGTAAGGCCTTGGGCAAATTACTGTCTTCAAGTTTCCTTATGGTGGGGTTAGTAGTCAAATGTACATTTCTTTCATCATAGTTAGATTTATTTGCTCTCTGTGTGTATTGCCACATATACATGTGGAGGTTAAAGGACCATGTGCAGATCTCAGCTAATGTCAGCAACAGCCTAACACCAGGTGAGGTAGCACAAGCCCAAAGTCCCACCACTCAGGAGCCAGAGGCAGGAGCATCTCAAGAGCATGATGTGGGAATGTCTTTCTGTATGCTGTTCATATCAATCTTTAAATAAAGGTCTGTTTTGGCCATGGCAGGCACTATAGAAGAAGTAAGTTGGGAATCAGGATAGGTAGGAATGGAAGGGCGAAGTCAGAGACAGATCAAGTCAGCTGCCCAAAGGAGCAACATGGAAGGAACACAGGTGAGCCACGGGCCATGTGGCAGGAGAGATTAATAGAAATGGGTGAGTTAAGACGAAAGAGCTAGCTAGCAATGTGCCTGAGCCATAGGCCAAACAGTATGAAGTTAATATAATCATCTGAGTCATTTTGGAAGGACTAAGCAGCAGTGCGCAGCTAAGCGGTCCGGCACTGCAGGTCTATTGGTCTGGACCTCTGGCTGGATGGTCCCAGAAACTGTACTGTAACAAGGGCAAGGCTAGACAAAGTTACATATTGAGACTATACCCAAAAGTAAAACCAACAGAGCCCTTCCCAACAGCCAGCCCTGTAGAAAGAGGAAGGGAAGCTTCCTGTTCCTGGGGAATGGGTTTGGGCCATGTGAGCACCTCAGAGGATGTTTTAGACTTCTGATACAGGCTGGAAGCTGACCCAGGGGGATGCCGAAGATTTCTTGGAGTCATACGGTAGACTCGAAGCCTGAGAAAGGAGCTGGAGATCCACAAAATGTCTGTGGTACTTCAGGCTGGCAGAACCTGAGGATCGATGTGTATATGTGTGAGAGGAGTGAGGGGGTCTGTTTGGCTCAGCTCCCAGCAGGGCTGCAGTTAATGAAGCATAAACTAAAGGCTGACATTGAGCAATGGGGCCCTGCTGCTCAGTCAAAACCAATTGCTCAAAGACTGTGTAATGGCACTGGGGCTCTGCCCTTGTGAGCGTTGAGGTGTGTAGGAAGTCTCCCAACCAATCCGAATCCCCCTCCCTACCCTAAGGATCAAGCTTCTACAGACTTCTACCCAGTGACCAAAAAGAAGAGACCCGAGAGCAGGGGCCTTGGGTCAAAGATCAAGTTCCATCAAGTGCCTGTTTGGAGGCCAAAACTAAAGCACTCTGTCTTGATTCTCTTTTCCTTTTTTCTTCCAGTAACGGTCTGAATAGATAATATAAAGTGGCCTTGGACTCAAGGATCCATCTATCTCAGTCTTCTGTGTGCTGGAGCTATGGGCATGTATCACTACATTGTGCCTCAGCTGGAGGGGGGAGGGAGAGAGGAAGGGAAGAAGGGGGGGGTGTTCTGCCTTGTCTATAAATAAAGAGGTACAGCTCAGAAGTTGATTGCTAATGCCTAGGCACCCTTCTTTACACCATGGTAGGGTCATGTGAGCAGCCGATGTGAGGGAGGTAGGGACAATGACATTGAAAAGTGATTCTGATTTCTCTCGAGCTCCCTCTGTACTTGGCAAGACACGTGGAAAATCTGGGTTCCTTGGGTATCTGGGAGTCTGGGGTACCTCTAAACTACCCTCCTCCCACCCAGTGGATTGTAGTGGATTGAGAAACCGCCATGTTAAGACCCTGGACTTTGGGGATGTTTGTTTCAGCTGCTACAGAGACTAAGATACCCCAGGAGATGCACCTGTCTGTCACTGCCTGCGGACCATTCCAGTCATTCTCTAGGTCTCAATTTGATAATTTGGCCAATGATTTTTTTTCTCCTTATTTTTCTTGCTTTGTTTTTGAGACAGGATTTTATGTAGCACAGGGTGGCCTAAAACTCATTATTGAGCTAAAGCTAACCTTGAACTCCTGCTAGCTCTGAACCTCTGATCCTCTTGCGAGGCTTATAGGTATGCAGCACCTGATTTAGGAAGTTCTGAGGATCGACCCCAGGGCTCTGTGTATGCTGGGCAAACACTGTACTACTATGGGATTATGCTTTGTAAATATTTGTCCCTCCTAATGGTTTAATAAAATATTGATTGGCTGGAAGGCAGACAGGAAGTATGGGCGGGGCTACCAGACTAAGGAAACTCTGGGAAGAGGAGAGAAACCAGGAGATACAGAAGAAAGAAGCCAGAAATGCTCTGAGTAAAGGCACTTATGGATTCATTTAAGAGTAAGAGTTAGCAAGTAATGTGCTTGAACCATAGGCCAAACAGTTCATAATTAATATAAGCCTTTCTGTGATTATTTGGGAGTTCTGGTCCAGACCTCAGAGCGAGGCCAGGCCAGAAACTCTTACTATACCCTACCAACTGAACTAACTACACTCTCCAAGGTCGCTCAAGACTTTTCTGCCTCAAGCTCCTGAGTGCCAGGATTATAGCTCTGTATATATTACATGCCCAATATTCTTTATTTTTCTTTTTATTATTTTAATTATGTATATGGGAGAAATGGAATGAAAGAAACAGATGGACACATGAAAACAGTGCCCACAGAAGGTCAGAAGTGTGAGATTCAGGCAGTTGTAAGCTACCTGATGTGAGTGCTGGGAATCGAACTCAGGTCCTCAGGTCAAGAGCACATACTACTCTTACTGTTCTTAACCACTGAGCTATCTCTCTAGGGGTTTAAAAAAGGGATAAAAAGGAGTTTAGGATGGGTCTGCAGATCCTGTAACCTCTGCTACTCACTAGTCAGTGGCAATCACACCTTGGCTGGTCATAATCCTATTATAAATTCCTTTTGGCTAGCAACCTACCAACCAGTCATTCACTCTAACAGAAGTCTATCACCACACTCCCCATTGGCTGACTCTCCATCCCACCAGCCAATCCACTTCTTTCATTGTTCTATTATCCAAGCCACCATTGGTAACCAAATAAATGCTGGGAAATCCACAGAGTCTGGCAGGTGGTCAGGCTGAGACCCATGTGGCCACTTCCTCTTTCACTCACCCCGGGGTTGGGTCACTGCCATGACCATGATGGGGACCCCAATGCCTGAAGCCAGGACCCAGATGCATATGTTGATAAGCTTGGCCTTGGCAGGGGTCCGGAAGTCCAAGGCCTTGACAGGGTGGCAGACAGCAATGTAGCGGTCCACGCTCATCATAGTGAGGGTAAAGATGCTGGTGAACATGTTATAGTAGTCAATGGACAGCACAGCCTTGCATAGCAGCTCTCCGAACGGCCATGTTTCCATCAGGTACTTGGCACTCTGGAAGGGCAGCGTGCTGGTGGCCAGCGCATCAGCCAAGGCCAGGTTGAAGATGTAGATGTTGGTGGCAGTCTTCAACTTAGTATACCTTAGAAGGAAGAGCATGGGTAACTATCTACTTCATGGATTTCAGTTTCCATTAGGAGAGTAAAGGGGATTGGTTAAAGATCCACAAAGGCAGGACTAGTGTGGTGTCAATGCCTATAATCTCAGCACTCAGAAGGCTTACTCACAAGGACTGGGAGTTCAGGACCAGCCTGGACTACCTGAGGACCTTTTCCAAACAAATGAGCAAACCAAAAAAACCAAAAAAAAAAAAAAAAAAAAAGGTTGGGAGCCAAGGTGGGATTGCAGCCCTAAACCACCCAGTTGGCCATCTCTCCTTCTCCTGGAATTAGGGGGATAAGGATCTCTCTGGAGCCAATGGTGCTAGCACCAGGAAGGCTGGAGCTGGAAGATTATGAGTTCAAGGCCAGCCTGAGGTACTTAATGACACCTTGTCTCAGAAAAAGGAGGAAGAAGTGAGGGAACATAATTTTTACGCTTGTAAAAATCGAGATGATATAGAATATAGTCCTGAGCCCAGTGATTATACTTTCAGGACAAAGGCAGGGTGTAGCTCAGCTGCCAGAGGGCTTACCCAGCAGAGGTCAGAGAACAGTTTATGGGGGTCCATTCTCACCAGAAGGATGTTATTCTTCATCTATACAGAATGAAGTTGGGAGTTAGGCCATTTACCTGGTCTTGGGAGAATGTGATTGGCCAGCTCTGAGTGAGGGATTCTGCTGAGACCTTACACCCCTTGAAGTGTGTCCCCTGTGGTTTCCCAGGGCTTCCGGTTGGTCCCATCCAGGCCTCCTAACCCATCCCTCTGTGAATGCCAAGGTTCATTCCCTTTTCTGTCCCCAACTGTGAGGAAAGTGAGCCACATTCATTGCCACAATATAACCCGGGATATAAAGCCAGATAAGGTCAGATAGTGCAACCAAACTGCCCCTAACAATCCCAGCATGCTCCATGCTCTGTGCTGCATACAGCCATCCACAATGCAGCTGGCCCTTGCACGGTCAGTACATACAGTCATGGTCCCTTATGTACAGTGCCTGGGCTGGGTACAGGGTGGTGCGGAGACTGTCCCAGAGCAGCATTGTCAACATAAAAACACAGCCACACTATGGCCTGGTAAGAATAGCTCTTACACCTAGGACTGGTAAGAAAGGGAAGGGCCGGCTGGTATGAGCATTTCCTGAGTTATATAGCTCAAAGAACCCTCAGAGTGGAGAAAGTAATTTTCTAAAGGCAGAGCCCAGCTGCAGGGGGTAGGTGGAGGGGTAAGTGAATACCCATAATCTTAATCCCAATGCTCTGGAAGCTGAGGCAGGATGTTTACAAGTTTGAGGCTCACCTAGGCTTCAGAGCGAGACCCAGTCTTGGAAAAACAAACAAAATCTTTGGGTATGGTGTGCACATCTGTAATTCCAGCATTTGTATAATGTGGCAGAGGAAGGTTAAGGATTCAAGATTAGTCTTGACTACATAGAGAGCTCAAGGCCAGCCTAGGCTACATGAGACCCTCTCCCAACAAAACAAATTGTAAAGGGAAGCCTTGGTCTCTGTATATTTTTCCTTTTTTGGGGGGTGGGGGGTGGGGAGAAGATTTGTGATAAGGCTCCAGTTGGCTTCAAGCTCAGTATGTAGCCAAGGATAACCTTGAATTCCTTTTGTTTGTTTTTTGAACCCTGTCTGTCCTAGAACTCACTATAGACCAGGTTAGCCTCTAACTCATAGAGGTCTGCCTATCTCCTCCTCCCAGATTCTGGGATGAAAGACATGCATGCACCCACCAGGTCCAGCTTGGCACTTGTTTGTGATGGACTAACCAACCAGACTTCATCTGCTAAAGCTCTTCCGTGATGGATCAGAGGGGTTTTGGGTTTAAAAAAGAAAAAAAAAGACTCCCTCATTGTCCTCCAAGACCAGCATCTGTCCCAAAATAACTACGATTTGCTCTGTGTCTGGAGCAGCAAAACTTTTTGCTGGGTGCTAGCAGAATTGTGAGTCTTGGGAAGTGTGTCTTCATTGGGGTGCGGATCACAGCTGTGTGGGAGGCGGTCTCGAGCCCACAGCTGACTTGTCTAATTTCTCTGCTCTTATACAGAACAATTTGAGGCTGTTCTTTGCCTGCTATTTTGATTTGTGACGATCCTTCCATCCCAAGAGGGGGCTGGGCGGCTCGGGAGTGGGAGCTGAAGCTGCTGAGGCTGGTCCATGTTGGGCTGAAGGGCCTCCCCTCTCTTGTCCTACAAAGCCACACCCTGCCCTGATGGCCTCCTCAGGCCCCTACTCCAGCCGAAAAACAAATCAGGCCATTTCTCCTCTCTACCCCAGGACCTCCCCAAAGCATCCTCTCTGTTCCATAAGCTGGCTTCAATCACCTCTGAGATCCAGGCTCTCCAAACCTACTCTTTGGCTAATGTTCTCCCCCAACACTGCCCCTTCTACTATCCCAGCTCTCCTCAGCACTTCCAGACTTACTGCCTGGCACCTTCAAGCCACAAATTTTGCATGACTTGACACTTCACTTAACTAATGTTTCTATTCAGACATCGCCTCTTTCAAGAGGCCCAGTCCCGTCATCTTCTCTTGAGCTGCTTCTGTCTTTCTAGCGCACATCATCTAGGACACATCAGTGTTCTCACGGGTGGAATTCTCTTTACTCCCAGGCTCTGGCCTCTACACTCTCTGAGTTGAGGACTTGGACCATTTTGTTCCCTGGAAGGGGCAGGCTCTCTCAGACGTGTATCATGTCTTATTCGAAGGCTCCTGAACTCTCTCGTGGACTCAGGTCACAGCCCCTCTCCTTCAACTTCATCATCCACAGGACTCAGGCTGTCCCCTCTGAAAGGCAGATCTTCACCGCACACTATGAACTTTCACAGTTTCCCACCACCATCCCTGCAGACCAGCATGCTTTCCTATGTCTGCTCACATCTATGTTACTCAGCTGGGCTGTCTAGCAAGCTGTTTTTCCTGAGACCACTTCTGTATTGGTCTGGTGGACAAATTTTCATACTACAAGTATCAAAAAAGTATAAAATTGTATTTCTGCTAATATAACCCAAAATGCAGAGTGCCACAGAGTGCAAACATTGTCCTCTGTTCACTCCCTCGCTCCTCGGTCCTGCTCCCCACAGGCAACCATGGTGAATACTTTATCTGCCCACCCATTAGGGTCTCAAATTCTGAATTCCATCCCCAGAACCCACAATATGGCACACGTATGTCCCGCCCATACACAAATAAATATATGAAGTCAAGAATTTTTAATATCTTGGGGCTAGAGAGAGAACACAGTGGCACAGAGAACTGACTGTTCTTCAGAGGTTCCGTTCCCGACCCCACATGGTGGTTGACAACTGTCCGTAACTCCAGTTCCAAGGGTACTGCACACACATGGCACAAAGACACACACGCAGGCAAAACGCCCAACCACATAAAATATAAGTAAAAACGTAAAAGATGAAGCTTTGATGGCTTTCACTTCATTGTCACTTTTAGACAATATTTCTTGGAGTTTGCATTTCATTAAGCTAGACAGTGACAGCCCCAGAACCTCAGCGGCTGTACTCATCAAAGGTCTTGTCTCATGCTCAGAGTCTGTCCGGCTTTACACAGACCTCATATTCTATGAGGCGGTCCTGGGATGCTTGACTTTTCAAACACTGCCATTTTAGCCCAAGTCCTCCCTGATCACCGAAAACAGACAGCTTCCGGGTCATAAAGCATAGACAGGCAGTAACACCACTTCCTCCTGAAGCCAGATGTCATGGTCCTGCCACCTGCAGGAGGCTGTCTTCTCTGTGCACAGAGAACCAGATAAGCATTTTAGAAAAACGTCAGGGTTTGCTTTATTTTTATATATAAAATATAATATTTAGATGTAGAGTCTCACTATGTTGCCCAGGCTGGTCTCCAATTTGTAGGCTCAGATGACCGTCTCACCCAGCTGCTGAGACTATAGGTGTGTAGGCACAGGCATGCTGCTCCAGCTAGGTGGAGGCCACCAGACTGGGCAGCACACACTGTATCTGCCAAGTGATCTCAGGAGCCCAGGATTGACTTTCTTCTTACAGCTAACTGTCTACGGCTGAACAAAGAGTACATCATGTGTACATTTACATCCTTGAACTGATTTTCCCCCTGAAGTCAATTGCCTCTTTTTTGTCTTTATCATTGTTTGAATTTCTGAAAGCACATTTTGGTCTAGGCTGGTCTGAAACCTGACATAACTGAAGATGACCTTGAACTGCTGCTGATCCTCCTGCCTCACTTCCTGAGTGCTGGGATTTTAGGTTTGAACCCCCACTCTAGGCTTCAAATGCTCCTTTTTTGTTTCTATGTACTTCTTGCTAGCTAGCTATCCTTGCTTCCTGGCTTCAGTCTCCCTGTGTCTGGGTTTATGCCTTCATTTTGGGTGGAGCACATCCCGTAGCCACTTCCTGAGAAAAGGTTTATGGGAGCAACGTTTTTATCTCTACCTTTGATATTGTCTTTATATTGACTTCTAATTCCTTTGAATGTAAATATCGTAGGTAGAAATAATTTCCCATCAGAACTTTGAGGACATTGTCTCCTCATCGCTGACCTCATCTAGTACCTGGAAGTACTGGAACCATAATCTGTCCCCTTATCCTAAAACTTCTAGAATGTTCCCTTTAAGCTTAGTAGTCTGCCATTTTGTGACACTGTGCTTTGGGATGACTCTTTTTCCTTTGCAGTATGCAGACTCATATCCCTCTGTATAAAACAGCCTCCTGATTGATCTTCCAGCTTATTGACAGGGTTTCTCATTGAACCTGGAGCTTGCCATTTCAGTTAGGCAAGCTGTCCAGAGAGCCCCTGGGACCTGCCTGCCCCCATTTCCCTCCTGCCTAGTACACTTGCCCAGCACCCAGAGATCCGAACTAGGGTCCTCTAGCTATTGCAAGTACTGCCACTCACTCACCCACCTCCCCACCTCAGTCACCTAATTTTCTTATTATGTCACATATATTTGCATCCTGAGGTCCCACTCGACTTTGTGGGACCTCAGGATGCAAAGTCAACATAGACCCAACCAAACCCGCTGTGAAGCACTTTAGTATTTATAATAAATATTCCGCCTAAATGCTTTTTCAACTCTTGGCCATAGCAGCTGTTTACTGGAGAAGATTCAAGCACAGAATCATGTTCTAAGGAAGGTATGAAGCCAGTGTAAATACTGTGGAGAACCTTACTGCTGATACTGTGTCAATAAGAAAATACATATATAATATAAATATGTATACACACACACAGTACACATGCTATGTGAGTGCAGTGCCTGAGGGGGCCAGAAGAGGGCATTAGATCCCCTAGAACTGAAGTTATAGGCGGCTGTGAGGCTTGAGAACTGGACTTGGGTCCTCTGGGTCTTAACGACTGAAGCAGCTCCCTGCCTTCTTTCTCCATTTGGCTTTGTGGCCCTGAGTCACTGATAAGAGAGTGATGGTTACAGGATCTTTAATTGTGGGGCTGGGGTGTGGCTCAGTGATAGAGCAGCTACTTAGAATGCACAAGAACCCTGGGCTTATCCTCAGCACTGGGAAAAAAACCACCCGAGTTGGATAAGACCCAGAGAAAGCTCTGTCTGAACCACTATCGACTCTTCAATGCTTTTACAAAACCTTTCCCCAAATCAAAAATCCCCATTAGCTCATCTTGAATTATGTAGTTGCATTGTTCCTGATCAGACACCTCAGCATTCATCCTGTTCTGAAAACACGAAGGCCCTGAACCCCAAACTCATTCACTCTTCTGTCAGACCTGACTTACTCAGGGCAATAGGTATCACTCACTTCCTCAGATGTGTGCCCTGTGAGGGGACCTCTTGGCTTATCCATCCAACCAGAGCCACAGAGCAATTCCATACACAGTCTGTGGAGTCTGAGGAGCTGGGTTCCCACAGCTCAAAACCTTAGAGTCATCTACATTGACTCTAAGGGAGGATTTTCTCCCCAGGCAAATTCAGGGTGTCTAGTCAGAGTGCTAAGCACCTGACCCTGGGAGCCCAGAGATGGTCAAAACTTTCCTTCATATAAAGCATTCTTGGGGCTGACCACTTAGTTATTTGCATTCTCCCCACCCCCACCTGTGTGTGTGTGTGTGTGTGTGTGTGTGTGTGTGTGTGTGTGTGTGTGTGTGTTTTGAGACAGGGTTTCCCTCCTGGAACTCGCCCTGCCCACTTAGTTATTTGCATTCTCCCCACCCCACCTGTGTGTGTGTGTGTGTGTGTGTGTGTGTGTGTTTTGAGACAGGGTTTCTCTCCTGGAACTCGCCCTGCTGGCCTCAAGCTCACTGAGATCCACCTGCCTCTGCCTCCCAAGTGCTGGAATCAAAGTGGGCACCACCACTGCCTGGTGTTTTCTTGAAGCAATATTCTTGGAGTGTTTGGGGCCACGATAGTGCATGCCGTGAATTCTAGCACTTGAGAGAGAGAAGCAGGCAGAGCTCAGTGAGTTTGAGACCAGTCTGATCTACAAAGCAAGTTCCAGACCAGTCAAGGCAACACGAGGTCTTGTCTCAAAAGAAATAAAAAACAAATTATATAATATATTATTATAAGATTCTCAGATTTTTTTCTTTCTTTCATGAGCCTGGCACTATGCCAAAAGCATCGAATGGATGATTTGTTCCTCCTCACTGCAACCTTGAGTTAGTACCATCTTACCGGTTTGACGGTACATACCTACAATTCCAGCACTTGGGAGACTGAAGCAGGAAAACTGTCAAGAGTTCAAGGCCAGCCTGGGCTACAAAGTGAAACTCTGTCAAAAAGGGGGAGAGGGTTTGCAGGAAATTCTCTTTCTACTAATGAGCTGTGCAGATCTCAAAGATGTATGGCTTAGGAAAGGGATGGTGGGAAAACTCACACCCAGATCTACACAGTCCCCAGAGCACTCTCTCAAAGACACTGCTCCACAGCCCCTTCTGCTCACTTTCCCTGCTTTGGTAATGGGTCTGGTTTTCACATGCTCCAGGCCCCTCTGGGAAATTGGAGACTAACCTGCTTACAGCTCCGCTGCTTAGGAATGACCAGATTTATTAACAATGTCACAGGCACAGCGACAGGCCCAGGGGGCAAGGAGGAAAAGGTCCACTCAGAACAAAACACTCACCTCTGTCTGAAGTTTCTGGGAAGTGAGCCTTGGTTTGCTTCAATAGATAATAAATGTCTGTTGGGCATTTACTGTATGCCAGGCACACAGACAAGCCATTTACATCACTTAATCTCCACAGCACTCCATGGGGTAGATAGCAATTACAGACCTCAATTTATCAAGTGGGGTAATGAACTTGCTGAGGTCACAGGCAGGAAGAAGAGATGAGATCCTCGTGGTCCACCTGAAGTCTGGTGCTGCCTCCGGGCACCACCCCCCCCTGCACTCAGTGGGCTGGGTGTGTCCCTCAAACGCTCCTTGTCGATTAAATACAAGGTCCCGAGATGAGGAATGACATTTGTCTCACTCTCCTGAAAGCCTGTCGCCTACAGAGCAGGTGCCCAGGACACCTCTGGGGAAAGAATGTATATAAAGATGTCTGTCTGCTACATTGGGCAGGCACTCTGACCTTCTCTCCTGCTGACCCCATCAGTCTGGGTAAGGACAGGTACAATGACATGTGATATTCATTGATGGATATCAGAGGGAAGTGTCAAGGTATCTTAATTGTCAGAAGCAAGAAGCCACAGACCAAAGGGTCAAATCAGGGTCTCTCTTTTTTCCTCATCTGGGACCTACCCAGTTCCCCTGAAGGATGACCCTCTTTGCCCTGTGTCTAAAATGACTTCAGCCCTGCAGGTGGCAAGAAAAATCTTCACTCATCTATCCAAGGGAGCTAATTTGATTTGAACTAAATGGAGGTGGTAATGAGATGTTGCTTTTCTCCAAAACAAGCATGAGACCAAAAATTAACATCAACCATCCACTCGGCTTTGTGGGACCTCAGGATGCAAAGTCAACACAGACCCAACCAAACCCGCTGTGAAGCACTTTAGTATTTATAATAAATATTCCATCTACATGCTTTTTCAACTCTTGGCCACAGCAGCTGTTTACTGGAGAAGATTCAAGCACAGAATCATGCTCTAAGGAAGGTATGAAGCCAGTGTAAATACTGCAGAGAACCTCACTGCTGATACTTTGCCTTTCATGTTCCATGAAAGGGGAGCATGCGCAAAGATTGTTATAACCTCTCTTGGCTATGCTGTGACCATGGTTCTGTATTCATATACAAATTCATATAATTTTGTGGTTGCTTTACAGTGCAAAGGTCACCTAGCTTTTTCTGCACAGGGCCAGGGAATGAATATTAGATAAATAATAGTCATTTTTTAGGACTTTCCTACGTCTCTGTCCTATATTCTCTACTTTTCTTCCTTCCTTCTTTCCTTCCTTCCTTTCTTAAAATGTGTATGAATGTGTTGCCTGCATGCATGTACGTGCAACACTTATGTGCCTGGTACCCGAAAAGGCCAGAAAAGGGAATCACATTTCCAGACCAGAAGTTACAGACAGTTATGAGGCACCTTGTAGATACTAAAAAATGGAAGCTGTCTCCTCTGGAAGAGAAGCCCGTGCTCTTAACTGTCGAGCCATCTCTCCAGGTCCTGTTTAGGTAAACATATAAAAAGGAAATTTTAGCTCAAAAACCATACAAACCCATTAGAGGTCCATACCTGTAGTCCTAGCCCTAAGGCAGTAAGGGCAAAATGGTCAGAGGTTCAGAGTCATCCTCAACTACATAGGGAGTTTGAGGCCAATTAGATGGATGACATCCTGTTTTGTTTTGGTTTTTGAGACAGGGTTTCTCTGTGTAGCCCTGGATGTCTGGAAACTTGTTCTGTAGACCAGGCTGTCCTCAAACTACAGAGCTCCTCCTGCCTCCGCTTTCCAAGTGCTAGAATTAAAGGCATGTGCTACCACTGCCCAGCTGAGATTCTGTCTTTTATTTTATTTTATTTATTTCTATTTCACGTGCATTGGTGCTTTGCCATGGGTGCCAGGTCTCCTGGAACTGGAATTACAGACAGTTGTGAGCTGCCATGGGGTGTTGGGAATTGAACCTGGATCCTCTAAGAAGAGCAGTCAGTGAGCCATCTCTCCAGTTCCTGAGATCCTATCTTAATGAACAAACACAACTGACTAGACTGGGCTTCGCCCACGAGTCCTAACTAAAGTCAGTTGGAAATCCTCCACTGAAGGATACAAAGGCTGAGTCCATTCTCCTGTCATCTGACCAACCTCGGTGGGTTGAACTAACTGACAAGTTCCTTGGGGAAAAGTTCTTGGAATCTCAGAGCCAGAGGAAAATTCAAAGTGGAAACACCAAGGATCCCAGATGGGTTCTGGACAGGGAAGAGGTGGGTGTTACTCCACACCCTGCCGTTGGGATACCTCACAGTACAAAAGAGTTCTCTCTTAGAACCTAGGATGGCATGGCTTCAAGTGTGATTCAAAGGCAGACCCCACCCCACCCCCAGCACGAGTGGTACTCCCCAGTACAACATGAGAAAAAAAAAAAAAGTCTCTTCCAACTGCCAATATTCTTCCTGGATCTACTCACAGAATCATGGATCTAAGTCTGACTTCTCCAGAAATTCCCCATTCCCTGTACTTCCATGAGAACTGAGAACTGATGTAGGTACTACCTATGCCTCGTGAGATTTACTGTGGTAGTGCCCCTGTGGAGGAGAAAAAATAAGCTTCAGTGGGTAGGCTGAATTGAATACTGTTCCCAGGATGCCATGTCAACCTGTGACCTGACAATGTGCCCTTACAGGAAAACAATGAAGCCATACTAGGGTAGGGTTGGCCCTAGCTGCCCCCCCACCCCTGCCCCAGCACTGGGATTGGAACCAGGGCCTTGTGTACACTGGCAGAAGAGTACTGAGCCCTATATCCTGTCAAAATTCTATTCCTATTTAAGGAGTTGCTTGTCTGTGAGCTGGGATTGAACTCAGGACCTTGACCATGCTCACTCAGCCTATACCCAGTAAGCTATCTCCTCAGCCCCCTGATATTATTTTTTATGTTTATTTATTGGGTGGGGGACGAGCATACCACATCATGCATGTGGCAGCTAGAGGACAGGTTCCAAGACCGAATTCTCTCCTTCCACCAAGTAAGTCCCAAGGATTGAACTTGTGTCACCAGGCTTAGCAGCAGGCCCCTTTATGAGCTAAGCCGCTCCCCATTCTGAAGAGAGGGCATATGCAGAAATGAACAGGAGAAAACAAGAGGCATGTCCTTGTGAGAATGGAGGGGAACCTGGAGTGACAGTTAAAAAGCCAAGGGATGAGAAGCGGCAGCGACTGACCCAGCAAAGGAAGGCTTCTTCCCAGTGCCTGCCCACGCTTTGAGTTTAGACCTCTAGCCTTCTGAAGGAAGAAACTCTGGAGGCTTCTTGCTTTGGTTTTAGTTTTGAGATGAGTGGCTTTCATTTGTTTTATTTTGTCTTTACAGGTACACACAGGCATATTGTTGTTGCCTGAGACAGGGTTTCACCTTGTAGCCCAGGCTACCCCTGACCTTGCAGTCCTGAGTGTTGTGATTACAGCCATGGGCAAAAAGGAAGAGAGGTAGGTGTTTGTCTAACATGCAGACTTTCTTCTTCCTCCTCCTCCTCTTCCTCCTCCTCTGTGTTGTTACATTGTAAATAATTGTCCTGCCTACTAGTTTAATAAAAATGCTGATTGGACAAAAGCAGACAGGAAGTGTGGGAGGGGCTACCAGACTAAGAAAACTCTGGGAACAAGAAGGACAGAGCAGAAATGCCACAGAAAAGCCAGAAGATGCAGCGGACAACTATGCTGCTCTGAGAAAGGTACAGAACCGCATGGCTGAACAGGATACGAGTCATGGGTTAGATTAAGAGCAAGAGCTAGCAAGTTATAAGCCTGGTCCCCAGGTCAATCAGCATACAATTAATATAAGTGTCTGTGCGCTTCCATGGGACTATGGGACCGTAGGCCAGAAAGTCTGGGCCAGAAACTTCATACTTCTTTTTCATACCCTCTTCTTTTTCTTCTTCTTTTGGTATTTTGAGACAGGGTTATCCAAGGACTCATTTTGTAGACCAGGCTGGCCTTGAATTCATATCTGCCTGCCTCAGCTAGAATTAAAGGTGTGCACTGCCGTGGCCTAGCCACCTACAGACTCTTAACTGTGGACAGATTTACTTGCTGAGGATATAGGCCACTCATTCTCCCACTGGACTCACATAACCACACAGGAGGGGAGCATCATTATCCTCATAGAGAAGGCTGGGGGCAGAGAGGTGAAGCCTTGAGGTCTCTCATTCCTGGGATTCTAAATCTCACATTCCTAGACACTATTGCTAACTTTCTCCCTGGGGTGCAGCTCAACCCCTCTGTTTTACAGATGAAGGCTCTGAGATGGTGTCATTGCAGGGATCCCAAAGGCTGGGTGCATTGCAGAGGAGCAAAGAGCAGTCAACACTATGACTGCCAGAAGCCAGGGGTCCAGCTGGAGCTCCCTCTATTTGCAGACAAAGGGTGATTGTTCTCCCAAAGGACAGAGCCTGGCTGGGCAGAGGACAGTAAGCTGTGTCCCTGCCCACCATTTAAAAAGGATGGCACTGGGCCAGAAATTAATTAGCTGTCTCAGTTTTGGCAGAGCCAGAGGAAGGATAGTGGTTAATTATAATGAAGCCCAGTGAGCTTATCACAGGAGAAGATTACGGCTGAGACATGGAAATAAAGGGCCCCTGAGTTGAACATGAGTGGGGAGACCAGCCAGGCTACACTTAGCAGTAACTAGGCCAAAGGCCTAGCTTTCATTGGAGACTCAGGGCACAGAGAGCTCTCCACTCCCCGATCCTTGAGTTTGCTTAAGAATGGCTGGATTGTGGGGTGGACTCTCTCCAGGCACCCTGGGAGCTCCAAGAGCAGAATCTGGGGCTAGGGAGATGGCTCAGTTAGTAAAGTGTTTTCTGTAGAAGCATCAGGACCTGAGTTCAATTCCCAGGAGCTACGTGAACAAACTAGGTGTGGTAGTGCTGAGGAGGCAAGACAGACAGATTTGCTGGGACTTGCTGGCCGGGCAGCCAACTTGCCTAAGCCAAGGCTTTTCACCCGTTTCCAGTGAGAGAGCCTACCTGAACAAAACAAGATGGGTTCCTGAGGCTGATACTATGACAGCAGGCTGATATTCGTGTGTGTGTGTGTGTGTGTGTGTGTGTGTGTGTGTGTGTGTGTGTGTGTGTGTGTGTGTGTGTGTGTGTGTATGTGCATGCATATGGAGAGAGAGAGAGAAACCTTCAGTGTGGTGATCAATGCCTGGGGTTCCAGAAACAGGGCATACATGACCTTCCTCCAAACCGTATGTGACAGACTTCCCCACCTCATACCCACTCACAGGGGCAGAGAGACAGAAGGATGAGAAACAGGATGTGGAGACTCAGGTGTGCTTCGGTGGACAATTGCATGTATGAGGCCCAGGGTTAGACACCCAGCAAGGAAGAATGGAGAAGAGGAGGAAGGGACAGTGTGTGGTCCCTGCTTTGATGTGAGGACATAGGGGTCACTGTTGCCAGCCATCAGAGAAAGCTCCCTGGGGGAAAGAGTTACTTACTAAGTGAGAAGACAAGGCTGCCCTGGAGAGACAGCAGCCCGCTATTCTAGCCTGTCTTGCTTCCCTTTTATCTGGTGGCTGTGGGTTTCTGCTGCGGAGCTCAGCAACTCTACAGAGGAAACCAAGTGCCAGCTAGTGAGTTAAGAAATAAAGAGAAAAAAAGTGTTGATACCACCATAAAACTTGTTTACTGATCATTGTGTGTGTTTGTGTGTGTGTGTATGTGTGTGTGTGTGTGTGTGTGTGAGAGAGAGAGAGAGAGAGAGAGAGAGAGAGAGAGAAGATGCTTATTCGGAGGTCAGAGGTCAACTTCTAGGATCTTCCTCTGTTGTTCCACCATGTTTTTTAGGACAGGGTATCTTGATGAACTTGGAGTTCACCCTTTCACCTAGACTGGGGTCTGCCGATCTCTGCCTCTGTCTAGCACTGGGGTTACAGAGGATGCTATTGCTACCAGCTTTTGTGTGGGTGCCAGTCAGACATGGTGGTGCGCGCCTTTAGTCCAGCTCTCATGAAGCAGAGGCAGATGGATCTCTATGAGTTCGAGGCCAATCTGGTCTACATAGCAGGTTCTAGGGCAACCAAGACTACATAGTGAGACTTTGTCTCAAGTGGGGGGGAAAAAGGTGTTTTTTGTTTATTTTTGGTTGGTTGGTTGGTTTTTTTTTTTTTTTTTTTTTTTGGCTACAAGTCTATTCAACACAAAACAATATTCTCCAATTTCACTGAGGCGGCTAATGACATCGATGGCTAAATCTGTGTCTGAAATGGATTTGGTAGTTGACTCAGGCCCAGCCTTGGGTACTACTAGAAACGGTGTTTGTAAAACCCTTTCTGTAGCCTGGAGACTTGAGACAATGTATGGCTTTACAATATGAAAATTGGGTAACTATCTGCCAGCTCTGGGTATGTGTGGGCATGTGGGCATCCTTTGACCAATGTCTGCCAGCTCTGGGTGTGTGGAAATATGAACATCCTTCTTGGCCACTAACATGCCCTCCACAAAAAGTTCATAACCAGGTATATGGGAATTTGACATTTATATGCCATGAAGCCCTTGCC
This sequence comes from Phyllotis vaccarum, assembly GCA_033318265.1. Taxonomy (NCBI): domain Eukaryota; kingdom Metazoa; phylum Chordata; class Mammalia; order Rodentia; family Cricetidae; genus Phyllotis; species Phyllotis vaccarum. The sequence continues at coordinate 47,084,693 of JARWLC010000003.1, forward strand.
CAACGTTTCTCTGCTCAACGGACTTCCTGGGAGTCATGGGCAAATAGGAGTCTTATGCCCAGAGAATGTTTCCCTGATCTTAGGGACAAGTCCCAGTTGGGAAAGGACTTTCTAAAGGGCTCAGAAAAGAAGTCTTCTCCTGGCACCCACCATGTTTAATCACAAATTCTGAACCTCTTTTTTTTTGGGGGGGGGGGGACCGGACAGTTTCTTTGTATAACAGCCTGGCTGTCCTGGAACTCACTCTGTAGACCAGGCTGCCTCAGACTCACAGAGATCCGCCTGCCTCTGCCTCCTGAGTGCTGGGATTAAAAGTGTGCACCACCACCACCAGGCTACAAATTCTGAACCTCTTTTAAAAGGAGGACAGTGTTCCTAAAAGCAAGGCAGCTCTTCTCAGCCATTGTCTAACAAGACTAGAAAGTCCTTTATCACTCTGTCACTCAGGCCCCTCTTTTACGGGATGGGACCTAAGAGGCCCTTAATGTCATTGTATTTAATCCTGACAAAAACAGAGATAGTGATCACTGCCCCAGAACTAGGCAACTGGGAGAGCGAGGCTCAGAGAGGCCAAGGAACTTTCCTGAGGTCACAGAGCCCCATCTGACAGCTCAACCAGACTGCAGAATCCAGGTAGGAAGCTCAAGTCTGACTGGAAAGGACTTTTATGATCAGCTAAGTGAAGATTAACCTTGATCATTGGGATTCCTCATCTGGTCAGTCACAGGCCTTCAGGACAACAGAGGGTAAAGGTGCTGCTGTCTCCCAACAATGCCAGACCAACAACCTGAGTTTGATTCTCAGAACCCAGGTAGAGGTAGAAGAACTGATCGCAAAGTTGTCCTCCGACCCATGTTGTGGAACCTGCCCCTCCCTAAAAAGTTAATTGAATTAAATACTTTTTTAGAACAACACCGAGACCTTCCCCTTCCACTGGAAGAAGAACCTGTCTCCTGTGGAATATAACAACAGCTTTGCTGGTGGGTTTCCAACCTGGTGACTGTTATACCAGACTTACCTACCAGCACCTCACAACTACAGAAAGCCCCCAGAAGGGTAGCCCATGGGATCTTTTTCAGTGATAGAAGCTGAACTAATAAAGACTCAGGCTAAGCTCAGGGCCAGTGAATTAGAGTCTCCTAACACAGAAAAGGATGTGGGCTGTGTTTTGGGGGTCAAGGTTATAAAAGCCATCATGCAGGAATGTTGAGAGAAGGCTCAGCCATCAGAAGCTGACAAGGTGTCCTTGAGTAAATGTCTCTCCTCTTTGGGTGTGTGGCTAATGACATAGATGGGAAGATGAATGGGTTCCCCTGCCTACGAAATAGGCCCATTAAATTGTTCCTGCTGACCAGGAGTGTCTTGGATCTTCTAAGCCAGGAGCTGGGCAGGAAAGCATGTCTGGGATGACTTCCGTGTTAGCCTTTGCCAAGGCAACGCACTGGGCTTTGCTAGGCTGCCCTGGGTGACCTGGAGTGACAAGCCCTGAGGAAGTAAGAGCGTCTCATAGCTACCTGCTCATTTAGCAGCTCTGCTTGCTCCTCTGAGGAGCAATGGAAAATCACAGACACAGGACACTGACAGAGTAAGCATTTGTAACCAAGGGAAGCAGATGTTCCCCCACGGGTCCTACAGGGTCATCTGGCTTGGCCAAGAGCAGCAGCTTCAACTTAATCTTTGTCCCTGGGTCCAAAGTGCTGGGCAGCCAACTCAACAGCATCAGAGAACCAATTTTTCCTGTAATAGTCAGGACCGATGCTGAGGTCACACTAGCATCATCATCGCCTTCTGCCATAAACACCCACCCTCCTAGCGACTGGCCTCTGCTCACCTGCTGTACCCCCACTGAGGCATCTCCCATGCCTGCTTTAGCTTCCTTGATTCATGTGGTGTTTGTTTGCCCCCCCCCCCGACCTTTGGAGCATCTACTAGTCTAGGGCTGAAACTGCAACTCTACACCGCCACTCATGGCTGGTGGTGGCCTGGAATTTGAACCCAGAGCTTCCTAATACACCAGGCAAGCACTCTTCCAAATGAACAGCGTCCCTAGTCCTGTGTCTGGTCTTCTACTGGCTAATTCATTGTCTATCATTTCTCCACTAGAATAGCAGCTCCCGGAAGGCTGGGGCTGTGTGTCTGTCACTGCATCTGGAGATGTGACTCAAATTCAGGAAAAGCTGCTGATTGTGTGTGGGGGGCGGGGGTTCCACCTGCTGGTAATGCAGGTATTGTACTGTGATGCCCAGTTCACAGATGAATGCAAAGTCTTGGATCTGAACCCATTCATCTGCCTCTGAATAATGGAACTGCCTCCTCAGCTGCTGGTGCCACCCCAGGGAAATGTGGAGTTCTATATTCCTGGATGATAGTATCTGCAATCCCCAGGACTGCCCTATGTATTTCCAGCACTACCTTAACTGTGGTGGTACATAGCTGTAATGCCAGGATTTCCACTTTGGAGGTTTAGGAAGAAAGTCAGGTCCATCCCATGATATAGGGTGCCAGAGGGCAGTGTGGCCTAAGAGAGACTGTCTTGAATAAATTTTAATTGAATTCAGGACCTCTGGAAGAACATCCAGTGCTCTTAAGCCATCTCTCCAGCACTCAAATAAATTTTTAAAAGAACCAGTTCTTTTACATTTCAAATCTTCTTATTAAAATTTTAACTCGATTACTTATTTTCATTTTTTTTTGTGTGTGTGTGGGTGTTTTGCCTGCATATATGCATACGTGGTGCCCATGGAGGCCAAAGAAGGCATCCAATCTCTTGGAGCTAGAATTGTAAACAATTGTGAGCCACCATATAGATGCTGGGGATTGAATCCAGGTCCTCTGGAAGAATAGTCAATGCTCTGGACTGCTGAGCCATCTCTCCATTTCAAGAACCTCTTCCTTTTTCTTTTCCTTTCTTTGTTTTTGTCTGTCTTTCACTTTTTTTTAATGCATGCTACCTCCCATGCAAAATATAAGTAGTAAAAAATATACTTAAAATTTTTTTTATTTATGTGTGTGTGTATTGTGCCTATGTGAATTTATGTGTACCATGTCATGTGTGTGCAGCAGCCTGTGGAGGCCTGAAGAGGGAGCCAGACCCCTTGGAACTGAGTTTACAGGAAGCTGTGAATCCCTATGTGGGTGCTGGGAATCTAACCTGAGTTCTCAAGTAGGCTTGTAAAGCCTTCCTAATCACTGGGCCATCTCTACAACCTCTAAATAAATGTAATTCCTAATTTTTAAATTAATAAAGTGACCCACCAGAGTCCTCCATGTTTCCAAGCTCTGCACTTGGTGACAGAGATGCTTCTCCAGAGGAAGGAGACATACCCTTCCTTTCCTGAAGTTGTTCTGGGTTCTGTTGTGGGACAGGGTCTCACTATGTAGTCCTGGCTGGCCTGAACTCACAGAGATCCACTTGCCTCTGCCTCCCAAACAATGGATCAAAGGCATGAGTCCAGCTGAGGTTTTTGTTGTTGATTTTAAGATTTGTTTTTGAAGGGGGTGAGGGGCTTGAGAGATGACCTCGTGTTTAAAAGCATTGGCTGTTCTTCCAGAGGTCTTGGGTTTGATTCCCAGCCCCCACGCAGTGGCCCACACCCATCTGTGATTCCAGTTTCAGAAGATCTGATGCATACGCTTCTGAGCTCCAACAGCCATTGGAATGGTGCAGACACTCATGCAGGCAAATATCAATACACTTAAGTAAAAATAATAAAATATGTTAAAAAAAAGTATCGATGCATATATGTGTGTGCACACTCAGACATAAGTATAGGAGCCTGTAGAGGCCAGAAGAACATGTCAGATTCCCTGGGGCTGGAGTCAAAGAAGCTATAAGCTGTGATGTCCTCTGGAAAACAGCAAGGTTTTTCCTGTTACTGTTGCTTTTTGGCTGGTTTTTCAAGACAGGGTTTCTCTATGTAGCCCTGGCTGTCCTGGAGCTCTCTCCATAGACCAGACTGCTTCAAATTCAGAGATCCACCTGCCTCTGCCTCCTGAGTACCAGGATTAAAGGTATGAGCCACCACGGCCCAGCTCAGGCTCAGCAAAGCTTCTTAAGTACTGAGCTTGCAGGAGCTCCTGGTAGGATTTCTGACCTCATAGGACTTTGAAGCTGCTAACATCTCTTCTTTTCGCTCATCACAGAGACTAGGAGGGCTTATGGAGGACAAGACGCTTCTTCACACACACACTTCCCAGACCCGAGACAAAGCCACTGATTTCTGCAGCTGTGCTGGGAGCTGTAAATCAGTAGAGCACAAGCAGTCACCCCACCCCACCCCACAGCCCCTAACTGGAAACGGGGCGCAAGAGCCTGCATGTTGGTGACGTGCTAATTTAAACCAGGCTTTCTGTTCTACCCTGCGATTACCCTCCTTCCTGTGCTGGGAAGATATTCTGGGGAGCCAATTTGATTCCAAAGTCCCAAGATCCTGAGTTAAATGAAATCAGGCTTTGCCCTTGCCTCTCAAAGTCCAGACATTTGGCAGGGGTGTATGTGTGCAGGGATGAGCTCCAGGGCCAGTGGAGACTCATTCTTGCAATCCCAGCTGAGGTGGGGGAGGCCTCAATTTTTGCTTGTCTTACCCTTCTCTCTCTAGCTGAATCGAATCTCTGACACCACACTTTCACTCAGTGGCTTTCTAGCTTCTGCCTTAGCCCTTTGGCAACAGGTATCCCCCCTTACAGGGCAGCAGCCAGTTCATCCTCAAAGAGCTCTGACTGAGGCGAGGGTCTGTATAGAAACAATGTGAGGGGTGGACAACCATACATATTCAAAATATTCCTAAGAGTGTCATCTAGAGTGCCATGATGGTAGGAGAAATAAAGGTCTGGAGAGATGGCTCAGTGGTTAGGAGTTCACTTCCCACATCAAGACAGCTCACAACTGCCTGTAACTCCAGCTCCGGGGGGGATCTGATATCATCTTCTGACATCCTCAGGCATCTACACACATACATACACACACCCCAGAAACTAAAAAAAATATTAAAGAAGGCCCCAACACTTGTTCCCGTGGGCCCCAGGCTGGATTCTCAACACCTACTGGGTGGTTCTCAACCATGTGTATCTGCAGTTTCAGAGGACGTGATGCTCTCTCCTAGCCTCCTCGGGCACCAGGTATGGATATGGTGCACATGCAAACATGTAAGCAGAACATTCACACATAAAATTAAATAAATGAATCTAATTTAAAAATAAAAGAAAATTATAATAACAGGACTGGAAAGATGGCGCTGAGGTTAAAAGCACTAGCTGGTGTTTCAGAGGACCCAGGTTCAGTTCCCAGTACCCACATGGAGGTTCACAACCGTCCATTACCTCCAGCTCCGTGAGATTTGACACCCTCTTCTGAACCCCTTGGACACCAGGCATGCACACAGCTCACATACATTCATGAAGGCAAATAACCATATCCATAAAATAAAATAAATAGATCTTTAAAAAAATAAAAATAGCAGCTGGGTGGTGGTGGTAGGGCCTTTAATCTCAGCACGAGGCAGAAGTAGACCTGGTCTGCAGAGTGAGTTCCCAGGACAGCCAGAGCTACACAGAGAAACCCTGTCTCTAAAACAAAATCTATGGGCTTTTTGAAAAATTTACTTATTTTTATCTTTTGTGCCAGAAGAGGGGGTCAGTAGAATCCTTTGGAACTGGAGTTATAGACAACTGTGAGCTGCCATGTGGGTGCTAGAACCTGGGTTCTCAAGAAGAGCAGCCAGTGCCTTTAACCAAAGAGCCACCTCTCCAGCCCTACGGGGTTTCCCTTCTCTCTTTGGTTTTGTTCATTTGAAACAAGATTTTAATTCTGTATCTCAGGCTAGCTTACAAGGCAAGATGATTATAAGCTGAAGGCCAGTGTAAAACCCCTCTATAACCCCCCCCTCTGTGTGTGTGTGTGTGTGCGCGCGCGCGAGTGTGTGTACAGAATCAGAGATGGGAAAGAAATACACATAAATGACTAAGCTTTTCTCTGCAGCAGAATTATGGGTAATATCAACCTCTGCTAAATGTCTCCTCAGGTCCTGAAGTAGCTATCTAGTTATCTTTATTATAAAAGAAAGCTTCTAATATTGACCTGGTAAACTTTCCCTGTAGCATCCACCCAGAGCTCCTCCACAGCTTAAACTTCAGCTGGGTGGATGAGAGGTGAGCCTTAGCCCTCCCCACAGCCAGATCTACAAAAATTGCTTCTTTACTTAAACACCTGGTGCTGGTTCAAGTCCCAGGATCTGCCATCACCCTTTCCACAGAGCAAAACACTGAGGCATGCGGAGACAATGTATGCACTGTTTAAGCTCACTCTCTTAGAAAATGTCAGTCTGCCCTAATGTTTGGGCTTTCAGCTTCTGATGCCATACACTGAGGCTTCAGAGAACCTATACAGGCAGAGTGATTAACGATGCCTTGGGATCGAGGAAAGACCTGAATCTAAATTGGATGTGCTTGTCTATAGCCCAGCACTTGGTGGGTCAGAGATCATCCTCATCTTCAACTGCATAACAAGTTCTGCTATAGGAAACCCTATCACAGAACAAAAGCTGGGCTTGTGACCCCTCCATACTCCTCTGCAGTGAGAGGCACCTGCTGCCTCTGAGCCCATGTCCTGGGCTATGAATCAGAATAGAAAGTCCCACTGCAGAATTATGGTGCAGGTTGGAGAATCCCTGGAACCCAGGAAATGCTCGGGGAGAGACTTTCGGTGTCCTTGGAGACTCCTCCTACTCTGCTGTGTCTGAGTCACACACACTCCCCAGGGAATGATCCTAAGACCTAGGAAATGGCAGATTCTGAGCAAGGCCAGCAGATCCTGGCTTCTGCTCACTCTGGCTCACTCTCTCCTCTTCCTGTTTCTGCCCTCCTGTAAGGTCTAACAGGCTTGACTTTCAGAGGGAAGCTGTGGAGGCTGGATCAGGGTTTTGGTTACCTGTCCAGGGTCATAGGGCTCCTCCCATCGCCTGGAACCAGCCTCCAATTCCCCACACTCACTCTCTGACCAGATCCATCTTCTTGACCACCATTCTTCACAGGTGATCTTTCCCTCCACAGACATCCCCTGACTTCCCAGCATAACTGACCTTATCATGGGGCCAAAAACCTCCCCAGACTCCAATTGTACATCAGATTAGCAGCCAGAGCCCCAGAGCCCCAGCACACTGTCTGTCCCTAATACAGCCACTCTGGCCTGTCTCCAAGATACTCCTTAAGTCGCCCCCCCAACCCCCATCAATTCCTTCTGTTGCCTAGAGTCTACAGAACTCCTCCAGCATCTGCGCCTTCTTGGGCACTGTGGAAGGCAGAGACTAAGTTGATGCACTCATCACTGGCTCCCAGAGCCAACAGCAGCTCAGAACATAGCAGATGCTTCTGATAACCACGGGAAGATCACTTAACATCACTGTCAAGGCCTTTTACGCCTTTGTCCTGCAGCCTCTCTACCTTCTGACCACCCAGACCCCAATGAAACTCCCTGCTGGACCTCTACTGTCTATGCTGCTCCTCTGCCTAAGATGCCTCCCCCCACTTCACCCCTCCATATAGCCAACTGCAGTTCCTGATTCCCCACTCTGATCAGGTATCACCTTCTCTGGCTAAATTAAGTCCCTGATCTGGATCCCAAAGCCCTAGGAAGCTGTAGTTGATCCTGGGATAGCATCTAACCTTGGGACTCTGCAGTATGACTATTAGGAGCTAGCTAGAGGTTATCTGAGGCTTGTGCTCAAAGTCTGGGCATCGAAAGCTCTGATGGCCAGGTGTGGTGGTGCACACTTTTAAATCCAGCACTCCTGAAGCCAAGACAGTCTACAAGACGACTTCAAGGCCAGCCTGGTTCTACATAGTGAGTTTCAGGCCAGTCAAAGCTGGCTCAAAACAAAAACACAGAAAAGTCTCAAGGCTGGACAGGTGTAGCAATGATTAACATTAGCAATTTTAATTGTTGGCTGACTGTAAATGTGCACCCTTGCAGGACAACTAGACCCCAGCAGCTGTCCACTTGGCACATCTGCAGAAACTACCGAATTGCCAAATAATCCCAGCCCCAACACACCCTGAAGGCTTAGTACCTTCCAGGTGCCTGCTGGTAGGCTGTTCCCTGCATCACTTCATTAAATCTTCCCAATGGCCTATTGTAAGCACCATGCTTTCCAAATGAGGTATATGAGGTTCAGGAAAGTTGAGCTGTTTGGCCACAGCCACATCAGTAGGATACGTTGAAGATGGGGTAGAAACTGGGCACCACCTGAAAGCACAGCCAAGATCTTCACCTCTGCACTGCATCATCTTTCTGGAATGTCTTCTGGCTGGGAGGAGATCTGAAACCCTAATCTGAACAAGAGAGCAGACAGAGGCAAGCGACACATACTGAACCTCTCTAAACAAGATGGAGCTTCATGCTTCCAAGTTCGAAGGTGTAGTTGAGAACTCTTCCCAGCACCTCAGGCACCTTGGCAACAGACAGAGGGGACAACCAAGACCTTTCATTTGCATACTGCAAAGCCTTCTATAAGCCCTTACCTTAGTGTGTGAGAGAGAAAAAACTGCTGTACTAATATTGCTGTGTCACAGGTACAGTGAGTTGGAGACATTTTACTTTGTTAACTTAGGCAGTGTTGCGAAGGTAGACAAGTACTCTCTCATTTAACTCTATCCCAAGACTATTATCTTAGGCTGGGTTCCACTTCTCTATGGAAAAATCAAAGATGACTTCCGGCTTCTGAGCCTTCTGCTTCCATACCCCTGGGTCTGGGATGACAGCCATGGACCACCACACCCAGTTCCTGGTGTGCTATGCTAGGGATTGAACCCAGGGATTCATACGTGCTACAAAGCTCTCTGTCAACTGAGCTACATCCTATTCTCTCTCTCTCTCTCCCTCTCCCTCTCTCTTTCTCCTTTGAGATAGAGTCTTGCTATATTCTCTAGTTGGCCTTGAACCTACTCTGTAGCCTAGGCCTCAAGGATAGCCTGCCTTAAAATATAGCCAGAGTTCCTGACCACATGGCCGGCCACTGGGGAAAGGAAGAGAGAGCCCATGGCAGTCCTTAGACTCTCTATTAGAAAACACACACAGTGCAAAGACAGGCACCCAAAACCATCCTGGATGTCTCCTTCACCTAGGAGCTTTAGAGATTTGACAAGAAATAATGCAAATACAATCTCATAAGGAATTACAAACTGATGAGTTTGGGACAAGCCCACACGGCCACAACAGTCACAAGGATGATTACCAAATGTGATCTGCAGCATGGAGCCTGTCCCTACTGCATGCTCCGAAGACCCAAGGCATGCTGTACAAACCTCAGCCCATCCCTGTGAGGTTTCAGAAGACTAAATACACACACTCCTCCTGCCTATCAAATTACCTAGTCACAAACTGTGTGTGACAGACACATAAGTGTTGCCTAACTGCCCCAATTCCCTGATGCAAAAGCGAAAGGATGTCAAGGATGATTAAATGTAATGTAGTTAGGCTAGTGCAAACACACACACACACACACACACACACACACACACACACACACACACACACACACACACACACGAGTCCGGTCCTCACCTCAGAAGACTTGGACTCTGCGCGGGACATGTAGGATTTCGAGGAATCGGGGTTGGGGATCCGGGTCTGCAAAGCGTAGTGTCCACACTGACCCTGGGACCAGCCCCCCCCCCCCGCAGTGCCCACGGCCGACTCACCGAACAATGCCAAACATGACGAGCACATTGCCCAACAGCCCCACAGCACACACAGCCGAGTAGAGCGCGGTGATGGCGATGGCTAGGACGAGGGATGAGGCGCTCCGGGTGCCCGGAGGCCCCGACGCGTTGGCGCTCGAGCTGGGGAGGGCGCTGGGGAAAGCGTCCGAGGCGTTGGCGAGGAGCAGGTACTGCAGCTCTGCACGGGCAGAGGGCACCGGCTCCATGGCGCCGCTGCGTCCGTCTCCACCGTGCGCCCTGGGCGCAGGGATCCAGCGAGTGGCGCGCGGACAGCGGAGGCCACGGCCCCGACGCCGCAGGCTGCAGCGCTTGTTCCCGCCTCCTCCGCCCAGCCGGCCGCCCGCCGGTTCGCCCAAGCCCCGGGAGCCCCGAGCCGCTGCGCGCACCACGTGGCTCGGAGGAGGCCGCCAGTCTGCGCCCGCGATCGGGGGGCGGGCGCTGCACCACCAGCTCGGGGGCAGGGCCGGAGAGGCCTCCTGCGTGCTCCCTCGCTGGACTCTGCAGACTCCAGGAGTCCCAAGTCCCACCCGGCCTCCCGCCCCACCCCGTGCTACTTTGGAGGAACCTGGATGCGAATCCCGCCTCCCGCCTCTGCATGGACGAGGGGAGTAACCTTCAGCGAGTCGCTTAAGCACTCTCAAGTTCATTCTCTGTACCTTCAAGATGAAGGAAATCTCCCTGCCACCTTCCTAGAGTTTGGAGAAGATGAAGACCACGGAGTAAAGAACTCAGATTTCTTTCATGCGACTCGGTGTTGTGTGCACTCTACTCCCCCGCCATGGCTTCTCTCAAAACAGTCAAGTGATTCCTGACCAAGAGGCGTCAACAAAACTGTCTGGTTCCCCCAAAAGATGCTAATGAAAACTGGTCATAAAACCAGCTACAACCTCATAGGGAGACACTGAAAATGGACCCACTTGAGTCTGTAAGGACTTGCACAGGAGACAGCAGATGTAATACCTTCAAGGTCACTGGCATCTCATCACATCAAGCTGAAAAGGTCACAACGATCAGGGCAGCTGGGTGTGTGTTACTAGAAACACAACTTTCCAGTCTGGATCTGTGCTCTGAGCTAGCAGGCTGCCTCAGCGATAAGGTGAAAGCTTGGGGGAGGGAAAAGGAGATCCATAAACATCCATTATCAGCCATGCTTTTCTACACCTCATTCATTAGCTCCACAGATTCTCTGAGGCAAGCCAATTGGTGGACATAATCAGATGAAGGCCGGGCTCCCAGAGGCTTACAGCTCGGAAAGGGAATCGTAAATCAATCAATCAATCAATCGTAAAACTCATGGTTACTGAAACTCTGGGGGGGGAGCTATGAACACATTCCCCCTCCCCCCACTCAGAATAGGTATCCTAAGGAAATGACACTTGAGTTGAGGTGTGAATTGGGGGGGGGAGACTAACTTAGAGAAGAAATCTGAAAGAGCATTCTAGAAAAGAAAAACACGTACACGAAGGCTGTACAGTCAAAGGAACTGAAGACAGTCGTGAGTGTAAGATGGAGATCCATAATGGGCAGGATATGAAAGCCCATTGTGCTGGGTTGGTGTGTTGCCCTCAATTTGACTAAAGCTATCTGAGAAGAGGGAATCTTAATTGAGAGAATGACCCATAAGATTTGCCTGTAGGCAAGTCTGTGGGCCATTTTCTTGATTGATGATTCATGTGGTGGCATCGGTGCCACCCGTGGGCAGCCACTTCTGGGCTGTATTAGGAAGCAGGCTGAGTAAGCCAGTAAGCAGTGTTCCTCTGTGGCTTCTGCTTCCGTTCCTGCCTTAGGGTATGGGTTGTGATGTGGAAGTGTAAGCCAAATAAACCTTTCCTGGTGTTTCAATACAGCCATCCAAACCCTCAGATAAGCAACTTACACGGGGCTGAGAGAGGGTCCGGTGGTTAAGAACACTTGCTGCCCCTGCAGAGGATGGGAGCTTAGTTCCCATCACTCACATGCCTTTCAATAGTCTGTACTCTGGTTCCAGGGGTTCTGGAACTCCTTCTTCTGGGCTTCATAGACATGGTATGCACACGGTGCACATACATTTCTGCAAGTTAAAACTAACCAAACAAAAAAGATCTCCCAGAATGGAGGTGCAAACCTTTAATCCCGAGGCAGAGGCAGGAGGATCTTTGTGAGGTCAAGGCCAGCCAGCTCTACACAGCCAGTTCCAGGGCAGCTAGGTCTATCTAGTGAGACTCTGCCTTAAAAACAAAACCACCTTGGGACCACTTGCACTGTTAGAAGGGGCAGAAGAAGGGGGTGGAGTTACTTAACTGACTCTTTCCATACTCATCCTCAAACCCAGATCCCGAGCCATCCTTTTCCTTACAGTTCCCAGCCATTCCAGAACATCCTCTCTACCAAACTGTTGTGTACCTGGGAAGTCTATTTCTAGTCAAATCGAGGAGCAAAGACCAAAGAAAAATCTACCCAAGTCTAGTTTGGTTATTTGCTTTAGTTACTTAAGGGAGCTTGGGTGCAGGCTTATCTACAGTGGTGGGAATGCCATGGGCAGTTTCATCACCAAGCAAAGCCCCTCACCCCACTCATAGAGGATAAAATCCCTGGCACATCTCACAGGCATCTACAACACTGAAGGGTCTCCTCTCCCCAACAACCTTTTGCTGTTTATTTGACCTGAGCCAAGAAGTTCAGAGTCTGTTGTAATTTTTTATTTTTTAAGACAGGGTTTCTCTGTGTGTAGCCCTGGCTGTCCTGGAACTCTCTTTGTAGACCAGGCTGACCTTGAACTCATAGAGATCCTTCTGCCTCTAGAAGGATTAGAGGAAGTGCGTCACTAGGGGTGGGCTTTGAGGTTTCAAAATCCCAAGCCAGGCCCAGTGGCCCTCTTTCTTCCCCCCCCCCCCCCCCCCCCCCGTGGTCTGGATACAGAACTCTGAACTACTTCCCTAGCACCATGTCTGCTGGCCATGATGGGAATGGGCTAAAGCTCTGAACTGTAAGACAGCCCCGATTAAATGTTTTCTTTTATAAGAGTTGCCTTGGTCATGGGGTCTCCTCACAGCCTAAAACAATGAGTAAGACAAAACACAGTCATTACTGTGCACCAAGCACCGTGGCAAGTACTTTATCTAGGCACCACCACTTAACAGGGGCGTCTTATTGTCATCCCACTTTGCAAATAGGAAAACTGAGGTTTGACACTAAATTATTCCATATGGTAGCTATGGCCATGTGATCTTTTTCACCATCTTGACCAAGTCTGATGGACACTCAAAGTCAGGAATGGGCTGGTCCTGTTCGATGCTCGGGAAATGTCATTTGAAATGATAAAGATCCCACGGTAGATAGAAGTAAGGCTGTATTGGGGCTTCTCAGTTCTGTGCTCTTGGGTAATGTCCTGTGTTCTGAGTGAATGTTGGTAGGAAAAATTCCCTCTCTCATTCCCTCCCTTGAGTCATTTACCGAGACACTTATTCTTTCTCAGGAAGAACAGAGCCAGGGGCTGGAGAGATGGCTTCACAGTTAAAATCCAGTATTGCAAAAGAACTAAATTTGGCTCTCAGCATTCATGTTGGGAAGCTCACAACTGCCTGTAACTTAAGCCCCAGGAGAAGAATTGGACACTGAAGCTCTCTCTCTCTCTCTCTCTCTCTCTCTCTCTCTCTCTCTCTCTCTCTCTCTCTCTCTCTCCTCACACACACACACACACACACACACACCCCTAAAAGAAATACTTTTTAATCTACTTTTATTTTATGTGCATTGATGCTTTTGCCTGCATGTATGTTTGTGTGAGAGTGTCAGATCTTAGAATTACAGATAATTGTGAACTGCCATATGGGTGCTGGGAACTGAACTCAGGTCTTCTAGAAGAGCAGTTGATATTCTTAATCACTGAGTCATCTCTCCAACCCCTGGAAGAAATATTTTTAAAAATACTTCATATATGTTTTTTTAAAGAATACACCCAGAAAGCTCCCCAAGGCCACTTTCCTCTTCATTCTCTGAATACTCAACATGCGTCTCTGTCCTACTATCAGCTAGATGAACACCTCCCCAACCCCAATGCATGCATACATGCAGGTGTTCCCATTCAACTATCTGAGGACTTGTTTATTTTTTATTTTTTAAGATTTATTTATTTATTATGTATACAACATTATGCCTCCGTGTATCCCTGCACACTAGAAAAGGGCACTAGATGTCATTATGGATGGTTGTAAGCCACCATGTGGGTGCTTGGAATTGAACTCTGAACCATCTCTCCAGACCCTGAGGACTTGTAAAACAATGATTTTGCTATGATCATATATGCTGCTAAGCACCACCCCCATTTCAAATGGCCTTGATACACTCAGAGATTTGGTGTGAAGGGGGAAATGGGGACATGGAAGAGAAGGATTCTTCTGACTTCCAAAGCCTCTTCCCAACCCATCCAACAAACCATGCTTTCTTCCCCCTCCTATACCAGGACTTTTAAAAATTCCTTTCTGCCACTTGAAAGATTAAGTCACTACCCTAGGCTCTTAATATCCATTCTTAATGTGTAATTCAAATTAATGGCTTGATTTCTGGATTAGAGTATATAATTCAGTGATGGAATGCTTGCTTAGCTGGTATACCCCAAGGTTTGAACTCTAGCATCTCAAAATAAATAAATGTCCCAAGTTCCTGTAAACTCCTTACTGACACTCTCACACACCCCAATAAGGTCCAGCTTTATTAGTCATGGTTCTCTAGGGAAAGAAAACCGGCAGAATGTATTAAAGAATATTGCTCCAATTGGCTAACATCATATGGTGGCTGTATCCCAACAATGACAGTCTCACACTAGAGAGACTAAGGACTAGGTGCTCAGGACTCCCCATCTGGTGCCAAAGGCCGAGTCCTAAGGCCTAGTGGCCTGTATTCTGAGTGGAAAGCATAAGCAAGCTGGCTCCAATGTCTGCGAAGGTGGAAGAAGCTTCAGCAACAGGGAGAGTGGAGACTGTATGGAGAGTTTTTGGCCTATCAATCCCCGTGGTCACAGCTGCTTAGCCTCCCTAAAATGGCTTAAATGCTTATATTAATTACATGCTGTTCAGCCTGTGACTCAGGCTTATTGCTAACTAACTTTCACATCTAGCTACATAGCTGATAGCTTACCTATTTCTTTATATCTTGCTTCTGGGGTGGTTGGATCACATCTCTCATGACTCTGCCCTCCTTCCCCTATATCTCTGCTTGGATTTCCCGCCTACTTTTAAGGTGCCTTGCCATAGGCCAAAACAGTCCCTTTATTAACCAATGGTATTTACCACATACAGAAAGACATCCCACATCAAGAGACCAAGTAAGAAAGCTTTCTTTCTCCCAAGTCCTTGTATCTGGACAGAAAGCACTGCTCACATTTAGAGCAGGATTTCTCTCATTGATTAAGGCAATCAAGGCACTTTCATAGGTCAACCTGACATAAACAATCCTTCACTGAGACTCTTTCCCCACAGGATCCTAGACTGTGTCAAGTTGATAATCAAAACTAACCATGACATGGGCCCTGTTGGTCCTTACATCTACCCTTCTTCTTTGTGTAACTTCCCATGGATTTCTTCATTCTCAGCATTGGCAACAAAGTGTTACTGTGTAGCATTTTAACAGCTCTTACAGTGTAACCTTGGCTGACCCAGAACTCAATGTGTAGTTTGAACTAGCCTTGAACATACGATCTTCTGGCCTCAGCCTCCTACAGACTGGGATTGAGGCATGCAGCAGCTCTGTTCATTACTGTCCATCTAACTTGGCATGCCCTGACTCTCAGGTGCTACCTGATAATACATGAAACTACTCATTTTGAGGAAGGGACAAAGCAGATACAGCTCAGTACAGACCTGAGATTTCTTAGCAGCCCAAACCTTCTGCTTCAGAGATGCTGGGTTACAGATTGGACTGTCCTCTGCAAGCCCACATGTTAAAAACTCAGTTCCCATGCAGAAAAGTTCACACATGAAGCCTCTGGAAGGTGACTGAATCGTGACAGAGTCACTCATCAATGGTGAAGTCATAGCATGATAGCTCTTTGGGGTGGGGTGGTGGAGACCCTTAGAATCAAGGCCTAGTTGGAGGAAGGAGGTCACTGGTGATGTGCCTGTGAAGGAGAGATCTTTTTCCCAGCCAGTTTAGATGGTTTCATTTCTCTCTGCATCCTGGCTACCATTAGATGCGCAGCTTTGTTCCCCATGCCCTATGCCAACACCACCCCTGCACTATGAGGCTCTGTCAAAATGACCTTCTGAAATCAGAAGCCACATAAATAAACCTTCCCCCAGGCACAGAGGATTGAGGAACAGCCAGGACTACATAGTGAGACCCTGTCTTAGAACAAAAAAAAAAAAAAAAAAAAAACCAAAAAACAAAACAAAACAAAAAAAACAGTAGTGGATAAAACCAATCCTCGTTTATTTATTTGTTTATTCTAATGTACTGGTTGGAGAACAAGCCCAGGACTTCAGCACAGGCAAATGCCCTACCACTCTACTATGTCCCCAGCCCCTACAGTTAAAGGTGTTTAACTCGGGTATTTTGTCATAGCCACGATCAAATGCCAATTGCATTGCTTTTTAATGTTTCCATTTTATGTGTATGGGTGTTTGTGGCCTGCGTGGCTGTGCACCAAATATATGAAATGTCCATGGAGGCCACAAGAGGGAGAGCATTCCCCTGAAACTGGAATTACAGGCAGTTGTGAATGACCACGTGGGTGATGGGACTTGAACCTGGATACTATGGAAGAGTAGTTAGTACTCCTAAGTGCTGAGCTCTCTCTCCTGTGGGGATATGTTTCAAATATAATAAAAACAGTCGGAAATGTCAGAGGGATCTACCCACAGTCAGTCTAGGAGGATCAGACAGTGGTAACTCACACCTTTAATCCCAGCACAGGGAATATCCTGGAGTGGTGACCTACACTCTTAATCCAATCAAATCTGAGTGTGAGGTCATTTTAGTTTACAGAGGGAGTTCCAGGCTCCCAGGCAGGCAGTGGTGGTGTCACGCCTTTAATCTTAACCAGGATGTGAAACAACTGAGCAAAGCAGGTATTTAAGGCAGGCATAGAAAGACAGAGCAGGCAGAAGAAGCCATGGCTCACACTGTTAGTCCCAGCACTTGGGAAGCTAGAGGCAAGAGAATCTCTGTGAGTTCAAAGCCAGCCTGGCCTTCAAAGTAAGTTCCAGGACTATTACACAGAAAACTCTGTCTGGAAAAAAACAGAAACAAAAAAAGAAAACAAAGACTGGAGGAGATGGACCTGTCCTCTGATATCTCAGACTGTTTTTATTATATTTGAAACATATCCCCACACTCTCCAGTTACCATTCACATGTGCATTTTAAATGAAAAATGCTAATCCCCAATACCAAAGCTTTTGTAGCCTCAGCTTTCAAAACACTAAGTCTTCTATGACTATAGCATGGCATTCAGGGGCCTCCCCTGCCCGACCCCACCTACCATCACAGGCTTCTACTACGCTCTTCTCCTCCATTCCTCTCCACAGCCAGGCACTTCCTTCTGAGAAGTTTTGTTGTTTATTTTCTGTTTTGGTTTTTTCCTAATATTTAAAAGAAATCATATGTACAAGTATGCATCTATGTATAAGTACATACGCGTGAGTGCAGGTGCCCACACAGTCCAGAAGGGGGCATCAGATCTCTGGAGCTGGAGTTCCAGGCAGTCATGAGCCACCAGTTTACTACCAATCACACTGAGCTATCTCTCCAGCCCTTGTTCTTTTCTTCTTTAAAAAAAAATAAGTAAATAAAAGGCATTGCCAGGCAATGGTGGCTCGTACCTTTAATTCCAGCACTTGGGAGGCAGCAGCAAGCAAATCTCTGAGTTCAAACCCAAGAGAACAAGTTCCAGGATGACCAGGGAATAACCAGAGAAACCTTGTCTTGAATAAATAAATAAACATTAAAATAAAATTAAAAACAGGGTATTAATCTTGGCCAAGGGCATTCTGCACCCTGTGGTAATCCTTCTGCCTCAATTTCCCAAATATTACAATGACAGGCATGAGCTATCATTTCTAGCCTGAAGAGTTGTGTGTGTGTGTGTGTATGTGTTCCAGGATGATCTTTATTTTGTAAGACTTATTTTGGGCTGAAAGGTCAGAGGTGGATCAGCAATTAAGAGTTAAGAGTGTAACAGATCCCCAGGCCTTAGCACAACTGACGACATGTTAAAGGCACCATTCTGACCTTAAAACCCTGCATGTAGGTCCCAACACCTTCCAAAACACAAATAAAGACCTAATCCACCAAAGACCTACTCCATAGTTCCAGAAAATCCCTAAATGTACTAACCTGCTTCTGCAATTCTGCTTCTTGAACTGAAGAGTGACAACCAGGATGTGGTTTTTGTGGATACACATGCAGGCAAACACTCATACACATAAAATAAAAAAGTGACTGGGCAGTGATGGCACATGCCTTTAACCTCAGCATTCAGGAGGCAGAGGCAGATGGAACTCTGTGAGTTTTAATGGTCAGGACGGTTAAACAGAGAAATTTTGTCTTGAAGCAAACAAACAAAAAGGTGAAGTGGAATCTGGGGAGATGGTTCAGTGGATAAAGTACTTGCAAGAGAGGAAGACGTTGGAATCGAGCAGGAAGGATAAGATGAATGAAGGCTGGAAAGATGGATAAACACTTAAGAAGGTATACTGCTTCATCTGATGCCCTGGCCTCCACAGGCACCTACACTCGTGTTCACACTTACATACATGGAATTTCAAATGTAAAAAAATTAATAACAATAATAATAAAGTAAAAACAAAGAGTCATTTCATGTTTGTGGTCTACTGGAGGTCTTGCTCCAGAAAGGTTCAATGACCAGGAACAGATGTGTGAAGTTAGCACCAAGAAAGAATTATGACCACCTGTTGTGATTCAAACAAGTGGCCCCGGAGGTTTGCATGAACAGATTTACAACCAGTTTTTACTTCCTGCGTTTCTAAAAATGGTTACAAAAATTACCAGTTTGTTTCTTGCCTCTTCTCCCTTCCCATCTCCCAGCTCTCCCACTGGTAGCCACTATGCTTCTGAACTCTCTCTACAATCAAAAGCATAAGCAGTTTTGCAAGCTCCAAAGGAACTTTTGACTAGGCTCACTAACAGATAGAACAATGTGCCCAGTTGGCACATGTGCAGTTCCAGCATCGTGCAGGATGAGAAACAGTTTTGTCTTTTGTGATTAACATTTACATCTGGTAGGGTCTGGGCTCTCCCAATGTACTCATTAACCAAAGCTGATCAATCCATTCCATATTCTGTACTACCCTATCTCGTCCAGGGACATACCAGGTTTTCCTTTTATCCTATAGGCAACAAAACTGGCAAACTTATTCTCAACAGTTGAGACTACTTGTCCCTTGTCCTTGTGTCTATCTCTCTTAACTTCTTAGAATTTTGCAACAGCATCAGAAATGAGGGAACTGTGGGTGTCTATGATTTTGCTTCCTGTTCCTTGAAGTTTTCATTCACTATTTTGGGAGTGTTTGGGGGCTTGGAGGTTATAGACAGGGTTTCTTTGTGTAATCCTGGCTGTCCTGGAACTACCTCTGTAGCTCAAGCTGGCCTTGAACTCACAGAGTCTATCTGTTTCTGCCTCTCAAGTGCTATGATTAAAGGTATGTGCCACCACTGTGCGGCCTTCCATTAACTCTGATACCATCTATTTAATAGCATTTTTTAAACTTTATTTTATCTGAATTGGTGTAAGGGTATCAAATCTCCTGGAACGGAGTTCAGACAGTTTTCAGTGCTGGGTATTGAACCTGGGTCCTCTGGAAGAGGAGCCAGTGCTTCTAAACCCTGAGCTATCTCTCCAGCCCCCAGCATTTCTTTAGAACTCTTATGGTTAAAAATCATTCTTTCCAGAACAGTTATGCAAATATGTAACATTACACTTTGTGACCTACTGTGACTCTTAGCGTATCATAGTGACAGCAAGGAGAGCATCTGGCATCCACATTCCCGGGGTCACGCTCAGAATTATGCAGCAAATTGTCCACAGCTCCTTGCCAAGTTCATACTCAGAATTGTGCAACAAATTGTCCACAGCTCCTTGCCAAGTGGTTCAGGATCTCCAAGGTCTTACCACAAAGCGAGCAGCTCTTGCTATTCTCAGGCATTGAAGAACTGCCTCTGCCAGTCGATACAAACTCATACAGTCCTGTTGGCTCCTGTTTATAGAGAACCTGCATTGACCAAGTGCATTGTGGGTGGTGTCACTTGGTCCTCAAGCCGTCATGTAGTCATGAGCATCTGCTATATATTCAGTCACAGAAGACTCATGTGGCAAGCAGAAGACCCTGAGTTCATCCCTTGTTCCGAAAGAAGAAAAGAAAAAGTAAACCCATTCATCTCATCTCTAGATTTTCCTGAACAACTGAGAAATCTCACATTATTAGGTTGGATGAGTTTGAAGCCTCAGCCTGGCTCTCAGAAGAGGTGCCTGGTATGTGTGACCCAATCCTAGTCTCCTGCCTCCCAAAGTCTGGAAAGTTCCCCAGATCTGACACCTGTCCACCCTCTTTCCCCAATACCTAGGGGGTCACTCCTTTGCAAATCAGGAAATTCTTGGGGGGGGTGAGAAAATGTCTTGCTAGGTAGCCCAGTCTGGCCTCGAACTCACAGTTCCCCTGCCTCAGTCTCTCCTAGATACTGGAATGTAGGCATGATTGCCACACCTGTCTCCATTTCCACCTTTGCTACAGTACAGAGCAGACAAAGCCCTTCGTATCTAACTGGAGAATTTAGTCTGGGCTTTGTGTTTACCCCTATCCTTGACTTCAGGAATAAAAAGCAAAACTGGATGGGAAATCCTAGGCCACCCAGGGCATCAGAAGGCGGCAGCCATGGAGCATCAGAAATCACAGAAAGAGTCAGAACTGAGAGGAGACTCCCTAGGGAAGCTATTAGCAATTTAGTACGTGGGAATGTGGCTCCCACCTGCCAGAGAGACAATCTGCCTGATGGAAAATACAGCAGCTGGCTTGCCTCTTGGCAGTTCCCCTGGGCTGCCTTGCAGTCCAGCTCCATCTGTGAGCCCCAGGAGGGAAGAGGAGCACGTAAAGATAACCATAAAATAATAACCACTTTCATCTGAAAAGCACTTTTGGCTCTACAGAGCACTTGCAGATTAGCAACTTCTTTTGACGCCATTCCTGACACCGAGGTCAGGTTTCCTTATTTCATCTTGCAGCCAAAAAAAACCAGACATTTTCAGAACCTGGATGAGATGTAGGACACCCAACAATGGAAAGGAAAAATCAGGGTTAGAAACCACCATCCAGTTGCTGACTGTAGACTCTGAGACTCAGGGAAGTGCCTCTGACCAAGACCCATGGCATGCATATGTGGAGCCCTCAAAGAATTAATACAAATACTACATTAAAAACAAAAAGGAGGCTCATTCTTTCTTGTTTTGTTTTATTAGTACTGGGATTTGAATCCAGGGCCCCTGATCTGCTAAACATGCGTTCTATCACTGAGTCACACTTTCAGCTTCTAAGACTAATTCTTTTTTCCTTAAATTTTATTATTATTATTTTCTATTCATGGGTATTTTACCTGCTGTATTTCTGCACACCACTGTGTGTTTAGTGCCTAATGGAGGCCAGAAGAGGACATTGGGTCCCCTGAAACTTGAGCTAGAGACAGTTGTCCATTCACTATGTGGGTTCTGGGAATTGAACCCAGGTCCTCTGAAAGAACAGTCAGTGGTCTTAATCATTGAGCCACTTCTTGAGCCCTGAGATTAATTATTGACTACTCCCTTTATCACCTTAAAAAGTTGTTTTAATTACATCTTGTGTGTATGTGTGTGTGTGTGGTACATGTGTATGTGTGTGTGGTGTATAGTACATGTGTGTGTGTATGATACGTGTGTGTGTGTGTGTGTGTGTGTGTGTGTGTGTGTGTGTGTGTGTATGGTACATGTGTGTGTGGTGGGATTTAGGTATCAGCTGATAAGGTCGGAAGACACTTATCCAGAGTCCCAGGCTCCTGAAGGAGGAGTGACCAGCCCCATTCAAGAGGGGCTGCTGGGATCTTGGGGGCCCCGTTTGTTCCTGCCTTCTAGAGAGACTAGATCAATGTCCATCGCTCGTCCATCCAATTGTTCAAATATATTCCTAAATTATAGCCTGTTATTGTGAGTTTTAATTTATTTACCAATAAATATTTATCTTATATTAATATATCTTAAGTGAGATTTACCTCCATATGTATGTGTGTGTATGGTGTATGGTACGTGTGTGTGTGTGTGTGTGTGTGTGTGTGTGGTGTATGGTACGTGTGTGTGTGTGTGTGTGTGTGTGTGTGTGGTGTATGGTACGTGTGTGTGTGTGTGTGTGTGTGTGTGTGGTGTATGGTACGTGTGTGTGTGTGTGTGTGTGTGTGTGTGTGGTGTATGGTACATGTGTGTACCAGATCAGTGGACAACTGGTGGGAGCTGGTCCTCTCCTTCCACCATGTAGGGCCTGGGATTCAAACTCAGGCTGTCAGTGGCCTCTATCTGCTGGGCTTGCTCCCTCGACAGCTGCCAACTCCTATCATAACCTTCAACCGACAGACCAAGCAACTGCACCACCAAAGTCCCTCTGGGTGAACCAGTAAGTTTATTGGGGTTACTGCTGGGAATATGGGTGAAGGGTGACTTACAGGTGTGTGGACAACTCAGATGGGTCACTAAAAACCACCCCCAGCATGAGTCACAGCTTACAAAAGCCAGATCCCTGGAAGTCCCTGACCCGCTCAGAGAGCATCCAACACTCCCCCCTCCTCCCCCCATCTGTTTCCCCCAGCACTTCCTGCTTACACAACTTTGGAGGCAAGGGGCAAAGTGCTCATGAGTGGCACAGTGCAGTGTGGAGGTCTTACATGTCTATGTAAGAGTCGGTTCCTCCTTCCCTGTGTGGCTCTCAGGGATCCTGACCATTATGGTTGGCAGCAAATGCCTCTACAGGGAACAAGCTTCTGGAGTGTTGGCTCATTTGTTTGGTGTAGAGGTGACAGGGCTTGCAAGGAAGGGACGGAGCAGAGCATCAGTGGCAGATCTGTTGGCCCGATGACTCATGGGGCGTCTGAGGCGGAGGCCTAGATGCCTGTGTGCAGAAGGTAAGGAGCCCTAAGCTTGAGCCTAGCAACCCAGCAGTCATGTGTGGGGAGAAGAGCCTTCTCTAGATTTCTCCATTAAAACGGTATCCGAAGTCCCCCTAAGAGCCTCCTGTGGCGGCAGACAGTCTGAGGGTAAACAGGCTCTGAAAACCTCCATCTGGTTCCTGGCCTTTCGTTTTTCTTCCACAGAAATCAATTCTCCCCCTTTCCGGGACCTTTTTGGCTTCCGGACCTCCTCGGCCACATTTGGGGATTCCTGTCTTCCCTGCTGGGGTTCCAAGGGCTTGCCCCTACCTTCTTTCTTTGGGCATAGGATATGCCCAGCCTACATTGTCCACGCACTAATGCACAAGGTATACAGAAAGTGCTGGCTGATGACCTTGTCAGCCAGGTTCTCCCAAGACACTCTTTATTTTTTTATTTTTTATTTTTTCCCTTTCGGTTCCTCCTCAGCTCCTTCCAATAGAGCATGTGCAGTGCCCTAGGCCTGAAGCAAACACTAGGGAGCTAGATGACACTCCAAGTTGACTTCCTGCCTTTGGTGGGTCTCTTCCAATCCCTGCAAAGAGCCAGTCTGGCAGTGAGCCAGGGTGATGTGTCACCATAACTATAGAGCTAGGACCCAGGGATTTGTATTCTGTCACCAGACACATGGAATGGCAGCAACAGAAAGCAAACTCAGGACCATCCAGCACCACATTCCTTTCGCCTACAGAAAAGGAAGCTGAGGTTCAGAATGCTAGAGGGACACAGTACATGGGGAATTAGCAGAATACGGAAGACAAGTCCCCTGAGTCTGGTAGCATTTTGACTCACACTAGGTGGGGTGACCACAGTCAATTGTACATCCTTAACAAAACAGCAGGAAGTCTGGAAGGGCACCATCCTCATTCAGAAAGGAGGGATCCTGGACCCAGAGCTTCAAACTTCTTTTTGCTCTCCAAAACCACACAAGAGCAAAAAACTTCTCAAAAGTGTGTGTGTGTGTGTGTGTGTGTGTGTGTGTGTGTGTGTGTGTGTGTGTGTGTGTGTCCAGCCCTTATATGCATACAATAGCTGAATTGAGGGCTTCCAAGGGGCTTGGCTCCATGTCACATGATCCCCATGAGAGCTGGATTAGAACCTAGATCTCTAGTTCCATAGATCCTCTTGGCCAAGGCATAAACCATTTTGTGAAATGTTGAATACCTGGTGATTCAGTTTCCTCAAGCAGGGAATGACAGCATCTGGACCCCAGCCCCTGAAACTCATCTGCAAGGCCTTCAGAGGGGTTCTCAGAAGAGGCTGTGTGATGTTGGAAGCCAGCATCAATGGGAGAATTTTTTTGTTTTCTCTGTTTGCTTCCAAACAGCTCGCCCCCAGGTTTACACAGAGAGGAACCCAGGAAGGTACCATGGCAACTGTAGCGACTCCAGGGAGCTGAAATTATCTGACTTGGCCAGACTGTCAAAGCACATCACCCACAGCCTGCCCTCTTACAAGAGTGTCAGGATAGATCCCAGGCTGGTCCGGGCGATGTTGGGGAATCTTGAACAAATCACTTTCTCTGAGAATGCTCCTGCCCTTCTCACCCAGCACAGAAAATAGAGACAAAGAAAATAACCAATATTCTGATTACTGGAATCAAAATTCTGAAGAATTAGATGCCCAGAAGATAATGAATTTGGAAATGTTATCTGTAGTGTTGCACTCTACAATGTGAGAGGTTCTTACTGCCTAGTAAGAATGTTTGCTAGGCTCGGGTGTGCAGAGCTCTTTATATGCGTAGAATAATTGGCCCCTCCCACTTCCTATAGAAAGGGTATATTAGACACCATGCGGGGCAGTGCAGTGAACCCTACATGAATCTGTGTAGCCTGGAAGACACAATGGTGACAGCTGGCTTAGGAGATCCATTGAGAAAATTGCTGGGACTCCAGAGAGACAGAGACAGACCATGGATTGAATCAAGCAGTCATGGGGAGGTTTGTCTGGGGAAGAGGCAAGTGGGCAGAAAATTGATCCCTATGCCACAGCTGTACCCCGGATGCAGCCGCCTCTGGGAAGGCACACATTTCCTGGATTCCAGTTATTTATGGCTATTGTCAACTGGGACTCTGGTTACACAAGCCAGAAACTCATGCAGCTGATTTAAACAGACAAAGGGGATGTGTTTGTTGTAAGGGAGCAGGGATGTTTATAAATCCCCAGCAAGAATGCAGACCCAGAACCAAGAAGAATGAGAAGCATGTCCAAGGGACAGGGTCTCTGCTACTCACCTACCCATGCCCCAGCTCTTCCCTACTGCACTCCTTCCATAGGCCAGCCCCTCTGCACTGTAGACACAGTGGTGCATGATGAGTCTGACCCACAGTTGGGGGTTTCCCACTCAGCTGTCACTCAGGAGTTAGGATAACCCATGAGCATGGTTGCCCAGGGCTTTCCTGCGGTTCCCACAGAAACTTCTCAGGCCCTGAAAAACTGGGACAGTCACCCTATCCGTGCTCAGGACAAATTTAGATAATAAGTATTCAGGGTAGGATTTGAACAGCCACTTCAGCAGGCCGAGGCTCAAACCAAATCCCATTTACCCTACTCTACACTGCCTTTCACATCGGCTTCCTCATCAACATGAGTTACCCTCTGAGATTATCCTGCTCACTTACAAGCTTCAGCCATTTCCCCAGCCTTATAATGTGGACCCCAGAAAGACAAGAGACCTTATCTCTCTTATTCATCACTGTGTCCCCAAGACAGAGATAAAGACCGCCTCCATGGGGCAGGGAACATGGCTCAGTGAAGAGGAGCTCTGGTTACTCAAGAGGACCCAGGTTCAATCCCCATAGTCACATGGAAGCTCACAACTGTCTGTAACTCCACTTTCAGGAGATCTGATGCCCTCTTCTGGCACAGACATAAAAATAACCAAACACTCATACACAAAACATAAAATTAAAATTAAAAGAACCAGGGCATGGTGATGCATGCTTTTCATCTCAGCATTTGGAGGCAGAGGCAAGTGAATCTCTGAGTTTGAGGCTATCCTGGTTTACAAAGTGACTTCCAGGACAGCCAAGTGTTGTATGAAGTTTCTAGCCAGGACTTGCCCCAAGATCCCAGACCAGCAGTCCCAAATAATCACACAGACGCTTGTATTAATTTTATGCTGATCAGCATATGGATCTGGCATATTACTAGCTAGCTCTTGCTCTTAAACTAACCCATGATTCTTACCCTGTTCAGCCATGAGGCTCAGTACCTTTTCTCAGAGCAGCAGAGGTGTCCTCTGTATCTGCTGGCTTCTCTGTGGCATCTCTGCTCTGCTCTTCCTATTCCCAGAGTTTTCTTAGTCTGTTAGCCCCACCCACACTTCCTGTCTGCCTTCAGCCAATCAGCGTTTTTATTAAATCAGCAGGCAGGACAATTATTTACAATGTAACAATACAATTCCACTACAGCCAAGACTGTTACACAGAGAAACCCTGTCTTGAAAAACAAAAACAAAATAAACGATTTATTTTTATTTTAGGTGCATCAGTGTTTTGCCAGCATGTGTATAAGTGCACCATATATATTTGGTGATAGAAAAATAATAACACAAAATAATACTGATTTATGTGGCATCTTGGCTGCTGGCCAGAAAGGGAGAAACCCTATTCCCACCCACACCTCTGGATTTTTAAACATAACCTCACTATGTTACTAAGTCTGGCCTTGAACTGTATATCCTCCTGCCTCAGCCTCTCAAATTCTGGGATTACAGGCTTGGCACTCCCCAGCAAGACCTGCTCTGGATAGGACTGTGCTTCAGATTATCGTGCAAATCGGAGGCTTCTGGGTAAAGCATTATTTGGTGGGCTTCATCAATCATGTGAAAGTAGCTTTGAAATCTGGCTCAGACCAACAGACAGACAGTTGACCTCCAGACTCAAACTTCTTCTATAACAGCTCTCTCTCTCTCTCTCTCTCTCTCTCTCTCTCTCTCTCTCTCTCTCTCTCTCTCTCTGGTCTACCTCACAGATATGGAATTTGGCAGACTCCATAATCTCATGGGTCAATTTTTTAAAAAAAGATTTATTATGTGTATGTGTCTGCATGGGATTATGAGCCATATGTGTGCCAGAGTCCATGGAAGCCAGAAGAGAGAGTCAGAGCCCCTAAAATTGGAATTACAGGTAGTTTGTGAGCTGCCATGTGGGTGCTGGGAAGTGAACCTGGGTCCTCTGCAAGAACAGCAAGTGATCTTAACTGCTAAGCCATCCCTCCAAACCTCTGAACAGTTCTATTTCTATGGGAAGCCATGCTTGATAGAACTTACTATGCACTCAAGACAGGCCATTGAGCAGGACAAACATGGGCAATTCCACATTAAACACGCTAGTGACAAATGGCTGCAAGCATGTTGAGGGGTAAACTTCTAACTGACCAGGGGAGAAGGAAATATGCAGAGGCTTTGAGAGGAAAATCTAGGACTTCAGTTTTCTTGTTCTTAATGGAGCTCTGGTTGTCACAAGAGAATGCCTGGGATGAGCCCACTTTTGTGGGGTAAGGAGGGGCTGCTGATGTGGTTCAGTTGGCAGAACATCCATCTAGTATGCATGAAGCCCAGGGTTCAATCACCAGCATCAAATAAACTGAATCTGGTGGTATGCTCCTCTAATTCCAGACCTTGGGAAGTAGAGGCAGGAGGGTCACAAGTTCAAGGTCATCCTTGCCTATATAGCAAGAGTTAAGTCCATTCTAGTCTACATAGGACCTTGTCTCAAAAAAAAAAAAAAAAAAAAAGTGTGCATGAAGGGTCAGGGAACTGAGTGGAGAGTTCTTACTTAGCATATTAGAGGCCATAGGCTCCATCCCTAGTGCTGGTACAAACAAAACCAAATAAAGATGTGAAGGATGTGCCAAGTAACCTGGAAGGGCCTAGGAACTTGATTTTTAAAAAAATTCATTTATTATAGTGGAGGATAGAGATGTGTGCATGCATTCCCTAACACCAAAGCATGCCGTGACACATATGTGGAGGCCAGAGGACAATTTCTAGAAGTCAGTTCCCTCCTGACACCCTGCGACTCCCAGGGATCGAACTCAAGGTCAGTCTTTGCAGCACTTTACCAGATCCACCAGCCCAGAGCCTGTGTCTTCACAGCCAGCTACAGTTTCTTCAGGGATGCATTGTCTGGCTTTCAGATAGCATTCTGATAGGCCTCAGGAAAAGGGAGCGTGCCAACCCAGGATGCCAACTCCAGAGAGTGCTCTCTGGTTAGAAACAGCATCAGCTTGATGGAGCTGTCTGGAAGAGAGAAATGGAGGACCAGGCACAGCACGCCTCTGAACAAGGACCTATGAACTTTCTGGAACAGTGACGACCAGTTTTAAATTGCCAATGTTTCCATGAGGCAACTTGGTCCCTCCCCTGCTACCTACTCGGATATTTGTAACTCTTGTTCTTCCTTCTGGGCCTTTTCATCTTTCTGCAAATGGAGGAACAGATGAATTCTGAGACTCACTGGAGCTACACAGCAGGATGGTAGACAGGTTGAGGAGCTGACTGTTAAGGTCGGTCCGAATGTGGCAGCTGGGGGCAGCTATGCCAGCTTGAGCAAGTTATTTTTAAAAATATTTTTATTGTGAATTCAAAGGCAGCCTAGTCTACAGAGTGCGTTCCAGGACAGCCAGAGAAACTCTGTCATGAAAAAAAACAAAAAACAAAAACCGAAAAAATATTAATTTTTTCTGGTTGGTGTACAAATAACACAGTTACATCTTCAGGCATGGTATTTTCCTCACATTTCCCCCTCCCCTCCCTCATCCCCTCTCTCCCCAGCAGTCCTCCTGTCTTAATGTCTTATTTATATTTTTATTTAAGTTTTTATTTTTATTTGTGTGTGCTTGAGTGTATGTGCGTGTGTGTATGTCAGTGCATCTGCAGAGGCAAGAAGGGGACATGGGATTCCTGAGTGCTAGCGTTACAGGAGTCTGTGAGACACTCGGCTGTTATGGAGGCTGGGGTCTGAACCTCATTCCTCATGGTTGCACTCTCAAGCACTGACCTATTTCTCCAGCACATCCTTAACTATCCTTAACTCCTACAGTCAGCCTCTCCCCCTCTCTGCCTTTGAAATAGGATCTCATATAGCCCAGGGTAGCAAGGATGGTCTTGAATTTCCCACCTGCTGGGATTAGAATGCCCGGTGTATGTGGTACTGGGGATCTAGCCCAGGGCCCCGTGCATGCTGCGTAAGTCTCTATCAACCTGTCTGCACCCCCTGCTCTTATTACTTGTGTTCTCTTTTCAATCTACAGCCATCCAAGTGTGGGAGAAAAGGCCCTATTTCTTCCTCGAATTCCGTTGTTACCCCTCCTCCCTCCAAATGTCCCCCCTTCTGGGAATCCCCACTGAGCAGCTGTGAGGTGACAAGGGCAGCTCTGGTCACATTCTTAAGCCCCATCTCACACACACACACACACACACACACACACACACACACACACATATGCTCAAACCTCAAATACACATACACAAATAAAAATGATAAATGGAAAAAGAAAAAATATATAATTAAAACATGAAGGCAGGAGGACTACTCGTGTGAGAGGGGGATGAGGGAGGAAATGTGAGGAAAACACCATGATATACTCTGGGAGCCCTCGTGTCCAACCCTAAGAGAACGAAGCGTTGCAAGCCACCACTAAGCAGCAAGCAGACTCCTTCCTTTATTTATTTATGTTTATGGTTTTTGAGACAAGGTTTCTCTGTATAACAGCCCTGGATGTCCTGCAACTCCCTCTGTAAACCAGGCTGGCCTCAAACTCAGAGATCTGCCTGCCTCTGCCTCCAGAGTGCTGGGATTAAAGGCCTGTGCCACCACTGCCTGTCTGGCTTGTTTATTTTTTATAATTTTGTGCAAGTGCCTAAATCTTTTACGACAAGAAGAAAGAAAATTCAACAAAGTTCTTTTCCTCTTTTAAAGAAATAAACGCACAAATCTTCACATGGCAGCTCCTTCCATACCAGGAGCAGATGGCAGAGGGGCCTGCGCAGGGGCTGGGCTGCTGTCCTTCCTGTATTTGGAAGCGTGACTCACTCCAGACTTCTCTGAAAAAGAAAAGCAGGCTCCCAAGGAGACTCACAGATGGTTCATCTCTCCCTTCTGTTTCTACAGTAAGAGAGAAACACAGACTGCCCAGCCCTTCCCTCCACAAAGCCAGCTCCATCCTCTGGTCCCTTCTGAGCCTGCTCTCAAGGCTAGGCAAGTTAACAAGATCAGGGCTCCATCCCCTGGCCCAGGCTCTTCCCATCCACCTACCCCTCCATTAGTCTTTGCTAACTCTGAGTCCACAGTTCAGGGAAGACAGAGAGGCCTCCCTCCTGGAGACAGTAGCCACAGTCAGCTTCCTGAGGCTCCCACCTCGCTGTCCACAGCCACTCTTGGGCCCCCTGAGAGCTTGAACTTCTGGCCTCTTCTCCATGATATTTCTTGCACTTGCTTTGCATAACCAGAGCTCGGGTAGGTACGTGGTCCAGGAGGGGCAGTAGAGGAAGACAGCAAGCAGGCTCCTCCTCCTCCTCCTGCCTTCTTCTTTTATTTGTTTTTATTTCATGTTCTTCGGTGTTTTGCCTTTCACGTATGTCTGTGTGAGGGTCTTAGATCCCCTAGAACTGAAGTTATAGTCTGTCGTGAGTAGCCATGTGGGTGCTGGGAATTGAACCGGGGTCTTTTGGAAGAGCCGCCACAATGCTCTTAACGCAGAGCCACCATCCCTTTATCCCAAGGTGCTTCTTTTTTTACATAAGATTTACCACTCCGGGCAGCTTTTTAAATAGTGTTTTCCCGTTCTGCATTAATCTTTCTGTTGTCGATAATGCAGGAGCAGACTGGGTGAGTTTTAGCAAAAAGGTTTATTTTGCCTCACAGTTCTGAATGTGTGAGATTGGAAGGCTGCCTTTGGCGGTGGCCTCCTTGCTTGCAGGCTTTGTTATTGTCATCTTTATCTTTAAATCCGTGCTCGCTCTCCAACTTGAGCACGTGTGCCATGGTGCTCACACGGAAGTCAGAAGACAATCTCAGGTGTCGGTCACTTCGGATGCGATGGCCCCAATGCTGCTCTTGGCTTCTTGGGGTTTTAGGGAATCAAACAGTATCTCCTCAGCCTACCCGCAGACCTTGTAGGCAGTACAGGCATCATATAAAGAGAAGCAGGGATGTGTTCACGCATATGCGTTCATGAATGAGTTCAAGTGTGTGTGTGTGTGTGTGTGTGTGTGTGTGTGTGTGTGTGTGTGTGTGTGTGTGTGTGTGTGTGTGTGTGCTGATTGCTCCATCAGGATCATCAGGGTCAGGCCCCACACCCAGAGCCATATATAACTCCACTCATCTTCCAAGGCCACAGCTCTAAAGTCCACATTCATATTCAATTTCTACTCCCACACAATGGGGATTTTCAACTCCTGAATCCTTGAGGGACACTCAAACCAAACCGTATCCAGAGCATAGCACCAGTCCTGCAAGCAGGACACGTATGCCAGGGCTGGGGCCAGAGGGACTGTTTGCCAGTGACCCAGGTTCTCAGTTATTCAGAAGTGGTGAGCACTTCTCTGGTACTTTCCAAGTTACTAATTTATAAGTTTAGCCTCCTTAAGTACTTACATATAAGGGAGAAAAAAATTCACAGCATATAGTCTATGTCTGGTATGGTACCTCACTTCAGGCATTGACTGGCAGTCTGGGAATGTATCCCTGGAAGATGGTGAGAGAGGAGATGTAGGCTGTATGCACAGAATCTTTAGGAGCTAGCTGCAGGCTGTGCTAGAAATTGCCAAGAGATGCAGGACACAAAGGGACAGACTGGCTCAGCATCTTTGCTAAGCATTGTGGTGCCTTGGGGGTCAGGCACAGGGTCACAAAACCAGCCTCACTGACAGCATAGCCTCAAGGAGAACCCCAGGATCCTGCCCTGCTCTGTGTATCCTCCATCCCAGATCCAGAGGTGCTACAGCAGAGCCCTCCAAAGGGCTCAGGAGGAGATGCCTAGGCTGAGGCTGAAAGTGGACAGTTTCCTCCAAGTTACCAATTGAAGAATATAAAGTCTGCTACAGGTGTGGGGGTTGAGGTGAGGGGTACTTGCATTGCAAGCTAAAAAAAAAAAAAAATTGAATCAGCCAGTGAATCCATAATATAACAGAATATAGACACACTAATACATTGTAATCAACCAACAAAGGGGCTGAGTCAGGGATTCTGTCCCAGAAGAGCTGTGTCTCCCACCGGATTCCCTGAATCATAGAGAGGGAACAGAGGGAACAGAGCATTACTGGCTGTAGGTCCTTGACAATCCTTCTCCTGCCTGGAGCCTCCTCCTTCACATTTTAAAAATGTCATTTAAAAATTTTTAGCCAGGAGATGGTGGTGCATGGCTTTAATCCCAGCATTTGGGAGGCAAAGGCAGGCAGATCTCTGAGTTGAGGCCAGTCAGGGCCATTACACAGAGAAACACTATCTTGAAAATTAGGTAAATAAATAAAACAAAATAAGAATTTTATGTGTATGACTGTTTTGTTTGCATGTATGTATGTACGTATGTACATATGTATGCCTGTGCACCACACACATGCCCGGTGCCCACAGAAGCCAAAAGAGAGCATTGGAATTCCTGGAACTGTAGTTACAGACAGTTCGGAGCTGTCATGTGGTT
Organism: Phyllotis vaccarum; assembly: GCA_033318265.1. Lineage (NCBI taxonomy): Eukaryota > Metazoa > Chordata > Mammalia > Rodentia > Cricetidae > Phyllotis > Phyllotis vaccarum. The sequence continues at coordinate 47,117,206 of JARWLC010000003.1, forward strand.
GCTGGGAACAGAACCTGCATCCTCCAGAAGGACAGCCAGGGCTCCTAACCACAAAGCCATCTCTCTAGCTTCCTCCTTCAGAGATAAGCTTCAGGGTCAGACTGAAGGGCAGGCTCTGGAAGATGGGTCTTAGTGCAGAGTTCAACTCTGAGGAAGCGCATCCAGGACAGAGGCTGCGAGCCAAGGAGAAAGGGACATAACAAGCCATGGGTGACAGGGAGAGCTTGTCCTTGACACTTGGTCTCATGTCCCTGGAACTCTTTCCCTACCCACTCAGTCCCTAGCACTTGCAAATGGACTGCAGCCAGAGGACACTCCCAAACAGCTTCTTCTGTGGATGACTTGGCCACCAAAGCCTGTTCTCTCTCTTCAGTCCCTCAGGAGCAGCTCACACACACACACACACACACACACACACACACACACACACACACACAAAAATCAGTCCCCAAGAAGGGCATGGTGGCACACAACTATAATCCCATCACTAAGGAAAGGGGAGAGAAGACGTCAAGTTTGAGGCTAGCCTGTGCAACAGAGTTCCTGGCCAGTGACTAAAGCCTTCACAGAAACATGTCATTACTAAACAGGGCCCAGCCCTCCACCCACTGGCCTGCCAGAAGAACAGAGCCACTGCCTGCAGCACATGCTGCTCAACCTGCTTGGGGGAAGGGAAGGCAGGGCTGCAACACTGCCCACAAGCTGCAAGCATAACAGTAGTGCCCAGTGAGCCTCAGGCAGCTGGAACCATGGGCAGGGTGGTGTGTGGTGGCCTGAAGCTTCTTCAGATCGTGTCCTTGGACACCATGCCTAGCCACAAGATCACTCAGACTCTGAGTAAGAGTAGGCTATCCCAAAGGAGTTTGGGCAATGGTCCCATATTTCTGGATTCAGAAACCAGAAACACTTGAACCAGACCAATGACTTCTTGAAATGAATATTTACACACACACACACACACACACACTCACATACTGTGTGATACACTGCAGTTTGCAATACCACTTCAACTAACAAATATACATGGAGAGGTGGGAAGGATGGAAGAATGGGAGGCGAGTGTGTAATGGGGAAAGGTAGCCCTAGAGATGTGACAGTGGCAGGCGTGGAAGAAATCTGTCATGGAGTGGGATATGTCACTGCCCAGTAGGACCAGCAGGGTGGCATGCAGCCGCAGGAAGTTTATGCAAGCTCTGCCCCCAAACACACTGCCCAGCTGCACAATCACTGACTCTGAGCAATAAGAGGATGTCCTAAATGGAGAATGCTTCACTTTCTGGATTAGGATTCTTTGAAAGACCTCCAGGGTCCCCCAGAAGCCATGTTGGTATCTGTGATCTGTGCTACAGCCAGAGGATATGCTGGTTCTCTTGATCCATGCTACCGCCCCAGGCCATGTTGATGCCCATGGCATGCTGAGAGCCATGATGGTGTCTGTAGTGCATGCTATGGCCAGAGGCCATGTTGATGTCCTTGATCTGTGTTACCACCAGCTATTGTTATAAACTATGTAGAATAATCAAAAAATAAAAGTGATATCTATAATAGTCGAATTTGTAGATATGTCTTCAGGATCATATAGAGATAAATTTTAGATAGATGGTCTTCAAATATTTCAAAGACCTTTAGAATATGGCATTTAAAATATTTTGTTAACATGGGGTTTTTCATGACAATGAGACACATCTGCTCCTGAGAGCATCAATTCACTTCAGAGAAGATGGGTATTGAAGAAATTCCTTATGGAGTTTGCTTTCAATGTGCCAAGGTGAGCCATTTGGGCAAGAAACTGCTGTTTTCTGGACTGCTTGACAGTATGCTGTATAAACTGGACATGCAAGACCCACAGGAAAGTGACTGCTGAACTTTGCCAAAATAAGGTAGGATGGTTCCTGTTTCACAGAGGAAACGGCCAGACATTCTACAGGACATAAAGGAAAGACTAATGAATTTTTCCAATATAAAGTGGACAGTTCTTCAAATTTCCTGCTTTACTGAAAAGTTTGCCAGTAGGGCCTGTAGGCTGAAGATGGATGTCCCAACATTGCAGAGGAGCTCTGGGTGACTGTACAGGCAGCCAGATGTCTTTATCATGTCTAGAGTTTTAGAACTTGCTTGCAATGCACTTCCTGTTTACTCAGGTAATATATTCTTCTGGGGTCTTTGATGTAGTTGAAGACTAATAGTTATAATTATAGTTTTACTTAGTTATAATAAAAGGTAAATTAGATTGAAAAAACTTTAGACTTACAAAGATAGATAATAGAATATTTTTTTTAATTTTATCAACTACAAATAGAAATTGTAACTGTTATTCTTGCTTGATAACTGTTTTTGTTACACTGTAGTGGGATTATATTACATTGTAAGTAACTGTCCTGCCTACTGGTTTAATAAAAACTCTGATTGGCCAAAGGTAGACAGGAAGCGTTGGCAGAGCAACCAGACTGGGAAAACTCTGGGAACAGGAAGAACAGAGCAGAGATGCTGCAGAGATGCCAGAGAAGCCAGAAGATGCAGAGGACAACTATGCTGCCCTGAGAAAAGGTACCGAGCCCCATGGCTGAACAGGATAAGAATCATGGGTTAGTTTAAGGGTAAAGAGTTAGCAAGTTATATGCCTGGGCCCCAGGTCAATCAGCATAAAATTAATGTGTGTCTCTGTGGGACTGCGGGTCTGCAGGTCCAAACCTCAAGACTAGGGAGGGAAGAAAACTTCATACAACAAATGGTGCCTAATGTGGGTAAATACACCCACATAAAGCCATAGGAACCTTAAAACAGTCTACAGCACGAAAACAGAGCCAAAAGCAGCTTCTGAGTTGTGTCTCTCAAGTGGGCCATGGTAAAGAGACTGATTGGTGTTTGGAATTAGATTACAAAATGGTGTGTTTTCTGCATGCAACATAAGCTTATCAAGGCCAGTTCCTGAGCCTCAATGTAAGCAAGGTGCTATATATGATGGATTTAAGGTTTCTGTTAATAAGGACAAAAAGGAAACAGAGTCAAAGACGGCTTCTTAGTGGTGGTGCTTTCTTGGATCAGCTCTGTTTGCTGGAGGCAAGCAGAGGCGTGGCTTTTTGAAGAGAGCCTTCCTGATTCAGCCTTAGAGGCAAAACACTTGTGAGTATTTTAAGAGGCCATGCTGCCACATACTTAAATGGAGTTCATGAGCAGCAGATGGCAGTGCTTTATGGACCTTAAAATTCCCCAGAGCAGCAGATGGAAGTGATTATATGGACCTTAAATTTCCCCAGAGTGGTAATTGTAAGTCCTACCAGTACCTTGACTAAAAAGCTAAATTCTATGAAACTGGACTAGGAGCTGGGTAGGGTAGGGTGGTGGCAGATGCTGCAAGCCACCCAAGAAGCAAGATATGAAAGAGTTGATAAGCCATGGGCAATGAGGTGATACACAGATTAATAGAAATGGGTTAATTTAAGTATAAGAGCTAGCTAGTAGTAAGCCTGAACCATTGGCCAAACGTTTATAAGCAACAGAAGCCTCTGAGTGGTTATTCAGGAACAGGCAGGCAAGAGGGTCTTATCTGATCACACACTCCGTTAACCCCAGGGCTTGGGAAGTGGAGGCAGGAAAATCAAGAGTTTGAAGCCAACCTGAGCTACACAGCAAGACACATCTTTAAAAAAAAAAAGTACAGAACCCCATGAGTACTGGGGCTCAGATTCCAGCATGTAGGAAACATCTGGGCACCTGAGTATGCCTGTGCCTCCAGCTCAGCTGAGCAAAAGCAGAGGATCAATGGGACTCACTGGTTTCCAAGACTAGGAGAGAAAACTTGAACCCCAAACTCAGGAAAAGCACCTACCTCACGCCTCACAGTCATAGACAATAGTAGAAGAGGCCACCTGACACCCTCTTTTGACCTCTATGTGAGTCTAGATACACACAAACACAAATGCACATTTACTCACATAGGCAGACAGACAAAGTCTCAAAGGCTAGAGCGGGTGATTCAGTGGCTGTTCTTCTATAGGTTCTGGGTTCAATTCCCAGCACTCACGTGACAGCTTACAACTGTCTATAACTGTAGTCTCATGAGCTATGATGCCTTCTTCTGGTGTGTGGATGTACATACAAACGAAATGCCCATATACATAAATAATTCTTTTAAAAAAATTCTTGACCACGCTCAAACCAACTGTTAATATGGGTAATTTGGGGTGGGAGCAGGGCTCAGTGGTAGAGCACTTGCTTAGCATACTCAAGGCCCTCCGTTCCATCTCTAGTATCAGAGAAAATAAAATTAAGGCTGGAGAGGTGACTCAGTGGTTAAGAGCACTGGCTGCTCTTCCAGAGGACCTGGGCTCAGTTCCCAGCACCTACATGGTGAGATGGACACCCTCTTCTAGCCTCCGCAGCTCCTGCATGCACAGTACACATACATATAAAAAAGTAATGAAAACAAATCTTTTTAAAAAATATAAGTTAAAATAGATAAATTGCAGAAATAAACCCAGCAATACAGGGGCTTAGAGAAGCCTGTTCTTCTCACCTAATTTCAGGTTTCTCTTTGATTTGGGGATCGCTCCGACAACTTTCCTTCTTGGCCCAAGTTCATTAATGGAATCTTTCCTGTTGCAGTCAGTAGCCCCGATGGGTGCCTTGGCTTCCTCCAACTATGCCACCCTGTGAGCGCCACACACGTGTGCCCTGTGAACCATACAGCCCAGCAGAGGAGTGACTTATCAGTCCACTCCACATCTCCCCTGTGGGTGTCACCTCCCATCATCCAGCTGCCTCCCACTGAAAAGATCCAGCAAAACAGCCGGCAATCACTAGCTGAAGAGAATGAAGGGCCAGAGAGCCAGCAGTAAGGCCCCAAAATAGAACACTCATGATACACTTGATAATCACCTCACTCGCCATGACTTGTGCAATTATGGAATCCCAAAGTTATTGGCTTTTTTCTTGCATTGTAAACAGACAGCAAATACTCTTCAAAGCCATTTACTGATATTCCTGACTTGGCTACAGGATGATTAAAGGCTGCCTTTGTCCCTCTGCAGTTCCTTTGTTCACTATGGGTCTATCCTGTAGCTTTGAGCTAGAAGAAATCTTCCATTTCTAAAACTTCTCTAACGCTATTTTTTTTTCCTGGCATAATTTCCAAACAGTAAATTACATACATCTTGGACAAACTTTTTTCTTCCAAATGCTAGAGATTGAACCTGTGGCCTGATGCAAAAAAAATACATTTTCTCATGTTTTGCAGATACTCAGGTCTCCTCTCCAGATCTAGACCCCAGAAAAGTCCCTCTGCCTCCCACCACCCCCCACCCCATCTGACTGAAACCACCCTTCTTCCCTCTGTCACTATAGTGATTTTGTCACTTCTAAAACTTCATAAAAGAAATGAACTGTGTAATATCCCAGGGCTCAGACACTGGAACAGGAGGATTGCCTTATTTGGGGGCCACCTTGGATCACTGGGGGTCACTAGCACCATGTCTCAGTGAAATAAAATGGACCGTGGACTGTGATAGAGCAGGACACCTAACACTCTGATCTCTGGGCACACACCAGTGTGCACATCATCTAAGCACACCCACACCCACAAGTGCACAGAACTCACACATGAAATAAATTCTCCACAGCAGAAGTTTTTCTCCACTTTATCTGCTACCAAATTCAGGGTAAAGCAGACGTTCTTGCCAATTTTCCCAGTTTCTCATGAGTTTGTTCCTCCTACCTAGAATATCTTCAACCAGATGAAACCCCCCAGTTTTCCCTTTAACCACTATGCTAAATCCCCAGACCAGTTCAAAGGCCACCTCTGTGAATCTTCCCCAAATGCTAAGTGGAACCTGCTTTTCTCCAGCTCCTAAAGGAGTACAGCATGTGTGCTCTTCCAGAGAGCTGATCTCCCCCCTGGGGTTCCGGTCTTCCTGCGTCTCTTTTTAAAAGCCAATGGGGGGTTGGGGGCTGAGGTTGAAACACTTGCCGACAGAGCCTTGACTTCCTGAGTTCCATCCCTGCATCCCATGGTGGAAGAGAGAACCTTCCCAAAAGCTGCATGCCTGAACTCACAGGTAAAGCGCACATACACAATAATGATATCAATAACTAAAATAAAAGCGGCTGGGCAGTCGAGGCACACGCCTTTAATCACATCGCTCAGGAGGCAGAAGCAGGTGAATCTGAATTTGAGGACAGCCAAAGATACACAAGAAAATTCTGTGTCAAAACCCAACAAAGATGATGATGATGATGGTGATGATGATGGTGGTGATGATGATGATGATGATGGTGATGATGGTGATGATGATGATGAAATAAACCTGTGAGCAAAAGCTACTACACCTCAGATTACAAAACTTGGCCTGAGAGGCCAGCTCAGAAGTGCTACCGTAGTGCCACCTACTGGCTTTCTGGAGCATGACAATTCTCGGTTTCTCTGAGTCCAGGAAACTTCAAAATCTTTTCATTTTCTCTCTTTTCTTTTGAGTGCACGTGCAGGTGCACTCATCCATATGTGCACATGTGCGTGGAGGCCAGAGGTCAATTTTGAGTGTCATTTCTCAGGAGCTGTCCGGCGTTTTTAAAAATCTTATTACATTAATATTGTGCGTGCGTGTGTGCGTGTGTGCGTGCGTGTGTGTGTGTGGGGGGGGGTGTGGGTGGGTGGGTGTGTGTGTGTGAGAGAGAGAGAGAGAGAGAGAGAGAGAGAGAGAGAGAGAGAGAGAGAGAGAGAGAGATGGGAGTGTTTCACGTGCCACAGCACACATGTGGAAATCAGAGACAATCTCTGTGGAGTAAGTTCCTTCCACCTTATGTGGGTTCCAGGTATTAAACTTTGGCTACTGGGTTTGCAATGTCAGCCTGCAGACATGCTTAGCCAAACTGCTGGCCCCACTTTGCTGTGTGAAAACGGTTCTCACTGGGGCCTGTGGCTCACCAATTTGGCTAGGCTGGTTAGCAGGGTCAAGAGAGCCACCTACCTGGCTTTCCTCTCCAACACTGGACTTCAAGCATCCGCAACTGTGCCCGGTCTTTAACACAGGTGCTAAAATTCAAACTCAGAGCTTCATGCTTGCACAGTATGATGCCTAAATGCCCTCTGGGCATGCCTATGGGGGACCACCTTGATTAGGGTAATTGAGTGAAAACCCCAGCTCACTGTGGATGCCATGATTCCTCGAGCTGGGATTCAGGACGGTATAAACAGAAGTGAACACAAGTGTTCATCACTCTGCTTCCTGACAGTGTGTTCACTGTAACCAGTCAGCTGCCTCAAGGTCCCACCACCCAGACAGACTGTACCTGGGACTGTGAATCACAACAAACCCTTCTTCAAGCTGCTTACATTAGGTGATTCAGCACAGCAGTGGGGGACAGTAAGACATTTACAAATAGAGCTATCCCCAAAGTCCTTTTTCTTGACTTTAGGAAACAAAGTCTCTCTCATGTTGCTCAGATCAGCCTTGAAAGAGATCCTTAACTGAGAACTTAGAACTCTGACCCTTAGGCCTCCACTTCACAAATCCCGGGAGAGCGGGACAGGGAACAAGTAGCTTAAAGTTTCGTGACCCTTACTGAGAAGAGAGCCAGAGGTATGAACTAAGGGACACCCTCTAATGTCCCTACTCAAAGGGCTCTTTCTGCTCCTGCGTGGAGGGAGAAAGGGCTACAGAAAACAAAGGGAGACTAGCTGAAAGGCTACTGAAATCCCCAAGGAGAGAAAACAGAGATTAAACCGAGGGTGGGTATGCCCAGGTGTGGACAGCAGAAGTGTACTGACTAACATGGTACAGAGGAGAAAAGCCCGACGCCTGACGTCACCCGGGAAGTAAAGCTAGTTAGGGTTACTACTGCTGTGATGAACACCAGGACCTAGGCAACTTGGGGAGAAAGGGTTGATCACACTTCCACATCACTGTTCATCATCGGAGGAAGTCAGGACAGGAGCTCAAGCAGGGCAGGAGCTGATGCAGAGGCCATGGAGGGGCGCTGCTTACTGGCTTGCTCCTCATGGCTTGCTCAGCCTGCTTTCTTATAGACCCCAGGACCACCAGCCCAGGAGTGGCACCACCCACCATGGACTGCACCCTTCCCCTTCAATCACTAAGAAAATGCCCGACAGACCTGCCTATGACCAATTCTTATGGAGGCATTTTCTCAGCTGAGGTTCCAGGTGACTAGCTTGTCTCAAGCTGACATAAAGCTAAGCAGCACAGAGGCGGAAGGATACACTGGTTATTAATAAGGTGGAGCAGATCAGGAGGGGCCTGGGCTTGGGCCACAGACATGGATAAAATAGCTAGACGTGGCTATGCTAACAGTGCAACACAGCAGCATGCAGGATAAAATTGCTTTGGGTTTTAGTGTATCTTATTTCTTAGTGTGTGCTTCGCGTGTGCCATAATGTGCATGCAGAGGTCAAAGGACTACTTTCTCTCATGGGGGTTCCCAGGGCCGCACTTAGCAGTTTTGGTACCCAGCACTCTTATCTGCTGAAACATCTTGCACTCAACATTTTATTTCGTTTTGTCTTTCCCTTACATATTTGGAGCCTTATCGTAGTCCTTTAGGCAGCAGAAGCCCCAGACTTTCCTCCAATACAAGAGTGGCCAGCACAGGGAGTACCCCACATGGCCCCCAACTTGGGTCTCAGCCAAACCTAACTAGCCAGAAGAGAAAAAGAGAACTAAACTCCACTGGAGAGATCCATGCCCAGACTTGGCCCAGCTATGGCAAATCCCTTAAAGCAACCAGTACTAGGTCAGAGGTCAAGGGTCAGAGGTCCAGGGTCAAGCTAGGAGTCAACATTGGCAAAAATCTCATACTGAGGCTTTATCTTTGTTGGGCAAGGTCGTTGTTTGCCTGAACCTAGTCTTTGGTGTGAGGTATATAGAGCCAAGGGCCAAACCACATCCTTAGAGATAACAGGTCTGTTGCAGGAATTCTGGTTGTAATAAAGGAAACTCAGAGCCAGATCTCTGGGAAAGGCTGAGATATCAGAGAGGAAACACCACAGTCAGATCTCGCCCAACTGTCTTCCAACTTCCTCAGACTCGTTCTTCCTGGCTTCTACTGCCTTAATCTGTTTTTCCGTGCCTGCCTTAAATACCTTCTTCACCCAGTTGTTTCACATCCAGGTTAAGATTAAAGGGTTACTACTATTTGGTAGCTAGCCTTGAAATCACAGAAACACAGAAAGATCTGTGGGGATTTAATAAAAGCTCCAGATTCAGAGATATCGGAGGGAATCTACCCATAGTCTATGTGGGGATTTAATAAAAGCTCCAGAAGTTTTGGAGATATAAGAGGGATCTAACCACAGTCAGTCTAGGAGGATCAGAGAGTGGTAACTCACACCTTTAAAACCAGCACAGGGAGTATCCTGGGAGTGGTGACCTATGCCCTTATTCCCAACTGAGTTCAAGGTCATTTTAGTTTACAGAAGGAATTCCAGGCTCCCAGGCAGGCTGTGGTGGGGCCACGCCTTAATTTACCAAGAGAGTATTTTAGGCTTAAGGCGGGCACAGAAAGACAGAAGGAGAGGAAGCCAAGAGAAGCCAGGCTGAGGAAGCTGGAAGACAGCTGGGTAAGATCTGACTGTGGTGTTTATTCTCTCTAATATCTCTGACTTTCTCAGAGATCTATCCCTGAGTCTCATTTATTCATGCAACAAAGATCTCCTCTGTTTCTGGACAAGCTCTCCCAAGCTGGTGAGATAGCTCAGTGGGCGAAGGTGCCTGTCACCAGCCTGACCTGAGTTAGAGACCCAGGAAGAGAAACAACTCTCAGAGGTTGTCCTGCTGCACACACATACTATCAATACATTCAAGATAGGGTTTCCCCGGGGTAGTCTTAGCTGTCCTGGACCTCACTCTGTAGAGCAGGCTGGCTTTAAACAGAAATCCATCCACCTCTGCCTCAGAGAGCTGGGATTTAAGACATATGCCACCACCTCATGGCTACAATTTAAAAAGAAGGCAAGGTCTCTGTCTATAATCTGGGCCTTGAACTATCTAACCCAGGATGGCATGGAACTCATGGTCCCTCCTACATCAGCCTTCAGAGTGTGAGGGTAACGAGTGTATGTCCATGGCAGGAGGGTTGCATAAACCAGGAGTTTGAACTGAGCCTAGTCAACACAGTGAGATGTTACCTCAAGAAAGAAAGGTGTGGAAGAAATTAGAGAACTGGGCATGGTGATGATGGGCAGCACTTGGAAAGTGGAAGCAGCAGGACAGGGGTTCAAGGCCAGCCTCCACTACATAGCGCATTTGAAGCCAGGCTGAGTTATATAACAACAAAACCCAAAGGTTGGAAAGATAGCTCATGGGGTAAGCATTTGTCACCAAGGCTAATGACCCGAGTTCAATTCCCGCAACCAACATGGTGGAAGGAGAGAACCTGCACTACAGTGCCACAGCACATCCATCTAACCACACCATAAACAAATGTACTTTTAATTTTTTAACTTTTTTTGTTTTGTTTTACGAGGTGGAGTTTCACTGTGTGTAGCCCTGGCTGTCCTGGAACTCACTCTGTAAACTAGGCTGGTCTTGAACTCAGCGATCCACCCTCCTCTGCCTCAGGGTGTTGGGTTCAAAGGTGTGCACCATCACCTAAACAAATGTAATTTTTAAAAGACATATTTGGGCTGTTACATCTGGGTACCACATGCATCCAGTACCCAAGGGTGCCAGAAGAGGGCGCCAGATGCCCCAGAACTGGAGTTCTAGGACTCAAATTCAGGTAGTCTGGAAGAGCAGAGTCTTTAAACACTAAGTCATCTCTCCAGACCTCCATAAAGCAAGTTTTTAAAAAGTCCCCGTCCACACTTCCCCAAAGCTGGGACCCAGCTTTTTACATGTGCTATGGGCTCTAACTCGGGTCCTCACACTGGCACATCAAGTAATTCACTAAGCAACAGTCTCAGCCATTAAAATTAATTTAAAGCTCTATAACGGATATTACAATTAAGTGCTTTCAGGGACCATTTCCGTTTTCAGTGACCAAGCCTACGCAGAGGCTTGCCCAGGATCACTTAGCACCGTGAGGATGGAGCAGAGTGCCGGAGGAGCCGAAGCTGCAGATGATGCTTTAAGAAGCCCTCTTTAACTTTTTTCAGGCTTGAGGTGGGTATAGGCCTGCCCAGGCTGACCTTGTGATCCTCCTGCCTCCACCTTCCAAGTGGGTTCCAGACCCGAACCACTTTCTGTTCTGTTTCAGCACTTAGCATTCTCTCCCAGAACTCTAAACTCAGCGCACTTCTTACTTCTTTGCCCCAGTGCCCAAGAGGAGCAACAGAGGTGGACAAAATACAGGCTGGATGTCTCAATACAGAAGGAAGCGAAAACAGTTGACAGCACAACTAAATAAAGTGCATAATTGGGAGCTTCCTGGGGTACCCGACCAGCAGGTGGGGCTTTCCAACCTCCAGCATTGCTGAGAACGCTGAAAAAGTACTTGAGAACCTGATCTTTGGAGGTGCCAGGAGCAAGAAGACGACAGTTCAGTTAGTAAAAGGTTCTGCCAAAACCAAACCTGGGAAGCAAGCAGTCAATTCCCACAAATAGCCTACACCTACGCCCACACGAAATAGAGGGACTCAAGGTGAGTCCTTTGGCTAGGAAGAGACTGCGCAAGCGCAGAAGCAGCGCGGGACACTGAGCCCCACAGAATTGTGGGGCTAGAGGTAAAGACAGGAGCCTCGGCAGAGTGCAGTCTGCAGAGCATGAGGGACTGAATCATCCGGGCACTAGTTCCAGGGTCATTCCTGAGCCAGCCAGGTGGAACCCCCACCTCCCTTTGCCTAGCCCCAGGTGCTCTAGTAGTCACGGGCTTTCTGGAGCAAACCCAGCAGCAGCAATGTATTGCAGCAATTTCAAAGCCTCAGGCTTCAGTTTCACAGCAAATGAATCCTAGCCTGTGGCAATTCAACTCTTGGTGCAGGAAAAAAACTTCCATTGGGCTCATCTGATCCAAGGCCTAACTAAGGACCTTTTACCTACACTCGCCTCTTCAGCGCATTTCTGACTAACCATTTTTGAAGAACTAAAGTACGTGATAGCGTTCCCATGCTCTGAGAACCAAGGAATGAAAAATTAGTATACTGTCATTTTCCATAGGAGGAACAGAAACAACTTTCAGCATATGGTGCTAAAGATCACACACACACAGTGAAAACCAATTGATGTTTCCTGAGTCCTATCCTAAAATAAGGTCAAATTAAAATACCCTCCAAACAAGACCCATTAACACAGCTAGGAAGGGGAAAAGTCAAGTGTCTCCATTAGGTTAATTCTCTACCTAGATCAACGTTTTTAAAAAGGGCGGTTGTATCTGGGGCTGGCCTTGTCTACACAAGTAAATTCCAGGACAGCCAGAACTGCACAGAGAAACTGCGTTTGCTGCGGGGTGGGGTGATCCATTGCAAATTGAAGAACCTATTTAAAAATAAACCTCACCATAGTAGTTTCTAATAAAAGGAACCAGAGTTCTTTGGGGAAAATGGAGCCAGGTTAGGGAAAAGGACTAACCTGAGATATCTTGTTCTATAAAGAAAAAGATCCAGTGGTTGGTGTATACCAGCACTTGGGAAGCAAAGACAAGAGGCTCTCTGTGAGTTCAAGGACAGCCTGATCTACAGAGCTAGTTCCAGGCACAAAACACACAGGTAGCTAGGGATATGGATCATTGGGAGAGGGTTATAGCAGTGTGAAGTTTGGGTTCAAACCCCAACAAGTCAAAACGGTCTGGGGTCAACTTCTATTTCTGTTGATTACAGTTGGGAATTTTTTAGAATTTCTATTTTATGTGCATTGGTGTTTTGCCTGCCTGGATGCTTGTGTGAGGGTGTCAGACCCTGGAGTTACAGGCAGTTACGAGCTGCCATGTAGGTGCTGGGAACAGAACCTGAGTCTTCAGGAAGAGCAGCCAGGGCTCTTAACTGCTGTGCTGAGCCATCTCTCCAGGCCCCAGCTGGAACAATTTAACCAACAATATAAACTACAGAACTGGTACTAATTCATAATAATATAACTGAATAAGTAAATGGGAGTCATGACACAAACTAATTATAATTAGTAAACAAAGGGGGTAGCAATTCACAGAACACAGCCTCAAGTATGTCCCTCCAAAGGGGCGACACTGCAGTGCATTACCCAAGGGATCTGTTTCTCATTGGTGTCATGTGAAAGATACAATGCACAGAAGACAATGGAGCTGTTTAATTCTCTTGCCAAATAACCAGGTAAATAAACAACTTAAAAGGCATTTTATACTGGCTAGCACTCTCAAAGTGTCAAATCTGAAAAATGATGACTAGCCAGATATGGTGATGCCTATCTGTGTAATCCCAGCTACTGGGAAGCAAGAAAGGATTACAAAGTCAATGGCAGGCTGCATGATTTCAGCCAAACCCAGTAAAGGGTCAGAAGTAATTTAAACACATAAGGTCCTAGTTCGACCCCAGCACTGTGGGAAAAGCCAAGGATTAAAGAACAGCCAAGACTGTTTACTTTTTGTAAAGGCAACAAAAGGCACTGTGGGATTCTAGAGAGCATGTCGCACCAGGAAAATAAGACAACAGGCACAGTTAGTGGCTGTAGATTAGTTAGTAGTGCTTTATGGAAATTAACTGGTCTCTCTGGGGAACTTTATTATGAAATATTTACATTTAGTGGGAAGGTGAGTGAATAGAAGAAACTTCTACTATTTTTGAAAACAGTAAGTTTTAAAAAATGGAAAGTGTTGGGAGTAGATATCAAACAAATATAGCTAAAATTAAAGAGATCTGAGATTCATTCATTTAGTTCATATTCAATCTTGAAACTCTAAACTCTCTAACACCAAGATTGTTTTCATTTCAACAAAGGAAAGTAAAATAAAAACAGCCATCCAAAGCTTTGATGGCCACATATGACAAATAAAACCAAAGTAGTCAATAAAAATGTCTTTAGTAGAGCTACTTCAGACCAGGCTCTGCAGCAGTTAGCCAGGAAACAGCAGCGCCCTGTCCATCCCTGGGGTTTCATAGAGGCTGGCCCTATGACCTGTAGCTTCTGATCTTCCTGCCCTCAGCCAACAGGCCCTTTTAGGTGGTATTAGGAATCAACCCCAGGTTTTGCAAATACTAGCTAAGTATTTGACCAACTGAGCTTTATCTCCATCCTGAGTCTTAACATTTTTGATGGTAAAAAAGGACTAACATGAGGGAAATTTTCTAACTAGATGAAAATCCAGCAATCTTGAGCCCCTCAATACTCGGGAAGATTGTCGATGAGCCATCTTCTTGGGAGCCCCTATTCTTTTGAGTCTGCTATCAAAGCCAGAGACACTTTGTATATGGCATGAATAGACTGGGAAACAACAGCTTAAGCCACTGAAAGGCTAACAATTTTAAATTGTAAAAAGTCCTCTTGAATAATCAATTTCATGGCCAACTTAAGGTAGGGGAAACAAGTAAAACTGCTGTTCTCTGGGTACCTTTCCACTTGAAGGCAAATTACTAACTCACAGGAGTTGAGTTAAATGTGGGGCACTGGCTGCTCTTCCAGAAGACTGGAATACAATTCACAACAGCCACATGGCAGCTCACAACTGTCTATAACTCAAGTTTCAGTGGATCTGACTCAGACTTATTCAAGCCAAACACCAACAGGAAGGAAAAAAAAAAAAAACCAAGAAATGTATATATTCAAACTAATGAAAATACCAAGAACTCCAATTGGAGGAAAATATATTTTATAATAAAAAATTTGGCCAGAAAAAAATTTCTAGATTTTACTGTGCCTTTGATATACAGTGCTAGCTATAAGGTAGAAATCAACACTAATTTCTTTCCTAGGGCCTAGGAACTACTACAGTCTACTAAATCCCAGCATTACTGATTCTCTTACTTGGTAACACTATCCACAATATTTTAAGAATACTCTTAGTATAGTGTTTGCACATTTAACTCTCTAAAATTGGGACATCATTTTAACAGCAAAGTTCTCCAAAGCAGAGGAGCCCTTTAAATCTGGGATAAACTGTGGCCAAAGTATGCAAAGAGCAAGCCACTGGAATTTAACTTGAGAGCCAAATCCCTAGGGAATGCTATCTAAATTAGCCATATATTGGATCAGACACTTATATCCTTGAATACTGAGTGTTACTTTTTGTAGAGGTGAGATTTTTAAGGAATTAGCACCTAATAAAACCCAAATATTATTGAGTGGTTTAGCAGTGCTGTATATTCTATATGAAGAACCAGAAACAAAGCATTATGAATACTGTCACACCTTGGTTCACATAAGTCAGGGTTTCCAGTCCTTAGGTACAAAGCAAGTCTAAACCATGTCCTTTCAATACAAACTTTTGCCGTAGCCCAACTGGCCTCAAACTTGCTATGTGGTGAGGACAAGGTGGCCTTGTCATCCTTCTAAGTGCAGGGAGCATAGGAAATAAAACAGTATGCAGAGCCTTTAACAAACTCAAGATGGGTCGCTACTTCACCTCTCAAAACTCCTTACACACCAAAATCTTTCCCCAAAATATAGCAGAAAATAATGGTACTAGAAGTGATGCTCAACAGGATCTCACGTTTATTGAGAGTGATTAATGGTAAAAAGAAAGGCAATGCCCTTTCCTCATTGGCTGAACAAGAAACTGAAGAAACATTCACTACATGTTTTACAGTATTTTCTCTTCCAAAATGCATTTCTGAAAACAAGTTTTTACCACTGTTCTTAGCTTTGAAATCAAATTAATCCTGACTTAATCAGTATAATGTACAAGAACAGAACATTTCTTAGGACTCCTAGTACTTTACTTTGAGTAACAAAGGGCCAGAGAAAATGAATCACCCTTATAGACACAACCTTGGGTAACACTGTTATTAAACTCTCCTAGACAAAAATTCTTCATAAAAATTTTCTTCCAGTCGGAAGGGAAAAATCAAATTCCCACTTTCTGGGGTGGACACCCAAAATCTGCGTAACTCAAGTGTTCTCCAAGTGCAAATGTCAAAAAATGGGAAGAGGAAAGGGTTTAAAAATTAGAGAAAATTGTATGCACTTACGGACTTAAAAAAATCCGAAAAATATAGTAAAAAGACCAAAAAAAAAAAAAAAAAAAAAAAAAACCCAAAGCATTATGCTCTGAATCAAAACCAAAGCCAAAATAAAAGGGACATTTTTTTTTTACCTAAACTACCTAGAGGGAATTTTTGTTTAGGTTTTTCTCTTTTTTTTTTTTCCGTTTTTTTTTTCCTCCATTTTCCAGTTAAGTCCTATGTCTTTTGTGAAATTCCAATACTTAAACTGCAGGTTTGCAATCGTCTCTGAAGTCAATGAAATTAAGAAAAAAGTCCTAATTTTCTTGAAGGTCATTGTGTCCTCTTAGGATGAGCAGATGCCAACCGTTGCTGCAGTCTGTGCAGAACCTCTTTTTATTTCCCACGACCTTGACGTTCCTGGGGGAGAGGTAAAAGAAAAAAGTTGAAATAGTTAGTTAAAACCTATCTAAAGTAAAGCAATAATAAACTTAAAAATGCAATGTTTTTTTTAAAGGGAAAGGCCTGGCTAGCTGTGAAGATATACACAACTTTGACCCCAACACTCGGGAGGGGATGGCAGGTGGATCTGTGAATTCTAGGACAGCCAGGCTAGAGAGAGACTCGGTCTCAAAATACAGTAACAACAAAAAAGTTCAGTCTTAAACTTAAGTACTTGCTCCCATTGACCTTATAACTATGGTTCTGATGCTAGCATAAATTTTTCAGAAAAAATAGAAACCCTCACATTTGGACTTCCATGTCCCAGGTATTTCACTTGAGGCTTTTTGTTGTTGTTGTTGTTGAAGAGGTCACAACCCAAGCTGGTCCCAACTTGGAATCCTCCTGCCTTAGCCCTCAGTGTACTGGTATTACAGATGTGCACACTACACCAAGCCATTATTCCCATCTTAAACTAAACTTCAACAACAGTGCACTTACCTGTCCAAGACTATCTACCCAAGATGAACCAAGGACTATGCAGCAATTATACCAATGCCCTATGTCAATCTTTGAGAAAAACCAAATAACTTTAATCACCAATACTGGAGACAGAGAGGGGATTCCCATGGCAAGCTAGCTTAGCTGGACTAGAACTGGGAACCTCCAGGTTTATCAAGGAGATCAACCAAGGAAGACACCCATTATCCCCTTCAGCTCTGTACATGTGCACTATACTTATCACAGCAGAAACATAACTACCATATATTCTAATCTCTGGAAACCAGTTGCTATTAAAAAAAGAAAATTCTGTTCCATCCAGTGAAACAGAAACTGAAGTTTTAACATCCCTAAAACTTTTCTGCTAAACTCTAAAGAACAGACATTGCAGTTGAGAACAGCCTCCATAGGCTCATGTTTGCATACTTGGTCCCCAGTTGGTGGAACTGTCTGGGAAGGATTGTGAGGTGTGGCCTTGTTGGAGATGTCACTGGAGGAGGGCTTTGAGGTTTCATTCCTAGGACCTGCCTCTTCCACTAAGCCTTTGTTCCACCATCATTAACTCTAACCCTCTGGAACCTAAATTAGATGGATTCTTTTAGAAGTTCCCTTGGCCACTGTGCTGTATCACAGCAATAGAAAAGTAACTAAGACATTGATTTACAGTAGGAAAACTGGTTTAAAAAAGTAAAATAAAACTTCCAGGCATCATGGCACAGGTCCACAATTCCAGCACTCAGGATACTCAAGTGAAAGGATCACCAAGAATTAGAGGCCAGCTTTTAGCTGCTAAAAATGTGACCCTTCCTCATCCTGGCTAGGAGGTGGTGTCAAGCTCCTGCAATGGGGTGGGGGGCAGGTGGATCTGAGTTGAGTTCAAGGCCAGCCTGGTATACAGGAGTTCCAGGACAGCCATGGCTATGCAGAGAGACCTTGCCTCGAATATAATAATAATCCTGAAGTTAACCGATCTCAATAGCACCTTTTATCAATCTTTTATTCAGAAGTGGGGTGTAGGATGGTTGACTGCATGTGCAGGCCTCAAGACTCAACTTCCAGCACTAGTAACAACAAAATCATCTGGTCCACTGTAATCCAAACTTAAGCATTTGTGAGGCTGAGGCTGGACTATGAATTCAGAGACAGCCAGAAGTACATAAGAGTTTAAGGGCAGCCAGAAAATGTAAAAGTAATCTACTGGTTCACTCCTAAGCACCATTAAAATTTAAAAACCAAAGCAACAAGAGATCCTAAAAAGAAACAACAAAAGCAGGTCTTTACTAGATGGTTGGGCACTCAGGAGGCAGAAGCAGGAAGATCTCTGAGTTCTAGGCCAGACTGGTTTACACAGGACAGCCAGGGTTATACAGAGACCCTGCTTCAAAAAACAAAACCCAGTACTTTATATTTAGTTTTTAAAAGGAAGGCAGCTCAGTTGTGGTATCTTAAGAACCAGGCTAGCACTTCAGTGTTACATTTCAATAAGCCAGCTTAAACGTTCAATTTCCAATGTTTTGATATGCATACAAAAAAATAAATAAAAAGAGTCCTTAAAGGCTACAGACCATTTATATCAAAGCCTCTTAAGATTTTGTAGCTAGTAAATAATTCATAGAATCTTAAATACTAAATTATATTTAAAAACAGTTGAGGAACTGGAGAAATGGTTCTATGGTTAATTGGCTGCTTTTCCAGAACCAGGGTTCAATTCCCAGCACCGACAAGGCAGTTTACAACCATCTGTAATTCAGGCTCCAACACCCTCTTTTGACTTCTTCAGGTCAATATACACAATACACAAAAATACATGCAGGTAAAACGCACATAAATAAACCCTTCAAAAAATTAAAGCATTATTTTGACTAAGGAAAACAAAAGTACAGATTAGAAAGAACAAGAATCACTAGAAAAGCTTCAAGGGCAACTTTTGCAACGTATGGATTAATAATCAGTATCTGAACCAGGTAAGACTTATTAATAAAGATTTGAAGAGGTGAAAGTCTGATCTTTTTAAAAAAGATATTCATATTTATTCCTGCTTATGAATAGGAAAATTTAATATTTTGATGTAAGTTTAAGGTTTTTATCTATGGATACTGGAGGCCAGAAGGCCTAAGCCCAGATGCCCTACAGCCAGATCACAGGGATTGTAAGCTTCCCAGCACAGATGCTGGAACTGAACACAGATCCTCTGAAAAAGTTTGGCAAGTTCTCTTAACTACCAAGCCATCTCTCCAGCCCCTTGACAGGGTTTTATGTAATTCAAAGTACTTGAAATTACAATAAATCCTAAATCAATCCTTCAACTGCTAAGACCACAAGTATGCACCATCACACCTGGTAAAAACAGCAAATAAAATGGAAATCCTGGCAGGGAAGTGCTTACAGGAGGTTCCAAATAAAGGAACAAACAACATCTACCTGGTAACTGACCCCCTCAGACATAATATCTCTTGAAATCACTATAGTTTAAAGCACGTTTCATGTGGTTATTATTTGATGGTTTCAACAAATAACCCTGGACTAGAACTCAGACAAAAAAAAATTGCTATATAGCATTAAAAAAATTGGAGCCCAGCACTGACTGTGGCAAGTGCTTGTAGTGTATTACATAGAGATTCCTGAAAGGCACACTAAGGCAGCTCAGACACAGTGCCTCAGCACATACCTGTAAACTCAGGCTACGGCAGGAGTTTGAGATCTTACCTCTAAAAACAAAACAAAATAAAATACTTTCTCACACATCTGTCATCCACGAACACAGAAACCTCAGGTGAACACAGAAACCTCAGGTGAGAGGTTCCTGAGATCAACGCCAATCCATGCTATACAGGGAGAGCCTGTCTTGAAAATAGTTAAAGCTGGCCAATGAGATAGCTCAGTGGGTAAAGACACTTGCCAAGCAGAAGGACCCACATGATGGAGGAAGAACCAATTTGTTCTCTGGCCTCCAACAAAAACTCAAGTTATCAGGTTGGCAAGTCATCAGGTTGGTTTCTACCACTAAGCCATCTTGCTGAGCCTTGCCCTTAAATTTTTGTTTGAGATTTTATGTGTTCTTTTGCCTGAATGTGTATATGTGCATTGTGTGAGTGCCATCGACTGTGGAAGTCAGAAAAGGTGTCAAAGCCCCTGGATCTGTAAGTTAGGAATGGGTGGGAGCCACCACATAAACATTAGGTACCCAGCCTGAATCCTTTGCAAGAGGAACAAGGCTAGACTAGCTCCTTAAGATACTCATGCACCTAAGGCTGGCCTTGAATTCCCTGAAGACTTCAATTCCTGATCTTCCTGCTTCTACCTCCCAGGTATCCTCTTCAAATATCTTATCACATCTATATTTGCTTGTCAGTTCTGTGTGTTCCTGTAAAGGCCAGAGGACAATCTAGGGTATTGTTCCTGGGATGCCATCTACCTTTTAGTCAGGTCTTTCATCAAAGTAACTAGGCAGGAAGGCTGGCTGGCCAGTGAACCCCAAGGATCTGTCTCCAACACCCAACCAGTTTTTTTTGTTTAGATAGGTTCTGGGAAATAAAATCAGGTCCCTGTAAGCACTTTAATAGATGAACTACACCTCAGTCACTTAGCTTGTGTGTGTGTGTGTGTGTGTGTGTGTGTGTGTGTGTGTGTGTGTGTGTGTGTGTGTGTGTGTGTGAGAGAGAGAGAGAGAGAGAGAGAGAGAGAGAGAGAGAGAGGGAGAGAGAGAGAGAGAGAGAGAGAGAGAGAGAGAGAGAGAGAGAGAAAAGACAGAGAGAGCTTCAGTGTCCAATTCTTCTCCTGGGGCTCAAGTTACAGGCAGTTGTGAGCTTCCCAACATGAATGCTGAGAGCCAAATTTAGTTCTTTTGCAATACTGGATTTTAACTGTGAAGCCATCTCTCCAGCCCCTGGCTCTGTTCTTCCTAAGAAAGAATAAGTGTCTTGATAAATGACTCAAGGGAGGGAATGAGAGAGGGAATTTTTCCTACCAACATTCACTCAGAACACAGGACATTACCCAAGGGCACAGAACTGAGAAGCCCCAATACAGCCTTATTTTCAATCTACCTTGGGATCTTTATCATTTCAAATGAGAGAGAGAGATTAACATCAGGTATCTTCTAATCCACTCCATTCTTCCACCTTATAGATTGAGACAGGGCTGCTTCACATTCAATTTGGCTAGTCTTGCTTCAGAAATCTCGTCTCTGCCTCCTGAGTTGTGGGATTACAGGTAGGCTGCCACGCACACCTGTTGCAAGGTAGGCTGCCACGCACACCTGTTGCAGAATATTTATTTGTACACTATGAAGATGTCTCTGCCAAGGCACCTTCTGATTAATAAAGAGTTAAATGGCCAATAGCTGGGTAGGAGAAGCTAGGCAGAACTCCCAGGGAGAGGAAGAGAAAGAATGTATTGGATTTCACCAGAAACTCTGAAGAAGTCAGGCATATGGTACAGAGCAGAGGTAACCAAGCCACATGGCAGAATATAAATTAAGAGGTTAAGTTGTAAGAGCTAATTGGGAAAAAAAAAGACCTAAGGTCAAGTTTTCATAATCTGTATTAAGCCTCCATGTCTATTGGGGAACTAGGGGCCCACAAAACAAACTCTGACTACATTTGAGAAAGCTTGTTACACACACCACACACCTAACATTTACACGGGCCCTGGGGATCCAACCTCTAGTCATCTTGCTTGCCTGGCAAGCATTTTCCCCTCCAGTAAGCTACATTTTCCCCAGCCCTGTGCTTACCTCTTAGGATTGCAGCATCATTAACTATCAACACAACGCAACAACTCTCTTTAAATTTATTCCCCTTATGTTGCAGTATTTCTTTAAACTGTGTGAGGATTCATCACTATGATTTGGTCACTGCGAATGGCCAACAGTTAGGCAGAAAGAGGTTAGGTGGACTTCTGGGGACAGAGAGGACTTGAGGGGAAGAAAGGCAGGGTTGTGAGTCAAACTCAGAGAAAGCAGCATGAACAGTACGTTGAGATGAGTTATTAAAAATGTAAGCTAAGTTAAGTTAATTTAAGTTATAAGAGCTAATGGGACAAACCTAAGCTAAAGCCAAACTTTCATGAAGTCTCTGTGTCATTATTTGGGAGATGGCAGCACAGAAAGACCTACTACACCCTTAACCTATCTGTCTGTAATGTAATTATGTATCCTTTTACCAAATTCCCTTCTCTAGTAATGGTAAATTTTTTAAGTAATTATAAACTTGAAAAATATTTCTGAGCCTCAACCTCTAGTCTTCAGCTTAAATAACCATAAGTAACACCACTTGTATTTCTATTCAAACCACATCAGCCCCCTCCTTACTCTCAATCTGATTAGAGAACTGGAGATGTGGCTGTTGTAAAGTGCTTGTCTAGCACTCACAGGCCCTGAATTCAATACCCAGCACTACAAAATAAAACTGATTACAAAATTAAAACTTTGCTCACAATATCTTGAAAGCCACAAGGTGGCAGGGTTCAATTTACTCTGAAATCTCAAATCCCTCTGCCCTCTGCCTTAGCTTCCCAGCATATTTCTCTTTAGTTTAATGACCTGCTGAGTGGTGGCGGCACAGGCCTTTTATCCCAGCACTTAGGGGGGCAAGAGGCAGGTGGATCTGAGTTCAAGGCCAGCCTGGTCTACAGAGCTATTTCCAGAACAGCCAAGACTACAAAGTAAATAAATGAATAAAGGTATTCTTTCCAAAGCTGGATAAAGAGCTTTCTATACAAGCGTGGAGACCTTAATTCAGATCAAGACTCATGTGAAAGCCAATCAGAGTGGCACACATCAATAGTGCTAGGGCAGGGCGAGGAAAGTTAGGACAGAGACCACCAGATCTCATTGGCTCCAGGCTCAATGAGAAACAAGTCTCAAAAAAGTAAGATGGAAAACAAAGGAAGACATCTAACAATGGCAAGCCAGCGTACCCATGCACACCCATACAAAATATTTTCCCTCCCCTTTTACTTATTTTTATTATTTTTCTAGTTGTTTCATCTGCCTGCATGTCTGGTGCCTTCAGAAACCAAAAGAGGGCATCAGAGCCCTGGAATTGGAACTACAGATGGTTGTAAGCTGCCATGTGGGTGATGGAAATTGAACCTAGGTCCTTTGGGAAGAGCAGCAGTCAGTGTTCTTAACCTCTGAGCCATGTTTCCAGTCCCTTCTGACTGTTCAGCTTTCATTTTATTTTAAATATGTGCACACAAGAGGATGACACTGGATGACCTCCAGAAGTGGATCACAGAAAAGCAGTTGTGAACAGCCTGACATGTGTTAGTAACCAAATTCCAGTCCTCTGCAGAAAAGAGCAAATACTAAGCCACCTCCCCAGGCCCAGTTCATCTTTAAAGACAGTATGCCTCCATGCCCACAATTATGTATTTGCACATTCTCGTCCTCTTTTTCCTTCTTTTTAGTATTGGAGATTAAACCCAAAGCTTTACACATGCTAGGCAAGCTTTACCACTAATCTAAACTCCCCAGCCCTCTCTCCACTTGAGTGTTCATAAAACACAACCGAATAATGTTACCTACACATGTTAAAATGTAATTACACTTCTCCAAATAAACTTGCATAGTTCTGAATTAATCAATTTGCAATCTTTCGTGTTGTGAATGAATAAGCCAAACAGTGCTATTCATCAGAATAACCAGACTATACTTCTAAGCTTCCCTTCCCCAGGCTAAGGAGCTCGGCTCTCAGTTCTCAAGCTTTAAAGAAGGTTGAAACATTGTGAAAAAATCTCCTCTATAATCTCATCTTCTCTTCAGTTTTCCTAGGTGCAGAACAGCCATTCAGCTGGCTGAAATTCTGGGAACATCAGGATGAAATAAATACATTCATTAATTACTTTTATTTATAGTATGGTGGCTCAACCTATAATTCCAGCATTCTGAGCCTACGGCAGGAAAAATGCTGAGTTCAAAGCTAGCCTGAGCTAAAGAACATAACCAGTATAAACACATAAACTCCTCACTTTCCTATCATCTAACATTTTCGAAGACTAGTATTTAGTAAATTAACTTCTGTATGCATTTAATTGAAGTGAGCTTTGAAAGCCCAAAATCTGTTCAGGCCCTGATTAAATTTGATAATTTCTCAAGTGAGAACAAGAGGTAAGATACTTTTAAGTGAAACTAAAAGTAAAAATATTATTTGTAAACCAAATGAAATTGTTTGCAAAAATGGACTGTTCTCAGAATCATTACTTACTTGGCTTCCTTCTAACAAAGACGAACATATAAAGTGCGATAATTTCACAGCTAATTTTATCAGATAAGGTATAATGGCACAAACCTATAATCCCAGTAGTTGAGAAGTGGAGGCAGATCATGTTCAAGGCCACTGGAATTAAAGATCATGCTGAGATTGAATAAATCCTAGTCTCAAATGAATATCTCCAAACTTCTGAAGTCACAGACTAAGCAACTAAATGGGAATATCTAAGGGGCACTCAATTTCAAGTTTAAAAGTTACAAAAGGAGGTCAAGTATGCCTTTAATCTCAGCACTTGAAAAGCAGAGGACCTCCATGAGACGAGCCTTGTCTGTATGCAAGAGTTGAGGACAGGTCCCTAACCAAGACAGAGAAACCTGGGGGGGGGGGGGGGGACGACCCAAACAATTTACAAACGGGGAAAAGAACAGCAGTTAAGAACATCTGTTATTCTTCAGAGAATCCAAGTTTGCCTCCTAGGACCCACGGGATGGCTCACAACTGTAACTCCAGCTCCGGACTCAATGCTTGCTTCAAACCCGAGCTTAAGTATTCCTGCATCTCAACCAAAGTAAGTACTACAGTTATGGCCTGCCATAAATATTTTTTTTTAAAGTCCATTGTATAGGGCACTCAGGAGGCAGAGGTAGATGCTGAGCTCAAAGCTAGCCTGAGCTTGAAGGCAGCCGGATCTACAGAACTCTGGGACACCAGGGCTACATAGACTGTCCACTAAATAAATTCACATGAGCCTATCTTCTCTAAATGACTTCAAGCATTACATAAAAGGATTGGACCAAAATTTGTATATGTGGCAGGCAGTTTCTAATGTTTAGGACCCACCACTTTACTCAGGCACTACTGAGTTAAGTCTATACTTAATTAATCCAATCAGCTGAGCCAGATACAGAAGCCACAGAGTAGTACTTGTTTTTGTTTGCACAAAGTGCTGAGTTCAAGCTCCAGCACTACATAAAATCAGGTACAGTAGAACATGCCTGTAATAGCAGCCCCTAGAAAGCAGAGGCAGGATAATGATAAATTCAAGGTCAAAGTTTCCTCTATTTAAACAGTTCAACCTTGTGGGCTGGCCAGCCTGAATGGCCTAAAAAAAATCCACCATGAAACCAGGCAGGCCTCAGAAATCTGCCACCATTTTCCCTCCTCCCTTTGTCTTTCCATTATCTTTCCCTACTCACCCTTCCCAGATGTATAAGTAATTAAGTGTCCCATAAAATAAACTGGTCCATCAGACTGGCTGGTCTAGCTAGTCTCTTCAGCACTTGGTCACATACTGTAACATCAACACTAAAAGTTATAGAGAGATGGCTCAGTGGTTAAGAGCACTAGCTGCTCTTCCAGAAGTCTTGAGTTCAATTCCTAGAAACCACATGGTGGCTCACAGCCATCTATAATGAGATCTGGTGTCCTTATCTGGTGCGCAAGCATACTTGCAGTCAGAACACTATGTATATAATAAATCAGTATTTGTGTACATATAACGAATGCATGGTCAATTTTGTAAAGTTCTGTCGGCACAGTATTTTTAATGTATGTAGTGTACAGCTGAGTGTTAAAGGTGCCAGAAGTTGACATCAAGTGTCTTCCTTTTTTATACTCCACCTTTTTATGAAAAGGTTTTTTGTTGTTGTTTTATTTTGAAATTATGTGTCTATGCAAGTGAGTACAGATGCAGACACCAGAGGCATACTTCCCTGGGGCTGAAGTTACAGGCATTTGTCAGCTACTCAGCATGGGACTGACTTCAGATCCTCTGCCAAGAACAGGACTTGCTTGCTCTTAACTGCTGGACCACCTCTTTAGATTTTTTTGTTCCATCTTTAAAAAAACCAAAACCGTAACATGGATTCTAGGGATTAAACTCAAGCTATCAGGCTGACACGGCAAGCACTTTACCCACTGAGCCATCTTGCTGGCCCAGTGTCAGCATTTTAATATAGTGTTCTTTAACATTTCAGGTGACCTCATGTTCTTATTATCCCTTAACAGCAGGTCTGCAAGAGCCTGGTTACTCAGCAGGGTGGAAAGTATTACCCAGATACTTGCACTACCTTTGTTGGAGCTATAATTATGCCCAGAAAAGGGCAGCAACAACTTTACTGTCAACGGTTGGTGAAGACATCTGAACTGCCACACTCAGTGCTTTTTCTTCTGGGCTCATTTGCAGACTTAGGTGTCGATAATACAGAAAAGCAGAAGGATCACCTTTGCCTTAATTCACTTGCTTTTTCCTTCTCAGCAGGTCAACCTGAGTATGATGGCAGGAAATACAGGAGACTACTTGACCTACACATGCACCCACATGTGTACACAAATAAGCACAAAATAAGTGACAACTAAATAAAGAGCTATAGGAAAGTCCTTTATCACTTAGTCCCTTGAACTAAGACATTCAATGAGAATTCACCATATAATGCTTTTGAAAGCTGTAATCATCTCTACATTTCAGCAAGCAAATCTAGGCTTGCTTCTTCACTCATACACCCCCCCCAAACAACCCAACACATAGCAGATAGTAAACCTGCAGAATTTTCACTCACATTTCTCCAATTCTTTTTTTCCCTTTACAACAAAAGTGCCATATAGATAGACCAGGCTAGACCCAGAGGTAACCCTGAACAACTTTCTGATCCTTCTGCCTCCATCCTTCAGGTGTTGGGATTAAGTGTGGCCACTCAGTTTATGCAGTGCTGAGAGCTGAACCCAATATTTTGTGCATACTGAACTATTATTATTCTAGCAACAGAGCATTTCCAGAAAAGGGAAATAGAGGACTGACTCCCATGTCCATGTTAAGTATAAAAATACACTCACACATAGAACTTGATGTCCAGTCAGCAAGTCTGAGGAGGTAACTTCAACTGCTAAAGTAGAGAATAAATAAGTATGGGATTTGTTTGTTTTGAGGACAAGGTCTCACTATGTACCCCTGACTGTCCTGGAAGTCACTAACTTCCAGGCTAGCCTCAAACTCAAGAGATCCACTTGTCTCTGCTTCCTGATACTGTGAGTAAAGGCAGGTGTGGCTATTTCTATCCTAATCAGCTAGTAAGAAAGTATAGAACCTGGGTGTAATGGCTCACATCTGCAATCCTAAGCAGTTAAGGACTAAGTTTGAGGCCAGTCTGTGCTGCAGTCATGGCTAAGAATAAAATCAGTCAACAAGTTTATAAAAGATTACATAGCCACTAAAAGTGATGTCACAGTGTCTGGTGTGGTATACAAATAAGTACACTAAGTACTAAAAAGATGTGATAAACCAGGCCAATGCAATGGCTCAATGGGTAAAGCAAGCCCGAGGACCTATGTGTACAGAGATCAACCTCTGACCTCTATAAAGTTGTCCCTGACCTCCACTTTCATGCTTGATCTCTCTCACAATTAAATAATGTTTTAAATACAAAAAAAAAAAAAAAAAAAAAAAAAAGCAAGCATGGGCATGACTGGCCTGTGATCCCAGCATTCAGGAGGTAGGGGTCAGAGGACCAGGAGATTAAGGCCAGCTGGGCTAGGTGGGGGAGGGGAGTATCAAGCCATATAAATGCAATGTTGAAGGTTTCAGGATACTGAATTACATCAGGTGACAGAATGATTCAGTAATAATGGTTGGCGATAATGGCTGTCTCTGCTTCAGTGTGGTCTGCTGAGATACGTGTCTGATCATGAATCTTCAAAACAGCTGTGATATCATCCTCAAGATAAGTTTTAAGTGCTTCCTAGTTACTTCCAAGTTAATGCATTATCTCCCCTACATGCCATCTTGGAATTAACATAAAGCTCACAAACCTAAAGTGGTGCCTTGAGGAGCTGTGAATCCCATTCTCAAAAAACTTTCTTAGAAGTCTAATAAGCTAATAACAGATTAGTCAGTTATGCAAAGGCAGCAGGAACACCAACAGAGCAGACAATTCTAACTGAAATGGAAACAGGACTATCATTGAATCTTTCTGAAACTTGAATCTCTTCCCACAGATCACTAACTAAAAGGACACAAATATAATCAAAGCTTTAATTTTTATCTGGTGTTTTGTTCACCAGCCTGAGAACAATTAGGATACTCATTCATATGTCTTTATTTGTAGTTTTGGAAATGAACCAACCATTTACCTTTTTTTAAAAGTGTGTGTGTGGGGGGGGGGGGTGCTAAGGATAGAACCTAAGATCTGGTGCATGCTCCCTAAATACTCTATACCAGTTACACCCCTAACTCTAGACCTTATTTAACAACTTTCAAATTGTTACCCTCATTCTAAAAAAAACAGTAAGTGACTAGTCAAATCTAAGATAAGAATCTCACACCTAATTATATAAAGTTCATTATCAGAACTGGGCCTCAACACAATAGAGCTCATACTTAGCCTGCATAAAGTACTTACTGGGTTCAATCCCAAGCAATGTACAAATGGGTCCTGGTAGCAGTGGTGGCAGCTCTAATATCAGCACTTGGAAGGTGGAGACTGGAGAAAGTCTCAAAAACTCTACATAAAGCTGCTGGCCTTAATCCAAGAGACCTAATTTGATTCCTAGAACCCACATAAAATAAAGTTGGAAGGGGAGAACCAACTGTGTATCTGTGTACCCCTACTTCCAAGTGGGCATAGGAAGCAGAGACAGAAAGATCAGGAAAGGCCAGCCTGGGCTACATATTGGGGCTGGAGCGATGACTCAGCAGTTAAAAGCATTTGTTCTTACAAAAGTTCAATTCCCAGCACACACATGACAGCTCACAACTATCTCATACTCCGTGGTACACAGACATAGAAAAGCACAAAATAAAAAATAAATCCAGAAACTTAGAAAATATAAAATATTAAAAAATAGCTTCAGCAATGGGAGTGATGGTGCACATCTTTAATTCCAGAGGCAAATAGATCTCTATGAGTTCAAGGCCAGCCTGGTCTACATACCAAGTTCCAGACCATGTGAGACCCTGTCTCAAAAGTCAAACAAATTTTAGACATTGAACGTCATCCTCAGTTAATAAATGTTGAGGTCTAAACTATGAGGTCCTCTCTTTTAAATTCAATTTACTCACTAGAGCACTCCAGTGAATTTAATCCAAATACACTCCACTAAAAGTCAATATAGATACAAGGGCTTAGCTCAGTGACAAACTTTCCCTGGCATTCTTAATTAAGGCCCTCCTTGCTTCAACCAGAGCAGTAGCTTAAAATAAAAATTTAAATACAAGTCCACTCTGGATTCAATCACTAGCAGGACAAAAACTAAGCCGGCATAAATTGAACAGCAAACTCCAGTTTCATGGGATATGAAACCCTCTTCTTGTTTCTATGCGTATATGAGGACTGCATAAAGCACACCAAACACACAAACACAAGCAGGCAGTTAATAAAACATAAGTAACAGACAAGGTGGAAAGATCACTAGCTGCTCTTTTCAAGGACATGGGTTCAATTTCCAGCAGAGCCTACAACCACAAGATCTATTTTATGTTTATGAAAGTTTTATATGAATGCATGTGGTGTGCTTGCATGCCTGTTGGCTCCCCTAGAGCTAGGGTTATGGGAGGTTGTGAGCTCCCATGTGGAAAACAGGAATTGAACCCAGATCCTTTGCAAGAACAGCAAGTGCTCTTAACTGCTATAGTTCCCCCACTACTTTAATGCTGTTTTCATTTTATTTTTAACTTTCCTATGGTTAGGGAATGTGGCACAGTGACAGAGGACTCGCCTACCATAGCCTTGTTTCAAATCCCATCACTGAAAAGAGAAAAAAAATTAACACTACAAAGAATCAAACAAAAGTTCCTAACAACTATGTCACTGTCAGAAGCAGACAAGATTTCACACCAAATCTTGGAAATAACACAAAACTAGCAAAGGCAAAGACTAGCTCCAAAGAATGTTTATGCTTCTCTGTATATTCCATACTTCTCTGTATGTTCCATCCTCCGTCCTTTCCTTTCTCATCATCCATCAATTCAATTATCCCTTTTGTATCTTTACAATTACCTGTCTATCTCAGTTAAGTTCTGCTCTCCACTAAAGCTCACATTCCTTCACACTAGGGTTCAAAAGACCAATTATACTCCCATAAAGCTTTAAGCTGCTAAATGACACATTATTTACAGAGCTTTTATTAACCGTTTACTCACTGCAATACCTTTCTTATCCTAACCCTTTTCTTTCCCCCCAGTCTGAATAAGCTGCTGGTTACCTTTTTAACACTTTCTTCTTCCTCTTGGCGTTTCTCATAGTGTGAGAAGTCATCAAAAATGGAAGTGGTGTGCTTGTAGCTGGCTATGATTTTCAACACCTGCTTAGCTTTTTCCAGAGGCACTTCCTGAGTGTCCCTAGAATTGGTCACTGGTTTATTCTCGTTGTTCTCTAGACGAATGTGTCGCAGCTGGCTATTGGGAACGTCTTTCACAAAAATCCATCTGACATCAAAACGACCCTTCCATTTGTCCTGGGACCACACACCTGCACATGTGTTGTAGTCCACAGCAGATTTCATCTCTGCAACTCCACAGAAGTGTCCACTGCCGTTGACACTGAAAAGTAAGTAAACGGGGCCTTTCCCGTTCATGGACCGATACGCAGCATCCAGTCTCTTGTTACCATGCTCTGTGCTACACCAGATATTATACTTAATGGAACGGTGGATATCGTCCTCAGAGTAGCTCTTAATGATGAAAACCCGGCCATGTTTCAGATTCCAGTCGAAATCTTTAGGGTTATAGTTATTAATGGATCGAAGCTTCTCCAATACTGGGTGAGGCTCTGAAGGAGTAGATCCAGAACCTGCCTGAGACTGTCCTACTCCATTACCATCCACCCCATTATGACCAAACCCATTGCCACGGTTCCGAGGTGCTACCCAGCGAGTTGGCTGAGCTGCCTGTTGCTGGACTGAGAGTTGGGCAGGCTGTGGTGGAGGCGGAGGCAATGGCTGAGTCTGTTGCCCTACTGATGTCTGAGCCACTGGTGGACTATTACTGGCCTGCTGTCCTACAGGCTGAGGAGATCCCTGGGTTGGCTGACTTATATTTTGAACCAAAGCCTGTGAGGGAGCCTTTGCCACAGGACCTTTGTTATCCCAAGTTCCAATATCCATGTTATGCTTTATTGGGGGCGGTGGAAGACTTGATCCTGCAATGCCATTCTTGGTCTTCAATTTAGGTTGCTGTTTTGCAGGCTTGCTGGCGATATCAGCCCAAGATGCTGGTTTTGGAGGAGCAATAGTAGCTGGAGGCAAACTACTAGAAGCCACAATGTTACTAGTGATGGACCCACTACCAACAGCAGAGCCTACAACTTTTGGAACACTGCTTGCAACTTCTGTGCTACCCAGTTTGAGCGCTGCCATCCCTTGGTCTATAGTATTCATGCCAGGAGCTTTATTGAGGGTCTCATTGGCAAAAGCTGACTGTCCATCAATCATGGCTCCACCTAAGGAGCTGGGTGCATAAGCATAATTGCTACTATATCCAGAGCTTTGAGTAGACTGTCCCTGAGAACTGTTATTTCCCCATGCTGAGAAGTCGATCCCACTGGGAAAAAAATTAAAACCATGCTGACCAAGAAATGGAGTGCTACCTAGGGCTCCTGGTTGCCCAAACATTGCATCTGGTAAGAAGTGGGGCTCTCCGTTGCTCAGTTGTCCGTAAGAAGTTAGATAGGGCATGGCTGTATCGCCTCCAGTAGACCAAGCAGCTTCACCCAAAGAATAGGAAAAACCAATGGAGGGGCTGTAGTAACTGGGTAAGTAGGAGTCTGACATGGCAGTATATGCATTATTCTGTGGGGGAAAAAAAAAATCAAAACAACATAGAGAGATAATATAAGTAACAGACATTTCCTTCCACAATCACAACACAAGTGTTTGAGGCATCACTACAAAAGGGGGTAATCCATTTACCTATCTGTAAATTTCCTGGCAATTTTGAACTATATGAAATTTGTGATTACTGCTTAAACTTTTTTGTTGCTAGTTTTTATGTTCCATTTGGCCCAGCTGCCTCAAATATAAGGCAATCTTCTTGCCTCTGATTCTAAGTGTTGGGATTAAAAGAATGTCACACCATACCAGAAGGTCCTGTGTAAACACTTAAAGTTAGGTTGATATGTAGGGGGATTATGTTGTTACGTTGTAAATAATTGTACCACCTACTAGTTTAATAAAAACGCTGATTGGCCAAAGGCAGAAAAGTGTAGGCGGGGCTACCATACTAAGAAAACTGGGAACAGGAAAAGAACAGAAATGCCACAGAGAAGCCACTGAGATACCATGATGCAGAGGAAAGCTAAAATGGTGCTCTGACAAAAGGTATGGAGCCGCATGGCGGAACAAGGTAAGAGTCGTAGGTAAAGAGCTAGCAAGTTATATCCCTGAGCCCCAGGTCAATCAGCGTACAAATCATGTGTGTTTCAGTGGGACTATGGGACTGTGGGTCTGAAAGTCCAGGCCACCAGGCTAGACCAGAAAGTCTGGACCAGAAATCACATACAATGATACATATAGTAAATGTAGATGTTTTGCTGTTACGTATAACAGGGTCTTTTGAGTCAGCATCTTACTATGATGTAGCTTTGGCTGTAGTAGAACTTGCTATGCAGACCAGGCTGGCCTAGAACTCAGTGTGTGCCACTAGAACTGGACAGATGGCTCAACAGCACTTCCAGAAGATCCAGGTTTAGTTCCCAGCACACACACATACCAACAATCATCTGTTACTCCAGTCCCAGATCTCATGCCTTCTGTGAGCAAAGTACACGTGTGGTATGTAACATATATAAAATACATGAGGGCAAAACACCTACACATACAAAAACAAACGAACAAAAAAGGCATGCCCCATATATTGCAGGAATTCTACTTGGTGGTATAATAATAATAAAAGACCCAAAGCCAGATATTGGGGAGAAGCTGAAATAGAGAAACAAACCACAGCCACTTATCTAGTCAACGCCTCAGCCTGTCTCCATGAATCCTCCAGACTTGGAAACCAGGTGTTACTACCACCTGACTGTTAGACCTTGAATTTACAGAGATCCAGTTGAATCTCTGCTTCCAGAGAGATGGAATTAAAGGTGTGGGTCATCACTCCCTGACTTTCCTGGCTTGGCTGTCCTCTGATACTCCAGACTACTTTTGTTAAATATACAATATTACCACAATCAGAGTCTGGCCAGTTGTTACTTTTAAACAAGTTTTCACTATGTAGCTCTGGCTGGAATAAACCAGGCTGTCCTTGAACTTCCAGAAATGCCCCTGCCTCTCTGCCTTACAAGTGCTAGAATTAAAGGGTTTTACTCTATATCCCAGAGAAGTAAGTGAAGAACTATGGCCACAGGCTTACTTCTACCTCCTGCCAATCCAGGCCCAGCAGAGATGATATCTTTATTAAAGCTAATTTTGGAATTTAAATGAGAATTGAACTGTATATGGTAGCAGACACCTTTAATCAATCATAGCACTTGGAAAGCAGAAAACAGGTAGAGTTCAATACCAGAACAGCCACAGATTACACAGAGAAACCCTATCTTAAAAAATGAAACAAACAAAAAAAAAAAAAAAGGGGGGGGAATGTTGGGAGATTTGGACGTCTTCAAGAGTATATAAGCAAAGAGGCAGACTTCATGGCAAATGCTTGGAGTTGAGAGTACAGGTGTGAAGGTAGAATTCAAAGAGTGTTATGAGCTATAAAGTGAGTCTGAGACCTAATAGAACCAGATTCTATGTCCCACCAAGAAAAAAAAAGTAGGGGCTGGAAAAATGGCTCAGTGGCTAAAAGCACTCAGGTTCAGTTCCCCAGCACCCTCATGGGGCTCACAACCACCTCTAACTCCAATTCCAGGGAATCTGATGTCCTGTTCTGACCTCCACAGGCACCAGGCTCACACTCACTGCACATACATGCACAGAAAATAACTCAAAACATAAAATTGATAAATCTTAAAAAGGGGGGGGGCTCAATGTAAAGGTGTTTGCCACCATGCCTGACCTGAGTCCAATCACCAGCACCCACAGGACAAAGAACTGACAGTCAAGTTGTCCTCTGACCTTCACTACATGCCATGGTTAGACCCACTCCCACATAAATAAATGTTTTTTTAAAAAAAAAAAAAAAAAAAAAAAAAAAAAAGCCTGGTGAGAAGACTCAGTGAGTGTTCAGGTGGCACATACTGGTCAGGCCAGGTTATTTTGTGTGTATATATAAAAATATTTTGGAAGTGGGGGTAAAGCCATAAAGAATTAGAAATTTCAAGTTCTAGTCCAAATGCCTGTCCAAGCATTCTAAATTAACAATGCTCACTATATAAACTTTACAATAACCTGGAAGGTAAACAGTAGTTTCCAAAGACTTAAAATGAGGGGTGGTGGAATTACTTCCTGTTTTATTTCACCTATTTAATGACTGCCAATCACTTAAAGTTCCTACTACTTTTTGCTTAGAAGTAGAAAAATATAGAAGTCTATAACCTTAAATAATAAGAAATACGAAATTGTGTACAATTACTCTTCACATCAAGGATATAGATTATATTGTGAAAGCCTTAATCATTCTTGATCTTAAGTTTGGGTTGTTTGTTGGCATAAAAATCCTACAGCACTGCTGGGCATGGTGATACAAACCTTTCATCCCAGCACTGGGGAGGCAGAGGCAGGAGGATCTCAACTGGAAGCCAACCTAGTCTACATATAGGTAGTTTCAAGGCAGTCATGGCAACACATTATTGTCTCGAAATCAGACTAAATAAACCTTATAGCACAAAGAATAACCTCAAGTGAAAGGCAAGAGATCATGAAATTATCCCCATAAATACATAGCTCAATTCATACAGCCTACCTTAGCTGTATAGTTCTAATAATGTAAGGCGCTCATTATTTACCAAGCCATTAGCTACCAATAAGTAGGACTGACCTAAATCTTAAGGTATTTAGACAAATTTATATTACCAAGGCCAGAAAGCAGTGTAAATAGTATTGTTTATCCTCTACACACATCTACATAATAAAATTTTCAATTAATGAAGTTGATAATCCCAGTTAATCAGGAGACAGATCTCAGTGAGTGTCAGGATAGTCAAGTGTCAGGATAGGGAGACTCAGAGAAAGAAAAGGGAAGGAAAGAAAGTAAAAGATAAATAAAGGAAGGAAGAAGGGACAGTTAAAAACTGAAACAAAGAAAAATGGAAGGAGAGAGAGTTAAAAACTGCATGAATTAGCCAGGCAGAGATGGCTCACACCTCGAATCCCAGCACTAGGGAGGCGGAAGGCAGGTGGATCTGAGAGTTCCAGGCCAGCCAGGGACACAGAGAAACCCTGTCTCAGAGGGGTAAAAAAGATTACTTGAATTAGCATGTATAAGGAGGGCCCTGTGTTGAGCAAACCATACATTAAAAACATAAGTCATGCTGGGCAGGGCAACATCGGCCTTTAATCCCAGCACTCAGGAGGCTGAGGAAGAGCCAGGCAGATCTGAGTTCAAGTGACAGTTACTCAGAGAAATCCTGTCTCAACCACGCCCCACCCCAAAGCAGCACAGCCCCTAAATTACCCTTTTTATAATTTTTTTT
This sequence comes from Phyllotis vaccarum, assembly GCA_033318265.1. NCBI lineage: Eukaryota > Metazoa > Chordata > Mammalia > Rodentia > Cricetidae > Phyllotis > Phyllotis vaccarum. Next base: position 47,152,935 of record JARWLC010000003.1, read on the forward strand.
TGGGGGGGAGGCAGGGTCTTACTATGTATGTAGTCATCACTGGCCTATAATTCTTTTGTTGAAACAGGGTTTAAACCTCTTCATAACAGTCCTGTGTAGACCAAGCTAGCCTCAAACTCAAGGATCCACTTGCCTTGGCTTCCAAAAGCACTGAGATTAAAGGCATTTGTCACCATATCTGGCTTAATCTAGAATTTTGACTAAGTGGTACTCAAACTCAAAGATCCACTTGCCTCTGTCTCCCTAGTCCTCAAACTGAAAGGCAGGAGAGGACAGTAACCCAGTTCTGTGAATTACTCTCAATGACTGATCACAAATAAACCAAAGCCACTCTTCAAGGATTATGATCAATGCCCATTTAAAAAAACAAAAAACTCCACTTTACTTCTAAAAGCCAAAAAAAAACCACCACTCTTACTAGCAAGGATTATGTAAAGACATACAGGTGAATGTCTATACCTGTAATGACAAGTCCCCACATGCAGAAGAGCTCAAAAATCTGAATTACACAATACTTTTTACAAGAACTACCTAGAATTGATTCTAAATGTTCCACTCTTGAAGTGATTAGGAAATCACACTACTTCATTAATTGACAGTAACTATTAATAGTTCATTCCTCTACTTTGTCCCTTGACTTTCCTGTTCTCAATCTGTGGGTCGCAGCCCTTTTGGGAGTCCATTATAACCTTATAGTTGGGGTCACCGCAAAGTGAGGTTGAGAGCCACTGTCCTAAACGGTCTGCATTGAATATGCGTACACATATGAGAACCAACTACATTTCTTTCCTATAGAAGGTTCACAATTTTATAGTTTATTGCTTCATAAACTTCATCTGTGTTAGAATACCTAAAGAGTAATACTGTCAACTCTTCTGATTTATGTTAACTAAGACTGTTACAAATGTGACTGTTGTATGAGATGGGGGGGGGGTGATCTTTCCATAATCTGCAATCACTCTTGGTCTGAACATCAACTGTGTTAACGGTGTCTTTAACGTTAAGTCCATTTCATAAATATATCAGCCAGAGGAGGTTAGTTATTCAAAGTTGTTCTTTATAGATACTAAATAATCACAATCAAAACAGCAAGCACCCCACTGTCTCAGTTTTAATACAGGAAGAGCTAATTAGAGACCAAGGGAATGGTAATTTTGTATCTGTAAAGTTCAAGTGACTATACACTAGACTTTTCTCACTACATTAGTAACCCAATTTTCCTGGCCAAAGTTTTGTTTCCTTCAGTGCAGTCAGAACATTAAACACCAATATTATTAATTCTTGCACTGATGTATTCCTGGCAAATGAGGGACAATTACTAAGTACTATGGTCTCAGAGCACATGCTTTGTTGAGCACTTGTAGTAAATGTTTTATTGCAAGTTACTTTGATAGGGCAAAAAAGTACTCTATACCCTCAGATAATAAATAATAAAATGATCAACTACTCACGGGCCTTGCCTGTGGACTCAAGTAAGGTTCAAAATCATCATCATTTAGTCCATCCTTTTGATGCACAGATCCATTTTGTACTAGGGGGGAAAAGTCAAATTAGTAATGTCCTGGCTCCTACTCAAGCTTATCAATCATATCCTCACCAGAAAGAGATCACACTAGTTCAGAGCCACCAACCTCTAGATGAGCGCCACGGCTGAAGCAAAATTCCCTAGTTTAGAAAAAATTAAAAAAAACAAAAACAACAACAACAAAAAAAACCCTTCCTCCACCTCAGAGCGTGCGGGTGTCTTTAAAAGATCCGTTTATTGGCTCCTCCGAATTTCAATTCCCTCCGGCTTTCTTTCCCCCCTCACACGTGAGTTACTTCCAGAAAGTGATGCACGAGGAGGAAAAACAAAGGCCTCCTAAGACCTACGGGAAACTAAGGACCTGGTGCTTTTCAAAAGGCATTCCACCCCCACCCGCTCATGAATTACTCCTTGTTATCGAAAAAGCTGCTTGCCAGCTGCAGGAACGCACCAAAAGGGTCGAGCACCCCGCGCGAGGCACCTGCGAACTGAGCCGCTCCGCAAAGGTCCTTTTCCCCGGGGCGCGTCCCCGAGACCCCGCCCCCACTGTCCGGCGTGCCCCCCCCCCACTCCCGGCCCGCGGCCCCCGACCGAGCCGGGCTTACCTTTGTTTCCTTGACCTTTTGGTCTCTGCGGGAGGAGGGAACATCGGCGAGCAGCGAGCGAGTCGTCCGGGAAGAAAACGGAAAGGGAAAAAAGACAAATGAGAACAGGGCTCGAGCAGGGAAGAAAGGAGCAGGCCTGAGGGGACGCGTGGTGAGGGGGAGGCGGGGGGAAAGCGCTAGGCCGGCCGGTCACCCCGGGCCGGGCCAGCAGCGACACGAGGGAAGAAGGAAACGAGGAAGGGAAGCCCGGGCCGCTAAGGGGAGGGAGCGCGGCGAGGTCCGGGGAGAAGCGGGAAGAGCGGGCCAGACCGGGAGGCGCAGGGTGCGGCCCGCCTGGGGCCGGGATCCCAAGCCGGGAGCAACGCCGCCGCGGCCCGGCCAGGAGCGCCGGGCCCGGGCCTAGTCGGGCTCCTTGTCGACTCACACAATGGCCGAGACATGCGGGCTGGGCCTGTACCTGCTCCAAGAGGCTGCTGGCCGACATGGCTCTCGGATCCTCACTGGTGACGACGGCAGCGAACTCCTCCTCAGGACGGCGGCAGCGGCGGATGAGCCCCGACAGCGGGAGCAGAGGGTGCGGCGGCGGCTTTTGTCCCTGACACTCGGATCCTCGGCGGACGCAGCGGAGACACAGCGCGCGGCTCGGGCTCCGGCTCCGATTCAGCGACGCTCTAGCCGGACAGCTCAACGCCCGTCTCTATGCTTTTATGCGCGCGCCCGCCCCTCGCAGGCGGAATATGGGCGGCGAACAGCAGAGGCGGGCGGCGCGCGCGGCGCGAGCGCTGACTCTCACATTCACTCACCCACGCGGAAGGGACCTGGAGCAGAGCACGTCGGGAAGGCAGCGCGGCGCCTGTGGCGCCCTCTGGTGGACTGGAGGAGCGGAAGCGGAGCGCGCGGCCTCCCCGCCCCCACCGTCGCGGCTTTGGGCCTAGGAGCGCTGGTTGGCCAGGGTCGCGACTGCAGATTTTGGCAAACGCTTAGAGAAAAATTGCTTTGTCTTAAGAGAACATGCAGAAGTCAGTTTCTTAGTGATGCAGAGGCCTCTGCAGCGCGCAGGACTTGAACCCCAATTCCTAATTCCATTTGACAACTCTCTCCAAATTTGAGAAAGAACCTGCTGAGAGTTCCTGAGAGCTCATAAGGAAAACTGGATGGAGGTCTGCCCAGGACACATGCGCCCTTCTCTAGGAGTATTGTCATCTTCCTTCCTGAGGGACTTGCAAAGAACGCCCAGGAACAGTACATCTGTACAGTGTTAACCACCCCCCCCAAAAGACATTCACCCCTTTGGCTTTTGAGGGAGGAAAATATACAGTCCTTTTGCAGAGAAGTCAGTGACCCCAAAATAATCCAATAAATTCTAGGCTTTATTTCCAAGAAAAAGACACCTCATACGTAGGCACACAATTTCGCACTTACTTCCACAGAGTCCAGCACATCCATAAAGTCCTTTGGAATTTTAAGAGGGAATATCCTCAGTCTGAGGGCAGGAAAATGACCTGCTGTGTGGAGGGAGGTCTTTGTCATTAAATTCTTTCCAACACGTAAAACTTAGACACTTCCAACAAGTTCAAAGTGGCTATCAGTCTCCCCTGTTACAGCTGGGAAAACCGAGATTGACTATTCTGCCCAAAGTTACCAAGCTATTAAACAGACCCATGCTTTTGATACAAAGAACTACATAATATCCTTCAACCGCTTAAAAAGAAATCATGTATTCAGGATCCAAGATACGGAGGCGATTCAAAGGATGAGCAAAGACATGTTTTGTTTAGTTTTTTGTTTGTTTCAGACAGGGTGCTTCTACAAAGTCCCTAGCTGTCCTAGAACTCACTAGGGAGATCAGGCTGGCCTTGAACTCATAAATCTGCCAAACTCTCTCTCTTGCATGCTGGTATCAAAGGCATGCACCACCACTCCCAGCTAGCAAAGGCATATTTTAATCAGAAAACCTCATTCCATCCCAGTGGTGGTGGACACACCTTAAACTTAGCACTCAGGAGGCAGAGACAGCTCTGTGAGACCAGCTTGGGCTACAGAATCTGTTCCAGAACAGATTCAAAGCTATGGAAAAACCCTGTCTTGAGAAAACGTGTGCAGGGATATGATGTGGGAATGTCTTTCGGTGTGCTGTGCATATCGATCTTTAAGTAAAGGACTGTAGAAGTGCCATGGCAGGCACTGTAGAAGAACTTGGTGGGGATTCAGAATAGTTAGAAGGAGGACGGAGTCAGATCAGAGAGACCCAACCACCAAAGAAGAAACATGTAAGGAACACAGATGAGCCACAGCCACGTGGCAGACAGTTTAGTGGGAATGGGTTAAGATGAAAGAGCAATATAAGTATCTGAGTCATTTCTGGGGGCCTAAGCATCGGTGGGTGGCTAAGCGGTCTGGGGCTGCAGGTCTGTGAGTCTGGACTTCTGGCCAGATGGGGCCAGAAACCTCATTGTAACAGGAATATTTAATAATAGCTATGATTGTTGTTGCAACCAGTGAACATGAGCAACACAGTATTGTCAGCCTAATACCATCCGATTGCTAGATAGAGAAGGCTTTGATGGCCTGATGCTTGAGTAAAATCAAGGAAAGCAGTGGTAGCATAAGCTTTTAATCCCAGCACTCAGGAGGCAGAGGCAGGAGGATCTCTGTGTGTTTCAGGCCAGAGTAGTCTACAAAGCAAGTTCTAGGACAGCCAGGCTGTTACACAGAGAAACCCTATATCGAAATAAAACAAAAGACTCTTAAGATTTTTACTTCACAAATCTACTGAAAGTACAAAGCATTTATTTTCTGCCTATTCTCACCCTCATGGTTTCAGTGAATAAGATCATACACCATAGCAAAGAGTTTTAGTAAAATGTCGAGTCTCAGGGTGAAGTCTCACAAAGGGAACGAGAGAAGCCCCTTCTAAGACTGCTTACTAAAGAAAGTCAACCAGCTTACACCAGGGTTCAGGTTTATATATAAATTGTATTAGCAGTTGCCTGCACTTGGAGGCAGCTTGGTTTTGTAAGAGGATTTAGACCAGCAGTCATATCCTGAGAGCAAGAGTTGTCTAAATACTGGTCTCCCTGACCCATGTACAGCACTGGGAGATTATAGCACCTCTCAGATTCCCTCCTTTAAGACAGAGGCTAACCTGCCTAACAAGTTTTGTCACAAAAATAAAGGTTACAAACAAACCCTGCAAGCCTTAGAAAACGTAGGTTCCTTTCCTGTGATTTCACTAAGAAATGGGGGCAGGGATTCTATAAGATCTTGGTTCAGGAGGCTGTGATTGGCTCCTGTGATCCCCTCTGCAGGAGTCCCCCAATTAAAAGCTAAAATCTGCTTGAGGGGAAGAGCAATGAGAACTAGATTGGCTCTCACAGGCTCCTGAATAAACACACAATGATATGTCTAACTGCTGGGAAGGAGGAAGGGGCATCTGCAGTAGGTGGGAGTCCTACAGGCTTGGAGAGAAAAACACTATATGGTTTAGGTTCCAGTTTAAACTCTGCCACTGGAACTTTTCAACAGCATCTGCTGAGGGCTAAGCAATGTGCTGAGGAGAAAGGGTTACAGTTCACTTTCCCATGGAGTTTATAGGCCAGTTAAGGAAATTGAGAGCATGCAAATAGTTATTCAAAGTGATTCAGTTATAGCTGTGCAAAGTACAATGAGGAAGTACAGGCAATGGACCTCTTCAGAAGAGCTTGGAAGTTGTCCCTGGGAATGAGCTTTAGCTCAGACCTGAGGGAAGGACCCTGAGTTATAGGCCAGACAAGGAAGGAAGCTAGCTAGAAGATACATAATATGTGCAAAGACCCTAAATGAGAAAGAGGCTGGCACTGGTAAGGACTGATGGGTTGCCATGGCTGGCATATAAGGAGAGAGAGGGTGTTTGAGACTAGACTGGAGAATTAAGCAGAAAAGACATAAGGTCAGTCTTTTGTTGTTGATTCTTTGTGGGGTCTTTGTTGTTTTGTTTTGTTCGTTTGTTTTTGAAACAGGCTTCACTGTGTGGCCCCTGCTGTCCTGGAACTAGGCTCTATAGACCAGAGATCCAACTACCTCAAGGCACACCCCTTAATCCCATCATTTAGGAGGCAGAGCAAGAAGATCTCATGAGTTCAAATCGAGTCTGGTCTACAGAGTGAGTTTCCAGGACAGCCAGGGCTACACAGTGAAAGCCTGAATAAATTTTTGCAGGTGTACATGCACATCACCATATCCCTAATCCCAGCCCTCCTGAATGGAGACAGGCAGATTTCTGTGAGCTTGAGGCCAGCCTGATCTATATAGTGAGTTTTCAGGACAGTCAAGGCTATGCTCTCAAAAGCAAAACAAAAAATACAATACCCCCCAAGAAAACAAAACTTGAGTTGGAATTCCAGGACAGACAGGACTACACAGAAACACCCTGTCTGAAAAACCAAAAAGAAAAAAACACCTCAGTCCTGGGTAAAAGATGGATCAGCTACTGCAGGGTATCTGTCTGACTCTTTTGCCTGCTCTTGGGACACCTTTCCCAAGAATACTAGGGGAGGTGCCTAATCTTACTACACGTTTGTCTTATATATATCTATGTGAACCCTACCCCTTTCTGAAGAGAAATTGAGGAGTGGAGGGTGGGGGGAGGGACAGGGGAGATGTGGGGCAGGTGCTGGGAGGGAAGGAGGGAAGTAAATATAACCTAATAGCTGGGCAGCACACTTTAGATCCCAGCACTCCGGAGGCAGATCTGAAGAGTCTGAGCCCAGTCTGGTCTACAGAGTGAGTTCTACAGAAACCCTGTCTCAAAAAAACAAACCAAAAAGGGGGTGGGGGGGAAAATAAAAAGAAAAGGCACCTGTTGCTCTCTCAGAGGCCTAGGTTCGATTCCCAGGCCACACAGTGACCCATGGCCATCTATCTATCTGTACCTTAATTCCAGGGGATCTGGTGTACTT